>CM035812.1:48982003-50182003 GCA_020458035.1 Magallana ariakensis | reverse complement strand
ATATACTGACAAGAAAAATATTTACAATATAAACCTTATACTTATTGCTGGTACATTAGCCAGATACTTATTACTAAGACAGAACAGATATGAATTACATTGACAAGATACGGATAATATTGACAAGAAACTAATAGGAATGGCCAGATGCTGGTGTATGTATATTAAACATAGGAGCACTGTGAGTTACACTAGAGAATACACAGTATTACAATGTATTGAGAAGTAATTGTGTGTGCAAAAAGCACCAGAACAGTTCTTCTTTTTTTTGTCTTGAACACTTAGAAAAAAATAAATTTATTACTGTACAGTTAGGTTTACTCTGACTTGATTATATGCATGTATTTAATTGTTTCAAGATCTTCATCCTAACACATACCGGTAATGTAGTTTCTTACAGAGTAGGTGACTGGTTGTAACTATTTAACTGTCTGAATCAAAAGAAAGCATCTCCATAACTGAAACAAAGTAGGCACACATGAAGATAATGTAAGACAGGAATTTCAATCAAGATACATGTAGTACATGTTATTGTAGTTAAGAGAATGACAAACAGGAATCTCATTAATAAACACACCGAGGGACTAAATCTGCAGAAAGATTCAAATGCATATACTACATGTAGTATTGATTTAGTGTTTTGAAAACACAACAAATATCAATGAATGCATCCTCACTAACCATGGCCATCCACTCCTCTCTAAAATTGTAAAAGCCCCAGTAGGATTCGAACTCATGACTTACAGATTCATAGTCAATGCTCTAACCAACTGAGCCACACTGATAGATATCAATTTTGGGAAAGAAAATAATTATAAGATTACACCTGCTGTTGTTGTTTATTTCGATCGGAAAAACGTCACAATATGGAGGTGTCCCATACCACCTGATATAAAATACACAACAGAATACTGTGCAGAATGTAATAATTATAAATTGTGTCGGTTTTGAAGAGAATAAAAGCCAAGGACTTCAATATGTTAATCTTGGAGAATTATTTACTGTAAAACCGACATTTTTATGAGGTTTGCGAGAGCCTCATTGTTGCAAATATTTCTTGCCGCAGACCAGTATTTGCCATATAGCTGTAATAAAAAACCAGGTGTGGATAAGGCTTGATCGCGAAAATTAGTTGCCCCAAACAAGTTAGTCTCAGGTAAATTGGGAGATAAAGTTGTTGCGAATAATAGTTGGTTTACAGTATGTAAATCATAATTGATCTTATCACAGATTTTAATAAACTAAACACAAGTAATAAGGCAACTGCACACAGATAACGTATGTCATTAAACAAGAATACCTGGTCATGTTAACAGTTACACAGCCTGGCTTATATAGACTGACTCACCTACACCTACACTGCATACAGCAACAGTACATTTCAATTTTAGCAAAGGATCTGATGTTCAGCGATGATCCACTAGTTTTTTTTTTTTTTGGTAAAAGCAATAACGTACGTAGTATTGAAAATAAAACACATATAAAGTTGTTTTCATACTCTATAATGTATGTGGTTATTGTAAACAAACAAAAGACATCGTCAATCCGGGAGGGGTGGGGGGATAATGTAAACTGGTAAAATGAATGTCAGACATGCCAGCCCAACGACACCTCGGCCAAACGACACCTTGATCGGCCTCAGGACACCTCAGCCAAGACGGGTTTAAAAAATATAACATATCAAATACTTGTAAAAGAAATTGAATTTATCAAAAAATGAGACCATCAAACAAGAAAGTAAAATTATGAAAATGACGACGATTTTCAATAACGACAATGACATTAATAGTTAAACAAACAATTAAGAGAATGCAGCACTCTCCTTTGGAGTCTCAAACGCGTGTCACGGGTGACAATGAAGATTTAATTACGAGCAGTTAATTATTTTATCACATTTAGCACCAATTGAATGTTTCATGTCATTGGTCATTATCTTCAAAAAGGATCGAGATAGAAAGAAGAAATCAATGAATAGATAAAGTAATTATCTGCCCCTATTTGTTTTATATTTATTTTTAGTAGAACCGATATAGTTTCATTGGGCCGAGGTGTCTTTTACATGGGCCGACCCGTCTGGGACGAGATGGCAAAAGCCCTGGGCCGAGGTGTCGTTGGGCCGAGATGTCTGTCTACCGGTATAATGTATAATTATAACATGAAAATTAAAGGTACAAAATAAACACTCATCCAATCTTCAAAATCCTTATCTGTGTGTGTGAAGGTGGGGTTGAGTGGTGTGGGAGGGGTATAGTACATTTGATAAATAGTGTGGTTAAATGGTATTTTGTTATTCCTCCCCCCAGTTTTTGCATCCTTCCCAAACAGGCAGTTTTCTGGGAGCGAGTTTGTTTTTAGTTGTTATACTGTTGTAAATTTAAGAATATATCTGCTTCGACAAAACGTAGGGTAGTCCCCAAACCTTTGTGCCTAATAGATTAGAGACAATCAAATAGCAATTAAAAAGAAACGTACCTCGCAGAATGACTTCTCATTCTTCATTTCTTGTTCTTCTGTCCGTCCATCATGAACTACTAAAGTGAAAGTTAAGTTGCACATGCGCAATTGTAGCATCTTCGTTGTAAAAGCGTTTGTATTTCAAGCGTCCAAATAATAATCTCTGCCCGAAAAAAGGTAGAGATTATTATTGTGATTCAGAATCAGATAAACGTTTCTTTTCAAGCGTCTAAATCTTTCCACCAACAATAATAATGTCTTCTTGGCAAGATTATTATTGTCAGCACACAATAATAATGATAACCGGGGAATAATCTTTTTTTGTGAAATTTACAATAATAATCTTTGCGAGATAGATTTGTTGTTTTCTTTTAGTGTGAGATATTATTATTTTTGGTTGACATTTTTATTTAGAACAGATTTATAATTATGTGCGGGTACAGTTGTTATTATTATTGTGGCGTGAAAATAAAAATGTAAGGAAATGGAAGTGATTATTATTTTTGGTAGGACATTTTTATTGTGACCATATTATATAGTAAAATATAATAATAATGTGGGGGTACCTTACGGCTTTCCATAAAAACCATCTTCTGAAAAGAAGACTTCTAGGCGTTATCATTGTTGTCCCAGTTGTAAATATATGGGTTCAAGGCTGGTTTAAATGTGGAATACCTAGATCATTTTCTTTCAGTCAGTTGTTGAGATGATAAAATTTAAATAAATAGCAAGATTCTCTTTAAAAAATATAGAAGTAAATTTTATTCAAAAGTTATGTTTTATTTACATTTTGTATGAGATATTGAACAAGCTTTGGTGAACTAATAAGCGAAAATTTAATAGATCTATGGTCTTTTGTTACATATTGTAACAGCCAGGAAATCAATTTTTATTTGTTACACGATTTGGCCCTTAAAACCGGTGTAATATATTATCATCAAAAGTATCATGAGAGGTCAAATATGCGAAATGAAATGTTAAATTGGAAAAAGGTTAATAGGACATCATGATAATGGAAATGTTTTGAATTGATATGTCTCTAAACAGGGAAATTGCTTATTTACAGAAATTACAATATGTTAAGAGGTTTCGTAATGCATGAACGATGCGTCATATTTTAAAATGAGCAGGAATGGAATAAATTGAGGATATAAAATTTGGAAATCCTTGATTAATTTAAATGCGTTTTCAGGAAGTCATTTTAAATCGTATTGATTTATGCGAATAAACCATTTGATATCAAATGCATATAAAACATGTTTGTAATTTTGATTATCTTCACTCTCGGGATTAAAATTGGCTTTCTTTCTTCGGAACTTAAATGCTCCGGGTAGGTAATAGTTTATTAATTTCCAAAACATATCTCCGTCACCTGAATTATTTACTATGTAAGTGACCTTTGTCGTCGTTTCTATCCTATAAACTTCCTATCAAATATTATTAATTTATCCGCGACCAAGTTTGTATGTAAATTGGATTATGAATGTTAAATCTTCCTGGATTTGGCCTAAAATTATTGATACAAAAGTAAAAAAAAATATTAAAAGTTGTTGGTCTTTATCACTATTTCAGGAGAGCTTAAAATGGACTTCAAGTTGGTTCTAAATGTGTATAAATTTCTGGTTAGTCATACTTTTGTTGGAGAAGCTATTCAGACGACTAGATTAAAAATTTACAAAATGTCAAGTAGAACAATTGGTTTGTTATCTGTGTTTTTAAGATGTGATCGAACCACTTATCTGTTATAATTCAGTGATATTTCAAAGAATAAGTATTATCTTGCTTGTTATTAATGTTTTAGTTGCATGCAAAAAAAAAAAAAATTCTGCAAATAAACTACAGAATATCTAAATCAGAGGTACTGTTTACACATTTAATATTTCACCATAATAATATAGTAAGATGATGTCCCTAAACTATATGGCTAGTAATTATTCAGAAAGTGATTAAAAATTATTTTTATTATTGATAAACTACTTCGAAATTAAAAAAATGAGATCTTGATAAGATCTGATGATGACACGTATTGGAAGATCTAAATCAATGAGAATTTATCTCAAAATATGTACTTGAAATTATATTATATTAAATAATTATTTAAAATGTGAAAATATTTATCGGATATTTTATTTAAAGTACGCATATAAATTAAAATTTGACAAATATTAAATCATTAGAATAGGCCAATTCGTTTCTTGAATGGCGAGTTTAGTTTTGATGTAAAGAAATTTCCAGATGATGCTCTGAATTTCAGGTAAATGTAACAAAGAACATGGACAGTACATCATGGCGAAAAGTGTAGGGCGCGCGAGTTTATAAGGCATCGGACAACTGCCTTGGATCGCACAACGTTTGTTTAAAATATAAATAAGCTTGTTCCTTATTTAGATTATTTACATTTTTAGATTAATGACAGTTAGGTAGTAAACCTGATATGATAATTTGTGCAGAATGAACAAATTGTGTTTACAACTCCAAGGTTTAATATATAACCTATCTAGATAAATGTTAAACGCAAAGGCATGTGACGTTTTAGAGGCCCTATTTTTCTTTTATATAGGGTGTGTGTGTGTTTTATTCATGAGCAAATTATATAGCGTCAGGTGTCTGTGGTTGGGCAATACGTTTTAAAACGGTGACGTTGCATGGGGTAAGGGGAGGGGGGCTTTGGCCTACAAACAATGTGTATTTTTTTTTTTATTTTACATACAGAAAACGTTTTTGGGGGAAAGTGTTATCAATTAAAGTAAAATAAGATAGGATATATAAAATTCAAACAAGGTAGGCTTCTTATTTATTAGTTAAAGGGGCATGATTATATGGTTAACTTTAAGTCCTCTTTGATGATCAGAAAAGCTTATTTAAACCTTCGGTTCGTGTGAGCTGAAAAAAAAATTCACAATTTTTACAAAACAAATTTTGTAAAAAAAGAAAAAGTCTTATTCAACACAAATTAAACCCACTAATGTGTAAAGTGCTATTTCCTGCGCTTGTGCGTGCTATCATCATCTATCTGTCATTGAATGTGTTTTAGTATATATCTGCTAGTACATGCTCATTTGCCTAGACAATAGCTAAACCTTCATAAGTCATCAATATGTAGACATGAAACAGCATATATTTTTAGCTCACCTGAACCAAAGGTTCAAGTGAGATTTTCTAATCCCTGTTGTCCGTCGTCTGTCTGTAAACTTTTTACGCTTTTGACTTCTTCTACCACTAACCACCAAATTAAACCAAACTTAGTACTAAACATCTATATGGGATGGGGATTTTAAATTGTTAAAATAAAGAGCGTTACCCTTTTTGAAAGGGAGATAATTGCAAAATAGTGAGTATAGGGTTAGTGTCATTAGTATCTTCTTCTCAAGAACCACTACATCAAAAATGTCAATATTTACACAAAAGCTCGTTTTATAATGAAGATTCTCAATTGTAAAAATCGTTACCCTAATACAAAAACTAAGTTTAACATAGAAATACATAGATGTCATGTTTAAAAATTTCTTCTCAAGAACCACTGAACGAAAAATGACTTTATTTTTACAAAAGCTTGTATACATAGTAGATTCTAAATTGTAAAAATCGTGACCCCCGGACAAAACTGGGGCCTTAGGCAGGGTTCAAAATTTCACATAGAAATACGTAGGAAAAAAGTTAAAAAAATCTTCTCGGGAACCACTGCACCAGAAATGCCAATATATACTAAAAGCTTGTTCACATAGTGAAAACTATCAATTGTTAAAAAAATGTGACTCCCGGACAAAAACTGGGTCCTTAGGCAGTGTTCAAAGTTTTACATAGGAATACGTAGGAAAAATGTTTAAAAATCTTCTCGAGAACCATTGCACCAGAAATGCCAATATTAACCCAAAAGCTTGTACATGTATATATAGTGAAGATTCTAAATCGTAAAAATTGTGACCCTCATACAAAAACTGGGGCCCCAGGCGGGGTATAAAGTTTAACAAAGAAATACGTAAAAAATATGTTTTTAAATCTTATTCTCGAGAACCACTGTACCAGAAATACCAATATTTACACAACAGATTGTTTATATGATGAAGATTCTAAAATTGTAACCATCGGACCAAATCTTGGGCTTCAGTCGGGGTTCAAAGTTTAACATAGAAATACATAGGAAATATGTTTAAAACTCGTCTTCTCAAGAACCACTGCACCAGATATACCACTGTTTACTCAAAAGCTTGTATAAAAATAATGGGGCCCGAGGTGGGGTTCAAAGTTAAACATAAATAGAAAAAATGTTTAAAAATCTTCTTGACAAGAACTTAAATGCTCAAATAGTGATTGAAAAAAAAGTTTCACAGTTGTTGTCCGAGCAGTATGAGTTATGTTTTTTTTATTACGATGTATGTTCTTTACATGCTTTTATTTACATCAAGGACATATAAGCAACTATCGAAAGTCTCGCGTGACGCGATTTCAAAGGTCGAAAACCTTTTGAATCTTTGCGACAAATAATACACGTCGCCTTAATTTTCCAAACAGAAATAACAAGAAGAGTGATGTGTGTAGATGTAGACAGATTTTTATGAGGCGCCCGAACACTACCATCATTCAATGTACATTCGTTTGCACTCTGTTTCGTAGTAACATCTTCACTCTCTGTATAAAGGGACGTACCTGATGCCGGAATGGCAAGAGGACGGAAAACTCTAACTGACAACCCCCCCCCCCCCCATTTTTCTAATTTATAAACCTTCCTCATGTATTTTTGGCTGAAAATGTCAATTATGTTCACCTTTTTTGCAAAGAACAAACTGCATTTACTTTGCAGTACTTCTCCCACAGTTGTACCATTTTCTAAAGATCTTCTAGAAGCTTAGGCAAACGCAACAGTTTCTGCTTGGCATGATGTGTTTTACATGGCACTTGTCTCAAGTAACACATGGTTAATTATTCTTGTCCTCAAAGAAAGCGTGCTTACACTAGGGTATAGTTCCGGTTGATTATTTTACATGTAGTGAAGTATATATTATTTTTCCATAGATATCATTAATTCAAAGGGCAAATGTGCATTGAAGGAAGAAGAGTTTAATATACAAAATTCACAGTTCTTATTTAAAAAATCGGTATTTATCAATACCGTTAATTTAAAAAAAAAGGATTTTCAAAGATGGAATCAAACCAGTGCACAAAAACATCAAGTGTGGTATAACCGGCGCTCTAACCCACTGATATATTCAAGACGTACATTTTAAGATGTAAATAAAGATCACTAGGATAAAAAAATCAGTGTCCGAAATTTTTGTCGCTTTTTTGCAAAATTCAACCCAAGGGCCGTGGTACCTTTTGAAAATACTATCTTAATTTAATCATTTGAACAATTTCTATCAAAATATATAAAAAAATTTTAGAGGCAGGCCGGTCCTGAAGGATATCTAGGCCAAAACTGCAGATAAAGACCATTTTACTGAAACAAATTTTTTTTAAGCCAGCTTTGAAAATTAATAATACAATTGCAGGAGCAATATGATAGGTTACAAAATGCAGTTCAAAAAATTTAGTAATATGTACGATAAAAAGAAACCATAAAATTAACTTTGATTTTGAAAAGTTATTTTTTTTTTCCGGGAAATCCATCTCCCCTATAAGTCAATTCTTGTTATTTACTATAGATCCTTTAATTTCAAAAAAATATACTATGACCATAACATTTGATCTTAATATTTGGAAGACCACTGTGCAGCTTTTACCAATAAGCGCTCATTAATTCAAGTACGAGTAGGATTTGGCCGAGGGGGGATATGCTATCACAAGTAAATTTTGAATATTTAGACAGACGAACAGTCAGTCAGACTATTCACTATAGAACAACAGCAAGGTGGTGCCCTAAAAATGATGCACATTTCTTCATAAAAGTTATTTCTATTCACTGCAAGATATTCGTTTACATTGTAAAATGGTTAGTTTTTTCACCAGGTCAGATAGTTTCGTTTTACAAATATATGAAAACTGTTTAACACGTGTTTTAGTAATGCATATCTATTTATATTATGTTAGTAGTATATTTTAAACAAGTGTTAGTGCAACTTCAATCAATTTTGATTAACGCTTAAAAAATTATAAACCCTTTCAGGCAAAAAAAACCTCTGGTATTCTTGATACTTTTTTCTACGCATTATTCTTCTCCTTTAGTTTTCTCGTGAGAGGTTTTTAATTATAAGATATATTGAAACAATTAATACTTTAAGTAATTGGTCGATAAAACTAATGGCTCAAAAATGAATCTTTACCTGATAACCCCCAGAACTTACAAAGTCATTGCCTTATATGAAATGCATGTTATCGGTACTAGTAAGAAGCCATAGGATTGGACCTTTTACCTATGTCTTTAATCTATTTGGAGCGCCTTAAATCGACTCATAGCGAAAGGATCTGATGCCTCTTTATATCAGTAATTACCCTTGAAAGTTTCATAATTTTGTTAAAAACACTTACAACATTTGCAACATACATAGAAGGGGCATCAAACCATTTGATAATGGAGAGGTGACCTTGGCCAATCAAAATGACATAAAGATCAACATTAAAGGGGAAGGAAAGTCAAAACAACGTAACAGTTTTGAATATTAAATACATTATTATTCGTTTTTGCCCGTTTAAAGTCATAGAAATCGTATTTACCGGAGGCTGACATGATGTAGAACACTTTTGCATTTAAAACGAAACAAATCATTTTTTTTAAGTCACGACATCTATATTCCGGTTTATGTTTACCTATACAATGTACACAGTTCTATGGGATAAACACTGGATTGTGCCTTTCTGTTTCTGAAGTAATCAACTAAATAAAATTGGTGTTAATGTTCACGTCATTCAAAAGAATATTATATAACACTATACTTTGACCCGTGCGTGCACGGGTTGACATTGCATATGATATAGGAATAATCTAATTTTATTCTAATAGAATAATCTGTCTCGGGACAGGCCTTCACCACAGTTAAAATGCCTCCCATATATACCCGTAATGTAGCAAAAAACTGCAGAATCGCTCTGATACGATTTTGAGAAAATTGATGAAGCTTTATTGAAAATAACAGTCAAATTAATTCATAACAAACCATTTTGAGGCTGTAAATACATTTCATTTAAAAAATTAATTCATAATATTTACATTTTCAACTGTCTTTTTCTGTGATAACATTACCAATCAATTTTGTACCCAAAAATCCAATAACTTCATAAATCATGAGTGACACAAAATGGGCGTGTCTTATAGCAAAACCGCGAGACGGTATTGGCTGCGACACGCAGTAATACATAGCATGTGCTCCACGAAAAAATAGTGGTTTTAAATAATGTTGTTTTAAAATGTACAAAATGGAAATAATGTAAATATAAGTAATTAGGAATCATTCTTTGAATATTATGAGGTGATCATTTTTGTCAGAGCGTGGTCAAATCTATCATAAAGCCCTTCAGGCTTTATTGGATTTGACCACGCCCCGACCGAAATTATCACCTCATAATACTAAAAGAATGATTCCTAATTCCTTAATTAATGAAGAATTAAACACTTTTCCCCCAACGTTTTTTACTCGCTTCAAATTTACAAAGCATGTTGACATTCGGAACTCTCGAGATTTTTCAAATCAAATGCACTGAGTTAGAGTTATCTCCCGTATTTTCTTTGATGAACAGAAAATATACATGTAGCAAACTTTCAATGAAAATTTACACGTATTTGTATTAACGTTTCTGAGTTTATCCATGCAAATGTGATATTATGGAAACATAAACTAAAGAGCCTCCCGTTATTTAGCGTGAATGTAATGCGCATGCGCAAGATTGTAAAATAAAAAAAATCCAGATAATTTCCGGATTTTTAAAAGGAATTTTCGTTGATTATTAATTAGTGAAGCTTGATTGAGAAAAAATAAAAACAAATTGGTAATCTTCAAGTACCAATGATGTTTAAAATATATAAAACAAAAGACAGTACTCTTCCGATTTCTCGGTATTAAAGCCCAAAAATTCGAGTCTATTATTTTAATATAGTAGTATAGATATGTGCATGTTTAAACTGTACAATTTTATTGAATAAATGTCAGTGGTTTTCTATATGTTTAAAATATTTTAACCAAAGTCCAACTGATTAAACATGTTATAATTGCAATCGGGATTTTTAAAAATACATTCACGATTCCCTAAATTCGGAATGACCATATCAAAATAACAACAGCAGACATTCCTTCCGTCCTTGGCATCTGTTTACAAATCGTAGAACTACGCGGAAATTCCTCTAACACTATGATAATCGTGCACAAATGTATTCGCCAAGTCAACGATCATGATCTGTGATTGGTTTGTGATTTAGCGGAAAGTTAAAGGCAAAAGCACAAGTCGATTTTGTTCCATATTGTCACAACTTGTTAACTACGAGCGAATATACTGGTGCTATCTTGGTAAAACAAACCGGAATGGATGGCGTGACGTCATAGATAAGAGTTCAACGGCAGCACTCATATCAGCGCTAAATTTATTTTGAGCAATCTTGATTTCCGGTTTTATTGATTTATTAATTATTGCCGGAGTAAAATTGAAAAGAAATACTATTTACAATCACCGTGGATGTTAATTAATTTATTGTACTATAAATTTATAGTTTTCCCCTTTGAAATATATCAATATAATTAAAATATTTAAACATTATTCTTGACGTAATGCAGGAAAAGCTGCTTTATTTTCAGAGACATGTTTTATATTATTGTCCTATAAAAAATATTCTTTATTCAACTGACCTTGAATATTCACATATGGTAAACTAAATGCAAGAACAAAAATCATGAAGGCATTTATCCCAACACTGATTTTGCATATGAAAGATGTTTACCGTTTGTATGTTACTGAACATTTTGTTTATCCTGGATATGTTAGAAAAACTAACGCTCTCTTGGATAAAGAATTTGTGAATTGTAAAAAAAAATACAAACATTTTATTTTGATGCTATAAATATGAAGATTTAAAAACTATAATGCTTTATTTTAAAATATTGAAACCTATAATACTTTTTTTACACCTATATCAACTTGATTGTTTAGATTAATTAATTTCTTTTACTACAGTTTTAAAGGTTGTTGCTCCGGGTACGTTTGGAATGAAGTCATAGAAAAGTGTTCAAGTAAGAAACAATAATCTAGCCAAAAGTATGTGTTGAATAATGATTGTAAGGCCTTCACATATTGTTCCAGATGTTCGTATGGTGTTTAAAATACTATTCAAAGCAAAATTTTAAGTATTATATAGCATTGTTTTCACCATTTTAAACTGAATAAAGTTCATGATCACATAATTGCACCTGGTAAAAGACAAATAATCTTTTTCGCTTACGATAAGACTTCCTTCTAAGATATTTTCGAATTATCATGTACGGCGTAAAATATATACTATGTATAAAGTACCAGCATGTCATGTCCTGAAATCGATGATGCAAAAAAAAAAAAAAAAAAAAAAAATTTCAAACAGAGGCAACTATGAAAATGTTTGTGACACTATTGATACAAGTTGAAAAACGGGCTTGGTTAGACTACATGAACAAATATACATGTATTTTAGCCTTCGAAAAGAAAGTATAGAATTTCCCGATGGATGATAGCTATTCCTCTACTTAAATTTAGCAATATACATGTACCTGGTTGAATTATTAGGGATTAAATAGACATCCTGTTGTCTTCCAATAGTATGAATGACTATTTAAAATTTGTACAAGAAACAATTAAATTATGTCAAGATAACATCGTTTCAAACGGGTATTTTTTTAAACGATTATCAATTAGTTATATATACGTGTACATGTGGGTGTGCCCCAAGTATGTTATTATTGATTACCCATTTTTGTTGCATTTATTATTAAATGCTATACATAACATTTTTATTTTACTTTTGTAGAATGTACTATAGGCTATTTCGCAAAGAACTGTGAATTACGATGCCCATATCCAAGTTATGGAGAAGAATGTCAAGATATTTGCAATTGTCCTAGAGTAACTTGCGATTTTGTTTCGGGTTGTACTAAAAGTATAGTTTCAGGTATGAAAATCTTCAGTTTATCATTCACCAAATAGACAGAATTCTTGAAAAAAAAAAAACGTACATGTAGGTTAAGATATCGATTGACCATGTTTTATTAGGCTTTCGTTTGGTTCAAATCTTTAAAACAAGAGAAAAAACTACCAAATGAATGTGACAGCAAACCCAGTTTTTTTTGTGATCTGTATCTATAATCCATTAGTCAACCCTATATTTATAAACACTACCTAACAACATCAAGAGAAATGGGGTACTCTATATGCATTTTTTGCAAAAATTAAGACTTAGTTCAGCAGCTGGTATTTTTTAGCATAAATTATCAAAAATCATAATCAAAGTAATAATCAAATTTCTGATATATGACCAATTAATCTGCAAAATAAAAATATTCTATCTTGAAATCTGAAGGAGAGTTATCCGGTCGATCCGTACAGTTGGGGTGCCCTCTATATGGAGTTTAATGCACGTTCAACAGCTGGTTTTTTTTTCGCAAAAATAAACATAAATGAAAATCCAAGTAATATGCACATCTCTTATATATGTGCAATTGATCTTGCCCGTTCGCCCACCATTTTCACCATTTCAATAACTGGATGTTTCTAATGGAAAATCTTGTTAAAAATTGAGACTTTGAATCTAAATTTAATTGGAAAAGAGCAGTCAAATATTATTTCAGTTAGGTTTTTTTTCTTCAGAAGAAGGGACATTAACAATTCCACGTACGACAGTTAGTGCAACAAATTTGCAATTGACGACTGTTCCTTTGGGATTACTCGAGGAAGGTGATACAGACAATAATTATCGCATACCGTATAAATGGCTTTTTATAACAACAGTCCCTTTGTGCATCATCTTTGGAATTGTCATTGTGTGTTTATTGTTTCAAAAATATCGAAACAGACGATACAATGACACTATGTACATTGAATACAGCACACCAACACATCAAAATGTTACACATGTCTACGATTTGTGCACAGAAGAAACCGAACATGGACGACGAGTAAGTCAAAGTGACAACTCACCCACGACGACAAGTGAAAACATTTATTTAACTGTAGTAGAACAAGTTAATTCCAATGTTTATGATTAGATATTTTCTGTTACATGATTTAATTGCTTGACTTATATACATTGATAATACATTGTGAATTCATCATTGTTTGTTTTGATCCAATATTCGTGGATTTCTCCAAAGAGCAGAACAAAATAACATGTTGATCAAAGTAAGAAGCATACCAATATTAATCTTATGAATCTATAAAAATACTCCAGATCCTCTTTTCTTCTTTACATCCTATAGCAGGATACACATTTCGGTCCATAAGTTTATACTAAGAACAACCAAAAAAGTATATATATATATATATATATATATATATATATATATATATATATATATATATATATATATATATATGGGAGTCAGAGAATGCTTAATTCAATCGATGCAACACTGTAGTTTAAAATGTCAATTGATCGTTATTGTAAAGTTCAGTATAAACAAAGCAGATACCGAGGGAAATCATGCAGAGACGGGAAATTTTACGTCAGAGTGTTTCTGAATGAAGTTATTTTAATCATAAGAAATAGATAATTCTAATTGATTACTATTACATTTTTAATGCTTTAATATTTATTTCAACAGTATTAGTCAAAGAAACATACATGTATTGTAACGGGAAAATGGGGTGGGGGGGGAGGGTTGAAATATATGTTTTCCCTTTTGTTACTAATAGTAACTAAAATTAATTAGTAATTAAGTTGGATCTCTGCCTTTAATCAGTTGACAAAACAATACTATGTAAAAGTTATACAAATATTTAAGATAATAAAAATACAAAAATAAACAACGCGAGTACGAGAACGGCACTTTCCTGGAATGCGGAAGGTGTACTATTGTCTGGTCGGCGTTTGGCACTGTTATTATTCTGCAATGAAGCACAATGAAGTGGTAAAAGTTTTTGTTTGAATGGAGTGTTTTAAACTTTATATCGAACGTTACGAATTTACGTAACCAACCACCTGTTGACTCGTCACGTAGTCAATGTTTGTTAAACAATTTCCGGTGTCAGAGGCATACACTGACCTGTCGGACTTCACAGTTTTTATGAGTATAGGAAGCAATAATTATGATTTGATTAGAAAAATTATTTACTTGATGTCCCGTTATGCCGTAATTGTTTTGCATACCGATGGCCACTTTAAAATAGACCGATCATTTGTACGACTTGATAATGACGATAAACAATATAAACATACGTTTCTGCACAATGTTTATTTTACAATAACAGCGGGGGTTTTTTCAACATAATATAAACAGGTACGTGCTACAACTGAAACTTTACGGTAGTCTAAAATCTTTCGAAACTGGCATTGTCATGACTGGCTTATTTTCAAAACAGGCTTATTTTTGAGTAATTTTCAGTGCAAGAAATATGTGGCTTATTTTCATAACCGGCTTATTATTAAATCCGGCTAATTTTTAAGGTTTTAGGGTATACAATTGAAATAAATGATAAGGGAAAAAAACCAACATTAATTTCCTCATTGACACCTCACTTGGAGAAATTCACAGAAACAAACACAGAATTCTTACAGAGATTTATAATTAGAAATGATGACATTTTTATTTACGTCCGGAGTTCACTCGGAAAATTTCGCCTAATTGTTTTAACGCTATCTTGCAGGATCACTAATGTCCGTTTGCAAAGCAACATACCCTAGACCTTTTTTAAATATGTATTGAAACCTGACTAAATAAAATTGGCGTTTTAAAGGGGAAATCTTGTATTTTTTCTTACAATTTAATAAACATCGTTCTGACCCTGAGATCTTCAGAAATATTAATAGTTTAAGAAAATGTGCGGTATAAACATCTGGAGATAGAATAAAGTTGTACTTCATTTTTTTTTACGGACTCCTAGACTTCAATATCAGACTATGTCTGCATTATATCTCCCAAATATGTGTCTATTCTGACATCATTTCGTGTAATTAATAATAATATTTTCACACAAATTATTCATTTAGATGTGTACAACACAACTAGAAAAAAAACCCACAGAAAACATTTTCTTTGTAGTATTACATATAGAACATGTCCTTTTCTAACATATAATTATGCTTTAATCAAATTTTCTCAACTGCCTGATGAGATGAATTATGTTTAAGTGGAAGGTTTTTATTGTGTGAGGGTGGGAAAATATATATTATTTGTGAAGCTTGCATGATTTCATCAATGAAAAATTATGTTAGGGTTTGTAGTACTGTTTTAAAATTATTATCCATATATAAGTATAATTTGACCCTTTAAAGAAAATTTAACAAATACAAATATTCGGCATAAAAATATGGAACGTTGATGTTCATGTTCTTATTCATTTATGATATCGATATTGAAGTTATATTAAAACAGATGAAGTGGGGGGTGTTACATTTTCATGTAATATTTGATTCACACATTAAATTCCATATACGTAGGCATAGAATCAAGATCCTAATAAAGATTTCATTAATTACATTAAAGCATACACTTTTTAAACGGTCATATGACCATACCATTTTAAAGAAATAGTTTTCTCATAGAATGAATATTTATCTATCTCCACTTAAAATAGAAATATTAGAAATGATAATAATAAAAGTAATCATAAATTAACTTATTAGAAATAGCTAAATTGTGGGTCTAAATAAGTCACACTAAGTATATGGATATCAAATGAATGTATAAATGTATTAAAGAAATTGGGAAGGAAAAATCCAATAAAATCAAAATACACATTTAAACATTGACTAGACATTATATAAAATCCTAAAGGCAGTTCATGACTATTCTGAAAATAAGGCCCATTGGTGAATGCATACATAAAGTTTCTTTTCAGAAAATTCACAATAGAAAATGATATACATATAGACACTACAATTACTAATATATATATATATATATATATATATATATATATATATATATATATATATATATATATATATATATATATATATATATATATATATAGTTTTGAAGCCTTTTCACGAAATATGCGTTTCCTTCCTCGAAGGGGAATTGAACAAGTAGGTTCTTGTCTAATATTATATCAGGTTTTTTTATAAATTAATATTGATACGAAATCAGAAATGGTGCGAAGTGGTGACAGTCTCAATACAAATCAATGTTGAAATGTTAACATTTATTTAATTGATTTGTTTAGTGGGATAGGTGCTATACATACCTTTGATAACTGCTGAATGGTCATACTGAATAAATGTTTTAGTGTTCTGCACTTTTTTATCCAATTATAATATATTCGATAGCTGTTTTACATGTAACGACAAGTTTGATTCTATTTAATCTGAATTGGGAAATTAATGAATTTGAAAAATTATCACAAAGGTACCATTCAACTTTCATTTATGCATTTTTTTCATCGTTTCTTTGTTCTAGATGATCGAATAAATATGTGTAACAAAGCAATAGTTTCTTACGACATCAATTGTTTATAACTACATTAATTTATTATCATTCTAAACGCACCAAAAGGCTTCATAATTTGGTGATAAATTCTAATTTTTGTATTAAGGGTTATTATGGAATTTAAACAATAAAATGCTTTCTTTGGTGTTTCATGCGGGTATGAAGTTAGCTAGCATTGCAGGAAAAAAATACATAAAATACATAGCCCGCTGACGCGCTTCATATATTTTTTCGGATATGCTACATGTAGCTACCTTCATAGCTCGAACGAAACACCAAAAAATGCATTTCATGGTTTAAAATCTTAATATTTACATCTCTTTCTGAATCTTTTAATTTAATTAATTATCCATAAAAGTGATTTAAAAAACGTAAATTATAAACATTGTCAATCTGAACCACAAAAGGAACAGCTAATTTTCCATACATGTAAAGATTACAAAAATCACTACAACTGTTTGGATGTATGGGGTCAATCCGTGCAAGTCCATGGAGTTCGTGCTCCTATAAATGAAGCCTTTAGTTTTGTTTGATCAATAAAGAAATACATTAAGTACACGCAAAGCCAACTTCAAAGCTTAAATAAGACATCAATTAACGATGTGAACATCATTTACACTTGAATTAAAAGAATGAATCCTCTAAACGTCAAAAATCGGCCCCCTATACTTTGTAAAGGAATCAAATTAAACTTTTTCTACATATTATCGCCTCATCCTTTCCTTCAAACATTAAGGTTTTTTAATTTCAATTTCGGTTAATACTTCCTCACACTGTAATTAGGCATTGTCTCGATTAATATAGCAGGAATATGTTGTTTACATGGATTTCTCATTATGATAGATGTTAGGCCACACCCCAATTTTGAAAGCCTGTTTTCTATATGAGCGCATTAATGTTTCAAGTTGTCGTAATTATGGTCAGTGAAAACAGTTATATTAATCATACACATCCATGAAAGAAATATAAACAGTCGTGCATTTACATGCTTTTTATTTTAAAAATGCAAACTCTTGTGTGGTGGTCTCTACAGAAAAGGTAGGTTGTTTACGAATATTTCAACCCGTCATGAATAACAAAGCCCTGAACACGTGACTCAAATCTAATCACATTCCACTTTCAGCACACCTATGCGACATTGTGATCAAAAATGTATCAAAATATTGTCAAACCCGAAATTCTAATTAATATATTTTGCATGTCTCAAGCCTAAAAGAGGGTTTTTTAGATTGCTTTCTTTGGTATCACTTAAAGCTGACATGAACTCATAAATACACATTATATCCTTTTATATCCGATTACCGTCATATTAGTTGTCGATTTCTATTGTTCCGCTCATTACTACACAACCCCTATAAAAGGCCAAGAACACTATTCAGGGCTTCACCGCATTCAGGTATTTCATTCAACCGAACACGTTACACTGGACGGAAAGCTTTGAATAAACGCGCCTTAAACAAAAAAAATATGAAAGCCACTGCACTGGTAAGGAATATCCAATGAAAGTCGAAACATAACAGACTGAAATATAGGCACACCAATTTCAAAAATCCTCGATAATTGTAGAACGCTCTCCTGTGTCGTGCTGTTAGGATATCGCACATGCGCAAACCACACACTGTAGCAGATCGTGCAGTGACAGCATGGACTTTAGAAAACGGAGTGGGTTTTTTAGTAGAAACTGATAAAAGCGATGTTACTTTGTTTAAACATTCTTGGATTTAATATCACTTATCTAATGTGTTTGATGTAGTGCGGCCGGGATCTACAATAAGATGCAGACGTTTATGCACGCATGTATGAACAACACACGAGTTCGATGTGGATGCAAAGTAAGACAGCACAGCACTGTCTGTGCAATATATTGCGGATAAATTGGAATTTCTATCTAAGAATAAACCATCTTTAATTTTTTTATTGATTGTAGTTTCCTTTATTCATTTAACTATACACTATAATATACTCATGCATAATATTCGCACGCTTGATTGACGCTCAGCCTTCTTATTCAAATAATACAATGACCTATACATAGGCGTAACAGCGAAGTTGGGATTTCGCACTGAAGTATACAAGTTTACTTCATTGATATAATTTTTTCAATGAAAGTTTCCCTGACAAAATTTTTTTTAAATGTTTTCATTCAGACCATGCTTTGAACTTTAAGCTAAAATATTACAATATTTTTGTTTGAAAGGGTAAATTTCGGTGTTTAAAAAAGGGCGTGATCGCAGTGTTCATAGGATTCATTCTTTGATATAAAATTAGCTAAACAATGCAATTTAACGCAGTTTTTAAAATTTATCCGAATGCGTGAACGCCGTTTTAATCGATTACGTAAATGTCTGGCTTGTCAGTTTAGAACTGTATAAATTTCAATAGATTTTCATGAAATGTAGATGAAAAATACTCATTGGATGTATATATAATTTACACAATGCCGTTTCGGTATCCTTATACGTATATACCATGATCATTGATTCTTGGTATTGAATAACTTTCATATTGCAGTTCCAAAAAAAATAAAACAAACCACTTGAATATTATTTAAAATTTCCTATATAAGAGGAACTGATTAACAAGCACACTCAGTTGTGTTACAGTTTGTGATCAAAGAAAATATATGTTGATTAGATGTGATGAGCGCCTAGTGAGTGTGATCAAAACTACTGTTTGTAAAATGAATGCCTGGATTAATTTTATGAAAATTTTGTGTTTATCCACATATGTCGTCATTTTAACTGCAAAGATTTGCATAATGTAAGTGAACACTATTTAGACTGTCAATTTTAGATTGTTATCTTAATAAATTTTACAATTAATTTCATTAAAAGAAACTGCATAAACTGTAATGTTGAAAAAAAAGTTCGATCTACTTAAAAGTACAAACACATTTTTAATATTAATATTATTTTAGTATTTCTGAAAAATATTTCAGACCCGGAGGAGTTTTAGTGTGCTGCCCAGCCTATGTTTGGAACAGAATAGAAAATAGATGCCTAAAAAAATAGAAAATAGAAGTTGGTGGTTTTTTCATCTTTTGTCAATTACAATAACTGTATGCATTACTTGTTTTAATAGAAATTATATATTGTTTTTTAACAAGGTTAGTTTTAACTATGTTAATTCTAAACATCCATAAGAGAGTGATAGTCATATATGTACAGTGAATAAATCCTTATGGTGCTCTGTACTATAGGACTTTTAAACTTTTTTTTCTCCACATGAATACCATGATTAAGCAATGCCATTCAGGGAATTGAATGTTGATTAAAAGGTCCTGAAAAGTGACCGAATGACATAACCATGCCATTCAGTCAGCATTCAGTAACATGTAATGTTCAGTCAAATTTTAGTTGACTTAATAGCCCAGGATTGAATTAATTGACAAACAAGAGAATAGCTGTCAATGTTATAGCAAACCGGGTTTTCTTTTGTGTAAACAGTATCCAAAATCCATTTGTCAACCCTGAATTGATAAAGACTACCTATCCAGAAAAATGGGGTATTCTATATGCAATATGTTGCCAAAAAATAACTAAGTTCAACAGCTGGTATATATTTTTTTTCATGAATTATCAAAAATCAAAATCCAAGTAATATGCAAATCTCTGATATATGTACGATTGATCAACAACTTCCTATCTTGAAAACTGTAGGAGGAGTTGTCCGTTCAATAGGGGTACCCATATGGCAGCCGCCCGCTCGCCATTTTCACAATTTCAATATCCGGCTTTTTCCTTTGGAAAACCCGGTTAAAAATTGTGCTTCACATTGATGTAACAGTAGGTGAGGTATCACATGATCATAAGATGACTTGATTTTTTTCAAATAAATACATTTTATGTATTACGTTTGAAATGTAAAGTTTATTCACTTACACCACAACTATTTGTTTTTGTGGCTATTGCTATTATTTTTCACACTTTTGTAATTTTTTATTTTTGTAGAATGGAAAAGTAATGCTTTGATACCTACAGGTGATTTGCTAAGGGAACAGTCGACTTTTCCAAAGAGTTTAAACAGTAAGATATTGTGTTAAAATGTTTTAAGATATAGACATATGTGTGTAAATCCCTTTAAAGTGCATGGGACTGTGCAGTTCACTAAAATTTTGTACAAGCAGAAGTTCAAGTCATTATTTTATAATTAGCACCATACAGTTTAACAAGAAGGTAAATCTTTACGAGAACGTTGTTTTGTTTTTGTTTTTTATTTTATTAAAGAATCAATTCATGTGATTTTTTCGTTGCAGCCGTTACATAGGAATAGAATGATTCTATATATCATATGATTGTGAATACAATGGCTTTAAATGCATATTCTATATTAAGCTATAATTGCATACTTGCTTAAATCTAGGAAGTGTTTTGTGAAAATTTCACTAAAATGACGTTATGACGCGAAATTGTCGAATATTTTTTTTTATAAAAGAACATTTTTATTTTTGTATTGATTAATTATATAGTTATATAAAATCATATAATTAACGAATTGCCGCTGAATTTATCCTTCACATTACTTTTCCTTACTTTGATATACAAATGTTTCCTTACCGATTAAGTTCAATTATACACAGTACAATATTAAAAAATCTTTAAAAGGAAAAATATACGTTGTAATTGTAAAAATTAATTACAAATTAATTGCAAGAAAGGTAGTAAAGGATATATTAAATACATGTTTATACTTACTTGTAGGGTCTGCCTATAAATGAATGTTATAACTTATGAAAGGCACATGTTTAGCATGCAGAATTTTAAATTTTTCGTCATATCCCAATTCCGGATATTTGTGTTCCTAATTCAGCTATACGACGGAATAAATTAGGTAAAAAAGGTTTTGAAGGAAATAGTTGTCAGATTTTTGTCACATAATAAGCGCTTAGGGTTAAAGAAGAGTCATTGCAATGCAAAATGAGGTCCAGTTTAATCCTCTCTATGAAAATGATTTTTCCCCATACTATTAAACAGCTATTTCGTGAATCATTTATTATTTTTGTTTAAATTATCTAATGCTCAACTGATTTTCTTGATTAATTGCATATTTCGCAATAATTATGTACAATTATTACTTCAACTTTTTCAGGCATTTTGACGACAGTTTCTTTAGATTTACCTTATTTTTCATACAAATGGATTTTAGTTACAATAGTACTACTGTGCTTTTTCATTGGGATCACCAGTGTGACTGCTATATTTAAACAACTAAGACGCAGACAAAAAACAGTGAGTACAGACGATGCAAACTATATAGCCATGCAACACGATTATATGGATCATAATTACAATCTATTCGACGAAAATCTTTATCCCAATATAGAAAGTAAAGGAAACGGATCAAATCAACTGGACAAGTTCCCATCTTGTACCGAGGAAGACAGTTATATTACTGTTTTGAAAAAAAAATGACGTTGAATGATGTATGAATGTTCATCTGCTTAATGTTGCAAATGTGTTATTTTGATTTCTTTCTTTCTTTCTTTATTTTTTGACCAAGTAGTTACAAGTTGTTTGCCGAAAGTGAGAGTGAAATTTATATTAAACACATCTGCGAAATAGTTGTACGTTTTATTGATTTCAACATTCCGAGTAATTTTATTGCTAAAACTTTCTGTATAAACTTATCTCAGATTTTATTATTTGGTATTTGCTTTTTACCTCCATTAGACCATGCGTTTAACAAAATCCAAATGTCATGAGCATTGGAGACTTTTGAGTCAGTGTCAGGTCATTCATTCACAGATATGATGAATGTAGAGTACATGTGACAACCTGTAACAAGCATCTTGATCATTGATGACCAATAATTAGGCTAACGCCATTAAAGTACGAATTGCAAATGATCAGTATGTCAATTTAGGTAAACTTTTGCTCAACAATCCAGACCCTAAATGATGCTCAATTGACAATTAGTTATGGCACTGTCTTAATGTATCAAAAGTCTAAGGCAAAAACAATAATTTCTATTTAAATGTGAGTAGACGGCTTTTTAATCTTCGCAGATATTTATGAGACTGCCCACCGAAAATGTGCCACCGCCGTTTTGATATATATGGACACTGTTTTCATGGGAGCATCCAGGTCAAATAATATTGACCAAGTTGCTAGAATTATTTTTAGCATCATAGTACCCCAATCTGAATAAGATTAGAACTTCCATCAGCTTTGCGGTTTTCAATACGTCGCGTGAAGGGTATATCGAAACCGGGGAGCGGATGAAATTTCAAATTTTAATTAGATTCCAATTTACCTAATTAAACAATAGGATAATTATAACATGTTAATCAAATCGATTAATGAATTAATTTACCGTGATCTCGAGTTTTCTTTTTTTTTTATTAATTGTTAATTGATCTAACAACAAATTTGCAATGTGATTATATAAAATAAGTTAAGCTAATATATGTAAATTGTAAAATGTAAATTTAGATATTCTTCGACATTTATAACATTTTGTTTTAAAAAAAAAATAGCTCCTTTGTTTTTTTTTATTGATAAATGTTTGCTCGGTGCCATAACAAATAAATGACAGTTTAGCTTAGTATTTTTGGGAGTTTTTGTTTTGTTTTTGTTTTGTGTTGTTTTAAGAAATAAAAAAAAATCATTCAAACATATATTTAGACAAGCAAAATAAAACAATGAAAATTTTTCGCAAAGCATCATCTCCAACTATATGTTCTATGCAAGGTTGGCTTTATTTTCACATGAGTTAGTCGATTCACCATTATTTTATCATAGGCAGTAAAGGCCTTGTTCATTATAATTGCCTTTTAGGGTAGTGGAAATATGTTGTAAGTATTAAATTTTTCTTTTTCATCCTTGATCATTTAGCAAAGAAATGGTTTACATCAAGCGAAAATAGTGGTTATGTTAGGAAATTAAATCTTTTCCAATGATCTGTAATAATAAACTATATGGCATTCACCAAATTGTCAAATACATTGACAGGGTCATGCTTTGTCAAACTTTGTGTGAGCTTTTATCTTTGGAAAATTTCAATAGCACTGAACTTGATAGCTAACATCGAGGAAATTTTTCATTAAAGGTTTTGAGGAAGTAAATAAATGACGCTTTTTTACTTGCTAAACACTATTTGTTTTATATAGCATCAGTCATGATTATGAAAATAATATGTTTTTTATCATATGTTGCTGTGCTAGATTCAAAAGTATGTTCAAGGTAAGATATTGTAATTGTTCACTGCATACTTATTTTTGATATTTTCTTTTTTACAAATATAGGCAAAATCAACAGAAAATTTAAAATGTAACGTTTCGAAAAATCTATTATTGTATTGAGCTGAGTTTTGTCAGTTTATAACACTATTAATACATACAAGGCAAATGATTTTAAAGTAATTTATATGCTTTACAGTTCTAAAGGAGTCGTTGTTTGCTGCCCAGGTTACGTGTGGAATAAAATAGAAAACAGATGCATACGTTAGTATTTTATTTAAGAGTATTTTTTTTCCATTTATAACAGAGTAAAACAACATTCAACCTCAAACCCTCAACCCTTTTTATATTTTATTTAGGTCAGCATCTCTAGATTTATAGCTGTAGAACTATTTTTGGCATATATTGAATATATAAAAAAATATCCATTTTCTAGAATGGTAATTGTTTTCCTGTATTTAAAGGTTCTGCATAGGAATATACAATACACTTACATATATTTAGGTCATGAAGGAAAAATAAATTGTCCCTACAAAGAAAAATCCATAGCCTACAGAATACATGAAGGTTATCTCGATTTCAAACAAATATTTCAAATGAGTGAATAGTATCACGCATTCTTTTTAGCTGTTGTCATTTTGGCACAACGTTTTAAACTGTCAACATTATGGTGGACCTCTGACATTGGCTATTCGTCAACTTTTGTAGTTCATACCAAAGGAATTAATGGTAAATAAGATAAACTTTGTAAATTTGCATGACGTATTGTTTCAAACTGTATGTGAATTGTATACGTTAAACTATATTTACAATGATAATGCCATTTCTTTTAATGGTCGACCGAAGTTTGTTTTCCTAAGTTGTTTCAGACACGTACATACATGTAGCTCACGATTCTTTTTAAAAGTAAATAAGTTTCGTGCCATGTTTCTGTTCACCAATGTACATGCAAATTGTTAGATTGAAACAGTTTAAACAAAATCAGGTTTAACAAACACTAAACAACTGATTTATTACGACTATGACTACTAGTACTTGTCAAAAGGGGGAAAATCATATCTGAATGAACTTTCAAACATAATAGTTGTAAATGTTAACATAATCTTGAAATAACATGACGAAACAATTGTTAGTTAGTGTTAAGTAATGAATTTTGCATATATATGCTACTCGACAATTATTTTTTGTCTACAAAAAGTTAATAGTCTTACAATATCAAGTGATATAATTGAGTGTAAAATTGTTTAGCCCTAAATGTGACCATGTCTTAAAAGTACCATTATGTATTAGTTACAGAAAGTACAAGACAAACCAACATCACCGCAAGCAAAAGCAATTCAAAGAAAAAGAATACCTCAAAATATTTCAAGTTTATTTTTAGTATTCTTGTTGTTGCAGCAGTATTATTTGTCATATATATTGTAGTGATAATTCGTTATAAATAGCAATAAAATTCGACAATTTACAGTTGCATGCAAATGGTTATATTATTAAATTTAATCTCTTTTACAGAAATAGGCATGTGTACTTTCAATCACTTAACAACTAATTGCTTTATCGTTTTGCAACAAAGTTGTTTGTACTTAAATTCTGAATTATTTCTATTTACCTCGAGGTCATTTTTTACCATTTGGTTTAAAACACAATGTAAAAGCATTGTATAAATCTTGTCATTTAACTATCAAATTTAACAAAACTATATATACAATGGTGAAATTGCTCTAATTTAATGTTATATTTAATTTCGATCTTAAATTTAGACGAAACGTACCTCGATTTTATATAACTTTTTATAGGAATTTGTTATTGATTTACTACTACTTTGACAAGCTTTCTTGCAAAAAATTAAGGTACCATATATAATTTCCAGGCATTTGTGAAAGATACTAGAGTCTGGAATTTCCTATATAATCTTTTTGAAAATACACTTGAATTGCTATTATAAAAACTAGCATATACTTCATATTTATAAATATGCCTTATTTAAAATTTAATCATTTTAAAAATGTTAATAAATAATAATATTTTTATTTAGTATATTATCAGGCCGTTGAAAATTATAAAAAATAATTCTCATTTTTCGAGGAACGTGTCGTCTTACCTTAAATGTTCAGTTGATTTGAGATAGTATTTCATTTTTATTTATGATTGACTAAGTTATCAGTATGTCAATGCCTTTCGACTAAAACTTATAACATTACCACGACAAAAATTCGCAAATCGAGTATCCTTTTTAAAAAAAAAATTTTGAAGAAACACTTTTTAAAAAAAATCGTCAAAACATATGTGTTTATTTGTTCAGGCGTGTTATGTACTGATGAATTTTTTCCCCAACTTCATGATAATAAATGAGTATATTCGCAATGATTGTTTATTTCATTATACTCTAATGATATTAGATTATGTTCTTGTGCTTCCATTTGTTTACTGTTGTTGATATTTATAAAGACATTTGTTTATTTGATTAGTCTTTATTGTTTTGTGTGTGTTTCTATATTGTTCTGTACTGATTCCTATTTTTGTAATCTGTGTGACCACCGGAAAAAAACAACATTTTTATTTATATTGTAAATGTACATTAATTAATGTTATTTTTTTTTTTATCAGAACCTAACTAAGAACAATGAGTCAATTATTTCAGCTGAGGAAATTACAAAGTAAACACTCTTTGTAATTACAGCGTTTGTAATCGCCCTTTGTGTTTCCAATGAGCTTAGATATTTCAAGTTTAAACAAAACACCTTATAACATTTATCATTTTTTGAACATAAATTCTGTCAGGCAATGTACTGACCACTTCTACAAATAAATTATGCTGTAGAATGTAGGTTTATTAAAATTGTTTTTTATTTATCGGTATTTAATATTGTCGTTTAAGTCTACATACAGTCAAATATAACCCTAAAAAATCTTTCAGATAGAAATAAAATATTGTCTATAATTAATTGTGTGATGTAAAACTGCTCAACTATTCTTCCTGGATCTTATAAGGAAAATGAAAGATCACTAAAATCATTAAAAGGGCAAATCATACAAATGAGGAAACTTTTTTCTATTTAAGTGGCATTTTAACTTCATTATTGTTCATTATCCATCAGTGAAATTCTATTCATCACCAATCAAACTTTGGCTATATCATTCAAGTAGATATGTTTATTAATCAAGTGTTTTTAATTCACTTATTCTGTTTTTTCTCATGCAATTCTCTAAAGTTTACAAAAGCCCTTAAGCTCATTTTCGTAGGTAAAAACAATATGTGTATCGCGAATAAACGCAAAACTTTTGCGAATAACACGAAACTTTTGTGAATAAACGCAAAATTTTCGACAATAAACTCGTTAATTTATCGAAAAAAAAAAAACGAAAAACTTTTGCGATATAACGCAAAACTTTCGCGAATGAATGCGAAACTCTCGCAAATAAATACGTAACTTTCGCGAATAATCGCAAAACTTTTGCAAATAAACGCAAATGTTTCGCAATATCACGCGAAAAATTCGCGAATAAACGCGAAATTTTCGCGTATAAACGCGAAATTTTATTACAAATATTGTCATTTTATGCAAGAATCCTTATGAAGCACAATGACTGAAAACAAACACATTTCAGTTTTAAATGAAAAAAATCATTTTTTTTATAAATATATATTCATTAATCTGATAAAACTTCAGACAAATTAATATGAATTCAAAGATGGGAAATCTTAAAATTTGTATTAACGATTTTCAAACGACATAATGCATCGCATTTCTCATATTCTCAAGAGCGCTGTATTATAGAAAATGAGGTTTCAACATTTCTTTATTATTATTTTGATTTTTGGTGAAATTGAAAGAATATCATTGTTAAAAACGATATAATATTATATGTTATATCGCGGCGACATAAATTAAAGTCTAGTTTGGCGGCTTTGTATAAAAAAAAATAAGTCAAGCAGTGAATTGGAATAAGTTTAATCAATATATCTTTTAAGGTAGTGTTCAAATTTAGATAACACAAATTCGTCCTCTAATATAATTATGTCGTTTACAAATCAGTACTAAGATTTTAAAGATTTCCCACGTTTGATTTTATATAATTTATATAATTTATATAAAAATTGCTTACACCCGAGGATGTGTCGTGAACTTGACCCAGGGTAAGTTGCGCAAGTTCAAGGTCATTGTTTAAAAAATGCTTAATTCCTATCTGGGCCGTATCTTGTAATGGAAAATGATAAGAAGCTGAAATTTGACTCAAAGATTGCTTGTGACCTGTATATATGGCCAGATTTGAGCTTTGGTCATGTGTGCTAGTTTAATGTAATTAACTTTAAAAACAAGAGACATATCGATTATTTTCTATTACAGAAAGACTTCAGTTTTGATATTTTCATTTGTGAGCTTGCTCGCAGTACCTCTAGTTTCTAAAAGAAACAAACATTATCAAAGTACATTGTATACATGTTTTATAATTATACATTTAAACATATCCCCAATATCAATTACACAGGGCAACTTTAAAGTGTTGGATCTAATGTATAGATACTAAGCCAGTAAATTGAATATATAAAGCACTGAAAATGCACTGCTGTAATGAAAAAACCCTGAGACTATCAAAACCCTGAAAAAATACTGGGTGGCACTGAGAAAACTTTGAGAGACCCTGGGGTCGGCACGGAGGGTACTGAGGAAGCCCTGAGTGGCCCTGAGGTCGACACTGAGGGTACTGAGGAAGCCCTGTGTGAGGAAGCCCTGAGTAGCCCTGAGGTCGACACTGAGGGTACTGAGGAAGCCCTGAGAGACTCTGAGGTCACTTTTAATAGAAAAATAAACTAAATTATGTGATTAAAATAAGATTGTAAAAGCTAACGTAATTAATTTTTACAATAGTTATTTTGTTTTAAATTTGACTAATTAAAATTTCATTTTAGTAACTATGGGCTTTAAGGAAGAAAAAGAAAGCATGATCGGGTATTAACATTATATTGCCTGATTATATTAGGGTTCTAATTTCAAATAGATTGCTTGGTTGTTTGTTATAACGATAACAAAGATTTTTTTTTCTTTTAAAATAAACGTGAGGAATCTGTTATTGAAAAAGATATCATTTAATTAAATCAATGACAATTAAAATATAAGCTCTACCGTACTGTTTTCTTAAACGCTGCATATTGTCCTCTATTAAAACTTTCGTTTTGTATATCAATTCAATTTGGCGATTCTTGTGTTTCCCATGATCAGAAAAAACACTGGAACCAGGGACGTATTTACAAGTATATACGTCCCTGCTGGAACTAACATAGAATATACAAGATACACACACGCGAGTTTGCTGCATGTAATGAACAAGCGCCCGAGGCAATATTGAACATATATTACAGTTGTGAAATTGTCGCGAATTGCTTCAACTGTATGTAGAAATTTTATTGTAAGAAAACTAGAAAGTAGCAAACACTATCAATGATTTTATTACTATATAAATAGTGCCTGATTGGGAGGGTACCAGTTGAAATTGACACCCCTCGAAAACCATTGTCAACCGACGCGAAGCGGAGGTTGACAATGGTTTTCGAGGGGTGTCAATTTCAACTGGTACCCTCCCAAACAGGCACTACTTATTTTATTATACTGAATGTCTTAATTTTATAGCAAATTTGAATGTTTTTATATAGAAAAGACGTAAGTTCTACGGCGAACCGTACGCGCATAATCTACGCGCGTGTACCAATTCGTTCTATCGGCCCGTCGCCAAGTGTGTTGCTAACGCTGAGGGTATTAGAACGGATTGTCAACTGCGTCTAAACCAATCAGATTTCAGTATTTAACATGAAAGTATAATAAAACAGGTTGTTACATGTACTAGTGTAACAGGTACCCGAAACAATGTCAATGATATATTTAACAATTCTGAAACAAGATGAAGTAAATTTCTTTTATATGCATTCAGTTAAATGAAGTTGATTCACTAAATTGTGTTTTTTTTAGATTAGGTTCATTGGGGTATCATTGGGGTTCATTGGGGTAAAAAGACGCTCCGAAAAATAAGTATCTATTTAAAATTAAAATGCGTTCGTTTTCAATCATTGTTCTTCATAAGGGTTCTTTTATGAAACGACAATATGTATATTTACGTTTCGCGTTTATTTGCGAAAGTAAGGCGTTAATTCTCGAAAGTCTTGCGTTTATTTGCGAAATTAACGCGTGTTTTCGCGAAAGTTACGCGTTTATTCGCGACAGTTTCGCGTTTATTCGCGAAACGTTCGCGTTATATCGCAAAATGCTCGCGTTATATCGCAAAAGGTTCGCGTTATATTGCGGGAGTTTCGCGTTTATTTGCGATAAAAATATTTTTTTTTACCTATGAAATTGAGCTTAATGTGCTTTCTTAAAGTTTTGCCTCTTACTGTAACACCAAAAAGTTACATTTGCAAGACTTTATAAAAATTAATTTTGATTCTCGTTTTTAACCTATTTGAAACGCATTCGTCGATTTAATTAACATTTGTGAAATACTGAGTCAAAAAGGATGAAAAAATTTAAAATATATAAATGTACTATAAATAAATAACATTAACCATGTACTTCAAATGCATTCTTGTTAATTCAATGTTAAATTTTACTTCAGAGACTGTTTGCGTTTAAATATATATTTTTTCTTATAATGTTTTTCTTATAAAGATATCATTGTTTTAACTATACAATTAATATTTTGTTATTCTATAAAATAACATACATGTACATGTGTGTAATCAAACATCGGCAAAACGTTCCGGAATATATATAGAGAGCTGAATTTTTTTTTTTAAAGATTGTTTAATAAACTGAGAAATTCTTTTTACTTTCATGTTTACATGTGGTATAAGGTAGATTATCGTTGGTGTTTATTTATAGACTAATTTATAAATTTATCAAGTTTGTGTAAATGTCAAGCTCGATTTAAACTATTTGATGTTTTGTGAATTTAAATTAAAACTTACAGAGGGCTTTGAATTTTACTGTATACATTTGCCAGTTACCCGATGGTTAAACGTCGTTCAAATTTCGATGTAATTTCCAATTTATTGATAAACAAGTGTATGTTGATTACACAGAAGGGGACATATTTTTTTAAGAATCAACGTTCTTCAACTTAACTATAAAATGGCATGGAGGTTATCGTAACAAGAGTACATTTTTCTTAACATTAACTTTGTTAGTTTTGACTACGTTTAATTTATTAACAAAACTAAAGATATGTTAAATAAGAGCGATTTAAATTGATTAAAATGAATTTTAACTGTAATTAATCAATAACAAACTTTTCAATTAGTGCAAAAAAAAAATGTATATTTACTACCGAAGTAGATGAACGAAGCATTGCATCGAATGCCAAATTTGTAGCGAGTATGGTGAACAAACGCAACAGTAATATATTAAAATCTGTTGTTTTATCTTTTTCATTATTTATCAAACGACTTTAAGAACACATATCGTTTTAAGTCGGACAAACTCTTGTTTGAATGAAAAAAAATTGATGAACTAACCTGAGCTGAAAGCTCATGACAAGTGAGCTTTTATGATCAACATTTGTTCGTTGTCTGTCGTCGTTGGAGTTGTCGTTGTTGTAAGTTTTTCACATGTTAATCTTTTTTTTTCAGAACCACTGGGCTGATTACAACCAAACTTGGCACAAAGCATCACTAGGTAAAAAAGATAAACGTTTGTACAAATGAAGGGCCACACCCTCTTTAAAGGGGATATAATTTAGAATTTTAAAAAAATGGTATTTATAAAAAATCTTCTTCTCAAAACTATTAGGCAAGAAAAGCTGTAACTTGTATGGAAGCATCCATAGGTAGTGTACATTCAAGATTGTTCAAATTATGGATTATGAATGAATTTTACATACATGTATGACTATATAGAGAACTCTTTAAAAATTTTATTCTTAAAAACTACTGGGCCAGAAAAGCGTGAACCTGTTTGGAGGTATCCTCAGGTAGTATAGATTTAAGTTTTTTTCAAATCATGGTCCACAGGGGTAGGGTGGGGCCACAATGGGGGGAGGTGCTCGAATTTTTACATAGGAAGATATAAAGAAAATCGTTAAAAATCTTCTTCTCAAAAACCATTCAGCCAGAAAAGCTTAAACTTGTGTGGAAGCATCCTCAGATAGTGTAGATTTTAGTTAATTCAAATTATGATTCCCAGGGTAAATGATTAGGCCGCATGGGGGGGGGGGGGGTGGTGGCAAATTTTTACCTAGGAAGATATAGAAAAAATCTTCAAAAGTCTTCTGAAAAGTATTCAGTCCAAAAAGCAGTAACTTGAACGGGTTAGGGAGATTAAAGTTTGATCAAACCGTGATTCCTTAGAGAAAAATGGTGGGCCACGAAGTGGGAGAGGGGTTAAATAGGAATTGAGAAAAATCTTCTAACAAATAATAAAATAACGACAGGGGCTTGGTATTTCACATAAAAAATATGTGGAAAAAGATAAAAAAAAAATTGAGCAAGATGTTCTGTACTAAGTTGTCAGATATTTTGATTTTTATACTGTAATGCTGATTTGATCAGAGTTAAGGCTATTATTGCTCAGGTGAGCGATGTGACTCTTATACCTCTTGTTTATTATATGTTTTATGAATTAACTGTTATTAATCAATAACTAATCTTACATTCCCTTTTTTGGCACGTAACCTATGCCCATAAAAATCGTCAAATTAAAACAATTTCAAAAATCATTTTGGCTACATATTAATATATATGACAAAGAAATGAAATTGATAGCGTTTCAATCTTATTTCAAAAGACTTGTGATTTTAATGTTCTATAGCAGCTTGCCTAATACATACATGTAGGCTGCATCAATCAATGAGGATAGAAAATGGAATACTCTAAATCCTTGCCTGGTCTTGCCCATTGGCCTGGCCTCACTTTTGACCCCAAATTTTGGCCTGGTCTAAAATTTTGGCCTGCCCAAAATTTGGCCTCCTTAAAATTTTTTAGGCTCAAATTATTTTGTTTTTTTTCTCACATCTCAAAGAGAATTTGTTGTTTTTTTTAATGTTTAAGAAATAATTGTATGGAAAAAAAAAAAAAAAAAAAAAAAAAAAATATATATATATATATATATATATATATATATATATATATATATATATATATATATATATATATAACAAGTGACCTGACTGCTTCAGTTTTAATTGGTTTTATTCATGTTTACACACACAAATATATATGCTATGCTTGTACAACGCTGCTCTGGAAAAGATTATGCCGATTAATAAAGCAATCGGCGTTAAAATTCAGAAACGCAACCCCCTCCCCTCCTCCCCCACTTCAAAAAGCAGACGAAATGATAAAATAAGAAAAATAATAAAGTAAAATATTATTGTAGAAGACTGGCCTGTTTTAAGAATCAATGAATATCTCTAACATTTGTAAACTGATTCATAACATCAAATCTCTATCCCTGTGCAATGTACTTTTAGAATGCCAGTTTGCTTACATTATCTGTCAACATCAATCAAACCCAAATTTCCCTTCCCAGCAGGAATTCGATATTAGCGCTAGCCTTCTCTGTGCCTTTATTGAGGTCAGATTCATTACCTGCACTTTTCGCATGTTTAACATTTTACACAGTCTAATTTAATTTATTTCATTTGTGAATGACTGCAACATTGCATCATCCGATGACGTGATTCAGTGATGGTCATTTATCATTATCTCTTGATTGGAGTAGAGTTTCATGCATGTGCTGCTTGTATATTTAGGAAACATGTTTCATATGGAGAAATGGTGCACATTTGACTAATTAGCATAGCGGCCATATTGTTATCAAAATGGCGATATTCAGTACAATAAAATATATAGAAAGGAATGAGAAAAATCACTTATTTAAAAAAAATAGTATTTCGGAAATATTTTCTCCTCATTTGGTTTTGTTATTTACTACATTCGGGATCGAAATGTGCTTGTTTTGTTTACATGAGATGTTGAGATGGCGGTTCCTTTTGAATCTGAAAAATCGAAGCGGGGCGTTGTAGGAATATCGTGTGTTTTAGTGATGAAAGACGTCATGAAGGGATTTTGGAATTATTTTTAAAATACTTGCCATTCATAGGTAAAGTTGTTCCTCATATGTTTACAAAGTTTATATTGCAAACTAATTGTGTCAGAAATCTTGACTCAAATTGAAAACGTCTTGTCGGTTCCTTTTTACTTTCAAATTAGCATTTTTAAAGATTTTTTCAGTAAGCTATCGGACTTGCAATAGGCATTTAGGCTTTATATTGTATCATTATTGCATATTTCTATAAGAATTATTATTATAAATTGAATGAGATTTTTCAGGTTATAATTCTATTTAGTTCCAAGCTGATTTTTTCAGCTGTTTATTTATTTATTTACTCATTTTAGCCATTATAGTCCTATTTTTAGATAATCTAATGGTTGAATAGGGAGGCATTGAAAGTGAATTTGAAGTGTGAATCATTGATTGTGGTGACAAACACATACACAGATAATCTATGCACTGCCTTAACACGTGTTCTCATTCAAAAAAATGAAAGTTTTGACGTAAAAAACACCAATTTTATACATAAAAGTATGTAATTTTCATTCGTAAGGGAGATAATATTACAAACATGAATATTAATGAGAACAGTGTCACGTGGATTTTAGCTCATGAATAAAGTGTACGTGATTTCTCCATATGTTCCCTCTGGGAGAACTTCGATATCAAAATTTGAGTAAAGCCAAACATTTTGTGGCCTGTATTGTTGGTTAGAATAAACAAATTAGTCTCTGCCATTCTGTTTTTTATTCAAACAAGTATTTGATATAGGTATTGTCCGATCCTTTGAGCAATTTAAGTAAATTAGGAAGATTGAAACAAAAATATGCCATGGTTTAATACAATGGCAATGTTACATTATTAAGGTACTTTAGAATTTTAAAACATATTTTATCAAAAATATAATAGAAGCAATCGCTCTTAATTGTAGTCATATATATGTTTCAATAAAACTATCACTAAAGGACACCAAAATTCAAATAGTTTAATGTTCCAAGTGTATTAAACTATTAAATCAATAAAAATATCAATACAATCATCAAATGTGGGTTTTTTGGCAATTTTTACAGAGGCTAAATTTGAGACCAGGCCAATTGTTGAGGCCAGACTAAAATTTGAGGCCAACCCAAATTTGAAGCCAAAAGAAAGGCCATGCCAACTTTGAATCCAGACTAGGCCAATGGGACCAGACCAGGTTTTAGAGTATACCGATAAGGGTAACGTAGATACTTGAAAACTGACAATAACAAACTGTCAGTCATCTCAAAAATGCATATGGTGAAATACAAATTCAAGGAAGAGCAAACACGGTCCTCTTAAACAAAAGAGGTGGGATCAAGTGCCTAGGAGTAAGCCGTGTGATCATTGTCAAGATCAAGAAAAACGGAAGAAACCGTTGTCAATCGGGTGAATAAATAATGGTCTAACAAATATGAAAAACGTCAGTCAGCATGGATTGTGTCTTGATGAAACATTGTACTTGCTGACAAGGTCATTGTTACGACTAAAGAATTTGCGTAAAGATGATTTTAATCCAGGTTCTTGATATTCTTGTTCCAACAAATTGCTTTTAATAGTTTGCTTCGTTTAAGAAATTATTCGTACGTAGAGCATACTCTTGCATAACGAATAAGCTGAGAAATGTAACAGTTACTTTATCCTTATATGTTGTTACATGTACCACGTATGGATTGTTGTTAGATAGACACATTGACAAGCCAAATTAACAGAACAAGCAGAAAATGCTAATAAGAGATATAAATTAAAACGCATCGATGTTTACCCTTACCAAAACGAATTATTTGCGTCAAATTTACAGCGAATTTGCTACAACCTAATTAGTGTAACAGAAAACGTTTAAACTTGTTTGTCGATCTTTATCAGTAGTGGCAAACTTCTCGTAAACCTCTTTTATTTTGCAAAAAGTTCTTCAGACACTAATTATGTTTGCAGTTTTATTGCCTCAAAATTTGCCAGGAGGTTACCAAAAACTTTTATTGTTAAGGTCTTCCGTTTCCAACGGAAGACTTTATACTGATTCTGAAGATAATTCTTCATTATTGTTATTCTTCTTCTAGACGTTTTTTAAAACCCCAATAACTTATTTGTTTGTCATCTGATTTGATTCAAATTTTTAGGGTATATTGTAAATTGAATTTACTTTCTATAGAAAAAAAAATTGAAATTGTAACCTCCGGTTTTGAGTTACTCCTCTATTTCTAAAATTTTAGGGGCATTCGTTTTCAGACAAAGGCTCCAAAATGGTTCGTAGCAAATAATTTAAAGTTTAAAATCTCTAATAATGACACTTTGAACGTTGTCCTCTGAATTTTGTATTTTAGTTTTCTCCAATTATACCTCTCATTTTTAATTTTTAAATCGAAATCTATGTTTTAAAAATTGCTAAATTTTACTCATGTTTTAGCTTCGTAACTTTTTAGTTTGAAATATATTTCCTAAATACATATATAAGTTGTGCATAACTTTAAGGGCTTTCATTTAAGACCATACAAACGGGGCTGGCCCCTTCAATAAGGGATGTACGCGCCTGGAAAGTCTTTGATTTATAACTAAAAATGGTAAATATTTCGATAATATTTGCATATCCATTGTTCTTTCCCACTATAAGCCCATTTGGAGGACCTGCACTTATTTTTCTATAATCCAATTGCTCTGACTGTATGTGCAATTCCCCCACAGACTCTCAGACAGCGAATTCTCAACAATTAATTAACAATTTTTACTCGTATATATAGTGAATATTTCTAATAACAAAAATAATGTGGTGTTTCATATAAATTATCTGAAGTTTAAAATTATATACAACGTATTTTAGTTTTATTCACAATTATTTAATTTTAATCAATTACAAATGTTATTAATTATTGTATAATAAAAATGTACCTAAATAAAACGAAAGTGTTTGATTTTAATATTTACATGTACAAAATTCAATGTACAAGGAAAGATAACTCTTCCTAACTATACCATGATTTATGTACCTTACTGTTGGCGTACTATGACGTCATAAAGGTGTGACGTCATATACTTTTCCATGACGTTATAGATTTAAACCACTATACGATACATCATGTGTTTTTCTCCAACTCCCTAAAATTGGTGTATTTAAAACATGTCTTATGTTAACATTTTTAAGGAATTACTGTTATAACATACCGATATTATTTATTCTGTTAACAAATCTATGTGAGTTACAAAAAATACATTACAGTCTGAAAGTTTATTTTTGATGCAATACCTAAATGTCAAGGTCTAAGCTAATACAGGATATTTGCAAGTGGTATAATGCAAATATAAGTAATAAACAACGATTATTTAGTGAACATGGCGTTATGAATAGCAATTGCTCTGCTAGCGCATCATGGAAAATATGCCAGCAGAGCAGTTGCTATTCATAACGCCATGTTTACTAAATAACGTTGTTTATTTCTTAAATGCTGTCGCTGTAAAAGTTTTTCCTCATTATCTCATCAATCTAATTGTAATTTTGTATTGTTTTGATATTGCGTAATATGAGAGTTTAAAGCTTCACCCGCTTTCATTTTGCTTATAGACAATAACTCCCTGTGCATAATAGTGTTTTAAAGTCACACTCAGTACTTTTCTGGTCCACAAATTTATCAAATACGTTTTTAGTATCCCGTGCTTTTTTTCACAACACGTTCTTGGATATGTCATGTTCTTATAAAAAATAAAAACAAATAAGGGAGCTTTTAATTAAATAAAGGTGATGATTGTTAGGTTTTCTTTAATTAATTAAGCACAGGAAATAAAAACAAAACGATTGAGCATATGATATCTAGTATAAGCATACATTAACTGCAACATTTTAGAACGTACAATGTAAGCTTTGTCTTATGAATTTACGTAACTCATTCTTCGCACTTGGCCGTGGAGATTATCGCGCTTTGGACGATTTGTGGATATTTTGTACAGAAGCTTCGCACGATTAGACTACCTTTAGGTAGAAGCACGTGAAGTGTATGTGTGTCGCCATCAGACGTCAATGATTAAGCACTGTATATGAATTTTCCTCTTTTGTTTATTAAAAAAATCTTAAAGATCTTTATATTTCTGTATTTTCAGTTAGTTAACATTTTACATGTACATGTACATGTGATGCTCCTGCGTGCGACGACAGGCATTAGCACGATCTTTGTTAATGTATATAGGTAAAATTAAAAATTATTATACATGTATATAATTAAAATATAAATTCAAGATTATCAAGCAACTTTTCTGTTATAATCGACCTAAAGACCCCTGACTTTTGTGTACACAATTACGTAACTCATCCTTCGAACATTGGCCAATGAGATCCATCGCGTTGGAACTGGAGATCTGCGGTCATCTAAATTACATAATCCTAAGCAATGCTTAACCCAGAGATACAAACATAAATTCATGTAACAAACGCCTCACCCCCTCTAAATCTGCACATATTAGATTTTTACGGAACTTTATTTTCTTGATATATATGTTTATGATAAAACAGAAAAAAACACATAACAAACAAAAACGTCGAATTTACTTTATCTACATGTTTCCCCCCAAAAATCCGACCAAATATGCCCTTTTGACACATTTATTTAAATTAAAATGAAAATAAAAATCGTAACACCAGGATCTTCCGTCTATTTTATAAAACTCTTGTAAACAGATAGCCATGCTATGACCTTGAATTGCTAGTATTATATATTGGTCACTATGATACTTATGTATACTTTTATATATGGCACTCTAATATTACACGCAAGTGATGCGTCATATTAAGGCGGGATACCCAAAGACTGCATCCCAATACTCTTTGTCATAAATGAGGTTAATTAATTCTGACACAGTAAAATACAAACTGAAAATATATAAACAAGTTATCAACAAATTGTCATATTTGGCGATCCTGTGTCTGTAATGAAGGCCCTAATATTGCAAGTTAGTCTTGTAATGCTTGTTCATCTATTTAACCTTTGTAACCTTAAAGCCATGTATGAATTGATGTATTATGAGTAAGCGATGCATCATACCCAGGTGGGGGACTCGGAGACTAGGATTCTGAGACTCAAAACCCGCATCACAATATTCTTTCTGACAGTTTTGACAGTTTTGTTACTTTATTTAGAAATAAAATATAACTCTGGAATTTGAACACTAAATGTTCACTCATGATCATCGTAGATGGGCCGAACTAGTCAGAACTGCCCATCATAAGTAAAATGTTATATATACCCATGTAAAATGATGTTAATCAGATTTTATATTTTTTGGCTGTAGAATTTTAGTTTGGGTTTTAATTAAGCTTATAGATCTTTGATTTGGGCTGCTTCAATTTACTATACGATCACGCTGAATAATAAACAACTTGATAACAAACAATTGGACTTGCTGATCATTCTGAGGGAAGGCTTACACTCTCTCCCCTTTAATTTTTTTTCAAAATGCATAAGTAAACTTTCTTAAAAAGAATTACTTTTGATCTGATAAAGAAGAAAAAAACTGACATAAAAATAAGGATTTTGCGTATTATTTCATCGTCGAGAGAAGGAATATTCATTTCTGTAAATAAGGTTATTTAATTTAAAGTTAAATAGCAGTGTCTCTATGAAAAAGCACCATCTGGTGTAAAATTTAGGCGCTCACTTTTGCATAAATTCTCCCGCTGATCTTGATAGCTGATTATAATTTTGAATGTTTGAAGTTTTACGCGTACATGTATCATTAGGTAATATCAGACAACACATTTCTGTATGTTCAGAGATGACATAAATTTTGACTAATTACTAAATTTTGACAGCACGCAATAATTTCAACTTCCACATAGTCTTAAACAATTTAAAAATATTAAAATATCGAAGTTTTCTTAAAGAAACGATTTCATGTTTTCAATCACAACGTTTTCATTATGAAAACAGAACTGAAAGTTTAGTCATTATAATCGTTTGACACCAATCATATATATATTTTCAACTCGCAGCAACAACGAAAGACCTACTCGTTGCTCTGCTATAGTTTTCCCTCTGTTATATTAATTCCAGAACTGGCCAAAGCTTTACCAGATATGATACTTATAAGAATTTACACATTCAGCAAAGCTGTAAGGATTTCAATTATTTTATAGAATTGCTGTTATAATTTTGTATATTTTGTATTGAGAAAAAAAAATCAAATAAATATTTTAGGATTAAAGTTTTATTCTAAGAGAGTTCCAATTAAGATTTCCAGTATTTCTAATATCAACTTTAATCGCATGATTATGATATTTCACAATCTAAAAGAACATGCAGTTTGACCCCCCTCCCGACCCCATATTTTAGGTGAAACTTAACTTTTGTGACGGTGTTGTATAGTAGTTTTCCCCCCATAGTAGCTTTTCTCCACGGAAAACCTACTATATAGTAGCCTATCCCCCGGGGGAAAAGCTACTATATAGTAGCTTTCCCCCCATAGTAGGGTTTCTCCCTCACGTTTTTGGTTCAGTTTTATAAAAAAATATTCATGGAAACCCAGTAAGGATTAAAATCAATGTTTCTACACTCCCAGGTTGCATATATCTGCATCCATCTGTACAGGTTAAGTTTCGTTTTGCCGATTTTTTATTTTTTATAGACAATGCTGAACATGTGTAATGGAATTATACATAGAACTTAATTTAGGTATTTAATTGAAAAAAAGTACTTGGTTTTGCAAGATATACACTTATAGGCATAATTCTGTGTTTTGAATTTGTAAGTGAAAAATGTTTTGAGAATTGTTTGATAAATCTATCAGTGCGTGTGTCTGTTTGTGCAAATTTTATCCAGGCTAAACCTCTGTTTTAGAGAAATTTTGTTTCCGATGTTTCAGAGCCAAATGTTTAAAATCCTATTATAATGAATATAGTGCATATTCTAAGGGCCCTCTATCTCATAAACTAGAGATGACCATATCACCATACTTTTACAGTGGCAGTGATTTGCTATTTGTAGATGACTCTGAAAATTTTAGCCCTCAGGGTAGGGGCCCTCGGTTTTTTTAGAGCCCGATGTTGAAAACCCCATTATAATGATTGAATAGTGATCTATAAGTGGGGGCCCGAATCTCAAATTCTAGAGATGACCACTTAAATATATTTTCTCAGTGGTAGTGGTATACCACTAGTAGATGACCCTGAAAATTTTAGCCACCAGGGTAGGGGCCCTTGATGTTTCTGAGCCCGATGTTTGAAATCCAATTAATATAATGAATAGTGTATTTTAGGGCCCCATATCTCAAAAACCAGAGATGACCACATCACCAACAAAATCGCACTTGATATACGACTTTTTTTACTTGCCAATTGATTAGAAGAACAAGTTTATATTTAAAAAAATAAGTCAGCTCATCACAAAAATGTGTTAGTTTTTATTTTTAATTACCCTTGTTTCATTGTTCGAAGAAATAATATGATACACAAGTAAATCTTTATTGCAAAAATATGAAATAAATAGTATGATAAGATTTTTAGGTAAGTGAATCGTATATCTTGTTTTATATGCCATCGTTTTCAAAATTGTATATATATAAATCATCACGTTGCAAAATAAAAAGCGGAAAAATTAGCACGCAGTGAATGATAATATATACATAAGGTTAGTTCAGGCTCCATTTCACATTTTCCAAAGTAACCAGCAAATATACCGACTATGTTCTGGTTGTGAAGCCATTTCATTAAAAAAAATGTTTACATCATAAAACCTCGCGTTTCGTAAAAAAATGTGCTTAAAACATGAATATGCGTGACTTTAAAACAAAATTGTAAATACTATATTTACTCATGCCTTCAATACATAATCAATTATAATACCCCTTATCCATGATGTACAACCCCATCAATCGAAGTAAAACATTTCAGTTTCTCATCATATCATTGCACCCTGTCTCTCGTTTGATATTTAGAAATAGACATATATGACTATATTTAACATCGTCAATTCTAACGGTATTAATTTAAAATTAATAGTCTTTTGGACGAAGGAAGTAACTTACATTTCCACTTCTTACTCCCTTCCTCTACAGAATTAAGCCAAGATTGGTCAGTTAGTTTCCTGGGAGGATCTTATGCATAGATGATACTACATGGGAAAATTAAAGTTTCAAACCGGCGTATTTTCACTCAAATGTATTCTGACGTGTTCTGTGAAAAATGTCAATGTCATAACGTCGAATTCAAAACTGTAGATAAGCACCGATTAGATGAAAAAGATTTGAGGTATTTCGAAATCCGTGTAAAAGGTGTTCCAAAAAGGTATAACAGAAGGTGAAATAAATGGTGATGACACATGGATGTTATGAAGGCGCGTGCCTTTGTTAATATCAGGGGTGAAAACCATGTATTTTATTTTATGTATTAATAAATGCCATAATAATCCTTTATTATGCGAAATTAATATCGTATCAGTTATTGCAAATTATTGCCACAAATGGTCCGCGATAAACATGACCGGAATGTAAAAAAGGGGGAAATCTACTATATAGTAGGTTTTCCGTGGGGGTTATCTGGCTATAAAAAGGGGGAACCCCACTATATAGTCAGCTTTCCGTGGGGGAAAACTGCTATGTAGCCATTTTTCCGGGGGAAAAACTGCTATATAGCCATTTTTCCGGGGGGAAAGATGGCTAGGGGGAAAAGGCACTATATAACAACGGCATATTCTTAAGTTAATTCCATATTTATGGTATACTAAATTGCATTGCTTATACACATGAGGGGAATAGGGTATATCATATATGAAATATAATATAAATAAGTATTAAGATCCTGATATAACTGACAGGTTTGCAGTAACAAAGCATGTTTTTCTTTTCAAAATACATCCCTTTCAGAGAATGTTGATTCTGTTTTTTCAATAAATTAGGATTAAAGTTTTATTCTAAGAGAGTTCCAATTAAGATTTCCAGTATTTGGATTTAATATAATCTTTAATCACATGATTATGATATTTCACTATCTAAAATGAAACATTTAACCCCCTTCCGACCCCACGTTTTACGTGAGCACTAACCTTTTGTGACAGTATATTCTTAAGTTTGTTCCATATTTATGGTATACTAAATAGCATTGCTTATACACATGAGAGGGATAGGGTATATCATATATAAAATATAATTGCTAAGTATTAGAAACATGATATAACTGACAGGTTTGCAAAAGAAAAGCATGTTTTCCCCTTCAAAATATATCCCTTTCAGAGAATTTTGATTCTGTATTTTTAATAGATAATAAATTTTAATATCGCTAGTTAAGGATATTGCGTGGTGTTTATGGTTAGAAGTATTTGAATTATCAGATAATTCTTGACAAAAAGAAAACTGGAAACAGGTTTTCAAACGGAACAGATTTTTGAAAGGTAAAAACAACAATTACATTACAGTACAGTATTAAATATTGCTCATTTGTTACATGTAACGGCGCAATGGCAATATTGAATACTGATTCATTGCATTTTGGTGGCTTCAAACTTTTTGTCTTTTGAGTCTTTGATGTGAATCTTCCACAATTCTGTAATGGTTTCCATGGCAACACATCCATTGTTTTGGTCTTGGATGTTTTTAAGAAATTCAAGGACGTCTCCCCCCAACTTGTTGGCTAGTTTTCTGACGTTTTGATCATTAAGTTGTCCATCTTCGATGTCAGCTCCCAACAAATTTGATTTTACAAACCTACAATAAAAGGAAAACGATGTTTTAACTTTACAGTCATTTCATGCATATCCTTTTCAATTTCATGCTATGCTATGGTATGCGATTTTAATGATATGCTATGAAATTTCAATGCAATGCTATGAGATTTGTATGATATGCTATGAGAAATTGAAATGAAGGGCCTAATGATATGGTATGATATGGTATGCTATGCATAGCTATATATGCTATGGTATGCTATGGTATGCTATAGTATGCTATGAAATTTGAACAAAAACGCCTCCATACACAGATGAGTTCCACATATTTCGAAGTTAAATGATAAAAAGTCAAAGTTTACTGTTAATCTGCAATGTGAACATTTATGCTTTCAAATAAAAAATCATTTACATCCGAGGTAAAATCATGATGTATGATATGCTATGGTATGCTATGACGAATGAGATTCTATGAGATTGTATGCTATGATATGAAATTCCAAGGCTATGGTATGAGATTCCAATGCTATGCTATGATATTTCAATTATATGCTATGCTATGGTGTATGTTGTAATAGATATGCTTAAACTGACTGTAAATAGCTAAATGAATATTGACAATTTTGAGATTTATTCTTAATCATAATTTGTTGTTTGATATATATTTTGGCGTGTTCTTACAAATAACTAAATCATTGCGGTTAGAACGGTCCTTATACAACACTGCAAAGTGTATGCAATTAGAAAGACCAAACAGTGTCTTTAAAAAGGTACATGTACATGTAGATTCTACGTTTCATATTTGTATTTAACTTTTTTGTGCGGATATACCCTGATCATTTTCTGCATCTTTTGTTTTATTCGTCTTTGCTTTTATCACAGATCCTAAATCCTAAATGCTTACCACCTCCTAGAATACGGTCGAATAGCTCCAAAAAAGTAACACAAACCATCGAATATAGTTGAAGCAATTAGGAACGCCATCCACCACCAGATAACAACCATTATTTGCTCCAGATACGGATTAAAAGGGAGTATGCACTGTACTTTCTGTTTGTGAATATTATGTACAGACACTTTGGAATAGCTACATATTATTTCTCTTGGGAATGCCGGTGAAGTTTGAAAAAAATATGCATCACTTTTTCGGATATTTTCAAGCACTTGTAATCCAAAACTGATATGATTTTCTTTTTTAAGGAAATTATCTAATAGTCCAAAATGAGTTGCGACACTCGCTAAATAGAGAAGTTTAATAAAGCAATGGAAAAGTGTAAACGATCCAATGGATAATATGTTTACGCTTTTGGCCTCGATCCACTGTTCCAAGTGGACTGCAAGTCTTCTTCCGACTGATTTAGCATTCAATTTGTCACCATCTTTTCCGGACGCCACATTAAAACGTATGCCTAATTTTTTCTCTCCAAGTTTCCACAGGAAATACGGAATACGTAAGAACATTGCTTGTAATATCAGAATTAAAGGAACATATTGATAAAGGGTTCGTACGTAGGTTTTGTCCTCCTCAAAGTCGCTAGAAACCGTTGGAATTGCGGATAAAGCTTTTAAGGAACTTTCGCCAAGATAAGTTGCAGTAAAACATCGAAAATCGCCATACTTGACATCCGATTCTGAAAAATGTCCTGGGAAATTGCATGCAACTGGACCAATATAGATTTGTCCAATCATGGTTAAAATACCCAAGATAAGGAAAAGAAAGGGTGTCCATCTCCCGTTTAATTCGTCAACCCAACTCTCTAATGATACAGCCATTTCACTGCAATTGAAAATGAACCAATCAGAAAAAAAACCTAAAAAGTAGAATGCATTGATTTTGTTTTACAGTTATATTGTGTTTATTTGCTTAAGAAAGGCTGTAAAATTATGTACTGAGATTTATTTATACATGTAACAAAAACGGCTTTAAGTTGATATGTGTTTATTTCTGTTTCGTATGAATTGATGTCTATAGTACATGTATTACGCAGTGATCAAAATATAAGAATATATTCTATGTTAATATTATCCTTCACCGTTTGCATTCATGACTGAACAAACTAAGCAAGAAATATTTTTTTTTCACGTGATGCATTATTTTTGAAATTAATTCCCGAAGACACCGACACTTGATATGCAACAAAAGATGGAATTATATAGCAATTTTTTTCCTGATAAAAAGAGGCGAAAATGTACCGAGATTGAAAAAAAAAATGAAAAGTTCCGAGTGAACTTTACACAAATATTTATGATTATGATAAGTAAAGGGGGGGGGGATTCTCACAGAATTGTTAAAAAAATACTAATTGGTCAGAACATATAGTTAATTTGTAAGAATTGTGTAACAATGTTTTCCCCACTACTAGACAAAAAAGCAAGCGAACATTTGGCATGGTTAGTTTCAAATGAAAATGTGAAATGCATAACCCTTGTAGATAATGTTTTGATAAACGGTGTGTATTGACTATTGGGAACAAAATGTTTCGCACTTTTGTTTCTGATAAAAATACCTGATATCTAAAATAGACAACTGTGGTCAAACTGCCAAAAAGTAAGCATTTTGATAGTATCGCATAAGCAATCACCTATCAGCACTGCTAATTTTAAAACAATCGTCGATTTATGTGCTAAATAGGTCAGGAGAAAGTTTCGGTGAAATTATCTTATTTAGCATGTGCGGTCATATTGTACATTTAAAGATCAAAGTGTAAACATTTCTTGAACTGGCTTTTTTCTGCCTGAAACAGACCAAAATTGTTACCATCAGATGAAAAAGCAAAACATGTGAGGTTTTACATGATGTTTCGTATGCAAATACGCATACAAGAACAGAAAAATGCCTTTTAAATCACTTAGAACTGCGCAGAAAAGATTTAAATTCAAAATTAAAAAAAAAAAATGAAAAAATCTGAAATGATGGCATTAATACCAACTCTACAACAATTTGTTGAAAAATAGGGCTAATCTTCTTTTTTAAAGTTGTACCTTTGTCTCAAAAAGGGTACCCAATTTTTTAAAAGAGTCTAAGAAACTATCAGTCAGCACGATATACATTGGATACAAAGAGGTCGTGTTTCATGTAGAAGTAATTTTGTTTATGCTGGTATGCTTTCACGTGCTAATTTTAGTAAATATGAGAAATATAAGTTTTAGAAACGCGTAGCCCCTAAGTTGGACTAAGAATCATAAAAAAGAAACACATGTTCATTTCTGATACCCCACATTTATTCATGGGATATTGCTATATGTGCAAAGATTTCGAGGAACTCTTACACCACTTAGTAGTAAATAATCTATAAAAAAGTTCTTCTGATAAACGTTTTAATATAGGATTATGTACACAGGGGTTTACTGCCATTTTCGACAACAATCGGAACTGTGACCGAGCGTACCAATACGAGAGACATTTAAAAATGTAACACCTTGTGACAAAAAGCACATGCAACGAGAGTCAAACAACATCTTTAGATCAACAGTATGAAGTTACACAGCAAGTTTTAAATCAATTCACTAAACTATAACGAAAAAAAAAAGCTGGATAACAAATTTGGGATAGAGGGAAGTATATACAGCATCATCTCCGGTTTCACCGGTAGGGGACTAATACGAAAAACATTGCCTTGTGGTCTCATTAAGATTTTGTGAAATTAATCGGCGGATATTTATTTTTCTTGAATATATGCATTTCAAAGCAACACGTTGGATACAATAGAGGGTAAACATTTATGAGAACGTCTCAGACATTGTCACATACACTTTTCCTTCAAATAAGATGTAATCTCTTTTAACTATGCTTAAACTCTTTTGGATTTTCATAGATATGTTAAAACTTGGAATCAATGATGTAATATTAATTAGCCCACCCTCTCCCCCTACTCCCCCTTATAATATACCATATACACTGTACATGTACAAAAGCTGTGAGAACGATGCTCTCTCAAGCACTGATCGGTATTCTGCAGATAAAACTTTTCTTAATCTTTAAAAATAATTAAAATGTACAGTACAAAATAATATACAGTACAAAAAATAAATATAATTAATGATTTTTTAAACAGTACAACTTTCATCTGATTATATTTATGAAATTATAATGTGAAAGATGTGAAAGATTATCTAGAAATAAAATTATAATCTGAAACATTATTTTAAAAACCTACATGCAGTTTTTTTTATCTGTATTTTAATGAATTCTTAATACTCTGTTGATTTGAAAAAAAAACCCCATAAAACAGAAACTTCAAGACAATGTTTTTTTAAGAATTCGTAATGTACATACCGAATAACTATGCACTTGTTATCCGAAGATCAACCAATTTAACTTTCCAGAGATTATTCTTAATAGGGACGCACTAACTTTGAAAATGAGAACGTGTCTTACTAACGAATAGTTTCAGTTTATTTTGGTTTACCCGATTGTCCTGATGTAGCCGTAAACGAAAGTATATTTTTAGGTAAAAGTTCCAGATAAATCTAGTATTTTCCAGGTAATCGTTTTAAACCGCAGGTAAATTTGAGTGTCTCTCATTCCACAACTGACCTCAAATTACACAAGACCATCCATAATTGTGTATCGAAACTTTTCTTTCCAGGAAAAAACTTTTTTTTTATTTACATGTAATTTCAAATATAGTAACACCTCTCTCAAGTACAACTAAACTCTTAAGATGAGTGCTTAAAACTACTATTGAATAAGAAAACTTGTCTGGAACAAAGAAATTAAATATTCTTTGTTTGCTGGGTATAAATTAAAGTGTGATCGTGTTTCACGTTGTGACAAAAACAGTACGATTTCTTCTTTATTTTATTTAATCAAAAGTATATTGTTACTAGCCATTTGTCACTTGTACATGACATATTCAAGACCGTACATCAATGTACATGTATATAATTTTTATAAACATATCCATTAAAAAAAATAGGTTTATGTAGCGATGTTTTAAATTGCTAGCGTTTACGGTTGCGTGCCCCACGAGATATCCTTTGAAATATACCACCATTTCGTTGGTCAAACAAAGAAATTTTTTTGTGTCTTATATTTGGGACTTATGTGTAAACATTGCAACATCAAAACCGAAAGAAAAGGTAAAAACCAGGAAGAATTATAGTAAATTTAAATACAAAACTAAATTAAAGAAGTGTGGCAATTTTTTTTCAGCATCAAAACTCGTGTTAATCTTGTTCTAGAAATTACGAAAGTGGGCTGACTTCTCAAATTAGGATAGGGGCCAACATGGATATACCAGTTTGTAATTTAAAATAAAATAGGAAACTTACGCAATTAGATGTAAATAATCACCCAAAAAGTTGATGGACAATTAGTTTTTAACAATCTTCACTTATTTTCGTGTTTTTGCTTACCTGGTTGCTAAACTATAAGAAGCTTTAAGAAATAGTAAATTAATATAATATAAACAGGATGAACCTCTGACATTTTGTCAACTAAATTATAACTGAAAGGTCTAGAAATGTGACTGAATGGCACATCCATGCCATTCAGTCACCTTTCCGATACATTTTTATTATTTTCAATTGACCTTAAGGCAAAGGTTCATCCTGTTATAACCCAACTTAGTAAAAAAATGCTCTTCATTGAAATTATGTTTCACAATATGAGGAAGCTTTATCATAAAATGTGTCTACTTGTACGTCTTGTTGTAAATGGCTAAATGAGGTAGGGCGAAATAAAGTTTAGGGTGTTTGCCGATCGAGGGCCAAACCAAATGATTACGAATACCAATGTCAAATGGTTACGTCGACGTCAACTTTGTAATCAAACAGCTGATGCAAATTGAGAGGGAAAAGGTGTTAGGAAAATACACCGAGCGAACGTTGACAGCAATTATTATTCATTATAAGATGTTTAATATTGTTTCTTTGATACCTTCAATAAAGCACATGGCATGGTTAATTTAAATGTCGCAGACTGGTGTGGTATATCCTTCATTTATATCCTGCACACAATATTCTGCACATTGACACTATACAAATCTAATTAGGTGTTGCACATTGATACTATACAAATCTAATTAGATGTTGCACATTGACACTATACAAATCTAATTAGGTGTTGCACATTGACACTATACAAATCTAATTAGGTGTTGCACATTGACACTATACAAATCTAATTAAGTGTTTTCAACAAGCTTGCAAATTCACCAATTGAAAGTTTATGCTACCTTGTAATTATGTAACAATGTAAATGTTTTACCTGTTATCATATCTAAGTATTACAAAGCTGATTTAACTATACAATATATGCAATAGCTATATGTCACTGTTCATTGATATAATTATCTTCGGTTATAGGGTGAATCATGCCTTTGCAATGAGAGACGACCCGAATTGTATAAAACGCAAAAAACTCGTTCAAAAATGACGCGATGGTGCGAAAACCTTTTTCCGCATTGTGAAATGACATGTACGTACCAATATCATGGACATAATTGCATGTTAGAATGTTCCTGTAGTTAACATTGACGCACTTCCGCTGACGGTTGTTCCGGTGTAGGGTACATGTAGCATGTTACAAAAGTATGTTCCATTATTTACTATCTTAATAACCCTTTATTGGATGGTTATTCAGTAAACAATTAAATGACATCTACATGTAATAATCTTTGGTAAGTTATACTTAGTTGTTAAAAAAACTAATATTTCAGTTATATAAAGATAATTGTCCATGCTTCATTATTACAGACCCTGAAACGTACTACTACACCACACGCTCGCTACACGCTCGCTAAACGGTTTACACGAACCGCTGAACGGTTTACACGAAACGCTACACGCTTTCCCCGAAACGCTAAACGGTTTGCACGAAACGCTGAACGGTTTACACGAAACGTTTCTCAGTTTCTCACACGAAACGGTTTGCTCGCTTTTCACACACGCTTTGGACACGCTTCGATTTTCGTTTCAATCGGGTTCTCTCGGATTTTTACTTTTATGGTAAGAGTTGTTTTAAAATGGTACGATATACTAGAAATAATGATATTTCATAAATAAATCTTCTTTAAAATCGGCAATATTGATCTTTAATGAAAAATATTTCAATCACAGAAATAAAAAACTGACTACAGAACATGCACGTACATGTATTCATTGCTCGAAAGAAATATCACTCGTTTTAATGTCGTAGGAAAAATGAAATTGTTCCGTAAAAATAATAATTTGATAAATACAGAAAATGTAAATGGCTTATTAGTTTTAAATCATTAAAATTGAAATCCGTATCATTACAAACGTAAATCCATTTTTCGTTTTTCGTCGGCTTTATTTTTCAACATTAGGAATTGTTTTGAAATGGTGTGTGAGAATAAAAACGTAATACATGTAATTAAATAAATAGTTATTCAATTACATTTATAAAAATTGACAATTATTTAGAAGTAAATTAATCACCGAATTTAAAAGAAGGCTATGCAATCAAACGATTATTTTTTCTTATATCGTATCAACCACATATTAAAATATGCTCCGCACATAAAACCAGACAGAAAACGAGACGATTGACATAAACAAAAAAAAGTATGTATCACTATTTAGGATATCTATTTTATAAAATAAATTCAATAAATTATATCGGATGGAAGAAAATCAATGAATTAAATTTCAGACTCAATATACATGTACACATAATGTCGCTTTTACCACAAACTTTTAAAAAATAGTACCATACATATATATAATGTTAACACAATATTTTCCCCTCTATTCTTTTTCAATTTTGTTATTGAGTTGATAAACGTTATATCATTAAAATGATGTTCTTTATCAAATACTGATTCCGACTGCTTTAAAGTCATTAATTTTTTTATTGGCTGTTGACAGAAAAAGAGACGCGTGACCATCCAATGAAAAAAATACACAGTTTGATTGACAGCTAGGTTTAGTCAGCTGCAGGTACGTGTTACTCGGTGTCCGAGTGCTAATTGTACACTGTCGAAAGGCTTCAGTTATCGATGTAAAAGAAACATCAAATACTACATGTTTATCACGACTTGACAGTATCACAAAGAGTTGATTTAATTTTTACAAACAAAATGGCAATAGTATACATACATAAGTGTTTTGTTAATCACAAACCATTCCGGGAAGTCTTAAACGCGGGCGCCATTTTGAAAGAACTAATAACTGAGAAAAGTTCCGAATGAAATCTGATGAAACGTTTCACACGATTCTCGCACGCTTTGCCCGAAATGCTTTACACGCTTTGCCCGAAACGCTAAACGGTTTACACGAAACGCTTCACGATTCACACGAAACGCTAAACGGTTTACACGAAACGCTAAACGGTTTACACGAAACGATTCTCGCACGAAACTCGCACGCTTTTTTTGGTGTAGTAGTACGTTTCAGGGTCTGTAGAATATTCCCATGCATATTTCATTTATGACTACAATTTTGATCTAAATGTGTAATGTTAAGCTATTTGCCACAAACTAACACTACTTTGAGACTGGTAATCATGTGTTTGTGATCATAAAAAAAATGTAACTTAATGTATATTAAATAATATAGAAAAAGCATGTATTTCTTGTAATATTCATTGGCTGGAAGAACATCACGTGAACATTTGTTCAATTATCCAAGATACCTGATGATTAAACTAAGAGAGATTGATTAGGACTAAATACTTTATTATGGTTTGGCGTTACTGGCCGCAGTGACTTTAGGCTACCAATGGGCTGCCTCACAACAATTCAAACAATACAACAATACGTGACGGCCCATCAATAGGCTCATTGCGCAGTGGGTGAGCGCAAATGCACAAACGTCACAAAATATAATATTCTGTACAGTGGGTAAGCGCAAATGCACAGACATACAAATGACAAAGTTATACACAAGGTTTGTGCGAATGGGTAAACGCAAATGCACAAGTTTCAAAGTTCAAAACACATTAAAATTGTCAAAGTTCCTGTGCAGCAAGTATGTGCGCGAATGCACAAGCATGAATACACAGCATTTTAAACACATTAACAGCATTATAAACACATTATATTGACAGTAAAAAACTGTATCCTATGATAATTTGAATGATTGCACTCTTCCATTGGAGTTGGGGTGCGACGATAGCGCCACTTGCAAGGGTCATGAACGTTTGTTTATGACACTGCAACCGCCACCAATGGAGTGCGCCACTTTCCAAAAGTAACATTGGTGACGGCGGCAGGACCGCAACTCCAATGGTCACCACGAGCCAGTAGTAATTAATTGTGATGTGGTTAATCCGGAAGGCCAACACCGCCACAATTTAATAAATCTTGCAACGCACCTTTAATGGTATTTAAAAGGATATCATTACCCAGCTGGGACAGGTGAACTCCATCGGGGTCAAACAACGTAGGTGGTTTTTGGGAAAACTGAGAGTATTAGATGTAATGACCGCCCCTGGATGTTACAAATTTTATCGCTTCTCTATTCATTCGACCCCTTATTTCATTCATTGCTTTAACATTCTCTGAAAAGCGCCAAGCTAATCTAGGCAGGGCAGAGGACCAAACTATCGTTGTGGTAGGGAACATGTCACAAATTCGGGACAAGGTTGTGGAAAGGAGCTCCAGCAGCTCTTCAGTGGTTTTCTGGCCAATATTGTTTGCTCCGCAATGAATGATGAGAAACTCAGGACGATCTTCTAACGTTAGCAACGTTGATAGCCTAGTATTAAGGTCTTGTAGCTTCATGCCACTATATCCCTGCCATAAGACTGAAGTATTCTCGAGATTAAGATTAAGCCCCCCCCCCCTGTCTTGATACTGCACTCATAGCTGCTCGTTTGATGATAGAAGATCCGACAATCCAAACTCTGACAGGACCTAGAATTATCTTGTTTATGGTTAGTAAGATAGATACTGTTGGAATGATAAGGTTACTGAATGTATGTACGAAATGCATTAGAGCGCCATCGTCTTGAATAGCAAGGGTTGTAGCTGCACCTATTCTAAATGAGTGGGAATTATAATTGGAGCTATCAACCCCTATTGCATTAAGACAACGCTTCAATATGGTGATAAATTGATAACGGGTCAATGGTTGACCTTCAAAATGAATAAACAATGGGCCAGTTTGAGATGTGCGCATGTGTAAGTAGGCATGCATGGCGGCAAAAGGACAAGCAACACCATTTGAAGCAGGAATCTGCAAGTTTGCCCCCACACCTAATTGGTCTGTTTTTGAATGACAAATTGTCAATTGAATGTTGGTCTGCTGCATTGTTATGTCATGAAATTGGATGATAGTTGCTGGTGTGTTGCCTTTAGACACTGTGAATTCCCCTATGCGCAAGAGGGCGTGAAATGCTAAAGTGAAAGCTGCAGTGAATAGTTTGGTTTCGTATATGGTGTTGCATACAGTTTGCAATGTTGGTATAATTTTGTTTAAGAGCTGTAATGTAATAGGCAAACGAGTGTCCTTGTGTAGTGTTGTTCTTTGCATGCCCTGAAGTAGCTTTCTTATAATAAAATGATTAGTAGGATCTACATTGTAAATTGCTTTGCTGTAAAAACTGATGGCTGCAATGTATGACTGAGCTGTGGAGTATTTGTAACCTGAAAGTGACAGGTAATCGATAAACCTTGTAATGTGAGTGTCGAGAGGTGGCCACAGACTGGGTAGGTTATGAGACCGGCGAAATGGTTCAAATGAATTGATGCCTGCTGTGTGTGTTTGCCTAGTGTTTACAGCAACTGAAGCGTTGAACAATGATTGGATGTGACTTGTGAGAGTAATGTCTGGAATAGGGCTGGAATGGCCTGCGGATGAAGGTCTGCATAAGGTGCTGCTGCTCGAAAGACTTCCCACTGTTTGCGAGATATAGAATCAGCAATAATGTTTGATTTTCCCGGAATATGCTGTGCTTTAAATTGTATGTTGTGTTTTAAAGCCATTAAGACTAACGACTGACAAGTACCATAACTCTTGGGGACTTGGCTGACTGTTTTTGAGAATATGTACAATGGAAATATTATCTACATGGAGGATTACTTTTTTGTTTTGCAAACGCAATCCCCATATCATGAAGGCTAATGCAATAGGTACTAATTCGAGAAAAGTTATGTCCCGCAAAATTGGCTTGTTTAACCATGAAGATGGCCAGGTAAAATGAACCCACTGACCCTGAAAGAAACTGCCGCAAGGTGGCCAGAACCTGCACTATCCGTGTAAAGTTGCAAAGTATCTAGTGTAACCCATTCAGTGTCTGGGAAGTATACAACGCCGTTAAAGTTGTCTAAAAATTGTAGCCATGTGAACATGTCTTCACGGATAGGGTTCGTAATTCTGATGTGATGATAGGGAGAGGGCACCCCGGACATAACATTGTAAAATCTCCTATTAAATGCACGGCTACCTGGGGTGGCTTTACTAACGAAATTGAGCTTGCCCACTAAAGATTCTAACTGGGAAAGAAGAATTTTTTTCTGTGTGACCCAATGCTGCAACAAAAGTTTGAGTTCTTGAACCTTACTAACAGGAATTTGGACCAGCATATTCACATTGTCGATTTCTAAACCAAGAAATGTAAGCTTAGTGGTTGGCTCAATAGTTTTGTCTTGGTTCAGGGGGACCCCTATTTCTGAACAAATGTCCTGAAAAGTGTGCATGAGAGCTGAACAATTATCTGAATTGGACTTGCCAATAAAAATAAAGTCATCCAAGTAGTGGTGAACTGTATCGAGTTGTGTTTTAAATTTGACAGCCCATTCTAAGAAAGTGGAAAAAGTTTCAAATATTTTGCATGATATTAAACACCCAAAGGGGAGGCATTTGTCGATGTAATAAGCCCCATTAATGTGAATTCCTAGAAGTTCAAAGTCTCCTGGGTAAATTGGCAGAAGACGAAAAGCATTTTTAAAGTGCTAAGCATAGCTGCAGCACTTTTTTGTCGCCAGGTTTCTAAACCTACTTCCACTTTCGTTTTCACGTTTCCTATATACCGCCACCTACTGGCGGGTGCTGGAGAAGTTGTACCCTGGAGAAGTCATACTCTGGAAAACTCATATCTATGCAGTAGGGAGAACTTAATATCTTTAAGTTATCCCGCATGCAGATACATTTGTTCTACCAGTATTAAGTTGGCAATAAGTTTTATTTTAATGTCATTATCATATATCGAATACGGGTGCTCCAAAACATACCATGATGATTTCTTTGGAATTTTGAATAAAAAATAGATGTTATATGCATTGAGTTTTGTTTTTGGTGTTAAGTAATAATTGGAATAATTCTACGATATGAATAGGTTTTGAGTGTTTTTAATAAACTGTATAGTTTTGAAATTTCTTGCCCGCCGTATTAAACGTTTCAAATATATAAAATACGATTGTTGCTAATTCTATCCGGACAAAAAAATTCAAAGTGTCAGTAGACACTAAATTGCTTTCCGTATCTTATTAAAAGTGTTAATTGTTGTTTTAAAAAATGTCGCCTAGGCCTTTTCAAACAATGCAATCACCTGTTATTTGGTACTGGTGATTTGATAAAAATTCATTATCGGCATTGGGCACAATACCCACACTTACCCATAATATTTCTAGCTATATGTAATATGTTACAGTTATGAACACTATGTTTTATATAAAAATGCAGAATTTTTTATACAAAATTTTTCGATTAACACCTTTTTTACGATAATTTGTGCTGCTTTTAATTAACATTATTTTAGGCTTCGTTTTCTGTATGCAATTTTTGAGGAAAATTTTTCTATCAATTTGCATTGATCTGTAATTTGATAAATACCCAAAACCAATAATTTGAATATAATTAATAAAAAGTATAACTGTCGAGTCACTTGAAATACTACAGTAAATATATGTAATAAATCCCGATTCAAATATGATTCTTTACGTGTATTTTCATATCAATTGATATATTTTTAACACTTTCTTTCAGGCTTAGCGCTGTTCAGTAATTTCAGTACTTTGATTAATGTCCACCTTAGCTAATAGGGCCATAGGACCTAGTGTGCTTATGGTTTGGACCACTGTGGCAAATGATGTATAGGTAACTGTAGTGAACTGTGGGTCTATGTGTTCATTAATACTGAAAGAGGGTGGGTAGTATAAGTGTGTTATCATACGCCATCCTCCGTCAGCTTTGGGTACAACACCTATGGGAGATACGTGTAAATTAGGCATGGGTGGGAGTAAGTATGGGCCAGACATTCGACCTGCCGTAACTTCACTATATATTTTTTCTAAGAGAACCTCCTCACTGCCGGAAGCTGAACTCAAGTTTTTTGAGAAAACTGAAATGCGTGGTCCAGAGTATTGCAATTTAAAGCCATGTTTTAGACCATCCTCTAAATACCTTGCCGAGACCCTATCTGGGTATTGACTCAAATAATTGCTAATTGCGCTAATGATTATGGGAGAATACCCTAGGACCCAAATGTCTCTGGGGTTGACGAGGGTTTCCCGCCCAATGTTGGTTGGTGCGTGTTTGGTGTGCTGTTGTCTGATACCTGAATGTGGCATAAGAGTTGTTGCGGACTGGAGTGGATGCCCGAAAGGAGTTATTTGCATGACTCGGGGGTGGGTTAGCACTGTTGCACAACATAGAAGGATGGGTGCCATTGCATTTAAGGCATCGGTGTATGTACGGACAATGGGGCTTGTAACAGTTTGCTTTGAGATTGTAATCGAAGCACTTGTGGTGTTGGGTACTAGAAGATTTATTTGAATTAGCAGTCATGTATAATAACCAAAGCTCATTATCTATGATTCCCCAGTTCTGTGACGGGTTGTGTGCAATCCTTAGCCTAAATTGTTCATCGTACGAAACCCACCCATTAGAATTCTGTGCCCCTAAGCGAACGTCATGCATATATTTAATAAGCTGTCGCGATCTAAGTGGGTGCACTGCAGTGTAAATGCTAAAATAAATGAGAAATGCATCTGTCCATTTTTCGATAGATGTTATTCTGGTTGTGGGTTTTGGTTGTTATATGATGTTACCCTGCGCATCAATTGTGAGAGTAGATGTTGCATGGGCATTAGTGGGGTCCCTTACCAATAATGTTCCCAGATTGACAAATTCGCCCTTGATGATTTTTTGCTTAATTGGTTGGTTTACATGATACCCAATGGGAACTGTAATAGAGTTGATTGGTTCAGGAGTAGGCTGATGGGTTGAGGTGATAATGGAAGTTATCCCTGTATCTATGCATGTAGATGTGAGACTAGAATTGACAGGCGAAATGAGGCCGTGCATTAGAGTGGTGGTTTGTTGTAATGTTGCTACAGGGGGATTAAAAATCACATTACCCGCCTGATCCTGGGCTTGCTGTGGTGGGGCTGCCTGTTGTAACAGTGCCGCCTGATGCTGTGGGGCTGCCTGGGGTAGTTGGACTGCCTGGGGCTGAGGGGGTGCCAGTTGAGCCTGGACATCTTGTTCGTTATTGTTGGTCTGTTGGCGTTGAGCCCTGCGCCGGCCTGGCCTGCGTGCTTGTCCTGGGTCTTGGGTATCACGGGCAGCCGCCCGTTTAATTTGTCTCTTCGGCCTTGGCATTGACCCCGTTGATCTCGTGGTATTTTAAAACAAAAGCGAAAATTGTTACCTAATTAACTTGTAAATAAATTAATGTTAATCAATTTCATAAAATTCTATTGGTATATTGGTAGGTAAGCCGAAAAAAGCAGTAAATTTAAGATCAAGCTAAAATAATGTGCGCCATTGAAGATTGCACTCGAGATATTGTTGCATCTAAATCCATACAATGAAAGGACCTCAGTGGCCATCGAGCGGAAATCGGTGGCAAATATGCCTTTTCTCGACTTAATAAAATTGATAAAAGTATTTGAACGATTAAATTAATCTAAAGAGTATACTTTATTACAGAGAATTAAAACATGTCTTACCAGTTTCAAGAAGAATCCAGAAATGATGCAAAAAGAGGCCTAGTTTTAAAGCGAGTATATTCAACCGGAAAAATTCCGGAAAAACATAAACACTATTTATAGATCCTTGGATAAATTTGCATATCTTTGACAAGCCAAGATATGCCATATTATAAAAATGACTCAAAAGCAAGTCCGCAAACAACGATATCGCACAGCTTTCCCTAAAGCTGGCCCATTTACCCTAAAGCTGGCCCTATCTGTAAAATAGTAAATCAAACTATTGTAAATATAACTGAATTATAAACGTCTAACAAAAGGAATGGCAATGAGCTACGCGAATAAAGGAGTGCCTCAGGAGCTTGAGTTTTACATTCATCTTACCTCGATTGTCTACTCGTAAAGTCTACCTGAAGCTTAAACAATCCGATAAAAACGATAAAAAAGAATGTGTAAAAGAAAACCTTGATTTGCAATGTTCCGAAAAAAAACCCCAAAACTTGCATACTTTGTCTAAGTGGTTGCATTTTAAACTCATTCACCAAACATTAAGTAACCTTTAACTATATATGTATAAATGCTCACATTTATGAACTTGTAAATGTTGATTCAGTTGTTTCTGCACCTGCTCCTGCTTAATAAGGTATTAGAAAAAAGTTAGATATATCAGGTGTTTTGATGTAAGAGGGTTTTTTTTTCGACTACAAAAGTAAAATATAATGTCATCGTTAAAATATAAAATTCTACATTATTTGATTATTTTTGTTTACACCATTAAACAGATAGGGGACTAAAGACACGTTTCTAATAACCAAAATACCGTCGGATTTTGCTTTCAATTATTTCAATCATGACTGAATTTCAACTTGAATCACATGATCAATTGTTGTGTAGTTGCCAATTTTTCTTGGAATATCCGTGGTACCTCGTTAAAAAAACCATTTTTCTTTATATTGTATTACCACGGTCACTGTTCGATGATTTCAGTTGATGCTTAAGAAAGATTTGACTTCATGTCGACCCTAGCTCCAATGTAGTTATTCACTAAAACAGTAAAAACTAAAATAAACACGGAGTCTGGTATCGAGAATTAACGACAAGAACCATTAAATATCTCTGTGCATAGTGACCGTAGATAACGAATACGGAGACAGTTTACAGATATAACGAAATTCTACGTCGATTTCAAGCGTCATAATCTTCTTCCTTGTTAACCTTGTTACCGTGTCAACACAGCACAAATGACATGTAAAGCTAATTCCCCTGCAGCGATGTATTTGATTTTAAAATATAATTATTAAGAACTGATATTAATAAAGTGTTGAAACATGTTTGCGGTTCAGAAATGTGCGTATTTTAACAGTTTCGTGCAGATTATAAAATAGTCCTGTAAACAAGCATATGATCTAATATTTTGGAGATTGCTATGGTAAAGGTAATATCTATATTGTGTGAATAAAACATTATTACCATATGATTATTAGAGGTACAGTATTATCAGATGAGGAGAAATATATCCTGTTTTTATTTTTCACTTATCTTTATGAAGAATTAGGTTACATTTAAGAAAAAAAAAATAAGTAGTATATAATGTACTACAATGTGAGACACTACTTTATAGGTATTATTATACTATATACACTTATGTTATAGACACTATTATATAGGTCTCTTGATTTATAAACAAAACTAATATATCGAATTAGCTCATGCTAAAACAATTTATTTATTTTTAATTGTAACCTGTCTTTTTATAAAACCCGATGTTAAAAAAATTCTCTTGAATTTGGTTTTCCATTTTTTTTATATACAGAAACTTTGAAGCTTTTAAGTTCATAAGGAAAATTTCAAGGACAAAAAAGTCGGAATTTCCTGTAAATATTTAGTATTATGTAAGATTATAAGGTTATAAGGAACATTTTAAGGACAAAACAATAATCGGAATTTCCTGTAAATATTTACACTAAAAATGTTGTCCTAAAACAAACACAATATCTTTTAATATATAAACAGGGGAGTTGCGCTGAAACACTATTACATCAGTTTATTTTAAATGCTTTAACTTGTAAGTAAAACTCTGACAGAAATTCTGACAAAGTCGGAATTATAAACAAGATGCGAAATCAGAATTCCCTGCATATCTCACTTAATATTCTTATAATTTTGTATGTGTCTCAAAGATATCTGCATTGGTATAAGAAGAATTGCACTGACAAAAAAAGTAGGAATGACCATCTGACTGACTTACTGACTGACCTTTGGGTCAAACAAATTTTATCCCTCGCAATTTGTTGAACTTGTTGCCTTTTTATCAACAAGTTCAACAAGTAATGTCTCATGGATCTTCGATCTATATTTATCTCTATACTCTGTATTTATTTTTGGACATCGTGTTGTCCTAGAGCTAAATATGACCTTCTATTTAGAAAGGAAGTAGTCGTTTTATTTTTCGATAACTTGTTTCAGTTTTGTCGTATACAATAATGAATTCATTGGTAATGGAACGGAGCGTACTGCTTATCCTTTTCCTATGTATCGGTACTTTACATGCGAATCTCTGCCAAAGGTGAGATATTATACATTTTGAATTTTAAGCACATTTTGTTTAGACAACATCAACAGAAAAGACAAAAAAATATTCAAAAATAAAAACAGCAACATTGTAATGTTACTGGATTTGTACATGTAATGTTACTGGATATAATGCATATAAATAAAAAAAAATGTATTTCAGCATTTTGTTTTACTTTTACATGTGCTAGTAACAGTAATGATGGAAGTCTTGAGTGTTGCCCAGGATATTACTGGAATAAAATTGAAAATAGATGCATAAGTAAACACAATTTATATAAAATAATCTTTGCAACTGCAAGTTTCACTCCTTTTTTAAGTTTATAATGTACATGCATATTTCTTCCCGTAATTATCGATTAATCTAAATTCAGAATGTGATGCTGGTACAATTGGACCTCGTTGTGAAACGAGATGCCAGTATCCAAAGTATGGATTTCTTTGCGTGTTAAAATGTTCCTGCAGCGAAGATGATTGTGATTTCGCTGACGGTTGTCCCGGTAAGTGTCACGTGTTACACATTCTTAAACGTTCTACTTTCCCACATGAACAGTGTGTGAACGTTGAGCGCACACTGAGCGAACGGTGAGCGCACTCTGAACAAACGGTTAGCGCACGCTGAACAGAGTCAGGTGAGCGCTTAATAACGGAGAGCGAACGCAGAGCGCAAATGAAGCGCAAACGCGAGCGCAAAGTGAACGGTGAATGATATGTGAACGCTTTGTAAACGAAAGATGAACGATTAATTCGGAGTGCCTCGGTAATTATCGTTACGTTTACATTGTATTTCGTCGGTTATCAGGAAAATATTATCAAATAAACTACATGTACGAGGGTTGATCCATAAGTAATGTCACCGATGCGATAAAATCGTAAACAATCCGCGTAAAGTGACAAAAACTTGTGCTTTGAGATATCTACCTATTTCATTTCAGATCTGAAAATTTTAATGCATTGTGATAAATATTTCTTAAAATAATATATTTTGTAGAGCGTGAGGTAAGGATAGTCACCGCACGCTAGCGGCTTCATTTCTAGATCTTTGGCGTTCTGGAATTACGTATTCTATACAAATTGGCTACGATGCTCTATTTTTTTTTTCATTTTTTTTTCATAAAGTAACTAATTACTCTCTTTGTAATTAATGGGGAAGTATATTGGATAATAATTTAATGTGCCATCAGTTTCCTGAGGTCCCTTCAAGAAGTCATGAACGTAGCTTTATGATACAACTCATGACATAAGAACCTAACCTAAGCTAAGTTTTAACTTTCCTTCAGAGCGTATATCTTCTTTCTATCTAATTTAATAACACGACATATACTTTAATTAGATATTGGAACTACGTTAAGGGTACCCTGTTCACTCGCTCACAATTTAAGGTTCATATATCGATTCCAGTACATTTTCTAGTGATACTCCAGTGCCTTACCATCGAAGCTAAAAATGCCTCGTAAAACTATTCGCCAGTCTTTTTATTCCTTGATCTAGAGGCAAAAGGCATCGCGTAGATATCCGAAATGAATTTTTTTAAAAGTTTGAAAAATCTATGATATATCTGTTTCAAAATATTGTGTTTGGGGCTTTTTCAAATTTTAAAGCATGTAATTTATTCATAAATACAAACCTTAAAAATTACATTAATTCATGGCGCGGCGATGTCACGCATTTATCATGCTATAAACATCAATATCTTGTTAAGTGTTTAACGAAATTTAATCAAACTTTTACTTCAAAGTAGAATTTTGATAAGGAAAACTTTGATGTATCATTTTATACAATACAGCGCCTGTGTGAAACGCGGTGCATAGAGTGACATTACTTTTGGATCAACCCGTGTATGTGTTGTTATCAGTGTAAATATGAAATTATCCTTGTTGTACATGTAATATCGTTTAAATTTTGACACATAAACTATTACACAGTACTCACTGACCTCCCGTTCATTTACAGTGTGCATACTCGTATATGAATAGAATCAGTGATGTGCATTATATATGGATTATACGATGCTGTTATGTTTAATTCATTTTCTGCTTCAACAACTAGGCACTATGTGAAAAATAATCATATAAACGTGTAAACGTTGATAAATTTGCATTAATCGAGAATTACACCGCCTAGTCATTCACTGTTAACTTACACTGTTAAAATAACAACAACAAAATCATACAACGATATTGTTTAAGTCATAAAAAAATAATACAAAACAAAAATTTTTTTTACGGACTTGCTCAAGAATATTTACTTTAAATTCTTCGAATTAAATTCTGATTAAAATGGTGTTTCTGATGTAAAAGTTTCCTTTTACCTTTACCCACGCGTTCTTTCCTCATTTCCTTGTGACTAGCAAGGACTGAACGATAAGTGAACGCTGAACTAACGGTGAGCGCAAGGTGAACGCTTCGTGAGCGCACGGTGAACGCACAAAAAAGGGGTTAATAGAACGTTTCAGGGACTGTATGTTGATGACTTTATATACAGTTTTAATAACCTTACATGTAATTGTTATGCAGAATAAAATAATAAAATTATAAAATAAAATAATACTGTTTGAATATTTAAGATTGGACCAGCACATTCATTTCATCGGTAAATAAAAATAGCGGTAAGCATTTATTTATCTCTTTTTCTATATTAAACTATACTTCCTAAAACTGCTTTGATTGCGCTTTTGCTATTATGATTGTAAATAAATATAACCAAACCCAAAATATATGGTCAAATGAAACCAAAAGCGATGAGAATGTGGCATTTTAAAGCATATCCAGTCTCCTGTTATTGCAGTAGCATTGCATAGAATAAAAATTAGTCGGTCATAAAACGTTAACATAAGTAACCGAATTACTTGTATTTTGATTTTTTTTTTTACATTTATATATTAAATTTGTTTAATTGCAAATTGTATTTTATGCTGTTACGTATTAAACTATCTCCGTTTCTAAAAAAAAAATACTTCCTTGTATATGGGAAACACTTGTGATTAACAGTAATAATATGCTTCACCAATTTCCTCGTACATGTGGAATTATGTTCCATGTCCTGGTAAAAGTATATAACTATTTATAATTTCCTTAAAGATGTTGAGTTTATCACAAAGGACGCACCTACTTCAAACTCTAACCCTGGCGACGACACTTGTCAAGAGGAGGAAACCAAGGAGCATGTGTACTCTCCATTTTCGCAGAACATGCGCGTTGCGATTATCAGTCTCCTCATTTTGGCAGTCTTCATGTTCATAATATATGTAGGATTAGTTCGTAACAAAACAAAGTACACACTAAGAGGTCCCTCATCAACAAATAACACGTATTGCATTACAGTTTGATTGTAGTCATTGACAAGTTAATTTATCAATTGTTTTTTTTATTTTAGTTGCTTTTTTTAAAATAACATTAACATGACTTTTATTTTTGTGTAATGTAAAGGTATATACAACAAAAAGCCTTAAGCCAATAAACATTTAAAACCAGCATTAACTAGTCCTTTGGTATCAAGAAAAAACATGTGCATAAAAGAGGCTGGATGGTCAAATTATGATATAGCTATATATCTATATATAACTCTTTGTCTAAAGGAGGTTTATATAGTGTAAAAATGGCCACGGCCATCCAGTCCTCTTAAAATGAACATATATTGTTCAAAAAAGCTTCCTCAACCAACGAAGAAAATAAAGCTTGGAAATTGAAACTGTAAATAACATTTTATTTAACTTCGCAAATATATTCTAAATTTTCTATATGGTATGGTTTGTATTTTTGCTACTCTAAAGGCTGACATGAATTTTTAATTATACGCATTATTTCCCTTACAATTTTATCTCCGACTACCGCCATATTAGTTTCCAGTTTTTACGCTCAACGCTTCACATTCCCTATAATTATAAGGCCGATAGTACTATTCATGATTCATCGCATTAAGGTATTCCTTCACCCGAATAAGTTACGTTGGACGAAAAGATTTGTAGAAACGCGTTTTGAACAAAAAATGACAACCACTGCACTGGAAAGAATATTCAATGAAAGGCGAAACAGAACAGACTGAAATATTTTAAAAAATCATCGATCGTTGTAAAACGTTTCCCTGAATCGTATGATTAATCATTGCACATGCGCGAACTATACACATAGTAAATCATTATGTGATAGCATGAATTGTTTTAATCAAAGGTAATTTATCATTTGAAAAAATATTGTACAAGCCATAACTCGTACCATATAAAGATGAAATAGAAATTTAAGTTGAACACTACCAAAATTTTTAACCCTTACCTAATTTTCAAATTTTCATGGTCAAATAAAAAAAACAACAACACCAATCTTTGGATTAACCTGAATAACTAAAATGACATTTAGACTAGCTAATATCACACTTTTTCACTTATTGAATATGGCCAATGTATCAAACCAGCTTTGAAGGAAGACGTGTTACTGAGGGGTTGTGGTTGTTAAAAAAAACCAACACATAACAACAGTACCCACTAGTTTTATATTGATTGTAGTTTCTTTTATTTCCAATATACTTTTAAAAAGTGCAGTCGTTGCATTTAGAAGTCGTTGCAACCTTAATACCTCGATCAGAAAGCAATCAACAGTAACTATCTCGACCGGTTTATCTAGCTTAGTAGCAGTTGAGGAACAATCAAAATTTATATGGCGACCAAATACTTCTATGAATTCACGCCAAGTTTTAAGTTGAATTTATCTAAATATAAGTTAATAAAAACACAAATATTTAATTTCTTACAACACATTCGAAACCAAAGGGTGGAAAATATTAATCAAAGGTTGTTCAGAAACGACCACCGTTTTCAAAAGTCAAAAATACTGTCTGTTTACGCTGTTAGTTATTTCTTATCTTTAATTAAGATACTGTGCTTAGGTCTAGTACATTTACACCCAGCGTAATAAAGCAATAAGCCGACTAAATGGTGACAAGGGTCCTCAAGTGGTTAAAATAGGAAACATCAAATATTGTTACATTAACACTTATGATTTCTTAAAGTTTCAAAGTAGTCCACAGGACGAAACAATCGCCATCAACAGCGCTTTTGTTAAGATGTCACAACACAGCGCAAGGATAAGAACAATAACAGGACCAGTTTGCTACCAAAGAAGAAAACCCCAAGAAATAGAAGGACATACTTAATACTAGTCAAATATAATTTTCATCACTAAACGGCTGTTTTCATGTACTACTCAGCCAAAAGGCCCAAGCCTATCAAACAGTATTACAGTCACCGCTACAACATCAAAAGTGGTTACCTTGGTTTACGGCAACTGGTATCATCAACAGTAGACAAACTAGACAACAAAATATAATTATTTGATATAATAATTATTATTTATTTATCAAGTACAAATTCATGTTGGGTGTTTCGAGCCAACGGCAGAACGTTATTCCAACGAACGCACGGTTTAAAGATTATCTGTGAACCAGATTTAAGAAATGTTTCCAGTTTTAAGTGAAACATGCGCGTGTTTTTACCATTAAGCTCATTCCAAAGCAAATGGAGATCTATAATTTATAGTTTTTTCATCGCCATTTTCCCAGTATGTTATTCTTATAAAAATAAATTATGATATTTTATATCAAAATTAAATTCCCTGTAGATAACCCAACAGACACATTGGCAATAAAGGCTAGAACTATACATCATTATACATGTATGTGACACTGTACACTTAATAACAAAGTAACTTTATCACAAAAGTGTTTTTGCAGTGGTTTTAAGCAACATGTAGGTTGAAAAATCCTACATTTTGAACAACTTCAAGAATCTTTTATAAAATGAGATTTTAAAAAAGTGCTATGAGAATATGTTAAACAAAAATTTTGTTGGAGGATCAGTAAGAGTTTAAATGACATATCTTTAAAAAAAATGAGAGAAATATACCATAGAGAAAGTTGAATCCACTAATTGTAGATAGATCAGTACATATTTTATTAAAGAGGCTCTTGAAATTGAAATTTAATTTCATTACACTTTTATCAGAGAAAGTTCTTCAAGGAAGCAAATTATCTAAAATCCGTTTATAGCATGCATCTGTAATAAGGTAGTTATAGCATGCTAGATTTTAATTAGAACAAGAACACCTGTGTTTTAGTTAAAATATACAAAATCGTTGTAAAAATATTCAACTTCAACAAAATAATATAATTGTAAAAAAAAATTCCAAAAATATACTGTTTCAAATTTTGCAAAATAGAGTAAAATTTCTCATCAAAATTCGTAGTCCCTTATCGCTGAAACCGGTGAACTTCAATTTTTTTCTGATTTTCTGTTGGCCCGACAATGTTTTTTTTTTTTTTTTGGCAAGTTATAAAATTGATTTGAAACTTGCTCTGAAGCTTCCTGATGAGAGATTTTAAGATCGTGTTCAAATTTTGTTTAGATTGACCAACGTGATAAATTAGTTTTAAGACAACTACTTTCAGAAATCTTTTTTGTTCCTTAAAGAAGTTATAATGGATGGATTGTAGTTTTATTTCTAATTTAGTAAGTTTAGAAATATGAACATTTAAAACTTACTTGTGCATTGTCATTATCTACTATATTTAACTTGTGCATGCACAATTTGATCGAGTTATTTGAAAAAAAAAGAAATGATAAAAATATTGCCACAATCAAGCTCTTTCTACCACCCTTCTTTTTAAAAGATTTTTACACCTGGCAATTGATCACGGAGGAGAAAGCTTAGGTTGAAAGGTCTTAACACATCGTCAGATATATTTTTTATATCTTTTAAAATAGGGGTTTTTTTTGTTTAAGATATTAATTTTTGTGCGTACAAATGTACATGTGCATATCTTTTAAGGCACAAATTTTCAAACTTAAAGGTGACCCAAGCACATCTAATGAGTCTACCTTCACTGCAAATTGTATTTTAGAAAAAGATTCGTCCTCACCGCGAATTTTAAGCTTATGCGTACATTAAAAGAAGTTGCTTTGGCACTGTTCTGGCTATAAATATCATCTGTTCTATAAAATATCCTGTTGTTCGTCACATGTTGCTGAAATGCAGAACCCATTGTGGAACTTGTACTCTTCTTCTAAAACATAAATGTGGGCCCGCTCCTTTTAGTTCACACTTATATGAAAAAAGAAATGCATGGGTAGAATGTCCATGAAGCTTTTTAACAAAATTGTGAATTCTTGGACCTGGGTGAGGGGTTCAGACCTAAGGGCGAGTCTAATATGGCCTTCTAGTGAACATATATTTAATCTTATAAAATTAAATTATTCTCTGCGCCCATGTACATTTATTCCCATATATAATTGAGAAAAAAAAAACCTGAATGCACGATTAAGATGTCCATGAAGCCCTCTAGCTCATTAAATTGAAAAATCAAAATTCAATGCCTCTGTGTCAGGGGCTCAGGCCCGAAGGGGGGGGGGGGCTATAAAACGCGGAACGGAAAAAGGAACGGAAAGCGGGAAAATGAATTTAAACTTATCGCTTAAAAAAGGGTATAGATTGGACAAAATTGATCTACTTTTTATCATTGAAATGTGCACACATCGTGATGGAATGTTAAGAGTAAATTAGCCATAACTTGTTAAAAAATTATTTTCCCTCTAGTGTACTGCAGCGCAGTTGGTTATAGCGTTTGGTAGTGTTAATTATAACTTTGAAACTGGCTGGGAATTTTACACTTATTTTAAATATTTCGAATATGATGTACTCTCATTGAACTTTCAGTCTTCCATACTATCTTAAATAATAAAAACAATAAATACTGTGCTCGATTAAATGATATTTAAAATAGCAGGATAATAGTAAGCAAACGGATGATACACACAGGGCGAAAAACAATCTTTAAGCAAGTCCTTAAAGGTGACTTAAAGGTGGCGTAAAGGTGGCTTAAAGGATATACAATCTTTAAGCCACCTTTAAGTCACCTTTAAGCCGAGCTTATAGGTCCTTAATGTCCAAACTTCTTTAAGTCACCTTTAAGCCATCTTTAAGCCACCTTTAAGCACCTTTAAGTGGCATTTACGCTCCCTTTAAGATGTCTTTACACCATCTTTAAGTTCCCTTTAAGTCAGGATTGATCAATCTGAACAGATTCATCTTGAAAACGTAAATTAAATGCAAAAGCTCTTTTATAGGGATGGGAGGGGGTGATCCCAGTGATGATATAAATTCCAAGGAGGGGGGAGGGGTGTTCCAGGCGGTTTTAATTGTCGCTCCATTAAACACAGATCGTTATCATCAACACCGCTCCAATGGACACAGATTGCCGTTATAAAATTCTTTATAATTTTTTTTTCAAAATTATGGTAGGGGTGAGCGCAGTCTCTGTATCTAAATCTGCGCATGAAATTATATTTAAGTATGTTTGTTTCCTATTATAAATTAATCGGTGAAATCTCTCTCTCTCTCTCTCTCTCTCTCTCTCTCTTTCTCTCTCTCTCGCTCAGTTCATCCGGTAATTAAACATAATACAAAAAATGAACCAATAATGCATGATTTAATTTAATCGGTTTAAGATATGTATTTTTTTCAATTTTAATTATTTCTAGGTCTAATTCTAGATATGCTAGATACATGTTAAAGATGAAAAGACTCTCAACTGCCTTGGTTATATCGGGCGGGATATTACCGCTTTGTTTGTCTAGACATAGTTTTGTTCGTTTGTGTATATCTAATTAGAGTCCATTGTTTGTCCAAGTTAAGAAAACCCCTGGAACTAACACAGAATATACAAGATATACACAACAGGTGTGTCGTGTGCCCAGATGCACGCCAGGGTTTCTAAAGGCGTTGAAATCTTAGTATGTACGTGTATACGATAAGTCTAGTGAATGAAAGTTTATTTACATTTGTAATTCATTTTCAAAGTATTATTTCCTAGCTTTGGGTTTTAAAAATGTTACGTCTACAAATTAAAGATACATGTATGTAAGAGTAAAATCTAGAGGCTAATTAATTACTGTACCGGGGATCATAAATGGGGGTTAATTATTTAAATATATGTATAAGGGTAAATATGTCACATACCCGGCCTGGTACATCATACAATTGTATGTACAAGTATATGCATTCATCATTTGCAATTGCCACATGTAGTAAATACGTCACCGGTAATTGGTAATATTGTTTGTTATAGAATTGATAGTTTAAAAATCATGTATACAATTAAACACTTAAACATATATCATTTCATTTGTTATTCTAGATCTGTTGTAAATGTATTATAATCAATATTATTAAAATTATACATACTGGAACGGCGCCGTGATCATCAAAACCGGGAAATTGCGTAGAACTAATACCATTGCTTATAGTTTCAATGCATTTAATAAAAGATATAGTTTCATCTTCTTCCTTGCATTTAATTTCATTTAGCTATGAATTAGATGAACATAGCCTATATCTACTTGGGTTAAATTTATTAACTAAGTACTAGTAAACCTAACGGTTTCCATTTAGGTATAATATATTTTTTTCACTGAAGACCAAGTTTCGTATTTCATTCTAAATACATGCATGCATTTAATTTATAAATTAGATATAATTGATTGTTACAAACTGAATGGAAGTCAAAATCTTTTCAAGTAAAAAATACACACTCAATACATTGATTCAATAGCCTCTAATTTATAGGATATAAAAACCTTCTAATATATATAAGTTGCCATGGCGCAGAGGTAGTGAGGTGATGCTGGTAAACGAAGGGTCCCGGGTTCAATCCTCGTCTTGGGCGTTTTGAATTTTTTTTTCATTTTATTTTTTAGAACAAAAACCATTTTTAATACCTTTTCTATCATAAAGTTAATACATTTTATTGGTAAATTAAGCACAATATTGAATTAAAAGATTTTTAATGTCTTAAAGGTGGCTTAAAGGTAGCTTAAAGGTGGCTTAAAGGTAGCTTAGAGAAGTTTGGACATTAAGGACTTATAAGCTGTCCTTAAAGGTAGCTTAAAGGTGGCTTAAAGATAGTCTTTAAGCTGCCTTTAAGCCATCTTTACGCTTTCTTTAAGCCACCTTTAAGCAACACATATAGCTTAAAGGTGGCTTAAAGATCGTCTTTAAGCTACCTTTAAGCACCTTTAAGTTATCTTTAAGGAGAACTTAAAGATGGTCATTCATCCTGTGACATCACAACCTCGTAAAGATGATCATGGACGTTGTTTATCAATCGTGTTTTGACCTCAATAATGCTATATCATCTTTTTTAAAGATAGTATAGGACACTGAAAGTTTTTTTTTACGTTTACCTAGTAAGCGGTTGTATATTCATAAAACTTGTAAAATAAATATAATTCAAAAAGAGAGCAGTAGATGAGACTAATGGCCAATGCATGTGCTGTTAATTTTAACGAAATCATTCATTTTCTGAATACATTGAAAATAAAATCATTTTCATTATCTTTTTTTAAATATTTTAAATTGCATAAAGTATACCTTTCTAGCATGATTAACACATTTATCAAGTAATATATAATATTACATAAACATTTCCGTTTTCCATTCCGTTCCGCTTTCCGTTCCGCGTTTTAGCAACACCCCGAAAGGGGTATGGTCAGATTTAATCATAAATTAAAATCGGAATATAGAAAATATTTTCTTCTCCCACAGAAGTGGGATATTATGTATAATTGTGCTGTTCACGAAGCCCTCTAACAACGTGAAATTTTGGCCCCTGGGTCAGAGGTTCAGGCGTTTGGATTGGGCCAATATTGCTGAATAGAGTCTATATTGCTGTAAGGTTTTATTGTACAGATTCTATACCCGCAGTACACTTTGTATATCAGAACGTCCGCCGTCACTTCCGGTCGTCACCGGATGGAAACAAAAAACCCTAATTTTTTAACATTTTTGTTTTCCATGATTTTTATTTTATTTTTCAATGGTTGAGAGAGACTCTTTTATGAATGCAGAATATGTAATTTGTTTTATAATCGATCCAAGAATTTTCGAGATTTTGGGCTTCAAAGTCCTGAAGACCTCTCGTTCCTCACAACGAGATCGCGTGTAGATTTTATTTTATATTTTTGGATTTAGTGAATTCTACATGTAATTTCTATGTTTACCTATCTACAAACAGCCTTCGCCTCTAGTGTTCACAACATTTTGCGTTTTAAATTTATAGCTGCAGTGTAATTGGCTTGTATTGCAGCAAACAGTAGTAAATAAGTATGACAATTAATTGATTCTACTACAATCTGAATGATATTGTAACTTAATGTACATAGTAGCACATTTAATCCCCTTGTCTTTACAAAAATTTGATATGCGATTCTCAGCGAAAAGGATTAGAAATTGCAGCTTCAATTACAAAAGTGCGCCATGGTTATTGAATCTCATAACATTCTCAGGTAAATACTTTTATTTTACTTATTTACATCTGACCATGAAAAGCCTGTTGGTCTCCTTTTACCAGATGTTTACAATTTTTTTTCCCTGCAGCTCGGGTATAGATACTCCAAGATTCCTTCGAACCACTTCCACTGTAGACATTTTAACAAGGAGTTGACGTCTGGTTTGTTCAAAAAATGAATTCCACATATTCATGGCATGCCTAAACAAAGAGTGTGTAAAACTTTTAATCATCAACAACTAATAGTTGCTGAGAAAACTTTTACCAAAATTAAGGCGAAACATACGAAGTCGTCATTTAAAAGGAAGTTGACGCTATATTGCATGCCAAAACAAGAGTGTGTTTAAATTTCAATTATCTGTGATGAGTAGTTGCTGAAAAATCTTTGACAAAAATCTTTGTTTGAAAATTTAGGCTAAACATAAAAAGTCGTTTTTTAACAGGAATTTGACGTCTGATTGGTACGAAAATGAATCCCACTATATGGCATGCCTAAACAATGAGTGTGTTGAAAATTCAAGCATCTGCGATTAAAAATGCTAAGAAATAATGCAACAAAAAATTGTTACGAACAGATAAATACATACACAAACAAGGTTAAAATAGTATACTCCCCTCTTCTTCGGAGCGGGGGTATAATAATAAAAGTGGTGGTAAGAGCTAGAGGAGTATTTAAAAAAAATGCAGACATGAGACTCCCTGATATGTTCATCTAATGTAAGGTAACCGTCAAAACCTGTTTATCTTGTCCTTATATGGCTGGATTTGGGAATGCACTTTAAAATGGGGAATACTTTTTTTTTTCAATCTTCGTGGAGTTGTAGGTATAATTGGAATGAACATTAAAAGAACAACAAATATTTTAGATTAAAAAAATAAAATAAAGGGAAAAAAAAGACTTAACGCAATATGAGCTGCAATTCTCATTGTGGATTTTTTTTTTTTACGAAAAATGTTATTTTCTACCAAAATGACGAAAAACTATTATGGTTTTAAAATTTTTATAAGCCATACTTTTTTGGGAAAAGTCATTAAGAAGCCAAACAAAATTAATTGTTGTCGTCCTGTACAAAAATTGATCTGCTATATATTCCTTAGAAGAGAAATTTTTATTCAGGCAAAAATTACTGACTTTTTTCATATCTCAGGTCATAAAAGTTTAAAGTATATGCAAAGTAGTAAAACTAGTAGGTTTTTGCAGCAAAATAAAATTTAAAAAAATACAGCTAATATTGCTTTAAGGGTGTTGTTTACTCAGGGTTTGAGTTCTCAAATTCGGATTGTTATAAAGTTCAACGTCATGAGTAAAATTTGTTTTAAACACAAAAAGTATTTATGAAATGAATTATTATTCATATAACATTCGATATTTCTACATTATTATGAAATTAGGCTCAATTAAAAATAGATTTTTAGCCAAACAGAGGAAATTCGGACAAAAATTTGCAGATTTTGTTTTCCGCTAAAACATTATTGGCAGTATTCTAATATTAAAAGTTAAGATTTTATATTTTAGTCTTTATAATTTTGCATATTTTCTACTGGTTTTAACTCATTATTCAGTAAAATGTTTGTATGGCATGAATTGCAAAAATATTGAAAAATGCTTTAAAACGATAAAAGACACTATCTCAAAATGTTGATCTTTGACCTCATATAAATTTTATGCCAACAAAATAAGGTCAATATAAGTAGTTTAATACTATAAATGGTTTTTTTATTATCATCATTCAATTTTTTGTAAAATTCGATAAAAAATGGGTAGGAATTTGAAAACTTATAGAGGAAATTCGGATTGGAATATTTTAAAAAATTGTCGCTGAAATTTGAATGCTTTGTATCTATTTAGTGCCACTACCGTCCATAAACTGTATTCCATTTTTAAAGTGTTTAATTATTTGTAATATTTTCACAATTAAGAAAATCTCAATCGTAGTGTAAAATTTTATGGGATTTTCCTTGATGTTTCAAAATATATTCAATGGCCAATAACTCAAAAAGTAGGTCATTGACGAACTTCTTTGAAAGAGAAAATTAACACTACAATCAAGAGTCTATAACATACAATAGATGGCTTTTCATTATCATCAGTGGAATTTTTTTTCATTCTGAGTAAACGTCATCCTTAAATAAAAAAAAGAGTTTTACATTATGATAATCACCTTTAAAGAATTTAATCGAGCACACATAATTTCGGTGTCCTGCACACATTAATATTGTGACTTAAGTTAATGAGTATCTACAGACTAATAGTAAAAGAAGTTGCCTTGACAATTTCGCAGAGAAAAATAATTGATCTGTTTCATTACGAAAATTCACGAAATTGACGTAAGGGTCTAAGGGTCTAAGGGTCTGCAATATACATGTAAGTTACAGTGTATGCCTATAATTGTTCTCTACTTGATACATGTACATTTGCTATATATCAATCGATAAAGAATTAAATCGAAGAGATTTTTTTATTTTTGTAATCGTTTTTATACCGTGAACCATGTGGATCGGAAAGGAACTTACAGTTAATATGGAATAAAGCTTGTACTCATAGCAAGGAGTTATTATGCTTGTGGTAGGATTGTGTGTTTGCTTCTTTATAAGAATACGGCGGTGTTGTCGATAAGATAAAGCAACAGCAATAGACATGTACATAAAAAAAAAACAAATCTTCATACAATTCGAAGTAAGCGTTTGCTTTGCACATGAGATGGTTTTATTGATAAAATAGTCTTTATTTCATGAATGAATAGCATTAAAATAAATAAATGAATTTTATTTTCATTTAAAGATACAACTTTAAAGCCTTGTAATACTAAAATGCATCATTAAGCAATGCGAAATTCGCTACCGAGTGAGTAACATTTATATTTCTAAATAGAGATTTTCATCAAAAAGTGGTAAATATTTTTGTTGATTAACCAGGAGTACAAATTATTTTATAAGATTCAATCAACTATAGGGTTTATTCTGTAAATGTATTGTTTCTGGCGATTTGGGCTTTCGAGTTTCACAATTTTTTCTCTCGCCTACTGATGGTATAACTAAAATGTATTATTTCTATAGGGAACCAGTGTTGGGGTAATTGAAAAAAAAGTATTGTAATTGAGAGTTACTCCTTATATCTTTTAAAGTAATTGGAAGTAGTTTGTAATTAAGTCTGCAACAAGTCATTACAAGTAATTGAATGTTTTAATACATTCCATTTATTAATTCATTCATACTTTATTTCCCTCATAAGCGGATTATTTCAGAATATACAGTTATATATTCATGCAACACATATAATTATAAGTCATAGCATAAATATTTACATATGTACATAAAAAAGTCAACCTAATTAATGAAGAAAAAAAGAGAGGGGGGCTCCATCGGCACGGATAAACACAAACACGGATAAAACGTTTGGTTTGTGAGATTTGAGGGTCCAATTATAGCGTTTAGCAGTGTATCGGGTGTATCTAAAGTGCACGCAGATCTTTTCTGGCACCAGTTAAGTCCTAGAAGGAATAAGAATGTATCATCTGTCATAGCACACAGGTCTGTAGAGAAGTGTACATCGAAAGAGTTGGTGATCTGATCCCACCAGTATGTACGTAAGTCACCGGTCGAAGGGCAGGAACAAACTATATATTGAAAAACGTCTAGGAACACGTTGTCACATATTCTACAAGTAAAGGGAGTCTGTTCCGGAGGACAAGCTATAAGCTTGCATATAAATTACAAAGAGAGATTTCATATGAGTTGGACGGAATGGACCAGATGAAACATGGCTTGGTTTATGATAATAAATTGGAAACGATAAAAGTCATAGTCATTTTTCATTCTGAAGTAGCTATTTGTTTGATGTAGCTACATAGATACAGCAGATCTCACTATTTTTTTCCAAGTTTGTTTCGGTGGAAATGAGCATTAATGGAGCCAGTTTGTAGTATTTAGTGAGCTTGTAAGTGGACAAAACATAGATAAGATCCGGAATAAATCCTATTAGCGTGTTGAGAATATTCTCTTTGAAAGAGACTGGTGATCCATCAGACAGAGTCGTCCTTGAAATAACAGTTTGCGGATATATATTTCCGATTTGATAGGTAGAACGTTGAAACCGCTTTCACAAATATTGTATCTTGTTTTGGTCGGAATATTTTGTGCATTTTTGCAAACAAAATGTTGAAAAAACATTAAGGCGTTGGGAATCGTTGGCAGCTAGATTGTTCCATAGTTCACAACCTTATAGGACTGTGGGAAGAACGATTGTCTTATAGAGATGTGACAAGGTTATCGGGTTAAGATAGTTTGAGACTATATCGTTGATAGCATAATATGATTTTTGGCTTTTTCGACAAGCTGTTAGAATTCTATCTGAGCGTGTAAGTTTGTTGCTGATAATAATGCCTAAGTGACTATAGTTGTCAGCACATGGAATTGTTGTATCACCAAGTTTCCATATACAATCAAAATCCAGTTTGGAACCTTTAGAGCGGACTTGTAAATTGCACGTTGTTTTTTTTTTTTTTTTTTTTGCATTGAAGGAAAAACGCCACTTCCTTAAATATTCGTAGGAGACATCAAGCATGCGTTGTAACGCCGTTGGTGTTATTGCAATACAGGCGATACCATTAGCAAGCGATGGGCAATTCATGGTTATACTAAAAATACCCAGTATTTATACAGGACTTTTCTAGGTTAACAACAAGTTCATTGATATACACAATATATAAGTAGGTTGACAGAACTCCACCTTGTCGTACACCTTGTGACAGAAGAAATCAGTCTGATTGGGTTTGATTAAAAACAATTGCACTGAATTTGTTTGTATGACAGTCATTAATGATTGACCAAAGTTTTCCTGATACTGTAAAACGAGAAAATTTGGTGCATACGTATTTTAGCGCAAACGCAAGTGCCAGTACATTGGCGCAATTATATTTTAGCGCACGCACCTTTTCTTTCAAAAGGAATACAAAAAATGTTCTTGTTTGATAAACGATCACGCCCAAATTTAGTTCTGTGTTCACTCAAGCACGTGAACACAACGACTGTCGTTGCGAACAATACACTTACTTTTGTGTAAATCATCAGTAGATAGATATGAAAACTTCATTTATTGGCGATGATGTATAATTTTTGTTGGTAAACAAATTTGAGTTATCGGACTTTGAATTTAACGTGTCTACTTGGATAACACTGGAAGAGTCCCGAAACTAAAAGTAAAATCGAATGCGTCATTTACCATGAGTTTCGATCACCATGAGCGAATCTTTTCCACAGTAATTTTACATTAAAATAACACAAAAAAGAGCTATCGTCTTGTTATCTTTATATCGACTAATCAGTGATCAAAGAAATTATCAATCATGTATTGTCAGCGTTAACGATCACCACGCTTAATCACATTTTCACCTCGAGGCGCTAAATGGAAGGGGCATGGGGAGAAGCTCAATTTTCAAGGTGCTAATTAGAGATATTAAAAAGCAATTAAAAATTGAATCAATTAATCCATGTTTAGGCACTTATACCCGGCAACTCATACCGTTTACTTGTGTAATTGTTTAAACAAACAGAATCGACGGCATCTGGTATTACGTAAACGCACACTTCTATATAGCATAAAAAATGGACTAATGTTTTGCAACTTGAAGAAATTTAATACATATGGAAAATCGTTGGCGCGCTATTAACTTTAGCGCTCAGAGGCAGTTGCCCCAAAGGCGCTAAAATTTGTAGTGCGCCATATTTTCTCGTTTTACAGTTTACACATTTCACGTAATTTGATAAGAAGGCCATGCCTCCATACCGTATCGAAAGCTTTTGAGATATCTAATAAACAAAAGTAAATATTGCTGCCCTGTTCAACGTTATATAATTTCTTTTATATTAATAGAGCCGGTTAAACACCGGAACTGCTTTTGAACAAATTGCTGTTGTCTGCAGGGGAAACGATTGTCAATTACAAACTCTGATATTCTTGAATTGATAACATTTTTCAAAACTTTAAGGAAACATGACAGCAGAGCAACTGGTCTGTAGCTATCGCAAGACGTCTTTGGTTTATCCCCTCCCTTATATAATGGTACGATAAATCCACGCTTCAAGAATTCTGGGAATTTCCCGAAATATTCAATTGAATTAAAGAGTTTAACGAGACACATATTCAGAAGGCCACCGCCAAAAATTAGATGTTTATAGATAACTAGGTCTGGTCCTGGAGCTTTACGGCGTTTGAGTTTGTTGAACACTGCTAATATGTCATTGGTTGATATTTTGCCACCAGGTAGTTCGTCATGCGATTGAGTACATTCGGTTTCGATGATCGTGTATTTAGATTTGGTTTGGTCCTAAAGGTTTGATCAAATGACGAATCTTAAAACGGGGTATATATATATTTTCATAGTACGTGGCAAATGCACTTGCGACGCCCATGGGATCGCGAAATGATACGCCTTCTCTCCAGATGATTTCTGGGTATGTGCGGGAAGTTTTAAATTTGTGTCTTTTCAGAGGTTTCCAAAACAGGCGTAGAACGCACTCAGTGGCTTCATCTAGATCTTGATTTACTTTGCGCATATGATCTTCGTACTGTTTAGTGAGCACATCTCTAAAGCGTCTTTTTTACGCGTTTATAGTCGCGAAAAGAGTCAAAGACCATGCCACGTGGCCTCCCTTCGCGTTTCAATATGCGTCGGAAGTTTCGTTCGGTGGAGTGTAGTTGCTTAATTTCCTTGGTCAATCCTGGTCGAGTGTGAGGGTTATAACCTGTGTGGGAATGCATTGCCGTGAGGATACGATAATAATAATGTTACACAGTTTTTCACAAAAATGATTTAAATCGGTAACTGAGTGCATTTCACATTTTAATAGACTGCGAAGATCGGACAGCATAGTTGCCTTGTAGCAATCTATAGCGTCAGCGGTTGCTTTTTGCCAAGCTGGTTATTTTACTACAATGGCATGAACATTTGAATTTAAAAGAAGCTAATACAGGCAAATGATCTGAAGTGTTACAAAAATAGCTCTCTTGAAAAATCTGACATGTAACTAATGAATCTAACATGCATTTGTTAAATAAAATATAGTCAAGAATTGTTTTTTTAGGAACAAATAAAAACAATTCGCCTGAAATCATTCGTTTCATTTCATCATCCGTTTTGTTTACATGCTTTTGTATCTCCGTGTGATCATTTTCAAAACGTTTAAATTGTTGGGTGGATAATTTGTGCATGACGTCATATTTTGAGAACTTTGACTCTGTGTTCGATTTGATAGTCTCGTAATCTCTCTGGAGTTGTTCATGCTGTGTTTTGAGTTGGACAAGATCTCAGTTTAAATTATCAATTATTTTGTTTTTGTCTTGAATAGAATGTTCAAGTTGATTTACTTTTTGTAATTGAGATTGTAAGGACACTCTGAGTCGACAAGCGAGATTATATGAACCCCAAGATTGTTTACTGTGCTTTAAGCTTTCTTTTTATCAAATATGCTGTCTATTCCAGATTTGTCACCCTGAAGAAATAGGTATAGAGAATGACAATCATGAGCAATTTTCTTAGCGCTTGTGCTCTTTGTTGTGGTCTTCCTATTTATCTAATTACCATCTGGGCAACCTTCAAGTTTTCTAGCACTGGTACTCAAAACAATTCGGCACCATGGTATAAGCCGATCTTCATATGAACACATATCCATTAATTTTGTAATGTAGAAATCTTTTGGTAGACCTTGCAGTTCATTGTCTAATCGTTGTAAATCTACTTGATTTAACACTTAATCATCTACATTTGAAAACATTGGTGAACTTACTTATTCTTGAATGAAAGATTTGTTACTTTCAAGAGAACTACTCACGGTGTCCAGGCCATCGGTAAACAAGCGTATGTCATATGTCATTGGTTGATATTTTGCCACCAGGTAGTTCGTCATGCGATTGAGTACATTCGGTTTCGATGATCGTGTATTTAGATTTGGTTTGGTCCTAAAGGTTTGATCAAATGACGAATCTTAAAACGGGGTATATATATATTTTCATAGTACGTGGCAAATGCACTTGCGACGCCCATGGGATCGCGAAATGATACGCCTTCTCTCCAGATGATTTCTGGGTATGTGCGGGAAGTTTTAAATTTGTGTCTTTTCAGAGGTTTCCAAAACAGGCGTAGAACGCACTCAGTGGCTTCATCTAGATCTTGATTTACTTTGCGCATATGATCTTCGTACTGTTTAGTGAGCACATCTCTAAAGCGTCTTTTTTACGCGTTTATAGTCGCGAAAAGAGTCAAAGACCATGTCACGTGGCCTCCCTTTGCGTTTCAATATGCGTCGGAAGTTTCGTTCGGTGGAGTGTAGTTGCTTAATTTCCTTGGTCAATCCTGGTCGAGTGTGAGGGTTATAACCTGTGTGGGAATGCATTGCCGTGAGGCTACGATAATAATAATGTTACACAGTTTTTCACAAAAATGATTTAAATCGGTAACTGAGTGCATTTCACATTTTAATAGACTGCGAAGATCGGACAGCATAGTTGCCTTGTAGCAATCTATAGCGTCAGCGGTTGCTTTTTGCCAAGCTGGTTATTTTACTACAATGGCATGAACATTTGAATTTAAAAGAAGCTAATACAGGCAAATGATCTGAAGTGTTACAAAAATAGCTCTCTTGAAAAATCTGACATGTAACTAATGAATCTAACATGCATTTGTTAAATAAAATATAGTCAAAAATTGTTTTTTAGGAACAAATAAAAACAATTCGCCTGAAATCATTCGTTTCATTTCATCATCCGTTTTGTTTACATGCTTTCGTATCTCCGTGTGATCCGTTTCAAAACGTTTAAATTGTTGGGTGGATAATTTGTGCATGACGTCATATTTTGAGAACTTTGACTCTGTGTTCGATTTGATAGTCTCGTAATCTCTCTGGAATTTTCTTAGCGCTTGTGCTCTTTGTTGTGGTCTTCCTATTTATCTAATTACCATCTGGGCAATCTTCAAGTTTTCTAGCCCTGGTACTCAAAACGGTGTCCAGGCCATCGGTAAACAAGCGTATGTCATATGTCATTGGTTGATATTTTGCCACCAGGTAGTTCGTCATGCGATTGAGTACATTCGGTTTCGATGATCGTGTATTTAGATTTGGTTTGGTCCTAAAGGTTTGATCAAATGACGAATCTTAAAACGGGGTATATATATATTTTCATAGTACGTGGCAAATGCACTTGCGACGCCCATGGGATCGCGAAATGATACGCCTTCTCTCCAGATGATTTCTGGGTATGTGCGGGAAGTTTTAAATTTGTGTCTTTTCAGTTATTATTTCATTATTATTTTTTATACTGTTGGGCTGTACTGTCCAAGGTTATGCTTTCTGAATAAACATATTTACACGAATAAAAATTCACTATAGTGAAAAGTTTGTTCAGAACCAAATATAACCTCAGTGATACTTGATGAATTTAATGTCAATGAAAATCTTTCTACAATTTTTAAAGCAAAATCTATAAATGATAATTTAATTGAACTCCAACCTTTAGAAACTTTACTGTACATAAAGCCTTCTTTATCTCAATGCTGTTTAGGCATGTATATAACTTCGATTTTTTAAAATGAAACTAACGTATTTGAAATGTAATTACATTTGTCAAAGTAATTGAGAGTAATTAATTACATTTTTTAAAAATCGATGTATTTGAAATTGCAAGTAATTGATAAAATCATTGATATATTTGAAAGTATTTAATTACATTTCAAATTAATTGACCCAGACACTGTAGGGAACGATTTTATTTTTTGTAACATGAATACAGGGATGACGATTTTGGATCAGATTATAAAAATATTTTTTTCTGTTTTCTGACAAAGTGTAAAATAAAAATAAAGTTAAAAAAATAGTTTCACTGTTTGAAGCACGATGTGATGTAAACAATGTGAAAAAAATGTAAGAAATATTTTTAAAAATCACACGATTTTGATACTTATTAATCAGAACTAAAAATATTGGCAAATTACATTTGAAATTAAAGCACTCAATCAAAATGCATATGTACAAATATAATCCTTAGTGTAAAATGCTTTCGAAATGTTTATTTGGTTTCACATATATAGAAAATACATGTAATCCGGAAAAAGACGTATCTTTGTGATTTGAAACAAAACAAATAATTTTGAAAATGAAGTTTAATTTAATGTCTATGTGTTTCGTTTTTCTACTTTTTACAATTTCATTTTCGAAACTTTGTATCCGGTAAGTAATTAATATATGTTTACATAACTTTGATAATTTTGTTTCTTTAAAGAAATGTTGTCAAAAAAGTTGAGGATAAGATGTTTTTCGTTTTTCTACTTTTTACAATTTCATTTTCGAAACTTTGTATCCGGTAAGTAATTAATATATGTTTACATAACTTTGATAATTTTGTTTCTTTAAAGAAATGTTGTCAAAAAAGTTGAGGATAAGATGTTATATAAATGTCACTAGCCAATTAAACGTGCCATTTTCGATCTTTTATTAAAAAAAACAAATGTAAAGCTTATGGTTCTCTTATTTGTAAAACAGACAGGGAGGAGTTCTTGAATGCTGTCCGGGATATGTTTGGAACAGAATAGAAAACAGATGTGTATATATAGGTTAGTATATACTCTCTCTTCAAAATTCTTAGCCCAACAAAGTTTGTTTGGTTTTTTTTTTCTTGTTTTTTTTTTTTTTTGCGAATGTAAAGAGTTCTGAAATGCAAGTTTTAAATCAACCAACTAAAAGTAGTTTTAAACAAAGCTTAAATTGTTTCTGTACAATAAAATGTCATGCTATTTGGTACAGAATAGTAACGAAGTATATCATTTGAAAACGTTTGTGATATGCGTATCATATTGTTGTTTTGTAATTGACTAATCTACAAGTTGAAAATATACAACAATACAAAAAAGCGTTTTCTATTTTAGTCAAATTCGTTCTTTTTTAATAATGCATGTAATTGTATCCTAATTAAAACGGTATGAATATTCCTTGAAAAGAACTTTGCGGTTCACCAACTTTTTTAGCATTTAAAACTTAGGTTCATAACTGTGACATTCATCGTCTCTAGAGTAACAGTTGTAGAAACGAAGAAAGAAGTTTTGCTGATCATGAATTTTACGTACGTATTGGTTAAAATCTTATTACAGTTAAAAACGCGGCAATTGATAGCAAATTAGAGTGGTCTTGTTAGAGAGATATAATTATAAAGAAACGAAGAGAAGCGAACGACGGAGAAGAGGGCAATATATGTAAAGTGTAAATCCCGTTAAAAATTTACGGCCAGTTCTTTTTTATTCATTATACCTTTTCAAAGGCATATCTTTTTCTATTGTGTTTCAATGATACTATCTTAAAAAGCTAAAAAGAAAATAAGTAATGTGTTTGTTTTATTGGAAAATATAATACAGTACGGTTTAAATCATTTTTACATAAAGTATTACTCGAGTTGGAAATTCTTAGTCCTAACACCCTATACAAATATGTTCTTCCTAGAAATAATTAATTTCTAAGTGTTTTATTCCTGAATAACAAGGTATCATTCTATCAAAACTTTTGCCTTAAATGTTAATATCTTTGTTGTGTTATTGATTTATATGTCGAATTCTGATATTTGTTACACAAAAATTCTGTTAATAATCATTTTCAGTAAAAATCAAGAAATGTTGATTTTGTTTGTGCATATTTTCATATGTTCATACATACAATTGGGATTAGTTCTAAAACTTGCATTCTCTCAATCCAAATAATTCAAACAAATGAATATGTTAATTTATTTATACAACATTAACAGATCCATAAAAAATCAAAATGCAGTTATGTTTAATTTTGCGTAGTGAACAGTTAAATTTTAATCGTCAAATCAGTTAGATTTTCAGTATTTAAATATTATAATAACAATAAACTAGTAAATAAATGTAATAGATGGTACTCATTGTTCTAGCTAACAAAATGTTACAATCATTCATTTTCTCTTATATTTTTATTAATATTTATTATCATATATTTCAAAATCTAAATATTGAGCATTAAAACGGTGTTAATAGTTACAAAAATTCGCATAAAAATAATTGTTAGCAGATGAATTTTGTAACCACAATCATTTTTCTTCTGTGATCAAAGATTCTTCTCTACTTTTCATTAGAATTCATCGAATTTTAAGTGCAACAACATTCTCTTACAAACTGCTCCAGTCACGCACATCACATATTTCACCTTCCCAATGGCGACCAAGAGCAAAGAATTCACACTAAGTATGGTGATATGAGCGCATATGCCTAAAACTCTTGCAACAACTTTACTTATCAAGTACCAATAGTTTGTAATACTGTATCATATTCAATCAAAGTAATTACAAGTATTTTTTGAACGAGAATTAAACTATAGGAATTCTTGTAATGTTGCAAAAAGGGTTTGGTACCGTTTTCTGTAGTTAACCAACGGGAAACAACTCAACACAGTCCGTGATACTGTTCATAGAGGAATCTTCTCCTTGTTCCGTATTCGGCGTCATCATAGCACCCCACTTAAAATATCTGTATTGGTGTAGGAGAAAGCATAAGTAAAGGTATACAGTGAATTAGTTGACAGGTTGTTTATATTCAATAAAATAAAAACCAGAACATCAGAAAAAAATATAGCATATAATTCTATTGCAATAAGTATGATCATTTTAACAGTTAAATGTTCTTTGTAGCAGACGTTTTTTTATAAGAAACGTTTATTTCGTTTTCTTTACGTGTAATTTGAATTATAAATCTCTGTAGTCTAAGATGTAACATTTTTAATTTTATATATGACTTCGAAAACCTCCTTGTATACTTAACCTTGCTTACAAAACTTTTAATTTTCCCGCTACTTCTGTTCTGGCTAGATTTTCATATATTTGATTCCTTTTCAATGAAAGAATTAAATGTTTCAATGCCAGCAACCACATAAAACTGGTATAATCATAATACTGTGGAATCATTTAAATTCGTGGGGGCCAAGTTTCGTGGATTGTTGGTTTTTGCTTATTCGTCGGGATGTAATTTCGTTGGTGCGTCCGTTTTCAGTTTCAGTAACAAAGAATACTTTTCTAATATTTTTTCGTTGAGAATGTGAATTCGTGGGGAAGGGCTACCCACGGATACCACGAAAATTGAGCAACCACGAATTCTTATGATTCCACAGTACTCTTTTTTAAATATATATTTTTGGTTTCTCTTATTTTTTGTTTTTGTTTTTTTAAGTATTTTTCTTTTTTATGTGTTTTAAAACAAAACTTGTGGCTAATACCTTTAAAATGTTACATGCTTATCCATTACTTTAATAAAATGTGTTTCCTGAAATGCTTTTGATTGTTTTGCAAATTTCGTTCCAGAAAACTGTATGCTGAGAACAAAATGTGTACATATGTTTTATACAGGACAACAATGTTAACTAGTACATTGTTATTAATTGTGCTATCTTGTCTAGTAAATATAATACCTTATAATTATAATTAACACTGCATGTGTGTTCAATTGTAATCATTCGTTCTCTTTATGAAACGTAGTTAAAAAAAAATGAGAATTTTTATTTGATGAGGTGACATGGCAATATAACTATAAACTTTTAAGAGTTCTCTTTCTGTTCGAGAATATGATTTGTTTTTTGTGTGTTTTTTTTAAACAGAAAAACCAAATACAAACAACAAACACAATGACGTGAACAATTGTACATGGAGGAAATAAAAAATCATGTAGATTTTACATACTTGGTTAACATGCTTCTTGCGACTGTCTGTATCCCAGTATATCCAGATTGTTCTGTCCATTGTTAGAGTTAGAGTTATCTTTCTTTAATTATTGATTTTTCATTTTAGAACTCTCTTGTGATTTTCGGTAAAATTGTTATACGAAGCCCGCCATTTGTTTATGCGGTTGAACACCGCGCTCTGTATATTTTGTCAAGTTTAGCCTACCACAGAGTAAGTAATGATTTAAAACTTGTTTATTATTCTGTAAAAAGATGATTTCAACATGTGTGTACTTTTTACAGTAGGCATAATCAGTTTTATGTGTAATAATTGAAGCTTTCATATTGGAGCGTTGTCGTCTGCAACAAATGTAAACATAGGCTTGTTTTAATTTTCTGTGAATTATTTGCTAAACTTAATATTGATAATTTTACAAGTTATCTTGAATGTTTTGTGATGGCGTTGAGCTAATTTTTGTGGTTAACTATATTTTTAAGTGTTATGCTGCAAAATTTTATTTCTATGGAAGCCCATAAGTGTCATAAGCTTAATGTATAGTGTTAGTATTGCTTACTATATATCAAGTATTACTTAATAACATTATGTAAATTTATTTTGTATGAATTCAAAGTGTTTCATTGTATCCTTTGTTTATATTTCAGTCTTTTACCTCAAACAAATACACATTGACAATCTTCCTGGGAGTTGTTGTTAATGTAAGAGGTTAAACATTCTGTACAAGACGGACCAGGGCGTCCTCACGTGACAGAACAGTAAAAGATCTCGTACTCAGGCGATCAGCTATGGAAGAACCAGTGAAAGAAAACGACAGCACGTCAACGTCTTCACGGAATTCCAAACATTCATCATCAAGAAGCGATATGAGCTCGCTTATTGCTCAAGCCAAAGCCAAACTAGAAGCGGCCAAAGCACGACTCAGATTTGCTGAGATGGAATCTGACTTGAAAAGGAAACAAGCCGTACTGGATCAACGGATGGCCCTTGACGAAGCCAAAGTGAAACGCGAAAAAGCCGAACTTTCAGTAAATTTAGAGCTACTCGCACAGCAACGAGAAACAGCAGCACTTGAAGCGGAGGCAAATGCTCTCGACCAAGAATCTCAGTTTTCGAGGAGTTTGCTCCCAGATACAGAACCTGCAGATCCCTTCACTAGAACAAAATTCTTTGTCGAAGAAGACAATCGTGTACGAATGTGTTCTACCAACACACCCCATATTCAGGATACATGTGATTCAAGTGTAAAGAAAGAAAATGACAGACATAGTGTACCTCCTCCAGTGGAACCTAACAGAAAGTTAAACCCAGAAGCTTCCTCCTTCTCACCAATCAACTCGGTCACAGGTGATTTCACACGATATCTCCTCAAGAAGGACTTACTGCTTTCTCGACTCTCAGCCTTTGATGATCGACCGGAAAGCTACATGACCTGGAAAGTATCATTCAAGACCGTGATGAGTGAACTAGATGTTTCCCCTATTGAAGAGCTTGACTTTCTGTTAAAATGGAGTGGACCAGAGTCTAAGAGACATATTTTAAGCATAAAGTCAGCCAACATTGCTGACCCATTACGAGGTCTACAGAGAGAGAAAGACTTGAGGAACGATTCGGATGTGCAGAAATGATAGAGTCGTCATTAAAGAGAAGACTGGAGACATTCCCAAAGCTAACTTCAAAGGATTCGAAGAAACTCTATGAACTGTCAGACTTAGTTTCAGAAATTGAGTCCATTAAGTGTGATGAGCGAATGAAATCACTACTTGGTCATTATGACTCCTCAACTGGTGTGAATCCCATCGTAATTAAATTACCGCACAATCTCCAGGAAAGATGGACATCCTCAGCAATCAGATACATGAATGAACATCATACGGCATATCCACCGTTCACCCACTTCGCTGAATTTCTACGAGAACAAAGTCGCATCAGGAACAACCCAAGTTTTCTCTATGAATCAACATTCGTCAGGAAGGATACAAATGTGTCAAACTATGTTCAGAAAAACTCTGTTGTTGTGAAGAAAACTAACGCTCATCATGAAGCTCAGAGCACAGCAAGTACTACTGAAGATGTTTCCGTCCCGGGAAAGTGTCCGATACACAACACTGACCATCCTCTAAATAAGTGCAGAACCTTTAGATCGAAGAGTATTCAGGAAAGAATGAAATTCTTAAGAGAAAAGAGAATATGTTTTCGATGTTGTGCCTCAACTACTCATATCAAGAAAGACTGTAAGGAGAAAGTGTCATGCAAAGAATGCAACAGTAGCAGTCATCCTACAGCCTTACATATCGACACACCATCAGTGACTCTACATACAGCTGCATCAACTCACAGCGGGGAGGGTCCAGTTGACATTACTTCTAAGTGCACTCAGATATGTGGTAGATTTCAAGGAAAATCTTGTGCTAAAATTCTGTTAGCCGATGTACATCTTCAAGACCATCCTGACATTCGTGTGCGTGCATACATCATGCTTGACGATCAAAGTAATCGTACTTTAGCCAGTTCACAATTCTTCGATTCACTCGGAATTGAAGGACAGGATGTGAAATACATACTTACCTCATGTGCAGGAAAAGAACGAGCTGCTGGGAGAAGAGCCTACGGCGTAGTAGTGGAATCGATGGATCAGAGTGTCCGACTTCAACTTCCTGCTGTCACTGAATGCAGCCATCTTCCTAACAATCGCGAGGAAATTCCAACGCAGGAGGTAGCTCAGAACTATGCTCATCTACTTGACATCGCCCAGTACATTCCACCCCTGGATGATAGCGCGCAAATTATGCTGTTGATTGGAAGAGATGTCATTCAAGCTCACCATGTTCTGGACCAACGTATTGGAACAGCTAATACCCCCTATGCACAAAAACTTCCATTAGGATGGGCCATCATAGGTGAAACCTGTTTAGGTAGTTCTCACTTACCAGAAGAGTTCAACGTCACAATAACAAGCATTCTTGATAGTGGACGTGGTACCATGCTCAACCCATGTGAAAATCAATTTCGTTTATGTGAAAAACAAGACATTCTACAGTCTGAGAGTAACTCTATTTATGAACCACACATGGACAACTTGTTCAGGAGAACAGAAGATGATGAAAAACCTGGCTTGTCTGCAAATGACAGAGCATTCTTAGAGACTATGAGTTCCGAGTTCAAAAGAGACAAAGATGGCTTTTGGACCGCACCACTGCCGTTTAAGCCAAATCGTCAAAAGCTGCAGAACAACTATGATTCAGCATTGAAAAGAGCTAAGAGTTTAGACAGAAGCTTGGAAAAGAATCCCTTGAAGAAAGAGCAATTTCTTGCATTCATGGAGAAGATGTTTCAAAGAGGCCATGCTGAAAGAGCGCCACCCAGTATAGAAGGAGAAGAATGCTGGTTTTTACCGATCTTTGGTGTCTACCACCCAAAGAAAAAAGTTCAAGTACGTGTAGTATTCGACTCAGCTGTGAAGCATAATGGCATCTCCTTGAACGATGTATTATGTTCAGGTCCAGACCTAACAAACAGCCTCCTAGGTGTGTTACTTCGCTTCAGACAGGAACCAGTAGCCATTGTTGCTGACATAGAGCAGATGTTTTATTGCTTTAAAGTCAACGAGGAACATCGCAATTACCTTAGATTTTTCTGGCATGAAGGAAACGATTTTCACAAACCTCTTGTTGAATATCGCATGTGTGTACATGTTTTCGGTAACACAGGTCTCCGGCGATAGCTACATATGGCCTTAGACTTGCAGTAAATCACAGTTGTCTTGGTTCTGATGTCAGCGACTTTGTGTGTAAAGACTTCTATGTCGACGATGGACTTAAATCACTACCAACGGTTGAACAAGCCATAGACCTGCTTCAAAGAACACAGAAAGCCCTGAAAGTTGAAGGAAACTTGAGACTTCACAAGATAGCTTCAAACCGAGATGAAGTCATGCAAGCATTCTCACCTGAGGATCTATCGAAAGATTTAAAGGACCTGGAGTTTGGCAATGAAATTCTACCAGTCCAACGTACTCTTGGTGTTTCTTGGAATCTGGAGTCGGATGCCTTTTTATTCCGCATCTCAACTGAAGAACAGCAATTTACAAGACGAGGAGTGCTTTCAACAATCAACTCCATATTTGATCCCTTAGGATTCTTAGCACCAGTCATCATTGATGGGAAGTTACTCATGCGCCAGTTAGTAGGATGTACCAGTGACTGGGATGAACCCCTACCTTTGAAGTACTCAGCAACATGGGAATGTTGGATCAACTCTTTGAAAGATCTTCATGGTTTAAATATCCGTCGTACTTACCTTTCAAAGTCATGGACAAGTGCGCACAACAAATCCGTCCACATCTTCTCAGACGCATCCGAACGAGCAGTAGCTGCTGTTGGATACCTTGTATATCAGAGCGAAAATGGAAACATGGAAATGGGTTTCATCTTAGGCAAGTCAAAGGTTGCACCAAAGCATGGTCACACCATCCCCAGGTTGGAACTTTGTGGTGCAGTACTTGCAGTGGAAATAGCGGAATCCATTGCTACTCACCTAGATCTTCACATCAAGGACTTCACTTTCTACACTGACAGCAAAGTGGTTCTGGGTTACATTCAAAATGACACTAGAAGATTTTACACGTATGTAGCCAATCGAGTTGAGAGGATCAGAGCTTCCATCCAACCTCAACAGTGGCGCTATGTGTCGACAAATCATAATCCAGCAGATCAGGCAACACGCTCTGTAGCAGCTTGTAAAATGCAGGACAATCCTTGGTTAGTAGGACCAACCTTTCTTCTGGACGAACATGTTTCTACTCAGGAAACGCATGAGTTACAGAACCCAGATGAGGACAAAGAAGTTAGAGCTGAGGTAGTTGTCTTAAAAACCAGCGTGATGGATCCACCTCATGACCAGCTTGGAACTCATCGGTTCAGTAGATTTTCGAGCTGGAGAAAACTAGTTGAAACTATTGCCCACCTACAACACATAGCTCAATCAGTTAATGGCACGGATTGTTTAGGATGGCATGTATGTTCCAAGTGGAAGACAGTAGATGCTTTTGAAGCAGCACAGAAATATCTGCTTGTTGAAGTTCAACAAGAAGCCTATCAGAATGAAATTCAGTGTCTCCAAGCAGGGAAATGTCTACCAAAGTCCAGCTCAATATCCAAATTGTCACCCTTTATTGGTACTGACAGTCTCTTGCATGTAGGAGGCAGACTGAAACACTCAAGTTTGACAGAAGCAGAGAAGCATCCTATCCTTGTTCCTGGACGTCACCACATTGCCGTACTTATCGTCCGTCATTATCATGAGCAGATAAAACACCAGGGTCGACACATCACAGAAGGGTCCATTCGTTCAGCAGGGTTCTGGATAACAGGAGCAAAGTCACTAGTGTCCTCTGTAATCTACAAATGCGTTAAATGTCGGAAATTAAGAGGAAACCTTGGCAGTCAAAAGATGGCTGACCTTCCGTCAGACAGACTTGAACCCGGACCGCCATTCACCAATGTTGGGGTGGATTGTTTTGGCCCATGGCAAGTCGTAACTAGGAAGACACGTGGAGGTCAAGCGTGCAGCAAAAGATGGGCAGTGATGTTCACGTGCCTAACTATTCGTGCAGTTCACATAGAGATAGTGGAAGAGCTGAGTTCTTCAGCTTTTATCAACGCCTTAAGAAGATTTATGGCAATCAGGGGTCCGGTCAAACTTTTCCGATCAGACCGAGGGACAAACTTTGTCGGGTCAACAGACAACCTTGGCATCAATGCTATCAATGTGGAGGACAGCAGTGTGAAACAATTTTTGTACTCCCAAGGATGTACTTGGCTGTTTAACCCCCCACATGCGTCCCACATGGGTGGGGTCTGGGAGAGGGTAATTGGGATTTCAAGAAGGATCTTGGACTCTCTTCTGACGGATGTTCCTGGGACAGGTCTCACTCATGAACTTCTATCAACCTTTCTTGCTGAAGTATCCGCCATAATGAACGCAAGACCACTAGTTCCTCTCACCACAGATGCAGAAAACCCTGTGCCGTTGTCGCCATCGTTGCTGCTCACTCAGAAGCCTCAGCAAATTACCTCTGTTACAGAAACGTCCGATAGTAAAGACCTTTTCCGAAAGGAGTGGAAACGAGTACAAGCCCTAGCTGACATGTTTTGGCAGCGCTGGAAAGCAGAGTATTTACAGACCCTTCAACAAAGGAAGAAATGGCATGAACCTAAAAGAAACTTGTGCGAAGGTGATGTTGTTTTAGTGAGAGACAAGCAGACAGCAAGAAATGATTGGCCGTTGGGGATTATTCGTAAGACTTTCCCATCTTCAGACGGTTTAATTCGCAAGTGTGAAGTGCGCGTAGTAAGAGATGGACAAGCAACCTTGTACACCCGTCCAACTGCTGAACTTGTTCTACTGCTACCATGTTAATATGCATATATATGCATGTTTATATGCATAATATGCAATAAACATGTCATTTGTTTATGCGGTTGAACACCGCGCTCTGTATATTTTGTCAAGTTTAGCCTACCACAGAGTAAGTAATGATTTAAAACTTGTTTATTATTCTGTAAAAAGATGATTTCAACATGTGTGTACTTTTTACAGTAGGCATAATCAGTTTTATGTGTAATAATTGAAGCTTTCATATTGGAGCGTTGTCGTCTGCAACAAATGTAAACATAGGCTTGTTTTAATTTGAACAACTTTCTGTGAATTATTTGCTAAACTTAATATTGATAATTTTACAAGTTATCTTGAATGTTTTGTGATGGCGTTGAGCTAATTTTTGTGGTTAACTATATTTTTAAGTGTTATGCTGCAACATTTTATTTCTATGGAAGCCCATAAGTGTCATAAGCTTAATGTATAGTGTTAGTATTGCTTACTATATATCAAGTATTACTTAATAACATTATGTAAATTTATTTTGTATGAATTCAAAGTGTTTCATTGTATCCTTTGTTTATATTTCAGTCTTTTACCTCAAACAAATACACATTGACAATCTTCCTGGGAGTTGTTGTTAATGTAAGAGGTTAAACATTCTGTACAAGACGGACCAGGGCGTCCTCACGTGACATAACACAGATTATCATAAACACGGGAATAATTCTGCATACAACAATAGATCAGGAAAAAGGGAAATTTATTTTATAGAAAGAAAGATTTGTGAAAATGCATGAAACATTGCTTATGTCTCTTTTCAGCATCAAGAACTTGACTTTAATTTCCTTAATGCATGTTTGCGTCCACGCGTCTGCGTGTATGTGTGTACATAATAAAGGAAGGAGATGAATCTTGTGTCTTGAATCGGTCTTCGGAGATACATGTACATGTAACCCTAGTATCAGTGTTTTAGCTCACCTGAACAAAGGTGTTATATATATATATATATATATATATATATATATATATATATATATATATATATATATATTTAATGAAAATTTAGCAGATGTTTATGAAAAATGGAGGCAAAACAAGGAGGTAATTTTACCCCGTAAATTCAGGCCAAAACCTATCGACAACGAACCGGAAGAGGAGACAAGAATTAGAAGAAACCTTGCTATTCAAAGATTTGACGCCGAAATTTCACTATTACGCCTCAGAGTACATAAATACAGGGCGAAATACACGAATCATGATCAAGTAATGCATGACGAGATCGCAAACATATCAGGCGACGACATACAAATAAAACTTCGTGGACTATGGGAGCAAGATACAAATCAGGAAAAAATCAAATCAGATGATCTACTTCGTTCAAAACAAATATGGCTAGAAGATTATGCAAACAATTATGGAAATGCAATGATGAAAAGTCCTGATCGTCGTAAACGCAGAAAAAACAATCACCATCGTCAGAAGCCTAACATCAATTCTCTTCAACAAAATGAAAACAACAATCAGAATCCTCATTCGAGACGCGAAATACCTTTGCCTAGACAAAAACAATGGGAAAACAAAGAAATCAGACCCAACAATCACAGTGAAAACAACGACATACAGAGAAAGGACGAATATCAAACGAGAAACAACACCAGAGACGATAATTGGAGAAAACCAGATCACTCCAATCAACCCGAACAAAATACATATAACAATAGGAATCAAAGAAAAACAAACCAAAACCAACATCGAAGTGATTCTTTTTTGTGGAGAGGTCAGTTTCACAAACATCGCATGAAAACGTTTCGCTTCAAACATCTCTAGAAGAAATTTCACATGTGGACCCCAAAATAATTAATATTTCGCAAAGAAATTTCTGTACACATGAGATAGAGCTACTTAAAAGGGGTCTTAAATTTACTCCAACTCCTAAAAAGAACGACGTGGATGTCATCAAAGATACAGAAGAATTTTGTAGGAAACTCAGACTTAGAGAGTTTTTTTCAAAACTCCGAAAACAGCGATGAATCATTGGTGAGAAACAAAAGTAATTTTAAACCCAACTCAAACAGAGACAAACAATTAGAGGATTATATTAATTGCTTAAAAACCGCAGCTCAAATAAACCAGACTGATGTCTGTGTACGAGATAACATCACAATATTAGAAAGAAAACCAATAGAAAATATTAGAAGTGATAATACCATTATTATAAAGGAAGCTGACAAAGGCGGAGCGATCGTCATCATGGATAAAGACCACTACAAAGAAATGGCACTAGAACAATTAAATGATATACATTTTTACCAAGAACTACCATCAAACCACGATAGCAAAACCATGTCTACAATTAAGAAATATGTTACAAAGTTCTCCAAAAATCTAACAGATAAAGAAGAAGACTTTCTACTTAACTTTGAGGTGAAAACCAGTAACTTTTACGGTTTACCAAAAATCCACAAGTCGAAACAAATTCAAACTGGAATACAAAACTTATGTGAATCTTATATTAAACTACCGCGTCCAACAGACTTGAAACTTCGTCCTATCGTTGCTGGTCCTTCCTGTCCAACACAAAGACTTAGCAATTTCCTAGACATAATTCTTAAGCCGCTCTGTAAATTAATACCAAGCTATATTCGGGATGACTTGGACTTTTTAAATCATATACCAAATACCGTCAAAGATAATACACATCTAGTGAGTTTCGATGTAACTAGTCTATATACAAACATACTTCACAACCTGGGCGTTGAGGCCATTGATTACTGGATAAATAAAAATGAAAACATTCTACAATCAAGATTTTCGAGGGAATTTATTCTGGAGGGAATCAAACTAGTACTTGAAAATAATCATTTTTTCTTTGATGACAAATATTTCCTACAGACAAAAGGAACAGCCATGGGAACAAAGGTTGCCCCCACTTACGCCAATTTGGTTCTTGGTTACCTCGAAGAAAAACTTATTTCAGAGTGCAAAACAATTTTTGGAGAAGAATGTGCCGTATACATAAAAAACAACTGGAAACGTTACCTGGACGATTGTTTCATTTTTTGGACAAAATCACTAGAAGACTTACAAAATTCCCACAAAATACTTAACTCTCTACACGACAGCCTGCAATTTACAATAGAAATCAGTGAAAAAGAATTACCATTTTTAGACATTTTAGTGATAAAAGAGGGAATAAAAATTACTACGGATCTTTTCTACAAGAAGACAGACTCTCACCAATATTTGATTTTTGATTCATGTCATCCTTCTCATACAAAACGAAACATCCCTTTTAATATGGCCCGGCGAATCTGTACCATCGTTGTAGATAAGGAACGGAGAGAAACGAGACTGTCTGAACTTAAAATATTTCTTACCAGACAAAAATATCCTAAACAACTCATCGAATCAGCAATACGTAAAGCGAAAGAAACACCAATTACAGAACTTAGATCAGTTAAACAACCTGAGGAAAGCAACAACACAAAAATTCCTTTTGTTCTCACCCACAACCCCAGAAATCATAACATGTTTAAATCAGCAAAACAGTTTTTTCCCATTCTACAACAATCGGAAAATCTACAAGAACTGATCCAGCCTAAAGATATACTCCACAGCAGACGTCAACCTCCAAATCTGAAGAACATTCTTACCAAAGCCAAATTCACTTAAAACCCCGTTAAACCATCTGTATCTAAATGCGAGTATCAACGATGCGGGACATGTCCTTTTCTTCAAACCGGTCCTTCCATAAATTTCAAAAACGGCATGCATTTCAACGTTAATTCAACAATGAATTCAACAAATCAAAGAACCTTATTTACTGCATGACGTGCCCTACCTGTGGTGACAACTACATAGGACAAACTGGAACCAAACTCGCAGATAGAGTGCGCGTCCACAAACGGCAGATTAGAGACCCATCTGTGGGGAACACACCATGCAGCGGCCATTTCGATATATGCGGAAAGGGAATGTTTTATATTTTCCCCTTTTATAAAGTTAAAGAAAACAATGAACAATTGCGTAAAGCTAAAGAAAATCACTTTGTTAAACTGTTTAAACCAAAGTTAAATTCTTAATATTGTTAATTTTAACATTTACGTATAATATCTTTTCAACTGTACATACATGTATGTAATTATGTACAAGAGACACTGGACTTTTATCATTATTTTTGTGTTGACTCTTATACTATACACTGTATATTGTTTTGACGTCACCATGATTTGACGTCATAATCACGTCTTCAACACTATGGGTGCTTTCCATTTAACCGGCATCGCCGGATTTGCCGGTGTTGCCTTCGTCGCCGATTGCTGGAACGCGCGTCGCCGGCGAGCGATTGCGGCCACGCATTTTTCTGTTGCCGACTAGGAAACAATATGGCGTCTAGTGAGGAAGAAGATGTTTTCATAATTCGAAAAACGGAGATTACTTGCTCAAATTTGTTTTGCAACATTGAAATCCTGGATAATTGCAAATACCTTATCACCCGGAGAACACCTATAACCAAATTATAAGATAAGTATCAGTTGTATTGCTATTTTTTGAAGAATTTTGCACTTCTTATTGCGTAGTATAATAGTAAGTATATAACTGGAATTTTGTCTACACATGGACTGAATGTTTGTTTCAAAATCGAAACGCTTGGTAAGTATTCCCGCTGTTTTACGTCATTTTGACTGCTCATTGCGTCATATCACCAGTCGTTTCTTATCTAACGATGGCTTCCGTGGAACTTTATCACTGTCCGTCATGTAACTCATTATTTTTTTCTATGAACCATTTCAACCAGCATAAATGCAATACTAACTCTCCCGTACAGCCTCTTATCCTAAAGGATAATATGACCACAGTGTACAGGTAAAGTGTTATTTTTTTCTCTCGTATAACTGATAAGCCACAAGATCATAATTCAAACAAAATATGTCCTATAAAATCAAAAATTAAATGAATATTTTAAAAGTTGTCAACATATGTTGAGAAATAGGTCATACATATAGTACGTGCGGATCCAGATTTTTTTTCCTTTGTGGGGAATCTGGGATAATTTTGTTTGCAGTGGGGTTGGAGGAGGTCTGATTTAAGCCTATGTTTGGTATCTTTTCTATAGTCTGTCCCAAGTTATTGCTTCCACCACTTTTTGATGATTTTTCATTAAAATACACATACCTGTGAAAGAAATGCTGTTGATATCGATAAAAGGGAAAATATCCAAGATATCTTCATTGACAAATTATCATTTTTCACTCATAAAAGTTCACAGGAACAAAAACAAATTTCTTAAGGAGATTTATAATGGGAAATGTTTACATCTTTTCTCCATTCGGAAGTTCTCGGGACACCTCACGCAATTTTTCAACGTTATCATCCGGGCTTAATAATGGCTGATGCAATGGTAAATCTCCGTAGACTTTCTATTTTGGGATGTGTATTGAAACCTGAAGCGGCAGAGGGGGCGTTTCAAAACAGATAATCTGGACATTTTTCATATTAGTGGATGAACATAGTTTGAGCACAAAGGTATTGATGAATATCGAAATATCAAGCAAAAAGTGGTGGAAGCAAAAACTCGGGACAGAGTATACATGAATTAGTGATAGTACTTTGAATTATCCAGAAAATGTCTATAGACCATGTATTAAATAAGTCTAAAGATATCAATTTAGTCCAAGAATGTAGAAAGTTCAAAACCTAGCTATTTTGATATTTTCAGGGAAGAAGAACCGCAACATGGTCAAGGAGCTGCTTGTCAGTCGATCAGTGAATCGACATTTACCACTGTGGCAATAGAAGAAAGTAAGTACATGTATTATGAAGAAAAATGAAAGAATAGTATATTTTTTGTACAATGATTCTTGATATTGGCCCAGATTTGGTTGTTTTTACCAGGGAAATTAATTTTGAATCCTAGCTATTATAGACTGCTATACTCAAGGCGTGCTACGAGTTCTCGCTGAGTACCATTTCTGCCCAGTGCATTGTTAGGTCATTTTACAAGATATAAAATTAGATACAAAAAATGACATAACAATGCACTGACTAGAAATGGTACTTGGCAAGAACTGGCCCCGGGGCCATAAAAGTTAGACGTGCTAATTTTTTAACTCATTCTCACTTTTCCACTATCTATTCCTTTTGTAAAAGTAAGACTGAGTTTAAAACTGAGCTCATCTAACTTTTATGGCCCTGGGGCTTGGTCGCACGCACTATTATTTAAAAAAAAAATTAAATATGTAAAAAAAAAAACAATTCAAAATCCAAATCTTAAACATTATTGAATGAGATGATAAAATATTCAATGCAAATTGCCTTCGAAATATATATTTTTTAAAATTCCGTAAATATAATAAATCAGTTAATGTAGTGAGTGAACATTAATTAATTAAGATCAGTATCACACTATTTACTATTTTTACACAAAATATTTCATTTGTGTATTATACTGCCTTTTCGTGTACAATAGCAATTTCTCACTAGTGTATGTTATGTCACTTTACCAACACAAAAAGCTATGTATTATTATAGCATTGAATCATGATTTTTTTAAGTATACACTCTCATAACTGCAGCGGTGTGTGCATACAAATTGAGTAACGCACGTTAGCGCATTATGAAAATTTGTATGCACACATATTTTTAAAACAACAAACTTTTAAAGCTTAAAATGTTTGTATTTATAGATGAACAAAATGAGGCTGGTGTCACAGAATATTCACCTCCCACACCTTTGCCAGGTACGTTTTTGAGGTCACCTGAGCTAAAAGCTTAAGTGAGCTTTTATGATCACTTTTTGTCTGGCATGTGTCTGTCTGTAATATTTTGACTTCGTATACAGAACTGTGTTTCCAATTTCAACCAAACGTGGTACAAAACATCATTAGCTAAAGGGAATTCAGGTTATTTTTAAAATTTAGGGTTAGTGTTGAATTATACATTGGAAATTTTTTGAAATATTCTCAAAATCTCAAATGTTATAATATATGTACTTATATGTACTTAAATGCAAGCATTTTGACATATTGTTGATTCTCAATTGCTTAGACTGGGGTCCCTAGACAATTCTTGGGTCCAGCATGGGGCTCAATGTTTTATAAGTTTATATAATAATATACAGTTGTTAAGATTTTCTTGATTACTGCAATGCTTGTGAGCAATGTGTAATATGACTTTAAAATAATCTTCTTACAAAAGGGGATCAATGTTTAACATAAGAATATCTGGAGAAAATTTTATACAGGACCATATTCACATAATATTAAAGGGCCCTTTAAGAGTTACAGAATATCCTCTCTATATCTTTACTACAAATGTTATTTAATTATTCCTACCTAATGTTTAGAGATTCTATAAAAATCTAATTTTAGACACAAAACAAACTTGGACAAATTGTCTAACAAAAGGCCTGATAAGTCTGAGAGGTGAGATGGATGCAGAATTTGCTTCAAAAAAGAAGACTCACAAGGCATTATGGAAAGAAATATCAGCTAAACTAAAGGAGGCCCACAACTTTACTGGTGATTGGTTCCAATGCCAATCAAAATTTAACAAGCTAACCGCGAAGTATAAAGCTGTTGAAGATGCCAACAGAAAGTCAGGTGAAAGGCGGAGATCTATGGAATTCCATTCTGAAATGATGGAAGTTATGGGGGATGACCCCAAAATAACCCCTCTAAAGACAGTGTCTGTAGGTGTGGGAAAGGGTGTGAATGTTGTTTGTGGTGAGAAAGATGATAGTGAAAAGGGGTGTGAGATTGGCAAAGCAAGGGGTGAGAAAGAGAAGAAAGTGAGCAAGCGTAAGAGAGAAGATGAGTTGTTTGAGTTGTTGACGGAGGTGAGGGATGATAGGCGAAGGTTTCAAGAGGAGCAGGTAAGAATGAATGAAAGAAAGCTTGAATTAATGGAGAGGTTGGTTTCTCTGTTTGATAGATAGATATGTTAATTTGCATTTCCTTAAGGTGGTATGGGACATTTGTCGATATCAATGTGGATTAAAGTACATTAAATTTAAAATACTTTCACCGGTTTTGAATTGTCAAATTTTACAATATTTATCCAAAAAATATGTCTTAATAATTTTTGGAAAGGTAAAATTTTAAAAAACCCAGCTGGATTCGAACTCATGATTTACAGTTTTAAAGCAAATCCTCTAACACACTGCGCTACACTCTTAGTGTTCTATTTCGGGAAAGACACTGTTTATAAAATTACACTTGATTTTATTGTTTATTTTGATAAACAATACGTCACAATATGAAAGTGTCCCATACCACCTTAACCTGAATGTCTTATTATGATATTTCCAAATTTAAGATTATTATCAGGGTATCAGTTGGTCTTTAGTAAAGGATATATGGAAATCTTGTTAATTAATTTTTACTTGTTTAGTGTTACACATTCAATTTAATAACATTGTAATAAAAAGTAAGATTGTTTTAAACTTAAAAAACATGTTGTTTTATTTCTCTTATAAAATTTAATTCACTGGTTGTTAACCCAGAAATACTGAGCTAGTGCATTTCTTTTAATAGATGCACTCTGGTTTATAGGCTCATTGGTAGCCGGAGCATCAGGATAAACATCATCACAGATGTCCATGTCAGCTTCATTGTTCTGTAAAAGAGTAATTTTGAAAATGTTTAATGAGAATGAACCCTGTTTACCGGTACATATTTGAAAGTTGACAGCAGTACAAAACTCACCTCAATGCACATGTTATGAAGTGTACAGGCAGCCGTTATAACTGTTGGTATATCCTCTAGCTTAGTGTTATCGAGAAACCTAAGCCTCCTCCACTTTCCTTTAAGCAGACCAAAGGCACGCTCAATGGTTTGTCTAGTGTTGGAATGTAGGAAGTTGTACTTTTTATGTCTCTCGGCTAGATTTCCATTGTCTTTGTATGGAGTTAAAATCCATCTAAAATTGAAAATATACCAAGTGCACATACATTTGCAAAACGCACATGGTTTTCAAATGGTATAATCTGTCTCAATTAATGATATTAACCTATGCAGGGGGTATGCTGCATCTCCGAGAATGTGAGTATCCCCATCGAAGAGGATTTCACTGGCCTCGTAAAGGGGCGAGTTTCGAAATACCCTGGCGTCATGCACGGAACCTGGCCATCCTGATACAATGTCCGTAAAACGCAATGTATGGTCACATACAGCCTAAAAAGTAATAATTACTTTTTTTTAGTTTTAAAATAATTTACATGTATATTTGAATGAATTCGATTGATGCAAGTGTTTAAATTTGCTAATTAATTAAAATATATATTCACCTGTAAAATAACAGAGTAGTCCCTTTTCCTGTTGAGGTAGGACATTGGATGATATTTTTCCTGAGGTGCTTTAATTTGTATATGGCATCCATCGACGGCTCCTAAAACTCTAGGGAACCCTTTGATCTTTTCGAAGCCTTGCATGACCTCGTTTGCCCATGCTCCTGTGACATTATAAAATTCAGTTGTAAATTGATTTAATAATTGACTTGAGATGCAAGCGCGTAACAACAAAGGTAGGGTGCTCGTTTTTGCAAACACATACCTTCATCAAACTAAACATATACCTTTATTAAACTAAAATTCACAAAAAAGCATTTTTAAGTAAACTGTTTCTTCCTTTTTTCTTTTATTTCATGGAATATTGAAAGGCACGCAAATATCAAAAGTAGAGAAGGTTGACGATCTCCGATCCTCAGCAAAGTTCAATTACTCTAAATTATCCGGATTTCTTTTATTTGTACCATAAATCTGACTTTTATACAGACAATTTTAATTTCGTATTCTACTGCTAGTATAACCATCAGTCAAACAACTACATGATTGGCGTAGTGGATCCACGGACCTCTCCCATTTATATATATATATTGGTATAGAGTTCGAGCCATCGACGCAACGGAGCTTTAATTTTTGTTAAACTCAACTTGTTTCTTTATACCATTAAATATATCGTAGGCAAATTTGCAACATCTTTGTAAAATGCATGGATACCCTCTAAAAATTTCATTTTATATCCTTTCATTTACAAAGGTTGAAAGAAAAATATCATTCTTATGATGAAAAAAAAAATTGAGGCTGAGGATCGGAGAACATTAAAAACATTCTCTTGAGGGATTTTGACGTTTATAAACAGATTTTTCTTTTCGTTTTTTTTTGATTGTGTGTAAATATCCCCAATAAAAAAAACCCCACCCATTCTAGATGCCCCAAAACATGCAATATTAATATCTTTTCCCCCCTAAATTACAGAAATTGGTCGTATAGGTAATACTAGTAACAATCAAAGCTTTTATTTTAATGGACTAACCAGTAGGCCACTTGATTTTTTCAGCAGACAGGCATTGAAGAGCTCTGCATGTACGCATAAAGCAACGATACACGGAGGAATATGTAACGTTAAATCTGTCAGATATTTGTCTATATCCTTCCATGTTGGCCAACATCCATATGGAGATCATAACTTGTTTCGATGGTTCAATAATTTCCCTGCCACGCATCTGCTCTTGTGGAATGTGGCCTGTTGACACTATCTGTTGGTCAAATAATATTCAGAATGTACAGTTTTACAACGATCTAATGAGTTGATGTATGTGCATATAAGTTGTTACCTTATAATAGTAGTGTATAGAAGATTTTTTTTAATTTTTAAAGCGCAACCACCCGTTATCATGCGCATGTTTCTAATCGTATAATTTATATTCATTAAATTTATCGAATGTAAATTATCAGGTTTTTACAAAATATATTCAATACTGTGTTTATACTATACTTATAACGATTTCATGGATTTATGGGTACCATAAAATGTGTCATAATGTCGATCCATCGAATATGAACATAATCCACGCCCATACCGCTAGCGATGCAGTAGGGATGCATATATATCTCTAGTACAAAAATGTATAATTTCATCCCAATCTTAAAGGATTATTTCAAATTAAAAAAAGATCTGCGTTTTGTGTTTTAGCCGCGTATGCCATATGTTCACACACCCTTTATTATTTACTTACTATTATCTATGACCAAGAATTTTTTCTCACTTGTATTATTACTTGTACATGTATTATTACAATTCAAAATCCCGTACAGGTGAATTGATATTTTCATATTCACTCGCCGGTTAAACAAAATCTATATGATACATTTTTTAAAAATACTAAATGATATTGCATGGGTGTGCTAAACTATCGACATTTATTACAGATTTAAATTTGTTGCTGACAACTTAATCAATACACAAGGTTCAGACTGCCAGGTTTTCATTTTGCCAAATCAAGACATATTTATTACTTTATAAAAACGAAATGATCATTTTGAAACAATACCTGTCTACAGACTTCTTCAAAAGTCTCTCTTCGCATTCGGAAATGGGATGAGAACTCCTCAGGGGCGTATGCAGGCACTGTTTCACCAAAATAATCGGCAATACGCTGCCGTCTCTTTTTTCCTCTCAGCAAATGATGGACAACTTCCATCACAACGTCATCGTCATAATCATTGGCCTCATCGTCCTCAAATACGTTCAATAAAATCGTTTTGCTTATGCGCGATTTACGTTTGAAGCTGCAATCGTCCATATTGGAATTATTGTGACGTTGCCAACCGTTCCATTAACGTCACCGTTTCCCGATGACGTCGCCGGCGAGGCAACGTTAATGGAAAGCGCCCTTAGTTTGTATAACGTTGTCTAACGTCACGAGATTGACGTCATAATGTTCTTGTTTACTTTGTTTAAATCTACTGAAGAGCCCGGTAGGGCGAAAGCGCTATAGATAAAAGTTGTTTGAGCATTGGACTTATTCTTTGTGTTTATATATATATATATATATATATATATATATATATATATATATATATATATATATATATATATAATATGAAGCATTGCCATGATTCCCTTACAAATCAATATGTAATGAAACATTTAATATATGAGGACAGGAAAGTTATCATTTTTTAAACATTTCCTGTTTGTTGATGTAATAAAAATGTTATATATTTTATCTAAATTATAACGATAGGGAAAGAATTATTTATCATTTATTTGCTACACACGATGATTCTGTTATATTCAGCATTATTTTCTTTCTGTGTTCTTCCATCATATTCCAAATTATGTAATGGGTAAGTACGTTTTGATACAAACTATAACATATTTATACATTTTTTTGTTACAAAAAAAAATAGATGAATTAATTTGGTAAAGGAGCAGGCACGTAGCATCAAGGATGGAAATGGGGCACTATTTTTGCAGTAAACATTTTTTTTTAATTTTACATATTTAAAAATTGAATTATAAAGTTTTTCTACCTCACTTTTTTGGAGCATGTTAAAAATTTAAGTGCAAATAAGGAAATAAACAGTGAAATTGAAGTAATATATATATATATATATATATATATATATATATATATATATATATATATATATATATATATATATATATACTACCCCCCTCCCATCCTCACATATTTGGTGTTTCTCGCTTATCGAATTTGCCTTTCTTATTTTTTATGTTTTTTTTTTTTCATTTTTTAAATCAAGATTTTATTGGATGTCATGGAGTCTGCCTCTCCCCTTACCACATTTCCAAAACGATGCTACGTGCGTGCATGAATGAGAAATCCGAAAAATGTCTATATTGTGAATAGATAAAATGTAAGAGGATCTTATTTTCTCCTCAAACTGGACGGTTTTAGGACGACGCTTTGCGCAGATATATCGCACACCTAAATTATTTTTTTTTTGAAACATGACAATTTGATTTTTTTTTTCAGTTTAAGTAGATTTCTTATTTTATCAACAAAAGGTGACATCTCTAGATTAGAACATAACTAATGAAAAGCGTACGCATATACAAAATAATATCATGGGAGGGGATTAAGCTTTTGAGTTATATTGAAAATATATTTAAATTCGTGTCGGCCATTTTTCGAGGTTTATCATTTTTTTTAAAGGACCGTTGAGAGATAATTCGTGGAAAGTACAGATAATTAAATCGGGGGTGTATAAAGTACAACGTTGTCTCAACATTTATAAATTTTATATTTTTATTTTGGTATCCATCAAAGGCTTTCATCAAATATCTGTAAAACAGTCCAAATTATAAATGATAAAAATGCACTTTAATTAACAGTTTTTTTTTTAAATCGTTTATAAAAATTTGTTATTCAAAATTTAGACCTAACGAAAAAACAAATTGCTGCCTGGGATATGTTTGGAATGAGACTCTTGGAAATTGCTCAGGTACTTACAAGCTTTTTTTCAACCTTTTACTTTATCAACATTTCCCAAAGTTCTTGATAATCATTGTTTATTTTTTCTTTTCTATAAGCCTGCAACGATGGTTATATTGGAAAAAACTGTGGTGAAAAGTGTCCTGAACTGTACTATGGTCGGGAATGTCGACTAAAATGCAATTGTACCAAAGATCAATGCAATTATAAAGCTGGATGTTTAAAGTCTACATCAAAAGGTATCATTTTTAATAATTGTGTAATTTTTTATATTGTTGCAAATTATATAATATGGTATCTGTAATTGAAAAAAAACATATTGACGACATAATCGCTAAATAAATGATGCAATCTAATTTATTTTCCGATCATATTCATATTCCTTTACATTATCACACAAACTGAATGTTAGTGTATGTGTGTTTGTTTTTAAATACTTTGTAATATTTAATAAAACGACTCGTTTTCGTTGGGTATTGCTTGTATTTGTATTACGCTTAAAAAAATTTCGGTAAAAAATCTTAATGGAACAGCTGTAGCAATCAAAATTGTTGGCATAACTCTTAAAATATTCTCGATGGGTTTTACTGTTTTAAATTCCTTATGTTTTTGAAATTTCTATTTTTTTTTTAATTAGGCATGATGAGCATAGCTTTTTCACCATCAAAATCGATTCAAGTTTTAACCATCGACTCGTCAACATCTGAAGTAATTGGTAATTATTGCGACAGGTTCTTGGTCCAGGAAAAAACCCCAACCTTAAAGCTATAATTTTATATGAATAATACAAATATAATCTGAATTTTATTATTTCAGGAGTCAGTACGAAAGAGGACTAACGAGTTTTTTTCTATATTTTACAGTTAATACAACCAACGCTCTTTCCACACAAAACAAAACAAAACAACCTGGCAATTCCTCATCACTACTTGTCATGTATTATGTTATTGTTAGTCTTGTGTTTGTTGCAGATTTTCTTCTTGCGCTATATATAGTTTTGTTTTTATATTCTAAATGTTAAAACTGAAAGTACAGAACCTTATACATTGATTATTTTCACATGAAAATTCAAATTAATTGTAAAAAAACATTGTTGGAAAATAAGATACTTCACTTTGTAATTTTTATACATCAGTGTTTATTAATCTTAATAATTACTATTAATACGATTTATTTTATTTATAAAAAATAAATCTAATTATTATAGCGATGTTTCCGGTATTGCTGTAATTATGATCCGCGCCTATATATTTTGTTGTTGTTGCGCGTAATGGCATACCATAGATGACGTTTTTTCTGTTAACTTTGACGTCATTACATTTCAAGCAGTTTGGATTGCGAGGTGGGTGTATTTTGTTTTGTAGATCAAAAACAAAACATTTTGATAAGATATGGCATTTTCATACTAGTATTTGAAGCATTTTTGTTTAATTTGTTTGTATTGTAAAGCAAAAATTCATTTGTTGTAATATGAGACTACTAAAATTAAAAAAAAACAAGAGGCCCATGGGCCACATCGCTCACCCGAGGAACAATAGGTATGATAAAATCAGCTTAACGGAGTCATAATAAAAACTATCTGGACAATGTAGTATAATACATGTACCGGTAGATCCTGTATAAATAAAAATCAATTTTTTCCACTGGATATCCTTATGTTTATTATCATTAGTCCCTTTCCTAACAGAATGATTTTATAGTAATATCACATGTTGAGCATTGCAGCTCTCAAAAAGATCCTAAACAATTGTTTATAAATGGAATATAAACCTACATCAAACTCTGAACCCCTTGTGAGACCCAATCGTCCAGGAATCATCCAGAAGCCAAAATCTAAACAATATTAAATAATCACCTGGCTGATTAGTTTCTGAGAAGAAGATTTGTAAAGATTTACTCTTCATATTTCTATGTAAAAATTCCACCCCCATTGTGGCCCTACTCTACCCCTTTTACAACTTTGAATCTACTCTACCTGAGGATGCCTCCAAACAAGTTTCAGCTTTCCTAACTTATTAGTTTCTGAGAAGACGATTTTTAAAAGATTTACTCTATATATTTCTATGTAGAAATTCGATCCCCAATTGTGGCCCCACTCTACCCCTGGGGGAAATGATTTTCACAACTTTGAATCTACACTACCTGAGGATGCTTCAACACAAGTTTCAGCTTTCCTGGCCAAATGGTTCTTGAGAAGAAGATTTTTAAAGATTTACTCTATATATTCCTATGTAAAAAGTCGACCCCCCATTGTGGCCCCACCCTACCCCCAGGGGTCATGATTTTTACAACTCTGAATCTAAACTACCTGAGGATGCTTCAACACAAGTTTCAGCTTTCCTGGCCAAATGGTTCTTGAGAAGAAGATTTTTAAAGATTTACTCTATATATTCCTATGTAAAAAGTCGACCCCCCATTGTGGCCCCACCCTACCCCCAGGGGTCATGATTTTTACAACTCTGAATCTAAACTACCTGAGGATGCTTCCACATAAGTTTCAGCTTTCCTGGCCTAACGGTTTTTGAGAAGAAGATTTTTAAAGATTTACTCTATATATTCCTATGTAAAAAGTCGACCCCCCATTGTGGCCCCACCCTACCCCCGGGGGTCATGATTTTCATAACTTTGAATCTACTCTACCTGAGGATGCTTCCACATAAGTTTCAGCTTTCCTGGCCAAATGGTTCTTGAGAAGAAGATTTTTAAAAATGTACTCTATATATTCCTATGTAAATGTCAACCCCCCATTATGGTCCCACCCTACCCCCGGAGGTCATGATTTTCACAACTTTGAATCTACTCTACCTGAGGATGCTTCCACTTAAGTTTCAGCTTTCCTGGCCTAACGGTTTATGAGAAGAAGATTTTTAAAGATGTAATCTACCGGTATATATTCCTATGTAAAAAGTCAAACCCCCATTGTGGCCCCATCCTAACCTTGGGGGTCATGATTTTCATAACTTTGAATCTACACTACCTGAGGATGCTATTACATCAGTTTCAGCTTTCCTGGCCAAATGGTTCTTGAGAAGAAGATTTTTAAAGATTTACTCTATATATTCCTATGTAAAAAGTCGACCCCCCATTTTGGCCCCACCCTACCCCCAGGGGTCATGATTTTCACAACTCTAAATCTACACTACCTGAGGATGCTTCCACATAAGTTTCAGCTTTCCTGGCCTAACGGGTTTTGAGAAGAAGATTTTTAAAGATTTACTCTATATATTCCTATGTAAAAAGTCGACCCCCCATGGTGGCCACACCCTACCCCCAGGGGTCATGATTTTCATAACTTTAAATCTACACTACCTGAGGATGCTTCCACATAAGTTTCAGCTTTCCTGGCCAAATGGTTCTTGAGAAGAAGATTTTTAAAGATTTACTCTATATATTCCAATGTAAAAAGTCGACCCCCCATTTTGGCCCCACCCTACCCCAGGGGGTCATGATTTTCACAACTTTGAATCTACTCTACCTGAGGATGCTTCCACATAAGTTTCAGCTTTCCTGGCCTAACAGTTCTTGAGAAGAAGATTTTTAAAGATATACTCTATATATTCCTATGTAAAAAGTCGACCCCCCATTGTGGCCCCACCCTACCCCCGGGGGTCATGATTTTCACAACTTTGAATCTACACTACCTGAGAATGCTTCCATACAAGTTTCAGCTTTCCTGGCCAAATGGTTCTTGAGAAGAAGATTTTTAAAGATTTACTCTATATATTCCTATGTAAAAAGTCGACCCCCCATTTTGGCCCCACCCTACCCCAGGGGGTCATGAGAGAGGATGCTTCAACTTAAGTTTCAGCTTTCCTGGCCTAACGGTTCCTCTATATATTCCTATGTAAAAAGTCGACCCCCCATTGTGGCCCCACCCTACCCCCGGGGGTCATGATTTTCACAACTTTGAATCTACACTACCTGAGGATGTTTCAGCTTTCCTGGCCACTTGACTCTATATATTCCTATGTAAAAAGTCGACCCCCCATTTTGGCCCCACCCTACCCCAGGGGGTCATGAATTTCACAACTTTGAATCTACTTTACCTGAGGATGCTTCAACTTAAGTTTCAGCTTTCCTGGCCTAACGGTTCTTGAGAAGAAGATTTTTAAAGATTTACTCTATATATTCCTATGTAAAAAGTCGACCCCCCATTGTGGCCCCACCCTACCCCCGGGGGTCATGATTTTCACAACTTTGAATCTACACTACCTGAGGATGCTTCCACACAAGTTTCAGCTTTTCTGGCCAAATGTTTCTTGAGAAGAAGATTTTTGAAAAATTCTCGAAAATTTTCATTAATTCCTAATTATCTCCCCTTGCAAGAGGGCTTGGTCCTTAATTTTCACAACTTTAAATCCCCTTAGGCTAAGGATGCTATGTGCCAAGTTTGGTTGAAATTGGCCCAGTGGTTCTTGAGAAGATGTTGAAAATGTGAAAAGTTTACAGACGGACAGACAGACGGACAGACGGACAGACAGACGACAGACAAAATGTGATCAGAATAGCTCACTTGAGCTTTCAGCTCAGGTGAGCTAAAAAAAAAAAAAAAATTCGGGGAGTTAATCGAACAAATTCTTGTAAAAAATCCGTACAATTTTTTTCGGTTTTAGTTTTTAACATATTTTTTATTATTTTGAGAATGCAACCACGCAAGAAATCCCATTCCGTTGACGAAGGGACAGGGGGGTCAGGATTAAAACGTAGTTCTGTTTACTCGGGAAAGGCCAGATTACCAGGCAAAAAGAAACCCCGGACTTCAAATGCTGAAAAATCCGGAGGACCACAACAACCAATTGATGCAATCACCTTTGGTATGGATGGAGCCACAGGACTGGAACAAGTAGTGTCATCGGTGGCAGAGCGGATGTTGCCGGAAATAAATAGAAAGATTGAAACGATCATTTCTCAGCGGCTGGACACATCCATGAATGAAGGTAGCAAAATCTCGTCTAATCCAGAGTTATCTGTTTCGAACGAAGTTATTTGTTTCGATACTATTGAATCACCTTCATGTTTATCCGATCCACCAAGTATAAACTGTGTGCATGATGATCTAGCTATGCACGTTCCACATTTAGTTAAGCAAAAAATCATGAAAGGTGAATTCGTTGAACTGCATACACTCCTGAATAAGCAGGCAGATTTTGACACACAAGAAAGTAGAGTTCTATTCATGAATGGTCAACTTACTTTAAAACCTACAAATGCAACCAAAATTACTAGTATTGATGCTTGGTTAGATGCATTTTTTATATATATGAGTATTTATTTGTCATCACATGTCGATCAAACCCTTAGTATTATCAAATATATGGCAAATGTCAAACTCGGTGCTAGTCGAGTTTCTGGTGGTTTAGGCTGGAGAGAATACGACCGACATTTTCGCTTAAAAAGAGCGAAAGACAACAGTATTTCATGGGGGAAAATTGACCAAGAGTTATGGCTACTTTATATTACCCCCAATAGCAATACTCAGTCTGTATATAAAAATACTCAGAACAACCCAAAATTCTGTTATGAATACAACAACAAAGGTTTCTGCCGTGTACAAAATTGTCAATATCAACATCAATGTCTAAAGTGTCAATACAAACATCCTGCTATTCATTGTTCTGATAAGCAAGTTGTACAGAGGTTACCAGCATCAAGAGCTCTTCAAGCGCCCCAGCCAATCTCATCAAATTTTCGTCAATCAGGCAACAAATATCAAGCAAACCCCTTTCGTAAGAACAGGTTCAACTCCAGTTAAAGTGGACATAATGTGCCCATATTTATCAGTATATCCAAACCAATCTATAGCTGATGAATTAAAGAAAGGGTTTAGATTTGGTTTTTACCTTCATTATGAGGGTCCTAGAATTTCTACGACCTGCACAAATTTAGTTTCTGTTAAAGATCATCCAAAAGTGGTTAAGGAAAAAATTGATAAGGAAATTGCTTTGGGTCGTATAGCTGGCCCTTTTAATTATGAGCCATTAGGTAATTTAAGATTATCACCTATAGGTGTTGTTGCAAAGAAGGATGGAGGATGGCGTTTGATCCATCACCTATCTTATCCTTTTGATTTTAGTGTTAATGATTTTATAGATACAGAAGCTTGCTCTGTGCATTATACTTCTTTTGACGAGGTTTTAGATATGGTAGCGAAACTAGGAACAGGAGCCTTTTTAGGGAAAATGGATGTTAAATCAGCATTTAGGCTACTTCCCGTTAACCCTTCAGACCACCAGTTACTTGGTTTCAAATTTAATAATGATTATTATTATGATATGTGTCTACCAATGGGTTGTTCTATTAGTTGTGCCTTGTGGGAAAAATTTGCACACTTTGTACAGTGGGTAGTTGAAGAAAAAACTGGAATTCACACTTTGAACCATTATTTAGATGACTTTATATTTGCTGGAAGTACATTTGAAATTTGTGATTTGTTGATGTCTTCCTTCAAAAATACCTGCGATGAATTTTGCATCCCTCTAGCAGAAGAAAAAACAGAAGGCCCTAAAACTGTCCTTACATTTTTTGGTATTGTAATCGATACAGATAAAATGGTTATCAGAATTCCAAACGAAAAAATAATCGTATTGGAGAAATTACTACGAGATATGTTACAGAAAACAAAAACTACGCTTAAAGAATTACAATCATTGGTAGGCACTTTAAATTTTTGTGCAAAAGCTATTCCATCAGCAAGGGCCTTTAACAGAAGATTTTGTGATGCTATGTGTGGAATTAAACATCCTGGTCATTTTATTAGAGTAACGCTGGGAATGAAATCAGACCTCCGAGTGTGGTTAGATTTTTTACACAATTTTAATGGTAGTTTAAATTTTATGGATGTCAATTGGTTTTCAAATGACCAACTGCACCTCTACACTGACAGTGCAGGCAATCATCAGTTAGGTTGTGGCGTGTACTTTCATGGTCAATGGGCATATTTTGGTTGGCCTCAAAGTTGGATAGAGCCAAATATTATGTTAGATATAACATTTTTAGAGTTGGTGCCGATTGTCCTTGCTTTTTTCTTATTTAAAACTCAATTTCTCGACAAAAAGATACTTTTTCACACTGACAATAAGGCTTTGGTTTCTATTTTGAATAAGAAATCATCTAAATCACTCAGAGTTATGGAATTGGTTCGGCCTTTAGTATTACATTCCATGGTGAACAATATTTATTTTAAAGCTTGTCACATTGCTGCTTATAACAATGCTATTGCTGATTCAATTTCTCGTAAGCAGTGGACCAGGTTTCGTGCCCTTGCCCCAGAATCCAGTCTACATCCGATTCCTATTCCGGAAGATTTTATAGGAATGATCTCACAGCTGAAATTAAACGCCTGACGCTCAATTCAATTGCTTTAAATACAAGAAACGCTTATTCAACTAGCCTTAAGGGTTTTGAGCAATTTAGATCGTCATATGAGCTACGTCAATATTGGCCTCCCCCTGTTTCACACATATCAATGTTTATCGCTCATCTGTCGCTGAAAGGTTTAGCACACGCTACAATTTCATCATATATTTCAGGAATTGGTTTCAAATGCAAGTTATTGGGGGTTTCTGACAATATACAAAATTTTTTGATAAGAAAATTATTAGAGGGAATCAAAAGGTCAAACCATTCAAAAGATTGCAGACTCCCTATTACAAAACACATTCTTGAGAAACTTATAAAAACAACATCTTTAGTATGTTCGTCAAATTTTGAGGCTATTCTTTTTTCCACGGCATTTTCAGTCGCTTATCATGCTTTTTTGAGAGTTGGGGAATTTACTTTAAGTTCAAACCAAACCAATCAAGTTATTGCCTTCGAACATTTAAAATTTGTAACAAATCAAAAGTCCACGGTAGATTACATAGAGTTTATAGTTCCTTTTTCTAAAACGGATCAAATTGGAAAAGGGGAATCTATAATTTTGGAACCGACAAAAAATTTTGTATGTCCTGTATTGTGGTTAAAAAAATATATAGCTATGAGACCAAAGATAAGTGGTCAGTTATTTGTGCATTTAGATGGCAGTCCTCTGACAAGGTTTCAATTTTGTTCAGTATTAAACAAGTCGCTTGAAGTTGCTGGTCTTCCAAAATCTCATTATTCTGCCACAAGAACTCTCAGGTTATATGGGTTTGAAAGTTTATTGGCAGATAGATAACCCAATATTTGACACAATATGTGTACACTGATACACGTGGTGCTTATCCACCGGAGTGTGAAGTCATACACATGTGCTGTTCGTGTGCGTGTGTGTGCGTGGTAAAAAGCTACAAAAAATACAGAAAACCAAATTAGGTTTTTGACACAAACTGCTTTCCATACAAAAATTTCTTGAACATAACTTTAGTGTATACAGTGAATCTTACATTTGATAAACCATTTCTTGATATTACTATTCGATAAATTCATGAGTATATATGTTCAATTCAATTCACAAAACTAAGATTTAATGACAATTATTGCCTATAATTATATACTGTGTTACTGAATACGACAAAAATGGCACACCATACATTGAGCACATGGCAAACTGTAAACACAATTTATGCACAACTGCATCTATATGCATAGTTGACAGTATAGCTATAGGTAACTAACAATGCAATAAAGGTAATAAATGAAATGTGCAATAATAAAAAAGACTTACACCGTGGTTTATGAGCACTTAGACCAGCGGGTTGAGATTGCCATGCGACAAATGGCGGCACAAAACGTACAATAATTAACTCATGTGTGGAAGTATTCGTATTCGATTCAAGTGTAATTGACATAATGAAAAATACACAAATTTCTCAAAATTGAAAATAAAATAAAAAGAACAGACAGAATACTCCCCGTCTGATATCTATAGATATCACTTTCTGCATTCAAATAAAATTACAAAAATAATGTACAGAATCAAGATCTAACAAATGCCTGACATTCATCATATCACTGAAGTTACACACATAAATCACTCTCTAGGAGAAGAATCATATCAACCACTGGTCTGACATAGAGAGTGGGCTTCTCATTTACTATAGTGCGAATCTCGGCTTTACGAACATGGTTGTCGGAACTCTTGAAGACCTTGACGACTAAACCCAGAGGCCAACAGTTCTGATTCACAGTCTTGTCTTTAATGAGAACCACATCTCCTTCGGCAATATCCCGTCGACTCTCTGTCCACTTCCGGCGACTCTGTAGTAATGGAAGGTACTCTTTCTTCCAACGTGCCCAAAACATGCTTGCTAAAGCTTGGACACGTTTCCACTCACATTTAAACATGTCACGATCGCAGAATTCTCCTAGGGAATTGGCCTCGAATTTATACTCGGTCTTCAGGGTTAGCAACATCGCTGGGGTGAGTATCAGCGGAAAGTCCGGATCAGTGGAGACAGGAACAAGTGGCCTCGAGTTTATGATGGCTGTAACTTCCGCCATGAATGTGATCAGGACATCGTGAGTTAAAGTCTTTCCACTGGCACCAATCAGCATCGAGTCGAGTATCCTACGGGTGATCCCTATCATCCTCTCCCATGCCCCACCCATGTGGGAGGAATGAGGAGGGTTAAAGATCCATATGGTACCCGAGTTGTGAAGATACTTCTTCAAGGGCTCATCATCAACATATATGGCGTCGATGCGCAAGTGGTCCACAGGCCCAACAAAATTGGTGCCTTGATCAGAACAAAATGTCTTAACTGAACCTCGTATAGCAGTGAATCTCCTGACGGCGTTGATGAAAGCAGATGAACTCATCTCTTCCACTACTTCAATGTGCACTGCCCTAGTGACTAAGCAAGCAAATAGTATTCCCCAGCGCTTCGAATTTGCACTGCCTCCTCGGGTCTTCCGTGTAACAATAGACCAAGGTCCGAATGCATCCACACCTACTTTGGTGAAGGGTGGTGATGGGTCTAGACGGTCTGCTGGCAAATCAGCCATAATCTGATACTGAATTTTCCCTCTGAGTTTTCGACATGTCACACATTTATAAATGATGGATGACACAAGCCGTTTTGCACCGATTATCCAGAGCCCTGCAGCCCTAATGGCTCCTTCGGTGAAGTGGCGCCCCTGGTGCTGAACCTTCTTGTGGTAGTGTCGAACTATGAGGGTGGCTATGTGATTGCGTCCAGGTATGATCAAAGGTTTCTTCTCCCTAAGGTTCAAGTTTGAATTCACTATACGGCCTCCAACTCTAAGCAGTCCTTGTTCATCCAGGAATGGGTTAAGGTTAGCTATTGGGCTTTTCCTAGGGCGTGGCTCATGGCGTCGAATACAGTCAATCTCCTCATAGTAGACTTCAGACTGTACTATTTTGATCAGATAGTGTTCTGTCTCCTGGTGCCTATCAATCACTGTCTTTGAATCAATGTCTTGACCTTTGAACTTGAAAAGCAGATACCTTAGATAGTTCATCGCAGAAATAAGTCTTTTCCAATCGCTAAATCGCTGAAATCGATCAGTCACGCTTTCTAGTTGATTACTATTTTCGTCGGATGTGCGGGTTTTCATTGACGAGACAACTGGACGGATTTCTTTATCTTCATCTGGAGCAATGAGTAAATGTTCATTCCCATCATACTGTTGCTCTTTCTTCATCATCAGTTGTTTTGGTCCTTGTAGCCAAGAGCTGTCTTGAAGTTCAACTGCAGGTAGACATCTTGTTGCAAGGTCTGCTGGGTTACGATCGGTGGGAACATAGTTCCACTGACTAGGGGTAGTGAACTTCCTGATACGTTCCACTCTATTGGCAACATAAGTGTAGAATCTTCTGGATTCATTGCAAATGTAGCCTAAAACCACCTTGCTGTCAGTATAATACATCACACAGTCGATATGTAGGTCAAGGTGTTCAAGGGCAAGCTGAGCTATTTCCACTGCTAACACAGAGGCGCACAATTCCAGTCTTGGAATAGTGTGTCCGCTTATGGGTGCTACTTTGGCTTTGCCTAGAACAAATCCAAGCTTGACTTGTCCTTCTCTGTCTGTAGTACGTAAGTAGGTGACAGCCGCTATAGCCTTTTCCGAGGCATCGCTGAACACGTGAAGTTCCTTGGTCACAGCTCTGCTGAGATCTGTAACATATGTACGTTGAATTCTCAAATCCTGAAGTACATTTAGGGAACACTTCCAGGAATTCCAAAGGGATGCTAGATCATCAGAGAGTGGCTCATCCCAGTTCTGAGTCTGTGCAACAAGTTTCCTGAGAAGCAGTTTACCATAGATAGTCACTGGGGCTAGAAAGCCTAAGGGGTCGAAAATACCATTCACCGTTGAAAGTAAACCCCTTCGTGTGACGGGTTTGTTATCCGTAGATAGTTGGAATAGAAATACGTCGTTGTTTACATCCCAGCTGAGGCCAAGGCTGCATTGAAGAGGTTTCTCTTCCCCATGTAGATCTAGGTCCTTAAGGTTGGTTGCTAGGTCTTCACTCGGAAACTCTGACATAACTTCAGGACTGTTGGAGGCGAATTTATGAAGACGGAGATTGCCAAATTCCTTCAAGGCGCTCTGAGTGTCCTTGAGAATATGAATGGCCTCTTCAGGGGTAGGACAGGATGTTAGCCCATCATCCACATAAAAGTTGTCTTGCACAAACTTGGTAACATTGTCTCCGTACTTAGATTCTGCTGTTTCAGCTGCTTTCCTGAGTCCTAATGTTGCTACAGCTGGCGAAGGGCTGTTGCCAAATACATGAACTCTCATTCTGTATTCGATAATCTCCTTCTCAAGGTCGTTGTCCTTGTGCCATAGAAATCGTAGAAAGTTGCGATGATCCTCTCTGACCAAAAAGCAGTGGAACATGTGTTGCACATCAGCAGTCACGGCCACCGTCTCCTTACACAATCGTATGAGTACACCAAGCAGGCTGTTAGATAAGTCGGGTCCAGAGAGTAGACTGTCATTCAAAGAAACTCCCTTAAATCTGGCCGATGAATCAAACACACCCCGAATCTGATCCGGTTTTTTTTTTGGTGGTAGACACCAAACAGTGGCAGGTACCAGCATTCTTCTCCATCAGACAATTCTGGGGCAACTTCTGCATGATTATTGTCAAGGATCTTTCCCATGAATGTAAGGAAGTGTTCCTTCTTCAATTCGTTCTTTCTCAGGCTGATGTCGAGTAACTTAGCACGCTGAACTGCTTGCTCCCTGTTGTTTGGTAAGCGCTGTCTCTTCTCACGAAAAGGAAGAGGTGCCACCCAACTTCCTGTGTGGTCTCTTAGGAATTCGCTGTCCATCTGCTTCATAAACATCTTATCTTCAATTGACATGCCTATTATGTCATCGTCCTTGGTTCGAATGAACAGCTTGGAATCATCCAACATAGACTGATCTGCTGTCTCTCCTATGTCAAACTTGTTGCTGCATGGTTTTAACAATGTGGGTTGACCTGTCGATAAGAGGAATGTTTTCTTAACGTTAAGATCCTTTGAGGCATGTACCATGTTGAGGCAAGTCTCTCCAATGATAACCCATCCCAATCTGAGTTGCTGTGCATATGGAGCCTTTGGTGGACCAAAGACCTGGTGTAGGACGTGATGAGCCTCAATAAGGTCCCGTCCTATCAGTAGGAGGATATGGCAATCGTCGTCCAGAGGTTGGATATGCCTGGATATATCGAAGAGGTGTGAGTGATGCAGGGTGACTTCTGGTGTAGGTATCTCCTCTCTATTGTTTGGTATGTGGTCGCACTCAAGCAGGGTAGGAAGTTCAAAGTCCACATCGCCTTCCATAGATCTCACAATGAAACCATTTCCTTCTTCCAGAAGTAACGACTTTGCCAGAACATGTTGATATGGTGTAGTTTTGTGGCTTATCTGTCACACCAAAGAACTCAAAGAAGTCGGGCGCTGCTAGTGAGCGGTTGCTCTGATCGTCAATCACTGCATACAATTTCACTAGTTTGTTTGGATTGTCACGATGAAACACATTCACTGGCAGAATCTTCGCACAAGATTTCCCACTATACGGCTCTCTGCATATCTCAGTACAGCTTGAACTAATCTCAGGAACAGGTTTGAACTTGCTCCTAGGCTCCCCGCCATTCTCCTTCGAGGATGAGTATTGAGCATGGCTCCTTGCCTCAGAGTCTGTTGCTCGCTGAATTGTGTTATCATCTGCTGTTGCTGCGTAGTTGTTCCTGTTTATATGAAGCGCCGTAGTGTGATACTTGCTCCCACATTCTTTACATGAAACACTTGCACTGCAGTCGCGACTTTTATGAGTGTTTGATGCACAGCATTTGAAGCATATGTTGTTCAGTTTCAAAAGTCTTTTTCTTTCTTCCAGTGACTTGGAACGAAAACCTCTGCAGTCATCGAGAGAGTGTTTGGTTTTATGGATGATACAGTGTTCAAGTGGAACAGTCATATCGATACCAGTCTTTCTCACATTGACTCTGTTTTTTGTGTAACTTGTCTGTTTTGGAGCAGGAAACCTGTCAGTGCTGTTTGTGTCTGGTTCATAGTTGAATCCAGGGTCGTTTTTCACCTTGCTTAAGTCCTTTATGAAGTCCACAAACACTTCAAATGGTGGAAATACAGCATCATGTTCTTTCTTATACTTCACTGCTCGATTCGTCCACTTCTCCTGTAGACTGTACGGTAATTTGGAAATGATTGGTCTTATCCCAGATGAAGAGTCTAGATATGCTAACATGGCACTGTACTTCGGATCTTCTTTCAAAAACTGCATTTCCATGAGAATGTCTGAAAGGTCATAGAGCTTCTGATGATCCTTGTTGCCAAGTTTTGGAAAGCTTAAAAGTTTGGATCTTATGGATGCTTCCACATGTTCTGGTGCACCGTAGCGCTCATCTAACCTTTCCCAAAGTCTTTGTAGTCCCCTCGGGATGTTGAAAATGTTAGACGTTCTAATGCTGATCGCATGCTTCTTTGATTCTGGCCCCAAGTACTTGATGAGAAGGTCCATCTGTTCGGAATCCATGACTTGAAGTTCATTCACTACACAGGAAAAACTATGTTTCCATGCACTATAAGATTCGGGTCTATCGTTGAAGTTGGTGAGCCTAGAGAACAGTAAATCCTTCCGCAGAAGGAATCGGGTAACGTCAGTTACTTGTGCTCCTTGGTCGGTCACACTTGGTGATGAATGATGTGCGGAAGGCACATATGGTTGTGCATGCGGGTTCAGGTTAGGCGAATTGGTAGGAATGTGATCACGTGTAAGACCTGAAGGAAATTGGCCTGGTTGAGGCTGATTAGAAGAGGCGGTCTGTGACACGGTGTGACGACATGGTGTAGAGTAGTCCTGTTTCGGTTTGAGATTGCTGGCCTCATCTGGAGTATTTGGTCGACGAAGTACAGGGGACAACTGGCCAATAGTTGATTCAAATGCTTGACAGTCCGCTTCAGCCTCAGCTGCTTCTCTTTCCAGATTTAACATTTCTAGTTCCGCGTCGAGTTCCATTTGTTTCTTACGGAGTGTTATTTCTTTAGCAGTGTATAACATTCTAGCTTTCGCTTTGCTCACATGTGCCCTCTTCTTTGCAAGGATATCAGTCGCCATCACATAAGAATCTGTAGAAGATGCACAACTACTTTCACAGTCTTCCTCTTGGTCCTCTTCGTGGTCTTCTCTCACATCCATCCTTTCACCATCTGTGGGCGGTAACTTTTCTTTGGTAGAGTGGGTCTCCACAGTCGAATCTGGAACGGTTGACGTAATGGTCTGCTCTGCTGTTGTAGACATTAGGTCTTTTTACTATTCTGCCACAAGAACTCTCAGGTTATATGGGTTTGAAAGTTTATTGGCAGATAGATAACCCAATATTTGACACAATATGTGTACACTGATACACGTGGTGCTTATCCACCGGAGTGTGAAGTCATACACATGTGCTGTTCGTGTGCGTGTGTGTGCGTGGTAAAAAGCTACAAAAAATACAGAAAACCAAATTAGGTTTTTGACACAAACTGCTTTCCATACAAAAATTTCTTGAACATAACTTTAGTGTATACAGTGAATCTTACATTTGATAAACCATTTCTTGATATTACTATTCGATAAATTCATGAGTATATATGTTCAATTCAATTCACAAAACTAAGATTTAATGACAATTATTGCCTATAATTATATACTGTGTTACTGAATACGACAAAAATGGCACACCATACATTGAGCACATGGCAAACTGTAAACACAATTTATGCACAACTGCATCTATATGCATAGTTGACAGTATAGCTACAGGTAACTAACAATGCAATAAAGGTAATAAATGAAGTGTGCAATAATAAAAAAGACTTACACCGTGGTTTACGAGCACTTAGACCAGCGGGTTGAGATTGCCATGCGACAAATGGCGGCACAAAACGTACAATAATTAACTCATGCGTGGAAGTATTCGTATTCGATTCAAGTGTAATTGACATAATGAAAAATACACAAATTTCTCAAAATTGAAAATAAAATAAAAAGAACAGACAGAATACTCATTACAAATCTCATTCCTTCCGTATTGGAGCGGCGTCAGACAGTTTTTCGTACGGTCATTCAGAATTGGAAATTAAAAAGCAAGGTAGATGGAGTTCCAACGCCTTTAAAAGCTATATTAGGATTAAGTAACTTTTGTTTATATATAGATCTATAAATATAAATATTCTATTTATATAGGTAGTGAAAAGATTGTTTGGATTGTTGGTTCCTTACTAATTAAATGGGCGTTCTACTTCGCAAAAAACTCCATAGATGGTGTTGATTTGGGATTAAGACGAAGAAATTACAGAGTTTTTTGGCAAGGAAAAGGAGGCATGAAATGGTTTGACCTTATTCCAAAAATTAGGCTTTTGTTAAGGTATGAATCCCCACCTGATATTTTGATTATCCATTGCGGTGCAAATGATATAGGGAAAATTCCGTTATTGCAGCTACGGTCCATTATGCAATCAACCCTTGAAAGGTTAAAGCAAATGCTCCCTAAAACAACTATTGGTTGGTCGAATATGTTGCCAAGAATATCATGGCGTTTTAGTTCAGATTCGAAGTCCCAAAACATTGCTGCAGTCAGACTCAATAACTTTATGAATCATTTAGTGGCAGTCAATGGTGGGTTCTTTATAAAATACCCAGAGATTACTTGGTCTTCAAAAGAAATGTTTTGTAGTGATGGAGTTCATCTGTCGAATCTAGGCAATTGTGTTTTCCTTTTCAATTTACAGAGGGCATTACAAAAAGTGTGCTTTTATGAAAAATGGTCGTTTTAACTCGAGTTTCAAGGTGTGGCCACGCCTACAGTTTAAAGCGTCTCTCATTCCACCAAACTGTTGGCGGTGGTTGTCATTTTTGCAGTAGACAACCATTTGGCGCTTATTCGAGACGCCTGTTATTAGATTTAAGTATTTTAACAACTTCTGCTGAGTATCTGCTCACCCAGTACCAGTATGAATGTTGTCACTGTTTATAAGGTTTATAAGGATAAGGATTTTAAGGATAAGGATTATAAGGATAAGGTTTATAAGGATAAGGATTATAAGGATAAGGTTTATAAGGATAAGGTTTATTTATAAAATGCATTAAGGAATAAGGATTATTTGATTATAACGTTTATTATAAAATCATAATATATATATAAATATATTTATTTGTATTATGTAGGTCGTGGCCACAATCGCCAAATCACAAAATAAAAGTATTTCATGAATTATTCTGTTTGTCTTCATTGTCTATAATAATTACTTTATTCAATACATTTATATAATTGACATCAGAATTGTTGCAATGAATTTTAAACTAAGCAAGAGGCCCAGGGATCTTAGCAACAATAGTCATAACTTCTACTTGAATCCAGTCAGTTCTCTGGTATCAAAATAAAATTTCTTGACAATTTAATGCATTGTAATATTACTTCATATATGTTATCCTCTAAGGAGGGAAATAAAGAATGAATGGAGGAAAAGATCATATTCCGAAGGATTTTAAAATCCATTCACTTATCCGTATGTAAATATTAGGTAGAAATTTAACCTAAACTTCCACTGTGACACCAACCTATTTCCGGGGTGTTGATGTATGATGTTTTTAAAAAGCTTGTATCTACTCTACCTAAGCATGATTTTAACGAACTCGGTATCTGATGATGCTCTCGCACAGAACTGAGCTTTCCTGGCCCTGTACAATGTAGTTTTCGAAAAGAATATTTCTAAAAGACTTGTCTCTATTTCAATGTTAAAATTTAACACCCCTTCTATTGTAGCCCTACCCTATCCCTTGTGATCATTTTTTGAACAAATATGACTTAATATTACCTAAGGATGCTACGACACAAGTTTCCGTATTTCTCACCAAATGGTTTCTGAGAAGACGGTTAAACATTTTTTGCGATTTATTACTGTGTAAAAATCAACCCCAAGTGAGGGTCCTAACCTATCCTTGGGAATGATGATTTTAAAATTTAAATCTACATGTCTAAACCTAGATGCTTCAAACAAGTTTCAGCTTTTCTGGCCGAATGACGTTTGAAAAAATCGTTTAAAAATGCCAATAAATTTTCATTAATTCCAAATTATTGCCCAATGAAAAAGAGAGTGACTATTCATTTTCACGAATGTGAATCCTTTTATAATAGAATGTCGTGTGCCAAGTTTGGTTAAAATCGGTCCATCGACTCTGAAAAAAGTCAATCATGTGAAACATTTGACAGAAAGATAGATACAAACAGACGGACGAAGTGATTCAAACATACATTACCTTAACGTCGATTGCGGGGGGGGGGGGGGACATAAAGGTGTGTCTGATGTGAAATGATGAAGGTATGTGTTCAAAATGGCAATGCCGAAAAGTCAAGATCAAAGACATTGTAACTCAAAGCATTAACTGGTTATATAAAGCCCATCTATGTATTTCTGATTTTTAAAAGTTTTATAAAACTATAAATTATATCGGCTTTAAACAGTGGGTTTCTAATATATTAAATACAATACTGAGTGGTTTTCTGGTTACGACGTTGATTGAATGTTAATGGAGTTGGCACAGTGTTACTTCAAAAAAACCTTGGCCAGCGTTCACCTGATTAGCTTACCTGTGTGAGAAGCCCAGCTATCTCTTTCGTGAATGTTTAAAATTCCCATTTTTATATTATCGATATACTGTTTTAATTGTATTACTTTCTACGCATATCTTTCTTAATAGATAAAACTTGCTGATTTATTTCAGTGTTTTAGACCGAAGCAATTGACCGAAAATGGCCGCCATATAGTTTTGATTATGTCATTTATACTCAACTTTGTTTACATAATATTGCCAGACACTTATTACACAATCATTGTTTAGTTATATCATCACATTCTTTATTGTATAAATGATATACAGTGCGTTTAAACACAAGTTGTGACAACTTAATAGGTTCTCACCCTAATACACATAATTAACAATTGTCATTAAACATTAATTATCTTTAAAACAATAAAAAGTATAAAGACAAAATATGAGAACACAATATTACACTTATGTAAATCTGCAAGAATGGGTTGTAAATTTCTGCACAGCAGTTAACGTCGTAACGATGGCTACGGGTTCGAGCCGTAAGGCAAGGCCAATATGGCCATATAGTGAAAATGTATTACATTTTAGGAAATCTTTTCTTCTTCCAAACTAGGGGGAGATAAACAGAATGCAAGATCATGATGTTCATGAAGCCCTCTACCAAAATTGTAAAATTAATGGCCCGAGGTCAAGGTTCGGATCCTAGGCCAGGGCCAATATAGTAACATATTGTAAATGCATTTGAAATGTTAGAAAATCGTCTTCTCTACTTCCACGGCAGGAGAAAATAAACTGAATATGAGGTTGTAATATCTATGAAGCCCTCTACCAAAGCTTTAAAATCAATGTCCCCCCCCCCCCAGATCAGGAGTTTAGGCCTTTGGGTAGAGTCAATATAACCACATAGGGTTGGCTAATGAAAATGTATAATATTATTTATTTTTATTTCATCTGTACTTTCATATTCGTGGGAGATAACCTTAATGTATTCTTTTATATCCATAACGTCCTCTTCTTAAATTGTGAAATTCACTTCCAAGGGGACAGGGGTTGAGGCTTTTTTTTATAGGCGGGTCATTTGAGTTAGTCGGATAACCTATTATCGTTAGTTGTGCATCGTCCGTTAACAATTTTACATTTTTAACTTCATCTTGAAAACTTCAAGCCACGCGCGAAGGTGTACTCTTGATTGTAATGCTATTGTGGTCGTTATATACATAATATACCTTGTTTTAGACATAATTGAGTGTTTGTCTTTTCATTTGACCGCGGATTTCACTTCATTGGCGTCGCCGGTAGGATTTCTGCCTGTCAGTTTAGACCAGGGGACACCGCGCAGTTCGGCCATGTCGACATTTTGTTAAATTTATTTTTTAAAGGATAAAGTTTTCATGTAAAGTTTTATTGTGTTCTTTTTACGGAAGCCCATTTAGGACCTATCAAAAAATATTTTTGAATTTGATATAACGAATTCTTGAATTGTAACTATTCCAAAAGACATCTTTCTTTATGGGCTTTGCTAGAATTTCTACATAGATAGGAACTGTTAAATATGTAACAACGCAATTTCACCAAAAGTACTAGGAAATACAGATTTTTTACCGGTTTCTGCGCAAAATTTTAATTCAATGCTATCAATCAACGAGGATGCTGATTTATTAACAAATATCTGCATTTTTCATCTCATTACATCACCAAACTGTGAGATTACGTCATACTTAAAAAAGCGGTGACTTCCACGCCGGTCTGGCATAGAATTGATAATATTTTATATAACGTAACCAGGCATTATATAATTATGTGCGCATGCGTGAACCAACTTTTCATCGGGATCGGTAAACGTTTAGAAGGAAATACGAAAGCTTTTTGGGGGGACTTCGAACTTATATATGTGCAACAGAAAGGAAAAGAAAATGCAATTTTTATATCATAGTCATTAAAAGTGATAAAAATGTTATCTATATTTAGTTTTACACCTAAATATTTGAGCGAACAATAAAAGCAATGCTACAGGAAAACAACAGACACATAGCATCAGAGGGAGGTGGCAGCTTTCCCCCTCCCCCAACTTGTTCTTGCAGCAAACATTTTTCTTTAATTTACATATAAAAAAGTGAATTAACATGAAGTTGCTCCCAAAGGTTTTGGGAGCATATAAAAAATTGAAGTGTAAGGGTGGAAATAAACTGTGAAGTTGAAGTTAAAGGTACACTTAGTCTCCCTACCCCCACTGATTAGGATTTTCAAATTTTTGAGAGTTTTTTTTTTATTCTTGCATGTTAAGATTTTTTGGATGGATCTGGCCCCAACCCCCTTTTTGCCACAATGCTACGTGTCTGAACAAAATATCATGGTTTCATTACAAACCGTATACCAGTAAAAAAGACTTGGTTTATATAACGTATAAACAAATATTATCTCTTGCATTTTGTGCCATTGAACAGGTTCTATAAACACCTTAGCTCGGATTTAATTGCAAATTCAAGGTTAGGAAGGCGAGTTGGATAATACATTTTGTTTTTCTTTTTCTCAGGGTAATTAGAGGGGATGAGTGGGATGGTCAGGACTCCGATTCCTTGCAGATCTATCCATGACCCATCAGTAGGGTCTGTTTGCCAACAGGTCTTTATACACATAAAAAGGGTCATTAAACATATCACCTTGGTTTTTAAACCTATCACCAGGGTCAGTATACCTATCACCAGGGTCAGAATACGTATCACCAGGGTCTGTGTGCCCATCACCAGGGTCAGTATACCCATCAGCAGGGTCTCACTACCCATCACCAGGGTCAGTGTACGTATCGCCAGGGTATGTGTGCCAATCCCCAGGTTCAGCATACCCATGAACAGGGTCTCACTACCCATCACCAGGGTCAGTGTGCGTATCACCAGGGTCTGTGTGCCCATTACCAGAGTCGGTTTACATATCACCAGGGTCTCAATACCTACACTGTACCACCAGAGTGTAGTGTACGTATCACAAGGGTTAGTGTGTCATTAACCAGGGTCAGTATACCAATAACCAGGTTCAGTGCCCATATCCAAGGTCTCAATACCTATCGCCAGGGTCAGTGTACGTATTACCAGGATCAGTGAGCCCACACCAGGGTATATATAACCATAACCAGAGTCAGTATACCCATCACCAGGATTTCAATACCTATCAACAGGGTCGATGTACGTATTACCTTGGTCTGTTTGGCCATCACCAATGCCTGCATACTAGTACTCATCACCAGGGTCAGAGTGCATATCACCATGGTCAGGATATCCATCACCAGTATCAGTTTACCTATAACAAAGGTCAGTGTAAGTATCACCAGGGTCTTAATTCGCAAAACCAAAGTCAGTATACACTTCACCAGAGTCTCAATATCTATCACAAGATAGGTATTGAGACCCTGGTGATGTGCACCCAGATCCTAGTGATATGTATATTGACCTTGGTGATATGCATTGAGACCCTAGTAATGGGCACACAGACGCTGGTGATACGCACACTGACCCTGGTCATATGTATTGAGACCCTGGTGATGGGTCTACTGACCCTGGTGATTGGCACACAGACCCTAGTGATACGAACACTGGGCAGACAAACCCTGGTGATACGTACTCTGACCCTGGTGATAGGCATATAGACCCTGATGATACGTACACTGACCATGGTGATAAATATTAAGACCCTGACGATGATTAGGTGGATTTCTGGTTATGGGTATACAGACCCTAGTGATGGGCACACAGACCCTAGTAATATGTACTCTGACCCTGGTGATGGGTAAACTGACACTGGTGATGGGCACACAGATCATGGTGATACGTACACTAACCCCGGTGAGACCCTGGCGATGGATATACTGACTCTAGATATGTGTATACTGACCCTGGTGATGGGCACACAGACCTTGGTGAGGGGTCATGGATAGATCTACAAGTAGTCGGTGTCCTGATCACCCCTACCCCCCTATAACCCTGACAAGAAAAGAAAAACAAAATAAATTGTCCTTCTCTCCCCCTCCTAACCTTGGATTTTTTTAAATAGAAACTAAGGTTAGGTGTTTATAGAACCTGGTGAATGGCACAATACAGGAGATAATATTGGTTTATATATAAACCCAATTCTTTCTTTCTAGTATATGTAACGAAACCATGATATTTTGTTCAAACAGGTAGCATAGTTTAAAAGTAGAAAGAGAGGAGACTCACCCAAAAATTCTTTACATGCAAAAAAAAAATAATAGTAATAATAATTCTCAAAAATTCGAAAATCGTAAACCGTGGCGATAGCTATATAAGGCTAAGTGAGCCTTTAACTTCAATTTCACTGTTTATTTCCTCCCGTTCACTTCAATATTTTTTTCATGCCTTAAAAATCATGGGGGCAAGTCCATTTTAAATTACTTCTTTATATGTAAATTTAAGAAAATGTTTGCTTCGAGCAAAAGTGGTTGGGGGGGGGGGGGGGCGGCAGGCCTCCCCTGTCTTCCTGCCACCCCCCCCCCCCCACACACAATTCTTTGAAGCTACGTGCCTGTTGTTTTCCTGTAACATTGCCTTTGTTGTCCTCTCAAATATTTAATCAATTTCTTTTAGCATAAACCAAATCTCTACATAACATTCTTATCACTTTTAATGACTATATGATATAAAAATCGCGTTTTCCTTTTTTTTTTATTGCACATATATCAGTTCAAAGTTCCTCCAAAAAGCTTTCGAATTTCCTCCCAAACGTTTACCGATCCCGATTGGAAATTGGTTTACTCATGCGCACATTCTAGTTATAATATTAATGTCTGGTTACGTTATATAAAATATTATCAATTTTATGCCAGACCGGCGTGGAATTCACCGCTTTTTTAAGTATGACGTAATCACACAGTTTGATGATGTAATGAGATGAAAAATGCAGATATTTGTTGATAAATCAGCATCCTCATTGATTGACAGCATTGATGTAACAAATTGTTAAAATTTTGCGCCGAAAACTGTAAAAAATCTGTATTTCCTGGTACTTTTGATGAAAGTGCGTTGTTACATATTTAACAGTTCCTATCTATGTAGGAATTCAAGCAAAGCCCATAAAGAAAGATGTCTTTTGGAATTGTTACATCTGTCACCATGGTTACACTAACAGCTATGACAATATGTTCCTACATTTTTGTTTTTACACCGGTTTACTTCATTTGCCATTCTGCCCTTTAACGTTGGTCAATTGATCAGCCCATTTCGGCGTACGTCTATATGGGACAAATGAAGTCCGCCCCGTTTAATTTGTTCCCGCAATATATGAAATTTGTTATCACAAACTGGATGAAAATACGTTTTAACAGATTTTAAAAACCAAAATACGAATCATAACTTTGAAATAACGAATTCTTGAATTCGTTATTTAAAATTTAATTTGGTAAAACAGATTTCAAAATTTGTAAAAACGAATTCATAAAATTTGTTATAACAGATTAAATTCGTTATAACGAATTCCTAAAATTTGTTATAACAAATTTAATTCGTTATTACGGATTCCACAATTTGTTAAAACGATTTAAATTCGTTTTAACAAATTCAAGAATTCGTTATATCAAATTCAAAAATATTTTTTGATAGGTCCTAAATGGGCTTCCGTATCTTTTACTCATGTAATTTAGTGATTTTGTGTGTATTCAGCATTTATGTTGTGAACTGATTAACACACGTGGTTTTTTACTGGGAAAAAATGGCGGAAGGGTATGGGTAATTTGGTCTTGGCAGGGGTGAACCTCGAGTGACGAGTGGCATGGGTGTCCCGGGGGGCAAGGGATCTAAGCCGGCTGGCTTAGCTGGGGCCCAAGGGATGGACATGGGTGCTATGGGGGGGCCCTACACATGACAGATTCGACCACCTCTTTGGGTTTGTTACACTATTTAGGCCACCAGTTTACAGCACTCCCCACGCCCGGGCACTGGATGAGACTAGTACTGTGGTAGGGGAGGTAGACATGTCTCTTACCCAGGGGGCAAGTGGGGATGGGGTCACGGAAAAGGGGTGTGTTAGGAACAGTAGGGCCTGGCCAATCACTGGCCATAGGATCTGCCAGGGGGGACCAAGGTGTGTCTGAATTGCAGGCACGGGTTGAAATTTTAGTCCCAGCTAGCCCAGATTACATAACTGTAGGTGGGGTTATCAGGGTCCTTGGGAGGAGCTCGTTCTCAGGGATCAAGCCCCAGGGATAATGCATATGACAATCTGCCTCCTAAGGCAGGAGTGAGCTCGCAGTCTGGTGGTCAAGGGACTTTAGACACCAGGCATCCTCTAGCGGATGCTAGACTACTAGTGTTCCCAGGATTGTAAACGACGCTGCGAGCACTGCTCGGGTGACACCAAGTAGCATGGGGGAGAGTTCTCCTCATGGGGGATGTTTTCCTGGGCAGGGACAGGTTGAGGGGCAGCGGCCTGGTGTCGAGACAAGCGGGTGTGGTGAACACCAAAGGATTGTAGTGTCGGACCCGGGGGTTGCTAGAGGCGGTGGGGAAAGTCATGCCCCAGACAGCCACGTCGGGGCCCATGCCCGTCAGAGTAAGGGGGCTGTGCCCTGGGGGGAACCATTGTATGGTGGGGCAGTCCCAGATACGCCTGTACTTGAAAGTCTGCCATCTCACAGGGGGGTTATGCATTCCAGTCCAGAGTCCTCTGGAACCTATAGCCACTCGCACTCATCCCTGGGACAAGGTTACAGTAGAGGTCAACCCCAGAATCAGGTGGGGTATAATGTCATCTTCAGTACTCCGGCACCTATGAGTGCCACTGTTGATAGCCATGCTAGGACAGCATACCCATTAGTTAGGGACAACATGTCACTGGGAACCCCGGGGAGGCCGTCGGGAAATGCCTCAGCCTCCAGCAGTAGTTGGGGGCAGTCAGGGCGGAACATCCCAGCTGAGGCCAAAAGTCTTAGGTACAATGGTAGCCTAGAGTGGGGGTTGTTTTATGCCAAATTCAGAACTTTGGCAAGGTACTACGGTTGGACAGACGACGACAGCTTGTTGGCCCTGAGTGTATCGGTTGAAGGCCCTGCATTAAAGTATTTTCATATCTCCTCATCGCGGGGGGAAGAAATGAGCTTTGGGGAACTAGCTTCGCGCTTCGAACAACGGTTTGGCAAGGGCACGCTCCAAGTTGAATCTCAAGTAGAGTTAAACGCCATGACCCAGGGGTCCGAGGAGAGTTTAGAGCAATGGGAGGACCGGGTTATGGAAGTCGCGCAGCATGCTCTAGGGGCGAAAGTTCCTTGACAAGTGTTTCAAGAGCAGGCAGTCCTACGGTTCGCAACGGGCTGCCAGGATTCGCGAGCCGGACCGAAACTCATCGATAATCCTCCTATTACTGTTAACGAATCTGTGCAAAGAGTCAAGACGTACCAACTAAGCCGACAAGCTCTGGCGCCACGCCGAAGGGGAGTACATTCTGTGTCACGAGACGGTCAGTTGCCCGGTGGGAAGCAGTCGAGATCCCCCTCGCCTGCACCGCGTAGTGACTCCTACGGCTCAGTAAGGCGTGACGTTCCACAAGGACAAGAGTCCGCTGCACACTCTAGCTTGGCTACTAACAGGGGGATCACGATACCCGTGGGGGCTCAGGGGGTTCTCCATCCAGTCCTCGCAGCCTTCAGCGGGGGTCCGGGGTGTGCTATGCATTCAATCAGCAGGGGCATTTTCGGAGGGAGTGCCCAAATCGACCACGGTCTGAATCATAACATCGTCAGGGCCCGCGTACTAGTAAACAGGCTGATGGCAGACAGGTGCATTTCTCACATACTTCCACAAGAGGGGCGGCCACTCGTGCCATCGGCTAGGTCGGGGGCCTTGGTTATGGGGAACGTGCGTGGCGCGTACCGATCAAGGTCAATGGTGTCCTTGTGAGCGCGGTTGTCGATACTGCCGCTTAGATCACAATTATAGCACAAAGGGTTAATGATAAGGTGTCTCCGCGTCCTGAAATCTCTTCAAGTATTGATGTAAACCTCGCTGGAGGCGGGGCCACCATGGCGATGGGTTCTCTTGGGGATGCTTTTATAGTGTATGTTGCCCCACTGCAAGATGAAAAGCTCCTGGGCATTGATTTTATGCAGGAACATGGAGTACAATTGCACTGCAGCACAGAAGAGTTCCGTGTCGGGGCTAGTCTGACGATACATCCAATGTTCAAGGCAAACTCTCCTTCCGTGCAAACTGTCTCGGTACTTCGATTCGTGTGCGTTTACCTCCATTATCAGTGGGGGTGATCGACGGCGAAATAAATGAGGCGATACCTGACTTTATTCTTGAGCCCATAGATGAATTTCCGGTAGGGGTATTTCCTTCAAGGTCATTTAACATGTCCGGAACGAGGGGTAAGTTGTGCCTCATGAACCTCACGCAGAGGGCGCACATTTTTCGGCAGGGTCAACCGAAGCAGGGATTCCGAAGGCGTCTGTAAGACAGGTCGGACAGGAGGGTTCTTCCGACGTACCCGCACACAGCAATGGGTTACTCGAGGACATCCGGGTCAATGATCCGCCTGACGTACTCGATGAGGCGGTGCGGCTTATAACACAATGTTCAGATGTACTCGCCGTTAGTGACTTAGATCTGGTCGAGTTCACAGCTATCGAGCATCAGCTTCAGGCTCCGGAGAGCCAGGGGCGTAAGAGACGGCGTTGCAAACGCAAACGATATGAGTATTGTGTGTGTAAAACTAAAACTCCTGTGGGTCTTATGGTACAGTGTGACCAGTGTAAAGATTGGTTTCACTTTCATTTGTGTGGGCAGTGGAGATGAGGAGTTCAGGGAATTGTCAATTTACTACTGCCCTGACTGCACCCTGGTAGTAGAGTAGGCTTTGGGGTCGGAACTTCAGCATTAAGGTTGGGTGTATAGCCCTTACTGGAGGGTAGGTCCCAGTGAAATTGCACAGGGGCAAATAGGGTATGTGTACCGCTGGGTGACGGAGATCAGCCAGGAAAGTATGGCGGGGTTGGTGGAAAAGGTTAACATAACTTTAATGCTCTGTTCAGTTAACCATTAAGGGACGCTCCGGTGCCGGGATCCAGAAATGCCACCCAGAGGAACATCACCAGGGAACACCAGTGGCGGAAGAAGAGCCAAGACCTCGACAAGAAGTGACTTGGAGGATCAACCCTGGACTTTTCATATGAACTGTGTTATTTGTCTTGTTTTGTTAAATGTGTATATTGTATAATGTTTATTTTTGTAACTATGGTGGTGTATCTGGTCAACATTGGGACATTCCTCCACAAACTGGGGGGGGGGGTAACTTCCGCTTATTTTTATCGGGCACTGCGTCCTTTTCGCGGACTTCTGTCTCTTTTCTCCCGGGATTTCACCAGAGAAGCCACGCGAAGGTGTACTCTTGATTATATTGCTATTTGTGGTCGTTATATAATAATATACCTTGTTTTATACATAATTGATTGTTTGTGTATTCATTTGACCAAGAAATCACTTCAAACGTATATCAACATCAACATTAGACCATAGTAAATTACGTGAGGTTTTTTTTTAAAGAAAATCTACTTTAATAGCCTATACATGGTATGCTTGTATCAATAAGCTATTTGCACATTGCGTGCATTACAGATAAAGAGGTGAATATTTTAAGGTTAACTAAGTTTGGCTCCTATAATAAAGTTTAAATGATTCCTCCGACCCATTCCCCTCCCCCTTCCCCCACGTCAAGGTCTGTGGGCCTCCTACTTTCTGATCTCAAACCACTCAAATCAATCACTCGTCTAGTCGAAAGAATAGTACATGTTTATATATTAGTACGGACAATAAACGATAAACATGTTTTTTTTTTAATATTCAGGATTATTCAAAATCAACAAACAAAACCTTAAATCATGATTTAACTGTTATTGCATGTTTCAATCATTAATGATAGAACAATGTAGAAATTTAAATCTAAAATAAAAACGGAATAGTTATTATACTGCCCAATTTTATTTTTTTTTTTTAATTATACATTACATCAGAGTTATGAAATAAAGAATTATTATAAAAATACAAGTGTTTATTTTATTAATTAATTAATTAAATAATAAAAAGGGAAACCAACGAGAAAATCTACTAAACTTACAAGGAAGTGTATGATTGTAAGGTTCATAAATAATATGGTGTAAAAATTGATGTTATTGGCCGTTACAGTCAACGCCATGAAAATACCAACATTTATCATTGCTTTTATCTGTGAATTTGAGAACTGCAGATGTGTTATGTGCACTGGGTAAGTACAAACAATGCGGTGGGAAAAGTCAAAATAATTGATCTTGACTTCGAATGTTGCATACACTTGTCCAAAGAACTACTTATATTTTTGATTAGGAATGGTCGACCATTCGTTTAATGTTAATACGCAGCAAAGTACGTTTTTATAATGAATTGTTCATACGAGGGTTGTTCGGAAATTGAGACCACTAAAGAATTTTGGTGAAAATTGGCATAAACATTGAATTAACAAAAACAAATAATTGAACAGAGTAGTATTAAAAAGACTATTTAATATTTTGTTTACGACGGTACATTAACAAGTCGGTGGTCAGTTTTCCCGGCGCTGAAAACGCAAATATTTCCATTTCTTAGTGACGAGTTTTTGTGATGATTGGCATAAACATTGAATAAAAAACCGCAAGTAATTGAACAAAGTAATATATAAAAATAAAAATGTTTTGTTTACGACGGTACATAAAGAAGTCGGTTGTCGGTGTACACGGCGCAGGAATAAACTCGGAGATATAAAAACTTCAATAACAACTTACTAAGTGTCGGTAGACTAACAAATAGTTATAAAGGAAATCAAATTATATTTCTTCATTTTGCAATTATTTGTGACTAACTTTTGTGCAAGCTTCACAAGTATTCGAGTTAAAATACGGTATATATATATATATATATATATATATATATATATATATATATATATATATATATATATATATATATACCAAACAGTAGAAATCTGACAACGACGGTTAATTGAATTTTGACGTCAGAGCGGCGCAGCGAGTATACTTTAAAAAGGTGGTAATCTCGGAAGAAGCAATTGCTTAAACAAAAACTTCTTTTTATCGTTTTTTTTATTATTGTTTAACTAAAATGAAAACAAAGTGACTTAATATATCTGCTACGTTTTACACAAAAACTAATGTCAACAGTTCTAAAATATGTACACGTTCAAAATTATTGTAAGAGACGTTTCACAGAAAGTTGTCTTTTGCGGAGAAATAACTGGAGATAATATGTAAATTATGGTACATGTATTTTAAAATGGAAACACGGGATGAGAAATGCAGAATAATTCATGTTTTCCGTTCGTTTTAGGGTGTTTAAAACATGAAAGGAAGGAACGCGTTAAAATGACTTTGCGATGAGTTTAGGGTTGCTCCGGGTCCCTGAACGTAAGCAAGTTTGTCATCTTACCAGGAATGATCTAATGATGTCATTGACTGTAAGATTTTCATATTAATAACCGGAATCCTGGTTTACTGTTTGGTTATTTTTAGTGCTTTTTTATATCTCATCTTATAACCATGTATCTTTTGATCCGACACTATAGATAACGAGTGTTGTTGGTTTTTTTAGTGCTTTATATATATAATTGCTTACAATATTACACTAACTAAACATAATTTTCAGAATCTCTAACACAAAATATAAATCAAAGTTTTGCGATTTTTAAAACTTAAGTTTAATCATTAATTATTTGTCTTTCTAAATGAAATAAATGATTTGTTTTTACATGCTGTATTCATTTTGATTTTGTTAGCAGAAAACAAAATAAATACAAACAATATACATCATAATGGACACACTTGTGCTAGAGAGGAAAATATAAATCATAAAGATTCCCCATGTTTACACATGCTCCATGCGACTGTCTGTATCACATGCCTTGTAGCTTTTCTAAATATCATATACACTCGTATAACTCTACATGTACATGCACACAAGAACCAGAAAGATCGCTAATTTATCATATAAAAAGATTTTTTTTTTGAGAATACAATCAGTTAATATAAAATAAATCTTTAATCTTTTGAATATCCTAAAAATGTATGTTTGCTTGCGCGCATTAGTATATGTACACGAATCATTTTGGTTGAAAGTGATAAAACTGTTATTAAACGATTTTCAAGGATACATGTGATTCGTCTTAATGTACACTTTAATAACATTTTCATACTTTTGGATAAAAAATACATAATAACAACAATCGACTCGAGTAAGCTGTACCCTAAAAAACATTCTAATTTGAGAGAAAATATAGTTTTGGAGAACCATTATGTTTATCAACTTAACGGTTTTAGGCTTGATACTAACTTTAACATTTGCTCTGTTGTGTTCATAGACAGTGTACTACAATCGCCAATTTGCTAATCTTTAGAGCATTTTAGATGATATTTGTATTTGTTTTATACAGTGTATACTGTACTTCTTTTTTGTGAAGTTCATAGATTAGTGAACATGTAATGCAAAGAGGCTTATTTTGGAGAATAAAAGCAACCAACGCAGTCGGTATGTTTACGTAAACTTAAGGTCGTCAAATCAGCACCAAAAATGTCAAAAGTGGATTAGTATTCCTTTGAAGAAAATTTCCAAAATTAAAAAAAAAGTGATTTATCTATGCTAGAAAATTTCATAACAAAACGGGGTCGGGAAAAATATACATGACAATGTTGCTTTCTTTGGGAATGTTATTTCTTGGATAACATGGGACATCCAAGAAACCCCTTCAAATACATGTATCTGTAGGCCATCCATCATCAATAAATTATAAAAATCCACTTGACTTGAAATTTAAATTCACAACAATAAGTAACAACGTAAAAAATGTACTACTGTTAAGATATAATACAAAAAATATTTACATAATTCATTGATTTAATTTTTCTACAAGTCAATAATACCTAAACATATGTTTTTCTAAAATTAAGTGAAAACGAGGAAACGTATCATGTGTTTCTAAAATTTACAGCTTTAGTTATATTTCCAGGTTGAACGTGTCATAAACATGTTAGTGCACTATATTTAAAATATAATAATAAGGAAAGAGTTAAATATTCGATCCATATAATTGATAGTGAATTGCTGCAAACGATGATTCTGTTATGTTCATTATTGTTTTCTTATTGTAGTGTCTCATCTTCTTCTGAGATATGTAAAGGGTAAGTTAGTATTTATGTAAACTTTAATAACATTTTCATACTATTGTGTAAAAGTACATAATTAAACAACAATCGACTTGATTAAGTTTTACCATAAAATAAGATATAATTTTAATGAGCCGCCATGGTTTTTTTTAACTCAACGGTTTAGGCTTGTTACTTAAATATTTCCTATACAGTGTACTTCATTAGCATATTCTTAATTTTACAGCATTCTTGTTAATACATGTATGTTAAGTTGATTATATACTTCCTTTATTATGCAGTTCATAGATTACTGATCACGTAAATGTAATGCTAATGAGGATCGTTCAAGAGAATAAAAGCATCCAACGCAATTGGTATTCTTAAGTCATCAAATTCAGCACAAAAGTATAAAGAGATGATATTAATATCCGTATTAATCCTTTTAAGCATATTTCAAATATCAACAAAAAGTGATACACTAGGCAATCCCACAACAAAACACGGAAGAACAGATGGATAAAATTATAAGGAAGTCAAATTAAGCTTTTCATTTGTATCGTAGTTACATGTCTTTTTAAATTTGTGCGGGCTAATTTTTGTGAATTGTCGATTATTTAAAAAGGGCCGTTCGGATGATATCTCGTGGATAATATCGGGCACCCACGAAAGCCCTTCATATATCTGTAAGATATTCCACATCAATAAATGATAAACATCCACGTGAATTGGAATTTATATTAAAAATTGTTACTCGTACGTGGAAGTATAATGATCTTGTTTTTAGGGTTACTTATTTTTTCAAATTTTAGATTAAATAAATCAGATATTCAGACATAAGTATCCAAAATATTGAAGAATTTATTATGTGTGTAAATTTTAAATATTATTGAAATAAGTAGGCTTCAACATTTGTTGGGGATACTATACGGAAATCACAAAGAACTTCCATCGAATCTCTGTACGACATACCAAATCATACACGAGAAAGTCCACTTTAACGGACATTCATTTAATGAAAGCCTCATTTAAATAATCAAATATTCCTAATTTAGACAAGACGAAAAAACAAAATGTTGCCTGGGATATGTTTGGAATGAGACTCTTGGAAATTGTTCAGGTACTTGCAAGCTTTCTTTTAACCTTTGACGTTATATACATTTTGCAAAGTTGTTGATTATAATCGTTTATTTTTCTTTTTAATAAGCTTGCAAAGATGGTTATATTGGGGAAAACTGTAGTGAAACGTGTCCTGAACTGTACTATGGTCGGGAATGTCGACTAAAATGCGCTTGTACCAAAGATCAATGCAATCATGTAGCTGGATGTTCAACGTTTGCATCAGAAGGTATTCTTTTTTAATCATTGTAACTTTATCATTTTGGTACAAACGATACAAGATATGCTATCTATAATTGTGAAAACATATTGACGACGTAATCGCTGAACCAATACTGCGATTCAGTTTTGTTTCCTGATCAAATTTATATTGCTTAACATAAGCACGTAAATGGAGTCTCTGCATAAATTTGTGTGTTTCGAATACTTTGTTAAATTGAATAAAATAACTCGTTTCATTTTGGTATTGCTAGGATTTGTATCACGCAGACAAAAAAAAAACCGTTTTAATTTGCATGATGTTTAATAGAATCTTATTTGAACAGCTGTACCGATCAAATTTGTTGGCATGACTCTTAAATATTAAACAACTCGATGTTGCATAATTATGTACTTGACATATATTAAGAGTTTTGTGGTTTTTACTTTTTTATTGCTTAAATTTCTTTTGTTTGGGGATTTCCATTTGTTTTTAGGCAAGATGAGCATTGTTATTTCATCGTCGAAATCTATTCGAGTTTTAACCACCAAATCGTCAACACCTCAAGTTACTGGTTACTATTGCGAAATTTTTGGTTTAAGAAAAAAAAACTTTAAAGTTATAAGTCATACAAATAATACAAATATTTTCTAGTAAATGATATTTTTCAAGAACCAATACGCAAGCAGGTCAACGAGTTTTCTACATGTATATTCACTTCTTTTTCAGATAATACATCCACCACCGTTTCGATAGAACGTATCCCTTGCAGAGGAAATAAAACAGAACCACTTGGTAATCGATCATTACTACTTGACATGTATCATTCTGTTGTTAGTCTTGGGATTGTCGCTGCTGTTATGGTCGTGTTATATATAGCTTTGTTTTTATTCGCTAAACGTTAAAATTAAACATGTAGAAACCTAAACATTGATTAATTTTACTTGAAAATTCAAATTTTATTGTAATAAACCATTGTTAGGAAACAGATACTTTTTATTGATTTTTTATACATCGGTATGTTTAAATACATTTATATATTTTACATCAGAATTGTTGCATTGAATATTAAAGAAAGGAAGATGCCCAGGACTCTCACTTGAGCAACAATAGTCATGACCCCAATCAAATCAACTCTCTGGTGTCAAATATAATATTTTGACAATTTAGTACAGTATATCATATTCAGTAGGATTTTTATTTAGATATTCGTATGTAAATATTATGTAAAAATTCCATCTAAACCCCACTGTGGCCACAACCTACTCCCAAGTGTAATGTTTTAAACAAACTTGAATCTATTCTTCCTAACGATGATTCCACAGAGGTTTCAGCTTTTCTGGCCAAATGGATTTCGAAAAAAATAAACTTTCTAAAGATATTGTACTCATTTTTCTTCTATGTAAAAATCCAATCACCACCTATTGTGACCACACCCTTGTCAATTGGATTTTAATAAACTCAGTACCTGAAAATGCTCTCACAAAGATTTCAGCTTTCCTGGTCAAATTGTTTTCGAAAAGAATATTTTTAAAAGATTTATCTCAATTTCAATGTTGAAATTTACACCCCACCCCCTCCACCATGATAGACCAACTCTACCCCTGAGGATCACAATCATAATTTGAACAAACTTACAAATTTATTCTTTGTGAGGATGCTTCCACAAAATTTTCAGTATTTCTGGCCTAATTGTTTTTGAAAAGATGTTTAAAGACTTTAATTTCTATATTTAATACATTGTAAAAAATTAACCCCGAGTGTGGCACACATATACCCTCAGGAATAATGATTTAAACAAATTTAAATCTACATGACCTGACCTTGATGCTTCCAAACAAGTTTCAGCTTTTCTGACCGAATGGCTATAAAAAAGATCGTTTTAACAAGCTTACGGATTTTCCATTGTTATAAATTATTTTCTCCTTAAAAATAAGAGTGACTATTCATTTTTAGAAACTTGAATCCTCTTTACAAAAGAATGCTTTGAGCCAAGTTTGGTTAAAATTGGCCAATTGGCTTTAGAAAAAGGCAAACGTGTGAAACAGTTGACAGGCAGACGAAGTGATTCCAATATACTCCTCTAAACTTCGTTTGCAGAGAGTATAAAGATATGTCAATTGTAAAATGACAATATGTGTTCAAAATGTCGATGCCGAAAATTCAAGATCAAAGAAACTCTAAACATTAACTGATTAAACAAAGCCGATCTATGTCTCTCTGCTTTTTAAAAGTTAGTTTTATAAAACAACGAATATATTTAAACAACGAGTGAAGGGACATAACGCAAACTACAAATTATATCCGCCTTAAACAGTGGGTTTCAACCTAATAAAGATGTCTTAAAATGCAAAAGCATGCAGGTGCCAGTCTTCCGTAATAATCTGTGTACCTAAAGGTATCAACGACATTCATTGAAGCTACATATAATACATGTACCGAGTGGTGCTCTAGTTTCGGCCGTAATGAACGAAAATTGTATTGGCGCATACTTTGAACTGAGAGTGAAGAAAAATTACCAGAAATGTATGCTAGTAGAAAACTACAACACAGTGAGAAGTTATATGCAGTCATATGAACGAATGTCTATTAGTAGTATTTGGTATACATATATTTCACCAGTACTTGCATGGAAGAGTATTGAGCCTCGAGAAAGGCAACCAACCCTCACCTTAGACAAATACAAAGGAACGGCGAGAACGATGGGACAGACTCAATTAAATTTCAGTAGACAAGCTAAGGTTTGTATTTAGTCTTTTTGTAAATGCCTTAAGAATTTTATTGTTTTGTATGGATGTAGGTATTTGATGTACTTATATTAAGTGATTGCAGAATATTAAGAAAATTGTCTTATTCTTAAAGACAAATATGCTTCAAATTTGAGGTGTGTGACAATCACTTGTACACTAGTACCAGGCTAGCGTTGTGGTCCTGTTATTCTTTTGTATGGTCACCCATAAGTCTTTGCAATTGTACAGTCAATTGGAACATTTCCTAAGTTGGCTACCGTGTGACGAGATCCGTTTTCGTCCGTCGTCGTGCGTTAACTTAAAAACATTTTCAGCTTCTTCTCTGAAACTGCTAGGGATATGTTGACAAAAGTAGGTGTGAGGCACCTGTGGGGAAAATGATATATGAATTGAGAAATTCATGACCACCACCTCCAAAGGGCCATATATTTTGGGTAAAAACTGTAAAAATTGATGCAAGTTTTAAGAAATCTTCTCTACCAGTGGACATGCAACAGAGAAACTCAGCACATGCTAAACAGGGATGCCTCGAACAAATTGTCAAATCCATGGTCCATGGTAGGATAAAAAAATATAGCATGCTAAATCCAAGTTGAAGGAAAGGCAAAATAAGGCGAAAGAGTTGTACTGAATGCAATGTTAAAATAACACATTACATCATAATAATGATATTAAGATTCATTATAAGATTACGAGTGTTCATTCTACTAATTAAACAGTAAAAAAGAAAAGCCACGTAAAAAACTATTAACGGAACAATGAAGCGTATGCTAGAAGAGAAAGTACAAAAATAATCTAGAGTGAAAGGTGATGTAAATTACCGTTTCAGCCGAATTCATGAAGATAACAATTTTTATCATTGCTTTAATATGTGAATATGAGAAATGCAAATGTATTATGTATTCTGGATATACAAAGAATGTGGTAAGAAAAGCTAAGAAAACTGGCATTGATTTAAAATAGTGCATAACCGTGTTCAATTCTACCAAGGAAAGTCAATCACTCGTTCAGAGTTAAGACTATGGGTAGCGGAAAGGGTAAAACTGACGTTAATGCAAAACGAACAACTTATTTTTAAGAACATGCTAAAATACGAAGCAGACCAGCTTAAAACAAAATCAACAGCCTCTTTTGCGAAATCAACAGACACCGATGCAAAACAAACGATCACAGATGCAAAACCAACAGTCATGCACTTAATTAATGCTAGATTGCGTGCAAAGAGGTAGTAGGATATATCGTACCCTGGAGAAAACGTAACGTAGAGAAACGTACCCTTGAATTACAGGAAACGTTTTCATGCCCGTATCCAGTTTTTTTTCAGGGAGAAAGAGTCCAAGGGATATTTAGGTTTTCCGGGGGGGGGGTCCCAACGATATGTTCGGTAATTTTACAATGTAAATTTAAAGATATTTGATTTTTCAGGAGTGGGGGGGGGTCCAGAATTCAGCTTATCTACATAACAAAGACTTTAAAACTCTGTATTTCGTGACTGTGTAACTTGACTTTCAAAGTTTGGTCAAGCATATAAGCATTCTAGACATGAAAATTAGAAAAATTATATTTTATTTTTTTGGACTCAAATCGTGTGCAATTTTAAGTCACTTTAAGAAATTGATTCTGAAATTATATTTGCAACTGAATTATTTTTCTATATGTTGTCATAATATATATATACATATATACACATATATACACCAAATCATCACATTATTCTTATCATTATATACAGAAACAGAATTATCAAGGAGTTTGGTTCCCAATTTTTTGTAAATGAGCATGTAAAAACTGAAAGCCAAAACAATGAAAGTAACAGTGAAATTGAAGTTATAGGTAAACGCATACTTTTACCCCCCCCCCCCCCACCCCCATCCAATGGATTAGGATTTTCATGATTTTTGTTTGGGTTTTTTTTTGTGTTTCTTTTTGTTTTGGCTTGTCAAGGTTTCAAGGATGACTCTGTACTCCTTCCCTCCACCTCCACTTTAAAAAACGATGGCACGTGCCTGTATTTTGTAAACATTAATGTACGTGATAATGTAAACAATGATACAAGCAAAAATGTACAAATGTTTATTGAATAAGTTATTTTATAACGTTCGAATAGTTTTTATACCGATTTCAATTCTTGTTACGATATTTCTCCAAGTTACGTTTCTTCTCGGAAAAAAAAACGCACCCTAATTTATGGATAAGCTTTCTGCGGTTTACGTTTCCTTCAGGGTACGATTTCTCCTGACACCTCTTTGGACGCCATCTAGCGTTAATTCAGTGCATATCTGTTGGTTTTGCATCGGTGATCGCTTGTTTTGCATCGGAGTCTGTTGATTTTGCAATAGAGGCTGTTGGTTTTGTTTAAAGCTGGTCTGTTTTGTATTTTAATGCATTTTTTTTAAAGTTGTTTGTTTTACAGTTACGTCTTTTTACCCTTTCCGCCGCACATATAAGTCGATAAAATTACCTTAAGTTTCTTTCAAATTAAACTTTTTAGGATGTATGTTACAATCCGCCTTTGGCAGAAGTAAAAACAAATTTGCAGGTTTTTTTTTATTTATTTTTAATTCGAAGATTATTTATTACTGTCAAGATTGGAGTAAACCGAAAAATTAATTGTTAAATATAAATATTTGTAAACATTAAAACATGTTTACATGTAATGAAATTTAGAAAATGTCTTTTCACACAACATATTTTATTATATTCCGATACACGTACATGTCTTACATGTACTAAACCCAAATTTAAAGAAACAATCGTCACCTTAGGACCTGCAGTGTGGCTTTTGCAATGTATATTCATGTGCATTATAATTATAGAGTTTAACATTCCGGGACTGTTTAATCAAATGAACTATCTAAATTAAAAAAATATATATTTTAAAAAATTGTAGCATAACATACAATGACATAATTGGACAAATCTTATGTACAAAAAAATAATCGGTCGAAATTACACCACCCTACCCTATATAATCATTACAGCCGAGTCCTACCCTAACACAATAACCTCTGACCCGGGGGCCATGAAATTTATAATTTAGAAAGAGGCACTCTTCCTTATCATGACTATGTACTTTATTCATCGAATTTATAACCAGGGGCTGAGAAGAAAATTTTCATTCAAAGAATTACTTCATTAATTTAAAGCTCTATCATAACACCAGAACCCATGATCCACGGGCCATAATATTCACAACTTTAAAAGAGGTACTCTTCCTCATTGTAACTCTGTATGTATAGGTCATCTGCTTAATATCCAGGAACAAAGGACAAGCTTTTGAAAGAATTAATGCATTTTCAATGTATAATCATTAGAGCCCCACCCTAACACAAGAACCTCTGGCCAAGGGGCCACGAAATTCACAGTTAAAGAAGACGCATTTTTCCTCATTATTACTATGTGCTTAGTTCATCTGCTTAATATCCAGGAACAAAGGAGATTTTTGAAGAATAAATGCATTTGCTTTATATAATCATGAGAGCCCCGCTGTAACACAAGAACCTCTGACCCAGGGGCCACGAAATTCACAGTTTTGGAAGACGCATTTTTCCTCATTATTACTATGTGCTTAGTTCATCTGCTTAATATCCAGGAGGAGAGGAGAAGATTTTTGAAGAATTAATGTATTTTCTCTATATAATCATTAGAGCCCCGCCCTAACACCAGAACCCCTGACCCAGGGGCCATGAAATTCACAATTTTGAAAGAGTCATTCTTTTTCATCATAACTATGTACTGAGTTCATGGGCTTATTACCCAGGAGCAGAAGAGATTTTCAAAGAATTATTGTATTTTCACTATATAATCATTAGAGCCGTACCCTAACACAAGACCGCCTTACACAGGGACCATAAAATTCAATTTTGGAAGACGCATTCTTCCTCATCTTTACTATGTACTTAATTCATGTGCTTAATATCCAAGAGCAGAGGAGATTTTTGACGAATAAATGCATTTGCTTTATATAATCATGAGAGCTCCGCTCTAACAGCAGTACTCCTGACCTAGGGGCCAGAAAATTCACAATTTTGGAAGAAGCAATCGTCCTCATTGTAACTATGTACTTAGTTCATTGGCTTAATGCCCAGGAGCAGAGGAGACGATTTTCAAAGAAATAATGCATTCCCACTATGAAAAATGACAAACTGTCAACCATCTTAAAAATCCATATAACGAAATACAAATTCAAAGCAAAGCAACACGGACGTCTAAAATATTGAGGTGGGATCAGATGCGTAGGAGAAGTAAGCATCCCCTCCCGATCTGTCGCGACCGCCACGTGCTTATTGTCAAGATCATGAATAACGGAAGAAACTATATAATCATTAGACCCCTGCCCTAACAGCAGAACCCCTGACCCAGGGTCCATGAAATTTACAATTTTAGAAGACGCATTCTTCCTCATCATAACTACGTACTTAGTTCATTAGCTAAATACCCAGGAGCAGAGAAGATTTTTAAATAATTAATTTTCACTATATAATCATAAGAGGCACACCCTAGAGCCAGAACCCCTGACCCTAGGGCCATGCATTTCATAATTTTGGTAGAGAGCTCAATGTTTATTACAATCATGCCAGCAGTTTGGCTGCTTGTTGTCCAGGAGAAAGAAGATTTTGTTTTTAAATTGCATTAATTTTGATGGTTTTAGCCCCGCCCCTCTGGTCCCAGGTGTGAGAAACTTATTGATAAGTCAAAAACATATAATAATTAAAAAACGTGGCATTTGTTTGATATGAATGTGTGCATAGATAAATTTGATACAAATAATATTTGTTTATGCAAAACACGTATTATTACTTATTATGTTTGTTACATACTGACTTCAGAAATATATAGGGTTGATCAGTCTCATAGACGGCAAGGCGAATCCAAGCTGTCTATGCGACTGGTCAACCCGATATATTTCTGTAGTCAGTCAGTAGCAAACCAAATAAGTGTTTTGTTTTACCGAGTATTCTCTAATCAGACATTTATTTCACAAAAAGCGATGATCTTTAAAAATCCACGTATAAAAGTAACTTACATCTTGTCCAATTTAATTTAGTCGATCTCTTCAAAATCTCATTCTTACTTTTTAAATAGTCTTTGAAAATCTTTGTTCCACCTTGTTCTTTTCTAATGTTTTGTTGCTGTTTACTTTAATTTTAAACGTTTTCTCCCTTTCCTTTAAAGATATTTGAGCAAATATCCACGCTGTAATTTAATTCTGCTCCAGTCACAACAATGTGACGTCAATTCAAAGGGCAACTACCCTAATTTAAAAGTTATTTTAAAGGGAAACTACTCCAAATATTTTAGGAACGCGGTTTTTGTAATAACTCTTATGAAATGCCGAGATGAATAGGCGAAGCGTCGGGCATATTGACGAATATAAATTCCCACCAGACGGACATAGAAATATATCCGACAGTCACGTGTCATGTTTAAACCAAATAAAGTGACATTTCCGTCCGAGGGAAAAATACCTGTATCTGTTTTTCGCGCCATTCGATAGTTTGATCAGTTCCAATTGGCAACGCTTTTCTAATTTCATATAGGAATCAATTTTTGTTTCATTTTAAATATTTTTTTAAAATCTCTTTACTGTAAAAGTGGTTTTTACGCGTTTTCTATGGTCAAACAACGCGTGGGTGTTAAATACGCGGATGCGTGATTTACCACTCTAATGTTTTCATTATTTTACTATACGTGCGGGGTTATTTACGCGGTTTTAAGGTGGGTCGCGGGTTTACCCCATAAAAAATCTCACGAGAAAACATACCCTGAAAATTTGTCAAATCGTTCTTTAGGATTTACAGTTCATTATATAAAATTTTTATCAAATTCGCCTAAGCTATTTTTATGCAATACCGCCTTGAACTTCGTATTGTTGATGGTGCTGTGCTGACGCTTTTCTAATGAAATATATAGGAAAATGAGCATTTTTTGAGATGGAGTTATTTTGAGAAATAGCAAATAACTTTTAAACAATTTAGACAAATTTATCAACAGTTTCTGTGCGTAAAGAAAAAGAGATTTCAGAAATTTTTATGTAAAAAAAATTATATGTGTTCTCGCTAGATTTTTTGCTATTTTATCTTCATTTCTGATTATTTTACCGAAAATTGCCGTATTTCCGTATTTGACGTCATGAGTACGACGTCAATTTTTAACCTGCTCCACTTATTTAGTAATAGCAATCACTAAATAATAGACTGCCTAAGCTAAAATAGAAACTTACATTTCTAAAAATAAGCAATGTCGGAGAATATGAAAATATGAAAGAGATTAAAAAAGTATATCTTTATTATGAATTCGAAATTATAAGGGTGGGATACAGCCTCCCGTGTACCTCCGGTTTGTATTGGCCTGTAAATAACAATGATTCTTTTGTTATGGTATTATAAAGACATTTTTAAAAAATAGATCTGTTTAGTTGCTATTAAAAATATTAGAATATTAATTTCAAAAGCCCAATTTTGCCCTCTTATTCTAAATCAGAGAATGCAGAGCAGAATATTTTTGATATTTATAATTAAGAGGAAAGGGTGATACCAAATTTGTACTAAGTATGTGCAAGATTATCTGGTTCACCAGTTCCACATTTTCTGGGTCGAAATATCATAGTTAATATAAATAATCTCGAATAGTCTCAAATCTAGAAAACAGATGATATTCGTAAGCTTTGAACTTTTATTTTGCGTATCAAGATCTTCACAACTAATTTAAAAAATTTAATTCCCCGACTTTGCTCCTCCCTTTTCAGTCAAAATAGTTACGATATAATTACTATTAATGCTTGTAATGTTTTTCTTTTAAAGAATTGTTACCGAAGCAGAGTACAAAACTATTTTACAGATCCACTTCTGTCTCTGTCTGTCTCTCTCTCTCTCTCTCTCTCTCTCTCTCTCTCTCTCTCTCTCTCTGCCATACACACACAAGTTTTGGACTAAATGACTGACATTACTTAGCTTTTATGTACAGTTTCACACAGACTAAAGAAGTAACGCTCTAATTCTTGCTGATAATCTACATAGTTATGATGTATTTTCAACTGATGATTCTGATTCGTACATGAAAACTAAGTATGAATTATTACTATAGTGTTTACACCATAGATCTAAATCGGATAACTTTATTATAACTCAGAGCATTTGGCGTTAGAGATAGTGAAGCGGGAAATCTTGAAATGTCTCCGTTATGACGTCATAAACGAATGTGCACAAAACGGCCACTCGAGTTGTCAAAGTTGCGTACAGAATTTGATGACGAAAGCAAACCCGCGACCTACCTTAAGTTTACCGTGTAACTAGTGTAAATTTCCCCCACGCGTAAATAACTCCTTTTACAGAAACTTTTTCGATAGCTGATTTGAACTTTTTGGTAGCTGTTTTGAGCTTAAGAATTTCGGATATACTCTTATTGGTGTACGTACGTCCTATTTTATGCTACAAGTCTGTGTTATTTTTATGGCAGATAAGGCACAACGTGGTACGCCTTTGATAGGGTTGCTGAATAGGAATGTGATAGAGTCAATTACTACATGTGCAACAGAATAAAGCTCTGTCATTCTCTGGAAAGGTGACTGAATGACATAGCTTATTTTTGTATACGGTTATTTATTTACAACATTTGATCAACGAATGCTGATGGCACTAGAAAAACCTGAGTTGTTGAGTCATGATAAGTGCTAGTAACTGTTGATTAAACTGATTTAACTGTTGATTAACTGCCTTTTTATGAGTTATGAATTTGTAATCTTCAAAATAAAAAAAAATGTTAAATAACAAAGCGGGATAGACATAATGACGTGCTAAAGGAACCTTACATTGTATTGGCACGCACTGTTCCACCGGGAAGAGGCAATTAATTCTTTCACTTTTACACGAAAAAAAAAAAACATTTAATATGTCAATAGACGGGAAATGGAGTATACAAGGCTAAATTACTTTTAATAACATATTATGACAATTTGAATTAATAATTTTTTTTAAAGTTTTCAAAATGTACGGAGAAACTAAGGTCATAATCATGATCTTATGCAGTCTTTATTTTGGATTTTCCAATTCAAAGTTTTGTAAAAGGTATAATGTTATTTAATTATCATCTAATTATCTGTCTGTTAATCTGTCTGTCAATAACAGTAATACAATTCAATATTAAAAAAATACGCACATTTCATTCAACCGAATTAGCATTAATGTGTCTTTAATGTTTATGCAAATCTCACTTGTATTTTATAAAACTAGAAACCTATTTTCATGCCCAGTACATAATAATAACTTTTTTATCTAAACAATCAGTATATTATTTTTATTTTATATGCTATCAAATATTTTAACATAAGCTGAAAAATAATTTCATTAAGATCTGGAGTTCTGGAATGCTGTCTTGAATATAATTGGAACAAGATAGAGAATAGATGCATTCGTAAGTTTAAAATCAAAAAGACTTTGAGCGTTCATTAATTTTTTACATGCATTTTCGCCGGTGCTCATCTTTATTTGTTTCAATGGACAGCATGTGGCAAAGGTTATATTGGACAAAACTTTAGTGATCCCTGTCCTCCTCAGTATTATGGTCGAGAGTGTACGTCACGGTGCAACTGTACTAATAACCAGTATTGTGACCACGTGCATGGCTGTACACAACCACAAGGTAAATGTCACGAAATGATATGTTTCTGCCTTTTATTTTACATACTATAATGGTTTCACTAATTTTGGTGGGCATTCATTTTCCTGGATAAAATTGAAATCACAGTTTTAAGGATACTTTGCTAATAATTCCAACAATACATATCATTATTTTCATAGAAATTGCACTTCAAAGTTCACCGACATCTAATTTTATGGATCAACTCAACAACGAAATCCACGAAAGTTCGTATTCTACATTTTGATGAAAACACAGTATACAAAGTTATATCCATTCGTAATTCTGACATTACAATATACGTCCGTATATCATGCACTGAAACATTTTGCATTGCGTATTTTCATAGTACTTGTGTTATTTCAATATTAAATTTGTTTCTAATTTGACATAATACACAAAGGGTTCAAAAATATTTATATTGCAGGGCATACCTGTCAAAAACCAATGCTAAAGCCAGAGGAACATATGCATACCACGTCTTTTATGTGGGCCGTTATAGTTTGTCTGTTTGTCATATCTGTAACTTTTTTCACTACATACCATGTACCTCAAACTCAGAGAAAAACCAAATGTAGCTGTGTCAGAGACTTTGTAAAACTAATAAAATTGTTTTATTTACAGTTATGAATAATGGTGTATTTTTCATTAATATTTTTGTCTTTATGTTTGTGCACTTAAAAGCAATGAGTGTGGTCAAGGAAAAAATATCACCAACAAGCGTTTTCTGCTATTGATATATTAGGAAACGAATACTTCTTTTTTATTCAAATTAAGAGAGTGTATGTGTTAAAACCAGATAGTATCTGACACAATATTTAATTCATGGGTTTGAATTTCACCATAGTTTATTTGTAACGCAATGAAAGTACTTAAGGTAAAAGGTATCAACATATAAAACAATTACATGCAAATAAGTCACCATTTTGTAAATATAAATACGCGTTAACAAATGCAATCCGAGATTAAGGACTAGGTAATCTTTCAACATTTACGATAACAAGAACTTTATGTCTATTGTACCAGCAGCTCATCTGATCATTTCCTCTATAAAGAGACAAATTGGTCTATGGATACGGCTGTTCCGTATAACTCTTAAAGTTTTGATTGTAATGTTGACGTGTATCGATCACAGACTAGGCTAAAGATCGGAATGAGATGCAGTCGACATATTTTTTAGGGTTTTAGAGCACTTCACTTATTAAAGAATATCATGGTGTCATACTCGTTTTAGTTGTAAGGATAATATAAATACGATTATTCATAACATACTTTATTTATCCAACTAAGAAAACGCAGTGCAATTGTGTTAGGGAGGTCCTTGGAACATTGAGCTCTTCGAAATAAACATTTGAGGAAATACACATAGTTATATGACTGGAACTAAGACGTGAAAACAACATCGTTTAAAAAAACTACGTTCTGAAGCTATTTTCTGAAGTTATATAATTATCCATGATCATTGCAATGTTGAAATGTGTATCTGATCTGCTTATTAACAAATGACGTTCCTCTTTTATTAGAGAATAATGGCCGCGGCATTTCTTTGATGTCGGCAATAACTGGTATAATAGCTTTTTATCTACGCATTAGCGTATAAATGCAGTTATTAACATATATGTACATCTACCGAGTATTTTCTTTTCTATTTCTTGAGTAAACCAATTGTGATTCATAACTGTATATAAACTGACAGGGCTGAAATCTAACCGATCCAGTTCTAACCAGTTTATCGAAACCTTTAGCAACCTAAGACAAATCACGGACTGCACGATATAATCATGATAATGTCAGACTCAAATTCCCATTCGAGACGAATTGACTATTACTTTTATCTAACGAACTGATATACATTAACAATAATTAACTTAACTTACTCCTGACGATCAATTAATCTTTTGAAAGAAAGATGTAAATATAAACAATAAAATGCTTTCTTTGATGATACATACGAGTTATGAAAGTAGCGATCATTGGCAAACAAATTTACATAACCCGCTAATGTTAATGTTTCAATAATGTAACAGCTTAAACTATGGCCATTAACGTGTTAAACAGTAAGAAACTAATAAGCATTTTTTACATGTTTTCAGTATTAAATTGCTTCGATAAATATTTTGATTTTAATAAATTTCACAGAAAACACTTAAAGGTTTCGGGAGTGATTTATTGAAATAACCTTTGTGCCCTAGTATACTCGAGGTTGGTATCAGGATAAAATGACTGATTTATCACTTCAATTTCTGAAAAAAATCGAGAGCCTGCGCAGCCAGCGTTGGCAAGGCCTAAGAGCCAACCCAGGCACCACAAAGGGGGAGCTGCTGCTAACCCCCAAGCTCAGTCAGCGCCTAAACCCAGCGATCCTGTGGTAACAGCACATACATCATTGATCTCCAGCGAGCAGCTGCAACAGGTGTCTCAAGCAGTGGCGGATATTCTAGGCCAAAATCAGACTCAACCAATGCAAATCGCGCCGCAAATCGAGCCTGAAATCATTTCTGACAATTGTTTTGCCCAATTACAGAGGTATGACAATGACTTTGACCACATGGTGCCCACTAGATTAAAACTTAAAATTGTAAATGGGTAGTATATCAATTTGAGCCGATTAGTTGTAACTTAGATGGGGGTGACCCCCAATGATGACGTAAAATTCTTTTCTATGAAAGAGGGTAACCTCACCTTGGGTTCAAAGTCAAAAGCTAAGACCATCTAAGACCATTACTGATATACAGGTGTGGACAAATGCATTGCTCATTTTGCCTCCATTAATGCATCATCACATCCCGAAACCACTGTTAGTATTACGGGAAATTGCATTAGGCACAGTAGCAGGCCCTTTTACAACCCCCCTTAGAAAAACCTCAGGTTGTCACCAGTAGGCATGGTACCAAAAAGGAGGCTCTTATAGATTAATACACCGTCTATCCCATCCCCCTGGAGCCAGTGTAAATGATTTTATAAATAAAAAGTATTGTTCGGTTAAGTATTCTTCTCTTGATGAGGCATTAAGCATGCTCTCTCATCTAGGTCCTGAAGCGCTGGTAGCACGTTTAGACATAAAAAAAGCCTTTTTATTGTTCCCAGTCCACAAATCTGATTTCCAATATTGAGATTTAGAATTTAGGATACATAGAATATCACACTGTTGTTTTGATCTCGGCCCTGGTATCAGCCCGAGCTCTCTTTGCTGAACACACCCCTGTAAGAGTTGACAAACCATCGTCGTTTGAAATACAGTCTGTCGTCTGAGATGAAGCACTAATATCTTTTAGATTTCAAAATTATCGAGAGAGAAACTTCCATCCTATGCAACTTCGTTTCACTGGGATTTCGTAAGTTTCCTGTCAGATTCCATTCATAAAAATCCATACTGTTATAGTAAGTTGTTTGAGAACGTTCATAAGCGCGTCCATTACTTTAACCGCTTAATTTTTACAATTTAAACTCTGGTTTTCTACGATTTAGTATCGTTCCATCCTTTTCTATGTCCTCCATAATTTAAATGTTGATTGATATTAAATAAAGCGTGCCATTGTTCTAAATACACAACCGTAGTGTAGGTTACCTCCCCTTACTTAGATACATATCGCTCTTTGGCGCTATTTTTGAATTATTATTTTTCGATTTTCAGCAATAAATAAAATTATTCAGACTTGTAGCATAATGCTTTATATAATTTATTTCTTATTTTATCGTTATTTCACAAACTAGTTTTAATCAAAGCAGAGATATTTGGGAATTAGCGATTTTAAATTTGAGGGCAATACACCCCCTTGACGACGGGCCGAGACAGAGAAATATCAGCCTCGAGGGCGATACAGCCCTAGCTTTTCGTTGCTGTCTCACCTAGTCCAAAACACGTGTATCAGGGCTGATACACTACTAGGTATATGATATAAAATATTTGTGGATTAGCGTTTACCATTTGGGTGTTCTATAAGCTGTTCTAAATTTGAGAAAGAGCTAGGGGCCAAAATCGGCACCACCTCAAAGATAAATGATATATTTCTAAATATATGCTGTGGATGTCTATTTCTCAAAAGCAGCATCAAATTGTTCGGATAAGTCAATTTTTGGAAGAAAATATAAGTTTGAAGAAATGACGACTTCAACGTCTCAATACGTTTAAATTCGGCATTATTACGTAAAATTTGAGCATACTTCATCAATAATGATCAAGTTAATCAAATTTAATTATTATAGTATTTCGTGTAAAAAAGATAAGTGGTTGTAATAAATTTGAACAATTTTTTTTAATTTCATAGTAAAACATGTTTTTTAAATTGTTACCATGGCAACCATTTACCCAAGACTATGAATGTTTTAGTACTGGGAACTGATTTTAAAATATAATTATGAATAGTATGTGGGGAAACAAAAGACTATATATAACAGTATTAATATATACCAAAAACATGTTTAAATAAATAATAATTATAATCAACAATGTTAGAAATATTATTATTAAATTCATTTTAAGAACGGAACGGTACGCTTCTTTTAACGGTGCGGTTATGCTAAAAATAGATGCACGCTTTTTAAAAGGTTTACACGCTTTCACGTCAAAACATGATTGAGTCAAAATTATTTCCGATTTCCCCTTTAAATTTTGGGCGTTTCCGCCCACGACAGGGGCTTGTTGGTTTTTGGTTTTTTTTTTTTTAGATGAAAAACAATGTGTAAGATGTCTGACTATCCCATTTTTGTAATAATGAGAGGTCATTTGAATTGTTGATGCGTGTTTTTTTCCGGAAGGGGCTGAAACTGCCCGGGCTTGATTTTCAAGCACATGTGTAACTTTGACGTAAACAAAGTTCCATGCCTTGCTGGATGCACCGGTGATTTTTGCTACTAAATTGTACATGAAGTGCTGTTTAAAAAGATGTGAAGATGATTGTTTCCAGAAGTTCTTAATGAATTGATAATCTGTATATAAAGTTACGCAATTTTGGTAAGAATACTAGAAAACATGTATAGTAAAATTTAATACTGTAGTGTCACTATTAATGAGGTGTCCCTGGTCTGAACGCGTTGACTATTCAAATATTTTTTTTTCTCTTTTTTTTTTCGGGTATCGGACCGGTGTTGTAGCATAGACTTTCCCCAAAATACAAGAATGCACGTGGAAAAAAAACGAGCTCGGTTTAGATCAACAAGGGGGTAAGCGCCCTGACATATTATTTTTCCCTTTAAAACAAAATTAGTACTTATTTTCTCTCCTGGCCGAAAAAGTGCCGCAGTAAATATTTTCTCTTTCTTATTATACTATAGCAAATACATAGAACACCGGTGCATCATAATAAGTGTATGATTGCGTGTATAAATATAAATTAGATAATATCCGTAATATCACTTAAATAACTAAGATCATATTGTTACATATACAGAATACTGATACAGTTCTTATTTAAGAATAAGTAATCAACGTAATTAAAAATATTAACTAGATGCTGTCATTAGACAGTAATACCCGCACCAAGTGTTTGCCCCTAAATAACACTGTTTTGTACCAGTTTTAGTAAAAACAAAGGCCACGTGCACATAATACACCATCATCAGAACCCACGGGTTTTCTATCCGTTACACTGCATGCAGTATAACGGATAGAAAACCTGTGGGTTCCGACGATGATAATACACATGAGCGGCCCTTTATGTACAGTTGTGGTTGAACTGTTTGCATGTGAATTTTCAGTTAATCAATTTCATAGAAAGTATGGTCTATATAATTATTACAAACAAAATTAAATTATGCCCCCTTCCCTCGGCGGTTGCCGGCTTAATTCAGATTTGCTTCTAGGTGCCAACATCATCGCGTGCACAGATTTAGAGAAGGGATTGGAGTGGGTGGGGGGTCCAGACCCTCCCACCCTTGAAAAAAATAATTTATATTAATACATTATATTAATACATGTAGTAAAATTACCAAACAATACACCTCGGACCCCAATCCCCCCACCCCCTGCAAACACAGTTACATACTACTTTGCCACCCCCCCCCCCCCACACACACTCCTTATGGATAAAGAAACATCAGAATATTTTGATAACAACGAAAGCCTGTACATGTAGTAAAGTGCATTATAATCAAAATTCTTTCACAGTGACGTTTTATAATATTAAATTTTTACAATACAGGTATGTAGCAAAAAAAGATAAATTTTAAAAATTTTGGAATCTGAAGTAAAATATAGAAAAGCCCCAGCAGCATTTGAACTCTCTACAGACATGTAGTTAACGCTCTAACCCATTGCACTTCACTGTTAGGTAACATTATTTTTGGGGGAATTATTATATTTATACTTTATTGTTTATTTCTGCAATAGGGAGTTCATTACAATATGCAGGTGTCCTTTACGTACCACCTTAAAGCTGAAATGTGTGCTTTACATATTTTTACCGAATAAAACAGTACAAGGGGTTTAAAAGAATAAAGTCATGAAAATACATGCATGTTACAAGAAAATGATCTTTGTCCGAAGTTACGTACACAACACAGGTCTACAGGTCGCATTACCGGGTACTAGTTTTACCCAGCTCTTCAGTTAGATGGCTTTCACGTGGTGTACATAACGGTATGTGTTTTCCATGTGCAGAATAGGATTAATTAACATGCATAAACATTTCTTTTGTGATGATCAGCTAATTAATGGATTCATATTGTGCTCTAATTGGATTATCATTATGATGTTGACCAATATAGGTAAGCATAATACATGTATAGTGAGTACATGTATTATAGTAGCACAATATTATGAGACACCGGTATGTACATAAGTATTACTTTCACTTTCTAAATAAGTGATCTCCCTTTGCCAGCATACTGTATCATCATCTTTTTTATTATATCTAAATAAGCTCATCATTGTAACATATCCTATCACATTTGTACAGTTTCTGTCATTTTAATTGCAAAAGTTATTTTTTCATTTGTCAGATTTAAATATTAAGTTGACCCCATATTGACCCTGTGACAGTTTGTATTAAATTTGTGTATTACATTTAAATAAGTGTAGAGACTTATCATGTCTATATGAGTTTTATTTAATTGGGAGGAAAGGGTCTTTTTTCTTAATGTATTATGCTGCATCAAATAAAATGTAGGCCATGACCCTATGGGATTGTTCTGACCCAATGAAACAGGAAAATACCATTAATCTTGAAAACTGTTGAGATCCCCACCACTAAACCAACTATATTCTCGTTTCTAAAATCATTATGATGCATCAAATGGTGCAAGTACATGACCCCCAGGAGTTGTCTTTAAACCACCCCCACCCCTCTGAAATAGGAAATGATGATAAACATTGATAATTTTTAACTTTTGAGATCCCCCATATTTATTCTTGCTCTTTGTGCGCATCAAATTGTATATAGGTTATGCCCCCTTGGAGACACCCTGACTTTCCAGAACTGGATATAATAAAGTATTTTATCTTATTCATATGTATAGTGTTTGATCCATGTTGGTAATTTCTAGCCTATTGATGACCCTGCTTTGTTTAGGATTACAATTGCCCCGAATACATATAACATTTTGTTTATCTTATCGATAAGAATTAAAAAGCAATTTCCAAAATCTTTATGTGCATCTAGAGAAAAATACCAATCAAGAAATGATTTAAAATTTGCTACTGTACACATGTTAGAATGTATTAAGGTGGCTCACTACACCTTGAAATATTTTCTCAAATCAGCAGAAAATTACTTGATTATGATAGATATCATAATGGATAAGAAGTATTTAAGTCAAATAGGCAAAAAAATATGCAATTTTGGATGAAAAATTACATTTTAAAAATTTAAATTCAGTAAACTTGAATAAAAGCTCCAGGCGGATTCAAACTCATGATCTGCGGTTCAGAAACCCAATACTTTAACCACTGAGCTACGACAATATACAACCGAATCGAACGATATTAACAGTTTAACAAAACATTTAAATCGCCATCTTGTGACGTAGTGTCTTAAAAATTATAAGTCTGGGTGTAGTGAGGTACCTTAAAGAAGACTCTGAATCCGATGGGGGGTGTGGAGGATAAACATTTAATTTTAATCATTTTTTTGTTATTAATTTTAACTTGTATAATTGGCAGAAAAAAGGACTTCTGATGGTTTATTTCCCGAACGGCTACTCGCCAAAACAAACACCTAATTATTTTAGGCAATATTAATTATGGGGTCCTCTAAGGGGTTACAGGTAGAATGTACCTGTGTCCACCTGGATTCCCCTAATCAGTTAAATTAGCATAAATTCAGAAGAAATAAATGCATGTTTCTATAAATGTAGTAATACACATTTTTTAAACCTAAATCAATGTTGCAGTTTTCAGTCATTTTTTAAAATTCTGTTACTTTTCAACAACATGTATTACATGTATATTTATTATACTTTCATGTTAAATACTGCAATCTGATTGGTTTAGACGCAGTTGACAATCCGTTCTCTCTCCCTCGCACGCTTAGCAACGGGCCGATAGAACGAATTGTTACATGCGCGTTAATTATGCGCGTACGGTTCGCCGTAGAATTCACGTCTTTTCTATATAAAAGCAGTAAAATTTGCTATAAAAATTAAGACATTCAGTATAATAAAATAAATAGTGCCTGTTTGGGAGGGTACCAGTTGAAATTGACACCCCTTGAAAACCATTGTCAACCTCCGCTTCGCGTCGGTTGACAATGGTTTTCTCGGGGTGTCAATTTCAACTGGTACCCTCCCAAACAGGCACTATTTATATAATACTAGTATGCTGTAATTTAGTACCTTTTTATATCGAAAAAACTCAATTTTAAGTCCCAAGGTGAATGATACTGTGATAGTGGGTTGTCCCAAAGATTAACAAGTCCACTTCAGGGTTCTTCATTTATTCAGATATAGAGATTAAAGGATTCTATTGGCTATAGTAAACCACCTGATCATGTGCACATGTATTAAAGTGACCATACAGGTGAAATGCCTTAAGGCTATAAAATATCAGAAGCCACTAGAATAGATAATTAAATAATAATTACTTGATAGGTGCATAAAAGACAGGGAGTTATAGGGATAATAGTCTGTTTCAAAATATGTACATGTAAAATATAAATGAAATGGAGGATGAAGATGATGATGTTGATGAAATATGAATAATGCATGAATTTAATTATTATCATAAAATGCACCCTATTACAATACTAATCATTTTATCTTTCTAATTATCCATGTATATCTTATAATTTTTGTTACTTTGATTAACATATCAGAATCAGCACCCATAATCAACCACACCACCCCAGTCCGAACCATTACATGTTATCTGTTTTAGCTCTCTCTCTCTCTCTCTCTCTCTCTCTCTCTCTCTCTCTCTCTCCCTTCCTTCTGGTGTTTCCATGCTTTCTTGTGATGAGTCTCTCTCCATGTGTAACATTTAACTTATTCTGATCATATCTCAATAGATCATTTGTCAATTATGCAAGGTGTAATGTGATTTTTTTTTTAAGAAAAACATTTTTTACCAGTTTATAAAACTTTTAGACCCCAAATTATATTTTAATTTTAATACATCATTCAACAATTAAGAAAAGTGTAAATGTAAGGTTTTTTAAGCAAAAATAAATGCAAGGTTTTTTTATTTTAAGAGAAAAAACCGTCATTTTATTTAAAGTCTAAGTAGGGATACATACATACAGAAAATTTTTCCAGGGGAAGGGGGGGGGGGGGTGGGCAACAGTTATTTGAGTTTGCCGGGGGGGGGGGGGAGAGGGGTCCGAAGCATTCTTTCGGCAATTTTTTAAATTAAATGTAATTTAAAGAAATTTGAATTTTGAAGGGGGGATCTGGACCCCTGACCCCCCTCTAGATCTGCACATGGGATATAAATGTTAATTTCATGCTACTATTTGTCTTCCAGGATTAAATTAAATTTTTCAAAATCTTATTGCACATCTATAGGTCAGTCCCTATCATATCTCAAGATATGATGTATCTATTCATTAAATCATAAGAGGAGTTCTGGGATGTAGGTTTTTTAAGGAGTGATAAACGTCAATTTTCTGCTATTATTTGACTCCCTAGATGAAATTTAAATTTTTAAAACCTTATTGCACATCTTTAGGACAGCCTCTATCATATCCCAAGATATGATGTGTCTATTCATTAAATCATAAGAGGAGTTCTGGGATGTAGGTTTTGTTTAGGAGAGATAAACGTCAATTATCTGCTACTATTTGACTTTCTGGATGAAATTAAAATTTCTAAAACCTTATTGCACATCTATAGGACAGCCCCAATCATATCCCAAGAGATGACAGAGCTACTCCAAAAGTTGTAAAAGGAGTTCTGGGAACCATACTTTTTTTGCAAAAAAACGTCGTTTTTTGTTGCCCACTGATCCCTGTGTTGAAAAAAAAATTTCTGAAACCTGATCACACTTCAAAATGACACCCCCAATCATATTCTAGAAGATCATTTGGCTACTGCCAAAAAAAAATGACGTTTTTTTAATCAGATTTTTTGTAAAAAAACGTCATTTTTCAGCCACCAAATGACCCCCAGGGCAAATTTGAAATTTCCGAAACCTTATTGCGCATCTATAGGATACCCCAAAACATATTCCAAAAGATGATTTGTCTATTGTTGAAAATGTAGGAGGAGTTCGAGGAAGAAGGTTTTTTGTGAAAAAACGTCATTTTTTACCAATTATTTGACCCCCAGGACTACCAGAGAATTTTTGAAACCTTTTTACAAAACAACATGATACCCCAAATCAAACTCCAAGAGTTCAGTTTGCTGGTTTATAAGATGTAAGAGCAGTTTGAGAAAGTAAAACGTGACAGACGGACGGACGGACGGACGGACGGACGGACGGAACAGGACAACAACAATATACCCTTTTTTCTTTAGAAAGTGCGGGTATAAAAATGATTGTTCACAGATAATAAGAGGAAAGAGGGCATTAATGAGCGAAAATCATGAAGGAGAATGACTGTTATATAGTTATTGAAACATTTCTGTTTGATACATGTACCCATAAAATAAACAGAAATTGAACTTGCATTCCTCTGATGATGCTAGTAGCTTAAATTTTACTACTTATAACGTGAACACCATCATTTATAGACAGGCGTTTCGTCCGTTTAGTCTCTCTCTCTCTCTCTCTCACGATGAAAATTTATACCAGCATGAAATAATAATAATATTAACAATTTTTGCAGTTCATTTAGAAAGTTTATAAATACATGTATTCATTATTATAGTTATGGTTTTTTTTTATCATTAACATTCAAAATGATTGTTCATTATATAGATATAAATAATATACGCTTATTTTATTGAAAAGGATGATACACAGTCCATAAATTTTGATTTCCGTTAAATGTCTATATCAATACTTATATATTATTTTTCATTTCCATTTCTTAAATCAAAGGTTTGTAACACAAACAAACTAGCAGTATGCACTATAGCCTTTGGTTTTTTTAAATTAATCCTTGTGATATTTCTTTCGCAAAAATATGTAAGGATGCTTTTTTCATCAAAGAGCGAAATACTAGTACAAAATACTAGTACAAAACATATAAATTATATATTCTATCAGTAAGAAATATCAATTATGAATACTGAAAAAATGTTTCACATGAATGGTATAAAAATGGGTTTTTTTCATGCTCCGCATGCGTGCACCAGATCGATACTCCATGTATTGTTAGATACTATGATAATGCACATTTGAAAGAAATTTTACGTTGGTGCATGAGTCCGGAGGTTCTTAAAATGAGCAATTAATCATGGAAAAAGTGAAAATTTTAGTTTTTGGTAAACTACGTCACATATATGTCATTTTCCAAAGTTTGTCAATTTATGAAATGTTCGAGTAGTTAATATTAAAAAAGGGCGGGGTCGTGTTTTAATACTTTAGTTTAAAATTCAAAAAGTTTTGTGCCGATTTTGGCCCTTGGCACCGTTAGCTCTTTTTAACCTTTTTAGAGTGGCCACTCAAGCAACAAGCGAAAAGAAATGATGTTGAAACAAATTGACCCATAAAAATGGAATAACCTGACATCCCTTAGAATGAACTGCCCCAGTGGTATATAAGACAGCGCAGCCTATGGCTGAGAAGCTTTAAGGCGACACATCGGAGAAGCCTGATCAGAAGAAGAAAAGTATTTAAAGGAAGGTAATAGTCAGGAAAGTAAAGGCTAGGGTGGGAATTTGAAATAGTTTCACCAGCAGTATTGGTATTTGGGGAATTAATTGATTTGAATCAGGACGTAGTAAATCTGCGTAAGATTGCATGAGGCACCTGGTTTTCAATATTAATAGGAAACCCAGTACCGGGAAGTATGCGGTGACAGTTTACCCAGCCATCAGTATACCCAGTAAAGTCTCTGGTAAATCATTTTAATATTAGCAAATGCAAATAATTAAAACTCAGGGAGAGTAGAGGAAATTCTTTATATAACCAGGTCAATCAAAATACTCAGAGTATCTTAGGAAAATTATATATCCCTTAAAAAGAACCCTTATATTTATCATTGTTAGAGAATCACGTTACAATGTTGTTCACTTTTTGGATGATTTTTTGGTAGCAGGTAGAAAGGGCTCGCAAGATTCTGCTAATCTTATGTCAATTTTTAGTTCTATCTGGTTAGAGTTGGGGGTTCCATTAGCACATGAAAAACCCTTGGGCCCACAATCAATTTAGCTTAACGGTTGGGGGATTGCCCTATTGGTGGCGCAGCCTATGCGTTGGCATAGTCTCATTGCGTGCACAACTGTTTCCTATTTCACTTTGTATTTGCATTTTAATCTTTATTAGGTGATCAAACAGGTGAGCATCTGTTTCCAGGGCTCACCATTCCTGCTTGTATTGTTTTGAGATGCTCAGCAAGGCAATAATTGATGCCTGGCTCCCTTATTGTAAGAAGCCGTGGCCTATATCGCCAATAAAAAAATATTATGAGGTAGTGTTTGTATTGTTACTTTTATTACTCCTATGCTTTAGGCAGCTTTGATAAAATGCTTTTTTTGGTGATGTATGCGAGTTATGAAGGTAGCGATCATTGGAAAAAAAAAATTGACATAACCCGCTTACGCTGGTTATGTAGTTTTTCTGCAATGTCACTATCCTGCAGAATCATCAAAGAAAGCATTTTAATGTTTCAATAATGTTACAGCTTAAAAAATGATCATTAACGTGTTAAACAGTGAAAAATAAATACGCATTTTCAATTTCATGTTTCCAGTTCACTAAATTGCTTTGATAAATATTTTGATTTTTTGATTCACAGGAAACACTTGAGGTTTCGAGAGTGATTTATTGAAATAAGCTTTGTGCCTTAGAATACTAGAGGTTGGTATCAGGTTAAAATGACCGATTTACTACTTCAATTTCTGACCAATGATCAATAAAAACCTGTATAGCGTACAAATCATTAAGACCAAAGTCACAAACTGTTAGTTTAAAAATATATCAAAATTTTTCATTAAATTGTACACGTGCCATGTAAACCAACTATTGATATATTATGCTAATAAGGAAATTAATTAATTTTTTTTTTAACTTTTTATTCATCATATCTGACGATGGAATTTTTCTTAATTATTTCTCTTTGTGTTGTTTCATCATATTCTGATCGATGTGGCAGGTATGATTTTATTTTTTTAACATTGTTTTATTTATTTTAACAGATGCATCAATGCAAACTTTTTTTTCAGTAAGATTTATTGATAAGATTTATTCTGGTTAGTGATCCCGAATAGCTCCTTTAAATCTCTTATATGTAATGCAAGCTCGAGGTCGAAACGCAATAAAATATTACCATAATATTTTTTTTAAATAAATGTATTATATACTTCCTATGGGTTTTTTTTCTATGAAAAACTATGTGTTGTTTTGGATTTAACTGGAATGATATTATTGTAATAGGTATTTATATGTTTCAGTTTTTGAAAATATCTATTTGATATTTATATGTAAGCTCAGCATTCCTTATTTTCTTAGTGGATCTAAGTGTTGTACTGAATTTATCTGGAATGAGACAATCGGAAAATGTGCAGGTACTTAAGCCTTTTCTTGAAACCATTAATGTGCTAAAATTTAGCACATATGCTCAATCCTGATCGTCATTTGTTTCAATGTTACATATACAAAGCTTGCAAACACGGGTTTTTCGGAGATAACTGTTCTTCAAAGTGTCCTGCAATGTATTTTGGTCCAGGATGTACATCACGGTGTAATTCTACCAAAGATCAATGTCACCACGTTACCGGATGTTTACAATCTCCTTCTAAAGGTACATGTAGAACTTTTTCACTTAATAATAACAGATACATTTTAAGTAAATTCATGTCAAGACATTCAAAATATCAGTAACTTCAGATGACGAAATTTCACACACTGTTATAACAACATTTCTTGTAGATATAACGAATACAAATAAAAACAGTATTGAAAAAGCAATACATGTCCCCTAAAACACTCTGAATTTTAAAACAATGCTTATTTAATGTGCTAAATAGGTATGGAGAAAAATCGGAGACAGTATTTTTAATAGACAAATCCGACTAGTTTAAAATGAATTTCTTCATATTTGGTTAGATCGACGCACGGCCGTAGCACTATTCCGATCATATATAAGAGAGGTGTGGAACTATTAATTACATGTACTTCAAATCCTGTTGATAAAAGGTAACGAAAGTTGAACTGGATGAGTGATAATTGCTTTGTTGGATGCATTGGCACGGTAAGCGTAAATACTTCTCTTTTTTCACCTTCATTTATTGGACCACTCGAGTGCAGCACTACTCCGGTTGTAAATAAGAGACACATTTAAAAAATAATAAGGTAAATACCTGTTAATTTAAAGTAAATTAATCTAAACATTATACGTAGGGCATCATTATGAAGCTACACAGGAAGTTTGAAATCAATTCGCCAAACCATAACGAAAAATGACCGACATATTGCTATAAATACTGTAGCCCCCCCCCCCCCCCCCCTCGGTTCACCGTTTGAGAACTTAAAGTAATATTTTACTGCGTCAGTAAAATGCATGGTAAGATATCAGTGTTTTACAACTGCCTTACTATTTCTAGACCAGGCGAAGACACGCATGTTACCGCCACAAAATATCCCGGGTTCAACAGAAAAATCTTCATCATCTAAAGTATTAAAGTTGCAGCTACTGAAACCAATTACGAGAAAGGATCAGTAATAATTGAATAATATAAAATAATTTTGGGGTGTTTCTTTTTTTCAGATGAGCTAGCAACCATCACCAGTTTCACAGATAGTCACATATGCACTAGGAAGAAAACGAAACATCCTGATTATTCGTCATATTGGTTGGACAAGTATTATATTGTTGTTAGTCTCATAATTGTTGCAGCTGGTCTGTTTGTTTCATACTTGGTTTTAATTATACAGAGTAAAAAACAATTTGTCCCCCGGAGTTTGCAAACCAATAATCTAATCAATGAAAATCCCTAATGTACATCAATTAATTAATAATTTCAATATCATAATTAATATATTTTTTTCTGTTAAACATTTATGACAAACTTAATCGTTGTAAATAAAATTCTTCAAAATATTTGTGTTGCTGATATAAATAAGTTTTCTGTCAAATAATAAAAACTAATTATGATTGCCCTAGGAGCAGATTTTATCATTAAACTAAATAAGCCCCCCCCCCCCCCCTCTTATTAGCAATCACAATCTTTTTTATTGCATGTGTGTATCATGTAAATTTAAGAGAAAAGAATTGAAAGGATAAAGTTTGTTAAATATATTGTCGTTTTCATGATACAAGTACAGCGGTGAATCATAATATAATAAACAAAATGGCGGTTTATAAACTTTTAAGACATTTATGTACACGTAACTCATTTCAAAACACATGTTTAAATAAATAGGGCACAAGAAAATCACAATTAAAGTCGTATGCTATAATTAGATATGACGTCTCATATTTTGTGACGCAATAACGTGCGTCATTTTGAATATGGAAAGTCGAAAAATTTATCACCAAGCTTAAAACAAAGGATTATAAATAGTTTTCAAAGCGGAATAAAAGAGTCCGAAATCGCAAGAAGCCTAAGACTAAACCGGTGTACAGTGTGTGCTGTAATAAAGCGATATCGGGAAAGAGGTTCGGTGGAAAACAAGCCCAGAACTTGGATAGAGGAAGAAAAACCTCCAAAAAAAACCGCCATCTGGCCGCCGGTAGTAAGCATGTTCAATAACCAGCTTACATCTGTTTCAAAGTTTTAAGCAGACTGCTGATGTTTTTGAACAAGCATACAGTATTGCGAATTGATGAAATTCGTTTAATGTCATGGGAATACAAATATTTTACTTTACGTTTAATCGCCGCCGACACTTTCTTATGGGTTTTACGAACCATAGGCCTGGATGTTACAAATTCTGTGCAGCTTTAAAAGGTAACACTCGCATTACTAGTATCAAACATCAATTGTGTTATTATTGCAATCTCTTTTATACATTGTTTAAGTTGGGGGTTTTGGGGTTTTTTTTTTAATCTCGAACTACAAAATTTGTTTTAAGTTGTTTTCATTGATTTAATTTGAATTTGCCACATTGAGTCAAAAGCGATTACATGCATATCTGCTTGCGATTAATGTCGCAATCGCAAACAAATAATTTTTAACATTTAAAATGTTTTACGATTAGTTGGATCATGTAGATTAGATAAGAAAGAACTTTAATCTACTAAACGACAGTAGAACTAAGACTTAACGAAATCTCGGAATTTTGCAGATAATACTCTTGGTCAATTCCTTGGGACCCTTCTCCTTCTTCCATATCTAAATTAATGGAATGTTATTTTCTTCATTCTCTCTCTCTTTCTCTCTCCCTCTTTTCTCTCTCTCTCTCTTTCTCTTTCTCTCTCTCTCTCTCTCTCTCTCTCTCTCTCTCTCTCTCTCTCTCGATCGATCGATCGATCGATAAAAAATGCAAATGTAAAACATTTACTTTTACCAACTAAAATATGTTTTGTGTTTCGTTATAACTTCAAATTATGCAATATCCCATATAAATGTTCAAGGTTTCAAATTGATTCGTGTGAGTAAAGCGCCGATTTCCTTCTCATGTGCCAAGTGCTTAGGCGTTACGGAAATTTCTTCAATTGAATGGAAAGGAATGGGAAGTATGCAACAACTTTGGTCAACTTGAAATGTAATCGTAATTGATTGAGAGCTTTCACAAATATAACATTTTTTTCAGATCGAGTGATTTTGATCGACTGTGGCGCCAGTAATTTGCATTATATATTTCCTAAAAAATGCTAGTCTTATTAAATAGACACTTTTAAACTGATTCCGGTATATAACTCAATATGCTCAGGAAATCGTTTCATTGACATCAACTACGACAATCGATTTAGAAAAGGAAGTGATCAGGACATATTTAAAACTTAAAAATAAATCATTAGAAGTTATTAACTTGGTAATATGTTGCAGGAAATTTACTTGTTTTTATCTTGTCTTGAACGAAACTATGAAGTCGTCTGCATTGGCGGTGAAAGTAATACAGTTTATGTTCTTGTGTATTGATACTTTACATGCGAATGTTTGCAGAAGGTGAAATATATATTTTTAAAATTTAAAATTGTAATTGAAACAACAAGTGTTAATGAATATATCCATACATATATGAACAGATATGTCAACACTTATTTTCTCCTTTTATATATCAGTACGGGAGGAGTTGTTGAGTGCTGTCCTGGTTATTCCTGGAATAAAATAGAAAATAGATGCATAGGTCAGTTTTATGTAATATAAATAATATATGTTTTATGTGAAAATTTCAATCGTTGTTTTTAAACAAATGTACATGGATATTTCTGCGTGTAAATATCAATCTAAATTCAGAATGTCATGTTGGAACATTCGGACCTGGTTGCTCGAGCCTCCTGAAATTTAAACCGGGACAAATGATCAGCAATGCAGTTGGATTTGCCTGCTATATGTTTAGCTTTGAAAAGAATATTACGAGTCAGGGCTGCAATAACCAAACGCCGTACTAATCGCATTATTATCTTGTCCTTACTTGATTGTTTATTAATGATTTCAACAACAGCCATATTATCTGAGAAAAATAAAATATTATGGTCTTTTAATTTTTTACCCCAGATTTCAAGAGCAAGTACTATAGGAAACAGTTCCTTTATGGTAATATGATATTCCTGGTGTTGTTTTAACCATTTTTCTGCAAACCATTGTGATCCAAGAACTGCAGCATAACCTATTGAACCTGAAGCATCACTATACATGTTTAACTTGCATGCAGAAACCAACTGATCTTGGAGAAAAACAGATTTTCCATTAAATTTATTGATAAACAGCTGCCAAGCTTCAATATCCTTTTTGCCTTCAGAACCTAATGTAATATAATAATTTGGATTGACAATATTACATGTGAGATCTATGAGACGTCTTAAAAAGGCACGACCTGGAACAACCACTATGCAAGCAAAATTCAGAAGGCCAATCAAAGATTGAAGATCTCGCAAAGTTACCTTTTTTCTACGACTTGTTGCAGCAAGTACTGATCTTAAATGCTCTAGCTTGTCCTGAGGCAGACAACTCTTCATAGACACTGAATCAACTTCTATCCCATATATGGTCAATTTTGTAGTAGGCAAGACTGTTTTAGACTGTTTGATAGGAATACCAATAGTATTGCAAAGTTGTTCAAAAGCTAGAACATCCTGAAGACATTTCTGTGAATTAGGGGGTCCAATAAAAAAGAAATCGTCAATATAATGGGACATTCCAGAAGCATTATATCTATTTATCATAATCCAATGTAAAGCTGTACTAAGTTTTTCAAATATTTGACAAGAACTGCTAGCCCCCATTGGTAGACACTTATCAAAATAAAACTTATCTTCCCATCTGAATCCAAGCAAATGATAATCTCTGGGATGAATAGGTATGTTTCTAAAACCATCTTTTATGTCCATTTTTGCCATGAGTGCATGAGGACCAAACTGTTTTATCAATTGTATGACATTCTCAATAGAGTCATATTGCACTGTTGAGTTTGACTTTGGAATGAAAGAGTTGACTGACACATTTTGGGGAAATGAAAGATCATGAATTATCCTAAAATCACCTGGATCATTTTTGGGTACCAAGCCTAGCGGGGAACAGACAAAATTATGAAATGGAATTTGAGTGGAAGGTTCAGAAATACGACCTAAACTGAGTTCTTTGCTTAATTTTTCACTAACAACCATTTTATTCTGATAAACAGTGTTATGATTCCTATGTAATGAAAAAACTGGTTCACCAACACAGCCCAATCTAAAGACAAATGTAAAACCATCTATGAGATATGATTTTAATGACTTATCATAACCTTCAAGCTCACATGCTAGCTTCTGAGCGTTTATTGTTGTTGGTAATTTGTTTACCAAGTTTCGCTGCGGAATCTGACTTCCGTTTTGGACATTTGACTCTTGGGTGGGACTCTCTGCAAGACTGACACAAGTGATTGAAGGGGCAGGGATAGGATCTGCATTTTGTTCCATTATTGAAATTGAAGCAAAATTTTGAGAATTTGTCTGACTTGTTTCGAAAAGAGGGCCGAAATGGCTGCTTAGCACGATGAATAGTGCATGCAGATACCAATAATTCTGACAGAGTGGTTTGCCAGGGCAGATTATTCGACTGACGCAACTTCCTAAAATTTTCATCATAATATCTCCAAGCAGCATCCCCATTATTGGCTGCAATTTCCCGAATAACTGAACCATATTTAAGAAGATGAGGGGCATCCTGGGGTTTTTTCTAAATATAGATAGCCATAAAATTAAAGAAGGCTGTCGTCCACTGATCAATTGAGATCAAATTTTGATTTTTTGCAGAGGCGGCATTTGAAAAACTCAGGGAGTTTTGATCAATATGAATCGAAACTGTAGACTCTTTGTTGTTTGGCAAAAGAGATTTGAATTCAATAAATTGGTCAGACCAAATTTTTTGTTTTAATCGACCAGCAATGTTGGCGCCCAAAGGGATGCCATCATTAATTGACAAAGTTGAAATAGATAGTTCCTTCGAACTTGCCCCCGACTCACCTGAAAATAATTGCTGCAAAAATGATGAGAAATCATTACGACATGCAAATTGAGATGAAGTCCCTCCAGATGGTTGGGATTCTGAAGTTGATGGCACCGAATGTGGACAGTAGTTGCAGAAGCCATGAGGGATTCTGAAGGTGAAGGTAACAATTGAGCTCCGGCAGTCGCAGAATCCACTGGTTGAGGCATATGTACAGATGAAAGAGAACTGGAAGTAGCTGTTCTGGCAGCGGTGCACGACACATCAGTCAAAACAGGATTGGCCCTACTGACAGAATCTATTACGTTGGTGCCATGTTGAACATTGGCTCCACCAGTTTGAGAATTTTGTTTTCTCAATAGAGCATCAGCAAGCAAGTCATAATCGATGTTAAGTAAGTCCACACTACTGTCTTGTTTGGAGGATTTTCTTTGCTTCCTTGAAGTGGGAGGCAACGAGCCAGTAGTTTCTGCTGGACGCTTCTTTTTAGGTCCCATTTTCTCCCAGATTACAAGGTACACTAAAATAAAGCATGATATAGTAATAATAAATAATTTGTTCTGTAATAATCTGTATAAAGTATTATTTCACTAATGACCTTCAATCAGTCATTGTTTATGCAATGGAACATTCAGTGAGAAAAAGGAATCTGTATAACCCCTACATTGCATACTACAAATTGTAAATAATGTAATGAGTTATACAGTACTGATAATTATGAATGCCAACCAAATATTAATGACATTTACGTGCAATCAAGACATTAAATTATATTTGAGAAGTTGTTGTGCAATCAAGACATTAAATTATATTTGAGAAGTTGTTAATACCAGGAAAGGAATCTTTCGGTTCAGAAATTACACATTGATGAACAAAGAATATCAATTATAGTCACATCCAAAGCATCTTTAATTCAAATTGTGGACTGACCAATAATAATAAATTTTGAACTCCAATTCACGGAAACAAAATATAAGTCAATACTGAACACCATGTATGCAACATACATGCCAATATAAACTTTAGATGAAAACACAAAGCAATAGGTTCTGTTTTCATCACAGAAATTGTAATATTTAGCCATAATAGACATGGACTAGTCATACAATATTCAAAGAAATCAATATTACATTGAAATAAATTATGCATGTACCATAATTGACATGGCCAAATGGAAAATAAAAGTGAAAGGATATCAATTGGATATCACATTTCAATAGAAATTTGCTTTAGTCAAAATTGACTTGACTATATAATGAATAATGCAACATTGGATAAGTAACAATATATAATTAACATAATAATGTATAAGCCACAATTGACGCGACTTGTCATTAATGATACTAATTTGGTATCAAATTTAAATAAAATTGCTCAAGAGCCAATACTGATATGGCTCAGCATAAATATGTGTACCAATTGAAATAGTGTAAAGTCAATTGTAAAGGTGAAGTGATCCATCAATGATCACAGGCTAGGCAGAATAATTTTATGAAATATCTCGCCATTGTTGATAGCAGGCATAAAATAATTAATGAATTATATCAATTCATGACTAATGTTTCACATACCAATTGGTAAAATGTAATAAAATTGAATAATTGAACTACTTAAACATTGATTAAAAAAGTGTTTAATCATTACTTATCTGGATATACTGGGTGTATGAAATAGGATGGCACTCCGGATGCTACGAAGATACTTGAGCATGGGGCGTGCATCAATGTGTGGATGTTGCAAATGGACACCATCTGACGCTAAATAGGACATTTGTTTGTCCCAAAATCCTCGGTGATTCCAGAAATGAATGTTCAAGTCGGAGGATTCACAACGCGTTTTTAGCAAGTCATTTAGGTCTAAAACACTTTCATTGTAACGTTCTCCGGCAACCTGAGGCAATCTTCTTAAAACTTGTCCAATTATCACCAGTTTAGCCATATTTACCAAGACCAAATATGAAGCAAAAGAAAAGATTGCATTAGCAATGTCATTCACTGAACGGTAATTATCACACAAATCGTTAGTTCCAATTTGCAAAAAACAAATGTCCTGTAGTTGTGCGGAATCCAACATCTCCGGTGAATTTGCCAGTTTATGAATCGTCAAACCTCCTCTAGCACTAAAAGTCACATTAAAGTCACTTCGTAATAACCGTAAATTGTCGTTGCCTTGCGAATTGTTTATAAAATCCCTCAAACGTCTAATAAATGAATGTCCAAGAATCATCACATTCTTCGCGCACGCCGCCATGCTGTAGCTGGGCCAAATGTCTATTTTTAGATTGTAAACAACCCTGCGTCCCAAAGCGAGATGCTGATCAAGGATTGCATTAAAGCATCAAAAATACACAAAATAATACGCACCTTGACGTATAAAACAATGTCCTCGATCCAATTAAATAATATTCACAATAATTCACTGCATTCAATCGATAATTCTCTGTGCAATAAATAAAAACTCTCTAGCTCAAAATTCTGTGCTGCTGAAGCAATGGCGAAAATTAAGAATTGGAAAACTACTGCAATCTGATTGGTCAATAAATATGGGGTACCCCAAAGGTAAATTGACAATGTACAGAGAAACCCCACAAATTGGAATGTTCCAAAATTTCGTACATAAAATAATGTAATGTACCATTAAATGTTTATTTATGTATCATTGAAAATTGTATTCCTTTTTGTTTCATATTACAACTTGTCGCTGTTTTTAAGAGTTTTACTCAAATTAATCAAAATACGATTCGTTTTAAATATTGCATTTTGGGGAATTAAATCTATATGTGTCATTTTAAAATGTACATTTTTTTCTTATAAATCTTGATTCAATTACAAAAGATGTATCGACTCAATGCATTTTGGGGAATTTAATCTACAGTATATGGCCATAAGTGAGTCATCAAAATGGCCGCCGTTTTTTTCATTTTTACAAATATCTGAGTTGTTTTTTAAGTTTTGGTCTTTATGATGTAGCAAGGGAAAAAAAATTAAATCATAGCCTTTTATAGAGGCTAATCTATATTTATACATGACGTCAGATGTCCCTGACCTTTCTAAACTGTAAACATCGTCTGCTAAAACATGGCCGAAAAACGAAAGGAAATGTCAACACCACAGAAACAGTTGGTTATATCTTTACGTCGAGATGGATTCAGTCAATATAAAATTGCTGACATTATTGGAGTAAGTCAATCGTGCATAAGTAAGTTTCTTCGTAAATTTCATCGAAGTGGAAACATTGAAAATTTACCTCGAAGCGGACGGCCTCGAAAAACGGATGAAAGGGGGGATAGGAAAATTTTACGTTGTGTTAAAACGGACAGACGACAAACTTTAGCAAAAATAACGAATGAAGCAAACAATGCATTACCTTCTTCTGTTTCTAGCCGAACTGTTAGAAGAAGATTACGTTTTTCTGGCTATACAAGGAGGAAAATTCGCAAAACATTAACAATTCGGAAAGAGAATAGAAGTCGTCGGATAAATTGGTGTAGGTCAAAACTTGGATGGACTTTGGATAGACACTGGAAAAAAGTAATTTTTAGTGACGAAACACAAGTTGTGGTTGACCAAAATAAACGAGTATATGTTTGGAGGAGAGCTGACGAAGTCTGGCGACCGGAGTGCCTGGGGCTACGCGGCAACAGTAAGTTTTCTGCCATGTTTTGGGGTTGTATTTCCCATAATGGGATCGGAACATTCACACAAGTTGAGGGCAATATAAATTCCCGAAAATATATCGACATTTTAGATGAAAATTTGTGGCCGGTTTTAGCCCGGCATTTCCCCAACAACGATTATTTGTTCCAAGAAGACAATGCCCCCGTACATACTTCAAATGAAACAAAACGATGGAAAGAACAAAACAATATTAAATCTTTAAATTGGCCATCCCAATCGCCGGACCTTAATATTATAGAAAACGTATGGCGAACAATTAAAATCTGTTTGCAAAGAGAAATAAACAACATCAAAAACAGAGGAGAACTGATTGAAAAAGTGAAAGAAATATGGAGTTCACTTCCACGACACTACATTCAAGGATTATATACATCTATTCCAAAACGTGTACGACAGGTCATAAGGTCAAAAGGTCATGCAACTAAATATTAAATTTGAGGTAAGTTACTTTGTTACTTTTTGAGATATTTTACTTAGAAGTCAGTTAAGCGGGCACCTGTGTCTTATAACGGCGGCCATTTTGATGACTCACTTATGGCCATATACTGTATATGTGTCATTTTAAAATGTACATTTTTTTCTTATAGATCTTGATTCAATTACAAAAGATGTATCGACTCAATTCATCTACCATAACGACAATCACACTTGTCAAGGAATCAAAACACAGGAGGATGTAGAAACGCCTCATTTCCGGAACATGCTAACTGCGATCGCCAGTCTCTTTTCTCTGGCAGTCCTCATGTTTATAATATACACAGGATTAGTTCGTTACAATACAAAGAACACATTTAATGATCCTTTACCAACAAAAATCATTTGTTATACTTCAGTATGATTGTCACACAGTAGTCACTGTAATGATAAATCAATATTTTTAAGATCAAAATTGTCTTTATTTAATATGTACATGCAATTTGAAGCTTTTTTCCCCCTCAAATTAACATTAGGCTTAAACCAGTTACAAGACTTTGATATCAAGGAAAGATATTATAAATAAATATTTATTTTGTTCCAGAAAGCGTCGTTAATAAAATAAATTTGCGAATTGTGGATAAGATTGTAATTCACTTTATGAATGTACATGTACGTAAATATCTTTGAATAATATAATTGGTACGTGCATAACCGCTTCCCTTGAAGACTGGGTTTGACATCGTTGAATATCCCCAAGGACGGCAGATAAACATACAATTATTTGTATAATAAAGCAGGCCATACCTAATACTGATAACTGTGAATATATTAATAAATAACTGCAAATCAACAAAAGACCTTTAATCATAATTTTATAATCCTTCACTCTTGTGATCAATAACAAATGACAATTTGAATATGATGGTGTATTTCCCTTCAGCCTCTTCCCAAGCATTGGAGGATACATTCATTTAAGTTTTGCCCATTACTTAAACACTTGAGAAATTACAGATTAAACAAATTGAAAATGAAGGCTGAAATATATATCAATATACAAGTATAATTTTGCAGATGAGTTAAAATTTAAGGTACCCCACCGTATAAAGACTGATACCCTTTTAGACCCGTTGTTGCAAGATGGCGATTTAAATGTTTTGATAAATTGTTTGTATCAATTCATTTGGTCGAATGTCATCATAGCTCAGTGGTTAAAGTGTCGGGCTTTTGAACCACAGATCACGAGTTCGAATCCGCCCTAGGCTTTTGTTTATATTTACTGAATTAAGGTTTTTTAAAATATCATTAATAAGGTTTAGCACAGCTGTCTTTTATATTCACAACTTTTTCATATTTAGAATTCTAAAAGCAGTACAATGTTGAATGCCTTTTCCGCAGGTTGTTCTTGCTGCATGAACTCCAGGAGAAAAAACTTGTAGATACAATAACCAGAAATCGGAAGATTTGAAAAAATTAAATAGCTAATCAGGGAAGAAAGTTTGTATATTAAACATTTTATGGAACATAAAATTTTATTTATAGTTAGATTCTTTCACAAACTTCAATTCTTTTTCATTATCTTTTGTATAAATCTGTTGTCTGAACTATTGGAATAAAAGGGACTGTAAATGTTCATTTTATAAAAGACTTTTGCAAAGAACAAGTTTCAACAACGCGAATCTATCAGTAAAGTCACTGGTTGACTATCAACGTAACCAACTGACAGTGGCATTGGTTTTTGCATATAATGGCATGCTGATGTTAAACAAATGTATGCGCATGGTCACTTATTTGGGTATAAATATATTTTATTATAGCTGTAGATAAGTGAAGTGCAATTCGTTGGAGTAGCGTTTCCATGGTAACTTGCTTGACTGTCTACATTTATTTCCGCACATACTGCTGCACTCGAATGGCCATGTTTGTTACATGCGCATTGATTGGAAAAAAACCTTGACTTCTGTTGCCGCTGTGGTTCTTTTTCGGTATCTTATTAACTTCAGTTTCATTCATTACATTTGTACCTAATTGATAGCACTTGGATTATACCCGAACTGGTCTGCCAGCGTACACATCTCTGAACGATTTTCTTCCTTTGGAATTTAAAGGCAAAGCATGTTGAATTGTTTTGCTTTATGAATAATTATGCAATTTTAATATATATGTAAATGCTTACAATATTACACTAACTAAACATAATTTTCTAAATCTCTAATACAAATTGAAAGTAAAACATTTACGATTTTTAAAAATAAATTTTAAGTTTTACATGTAACTTAAAGATTTGTCTTTCTAAAGAAAATAAATAATTTGTTTTTTACATTCTGTATTCATTCACTTGTGCTAGAGAGGAAACTAAATATCATAAAGATTTCCAATATTTTTTTACACATGCTCCATGCGACTGTCTGTATCACATGCCTTGTAGCTTTTCTAAATATCATATACACTCGTATAACTCTACATGTACATGCACACATGAACCAGAAAGATCGCTAATTTACCATATAAAAAGATGTTTGAGAATACAATCTGTTAATATTAAAATAAATCTTCAATCTTTTGAATATCCTAAAAATGTATGTTCGCTTGCGCGCATTAGTATATGTGTACGACCCCTTCCGGTTAAAAGTGATAAAACTGTTTTTAAACGGTTTTCAAGGATACATGTAAGCATGTTATTGTAACAGCATGTGTCCAATGACATGATTAGTCTTGATGTAAACTTTAATAAAATTTTCATACTTTTGGATAAAAATACATTAAAGCAACAATCGACTTGTATAAGCCTCACCCTCAAAAACATTGTAATTTGTGAGAAAATATATTTTTGGAGAGCCGTTATGTTTTTTAACTTAACGGTTTTGGGCTTATTACTTATAACATTTATTCTGTTGTGTTCATAGTGTACTACATTCGCTAATTTGCTAATTTTTACAGCATTTTGGATGATATTTGTAGTTGTTTGTGTACAGTGTATACTGTACTTCTTTTTTCATGAAGTTCATAGATTAGTGAACATGTAATGCTATTTAGGCTTATTTTGGAGAATAAAAGCAGCCAACGCAATTAGTATGTTTTATCTTAAGGTCGTCAAATTTAGCGCAAAAAATGTCAAGAGTGGATTAGTATTCCTTTGAAGAAGATTTCAAAAATCAACAAAATGTGATTTCTCAAAACTACAAAATTCATTACAAAACACGAAACAACAGATGTATATAAGCTTTTGATTTATGTTGTAGATCAATTTTTGTGTAGGTCAATTGTAGTGAATTATCAATTTTTCAAAAGAGATGTTGGGATGATATTTCGTGGATTCGCTCGTACACATAATAAATACGGGGTCGTGTACAATATACATGACAATGTTGCAACTTTCTTTGGGTATGTTATTTCGTGGATAATATGGGGAACACACAAAAACCCTTCAAATACATGTGTCAAAAAATGATGAAAATCCACTTGAATTGAAATTTTTATTCGCAACAATAAGTAAAAACATCAATAAAATGTACTACTTTTGAGATATAATACGAAAAAATATTTACATAATTTATTGAATCAATTTTCTTACAAGTCAATATTCCTAAACATCTTTTTTCTAAAAATTGGATGAAAACGAGGAAACGTATCATGTATTTCTAAAATATATAACTTTACTTATATTTCCAGTTTGAACGTGTCATAATCATGTTAGTGCATTACATTTAAAATAAGATAATAAGGAAAGAATTAAATATTCGTTCCATATAATTGAAAGTGGATTGCTGCAAACGATGATTCTGTTATGTTCATTATTGCTTTCTTATTGTGGTGTCTCATTTTGTTCTCTATGTAATGGGTAAGTTAGTTTTGATGTATACTTTAATAACATTTTCATACGTTTGTGTAAAGATACATAATTACAACTATCGATTTGAGTAAGTTTAACCCTAAAATAAGATATAACTTTAACAAGCCGCATTTTATTCATCTCAAAAGTTTAGGCTTGTTACTTATTTATTTGCAATACAGTGTGCTTCATTCGCTAATTCTTAATTTTACAGCATTTTTGTTAGTACATGTATGTTTAGTTGATTATATACTTCCTTTATTATGCAGTTCATAGATTACTGACCACGTAAATGTAATGCTAATGAGATCGCTCAAGAGAATAAAAGCAACTAACGCAATTGGTATTTTTAAGTCATCAAATTCAGCACAAAAGTATAAAGAGATGATATTAATATCCGTATAAATCTGTTTAAGCAGATTTAAAATATCAACAAAAAGTGATAAATATTATTCAATATTATTGCAGTAGAATATGATATACATGAACATGCTAGCAAATAGAAAAAAATAATGGCGGTTAACATTGTAACGTTACGTACATTGATGGCGACAAATAAGTAAATATTCCTATACCTTTGTGTGAAATAAGCGATAGCATGTAGCTATAGTTATGGGGTTTTTTTTTCGTCAAAAAGTTAAATGCATAAAAAAACGAAAGGAAAGATGCAAGCGATTTTTTAAAACTTGTTACACAAGTGTTTCTGAATATCACGGGAGAAAGACAGTCGATATCACGTGTAAACATGTGTACATGTATGATAAACTTAACTTACGCCGTGAAACAACTTGATAATTTAATTTCCAAGTACAGCTGTTATTGAATAATTTATAATTAAGCCATCGTTCCTTGCATAAAAAATCTTGCCAATGCATTCGTCATTACGTTATCAGCCACCTGTTGATTCGTCGCGTGATCAATGTATTTCCGGTGAACTGTTACATGCATATTGTAAGATCGATCGTGTACTTTTCGATGAAGACGACTTTTGGTATTCACAAATTAGAATAAATTATCAGCATGTGCACTATATAGATAGCTAATCCTAATTGTGATGTCTTTGTTGATAATTCGTTCAATAAAATAAAAACCACCCTAAATGTGTGTACATCGGGTCTTTTGCCTTATAAAATTCTCGATTGAAATTTTCGTCGATTATTTTATGCGTAATAAATCTAATTACAGTTTGTGTTGTGTGGTATGTAAAAAGGATTTAGATTGCCGGGCGTTTTATTTAAAAAAAAAAGACGAGTGCAGCGAGATTATGTTTTGTTTCTATTCACCCCCCCAAACTAAAAATTAAATCAATCGATTTACGGCCGAGTTCATTAAAAATTTATATATTTTAACACAAATTCTACATGCTTGCTATGAATTCGGCTTTTGAAGACAATTTTACGACATTATTCATGTGCTACTGCTTGGGTTTGAAAAATTAAATATTTTATAAAAATGTTCATTGTAACCTATTTCACAATAGTGACCTCTCTCTCTCTCTCTCTCTCTCTCTCTCTCTCTCTCTCTCTCTCTCTGTTATGTTGTTACGGCATGTATAAGGCATAATTAATTCATAAGGAATAATTAATTCATAAAAATATTTTTTTAGAAATCAATATTTTTTTTTAATTAATGCACATTAAAACACTTATGTTATGTCATTTCTTTGTTCCAACAGTCAACAATTTTACCTTTGACAGTCCGATATTAGTGAGCTTCTTAATCTCAGACCGTTATCAGTTGTTACAATACTGGTATCCTTAAAAATCGGACTGTCTCAGGTAAATTGACAATGAAATTCAATGGCAGTGTTTTAAGTACGATATATGCCCCAAACACTTCTGTATGGAAAAAAATATCAGACAGTTCTCGGTCCTAACGGGCCTCGAAACTGCTTTATGATATTTCGTACAGAACTGTTTTCGGCATATATCCATTACATTTACACAGTCGCTGAAATGTTCTATTTTCCCACTAAAACGGCGAGTAAACGGTGAGCACACTCTGAGCGATCGGTGAGCGCACGCTGAGCAAACTCAGGGCAAAGTGAACGGTGAACAATATGTGAGCTCTATGTTAACGCAAGATGAACGATTTATTCGGAGTGCCCCGGGAGTTATTGTTACATTGTGTTTCGTTGGTACTCAGGTATTAATAACAATAAACTACTGTATGTATTGTTATCAGTCTAAGTATAATATTATGTGACTGAACAATAAGTGAACACTGAAAGATCGGTGAGCGCAAGGCGAACGCTTTGTGAACGCACGGTGAACGCTTTGTGAACGATGGGCGTGAACGGAGCGGAGAGCGCAAGTGAAAGCACTGTGTGCGCACACTGAGCGCACGGTGAACGCACAAAAAAATGGGAAAATAGAACGTTTCAGGGACTGAACCCCGGCTATAAAATGCAAGGTTTGAGTGAAAATATCGAAGCCTTGAAACAAGTAATTTAATTAATCCTCAGTTATACACTGCGCATCATCAGCATTACTTAAATTCATGCAGTTTCAAATTGCAGAAAAAAGAACTTTGAAGACACCGACATATTAAAATGTACCGCCGTTATATTGACCTTTAGCACTGGTCCCTGTATTTTTTAAAAAACTTTATTGTAAATAAGCTATTCATGGTATTTTTATCAATAAATTTATTTTCATAAATTATTATAATGTCTACAGGTTTGTTGTTTTTGTTTATTTTATTAAATTCAAGTCATGCGTAGTATTATCATTTCATGACGTTACTTAACAAAAATGACGTCTGGTTTACATTTTTTCATCAAAACAGTGCCATAGTGTAAACTCTGTTTTTAAAAAAGTATAATAGATATCGAAAAAAGAAAAACAGTTATGAAAAGCGTAGATTCTACACTACATTTCACCAAAATATGGTGAATTTTTATAATAGGGCACATTTTGATGCTTTGTGGCTCTAACTCAAATTTAGCGCAAAAAATGACAAGAGTGGATTAGTATTCACAGGATGAATGACCATCTTTAAGTTCTCCTTAAAGATAGCTTAAAGGTGCTTAAAGGTAGCTTTAAGACGATCGTTAAGCCACCTTTAAGCTACCTTTAAGATGTATGTGCTGCTTAAAGGGGGCTTAAAGAAAGCGTAAAGATGGCTTAAAGGTAGCTTAAAGACTATCTTTAAGCGACCTTTAAGTCACCTTTAAGGACAACTTATAGGTCCTTAATGTCCAAACTTCTTTAAGCCACCTTTAAGCCATTTAAAAAAAAATCATAACAGTCTTTATTTAATATTGTGCTTAATTTACCAACAAATTGTATTAACTTTATGACAATTTAATCAATTGTGATCAATGGACAAATATATTCAACCTATATGCGAAGAATTTTTAAAAAAAGAATATCCGTGCGTCTGGACAAAAACGCACCTGTTGTGTATACCCTGTATATTCTGTGTTAGTTCCAGGGTTGTTGTTTTTTTAGGTTTAACAAACAGTAGATTTTAATTAGATATACACAAAGATATGAAAGCATGTCTAGACACACAACGGAGCGATTTTAAGAAAAAGATTGATTCTACATGAACATGTACGGCAGTTAAAGTAAATAACGCCCTAGCGGTATCGATCCCGGAGCCCTTGATTTACTAGCATCAGCTCATTTCCACTACGCTATGGCAACTCATATATGATAATGGTTTTTACATCCTATAAATCATTGCAATGTGTTTTTTTTTACTTGAAAAGATTTTGACTTCATTCAATTTGTAACAATCAATTATATCTAATTACATGTTAAATATACTTTCACAGAATTCATAACTATGAGACGCAAGGAAGAAGATGAAACTATTTGAATGTTTAAATGCATTGAAATTATTAGGGTAATAGTTCTACGCAATTTACCGGTTTTCATTATCACGGCGCCATTCCAGCATGTAATAATTAAATAATATTGATTATTATACATTTAAAGCAGATCTAAAATAACAAATTAAATGATATATGTTTGAATATTTAATTGTTTACATTATTGTTAAAATATCAATTTTATAACAAACAATATCACCAATTACCATTGACGTAATTTACATGTTGTACTGCATGTGGCAATTGCAAATGATGTATACATATACGTATATGTACATATGATGTACCGGGCCTGGTATGTGACATATTACTCCTTATAAATATATTTAAATAACTAAACCCCAATTCATTATTACCGGTACTGTAATTAATTAGCCTCAAGATTTTACTCTTACATGCATGTATCTTTGATTTGTAGACGTAATATGTTTAAAACCCAGGGTGATGAAATAATATTTTGAAAATGAATTACAAATATAAATAAAATGTTCATTCAATGGACTTATCGTATACACGTACATACTAAGATTTCAACACCTCTAGGAACCCTGATGTGCACCTGGGCACAAGACACACCTGTTGTGTATATCTTGTTTATTCTGTGTTAATTCCATGGGTTTTCTCAAGTTGAACAAACAATATACTTTAATTAGATATACACAAACGAATAAAACCATGTCTAGACAAACAAAGCAGCAATATCCCGCCCGATATAACAAAGGCAGTTGAGAGTTTTCATCTTTAACATTTATCTAGCATTAGATCTAGAATTAGATCTAGAATTAATTAAAATTGATTTTAAAAAACTACATATCTTAAACTGATTATTAAACTAAATTTTTTTTTTCATATATTTTTTTATATTGTTTAATAACCGGATAAACTTAAAAGAAAGAAAGAAAGAAACCCGTTGTCGTACATAGTGTGAACGCGTGTTCTTTTACGAAAACAAATTTAATTCTAAATAAAAACGAATTGATGCAGATTTGTATTATTGAACTTTGAATCCGGTTAAATGAAAATAATGAATTTAACATCATGTGCCAACAGTCAAACAATTGATGGTTTTCAACTAAGTATTATTTAGTCAAATATTAACTATTATTACTGTAACGTGTAGGGGGTAAGACTATCTGTCTGCCGTTACTGTGGGATAAGGGCCTGCGTAGAATCAGACCTCGGAGAACAAAACAAAGATAAGCGCGACGTATGTACAAGATATTGGTCTCCCTGGACCAGGCTATGGATGAAACTGAGACTGTCTCAAATATCAATTGGGTGTCTTAGAGCAGTGGCCCAAACCAATGTCTCAAACCAAGTGCCCAAACACAAGGTCTTCGTGCTACCTGGTGACTCTTCACCAGGATACTTCAACGTAACAAGGGTATCTGCGATACTACTAGGTTTTAACAGCAGAGGTCCAACACCTCGTAAAACCACAATTCCCTGCAGAGGATACCAACACCTCTCGTAGACCAAATGCTCAACCGAGAACACCAACACCTCCAAGAGCCCGATACCCTTGAAAAGATGCCAGCACTTCTCTTATCCGAAACCCACTATGTGTTCACCCTTACTAACTATCTACTAAGCTGTAGCTATCGATTGAGGATGCCAACACCTCAATCTACGTCGAGAACGTTACCGCTACCAAAGTGTTCAACACTTAACTAACTTGCAGAGAGTAGTCACAGACAAGAGTTTCACAAAGACATACACTAGGTATAACCTTCGCTATCCATCTCTACAACGCACTCGGAAGAGCCTTATATAAATAAACCGTTCTAAACAATTAATGGGTGTTTAGTTTCATCCATGCCATATTTTAAATAAATAATATTGCCTGTATTATACAGAAACCTCTGTTATCTCTAAATCTAACAATTTATATTATATAATTATTATTGTAAAGAAGAATCAATAATATACTAATGATTGGAGATCATTAACAAGCATTTAATAATGTAAATCAATACAACTTAGGGAGGTAACTCTTTCAACAAAAATGCGTGCCTCGCTACAGTACCCCCTCCCTAAGTTTATGCGCCCTCGCATAAAATACGTCTTTGCCTAAGATCACTGGCTAGTATCTCACATAGTCTTGCAACTAGACTGGTGGTCTCAGTGTTCGCTTATTCTCTGAGCAAACACCCTCATGATTGCTTTTCCTATCCGATTCGTCCCCATCGGATCTTTTTATCTCATAATAATTGGTCTTTAGATCAACATCTACTACTTCATCTGCCAACACTTGGGATTTCTGTAGCTTTAGTCTGTCTGCATGAATGACCTGCAACTTGCCACGATATCCACAGTCTACCTCATAGAGCAGGTCAGACTTCTTGCCGACAATAGTGTATGGCCCTCTCCAGTATCTAGTAAACTTGGGACTGTGGCCTGCCTTCCTCTGTGGGAAGAAAACATACACTTTATCGGTCTTAGCAAAACGTTGCCAGTTAACCTTTGCATCATGATACCGCTTTTGTCTGCGCATTTCTTGCCCTGTGTGATAACGCATCGCACTATGCGCCTCTTCCATACGAGCTTTTAGCTCCCATGCCCATTTATGCTGTGGAACTTCATTAACTTCTGGCGGCATCTCGTACATAATATCGAGAGTTGTCGCAACCTCTCTCCCAAGCATCAGAGAGTTTGGAGTGAACCCCGTAGTCTCATGCTCTGCAGACCTGTACGCCATCATAACCGACGGCAAGTGAACATTCCAGTCTTTATGGTGTTCATCTACATAGGCGCTAAGCATTGTTGTTAATGTTTTATTAAAGCGCTTGACCATGCCGTCAGACTTGAGGTGATACGGCGTAGTCCATGTCTTCTTTATCCTTAATAGCTTGCAGACCTCGGTAAATAAACGACTCTCAAACTGCGAGCCTTGGTCAGAGTGAATTACATAGGGAACCCCAAGCCTCACAATAAATTGTTCCACAATAATTTTTGCAACGGTTTCAGCTTCCATGTTCTTCATAGGAAAGCTTTCCGTCCACTTGGAATAATAGTCAGAAACTACCCAGATATATCTATTCCCTTTCTCTGTCAATGGTAGTTCTCCAAGTATGTCTGTGGCAATGCGCTCCATTGGTACTCCTGCCTGTGTTATCTGCATAGGCGCTCGTTTGCTTTTCTGACACCCTTTTCGTCTGCTACATTTGTCACATCCAGCGATGTATGCCCGAACATCAGATTGGATCCCTGGCCAATAATAGCCCTGTCGGATTTTAGATATTGTCTTAGACACACCAAGATGTCCTGACGATCTATTGTCATGGTATTGAGCCAGGACTGTGCGTCGCTCACTGTATGGCACAATGGCTTGCATCTTTGTACCTTTGTCATCGACCCATTTCATACAAAATACCATTGTCAATGGTCAGAATTTCGAACTGAGACCAAAGTGACTTAAGGACTCGTCCTTGACTGCTGATTGTAGCATAATCGGATTTCTTTCCACTCTCGACCCGTTGCTTGACCAGCTTTAAGCGTTGGTCACTATCTTGGAGGGTTTGTATGGACATAGAGGAAGGTTTAACTTCGACATGAGAGACAACTGGTACAGTTTCACGTTTCTGGTCTGTAGAAAAACCACATTGCTTACATGGCTTTCGACTGAGTGCGTCAGCATTAGCATGTTGTTTGCCGGGACGGTGTTCAATTTTCATGTCAAAGACGCTAAGTGACGCTAGCCACCGAACCAACTGTCCATCAGGATTCTTGAAGTTTAGCAGCCAACGCAAGGAACTATGGTCTGTGCGTACTGTGAACTGCTTTCCATACAAAAAATGTTTAAAATACTTGGTAAAGTAGACAACTGCGAGCAACTCTTTTCTGGTGACGCAGTACTGGCGCTCAGCCTTGGACAGAGTACGACTAGCGTAGGCGACGGGCCTTTCAACACCGTCAATGTTCTAAGATAATACGGCCCCTATCGACATATTGCTGGCATCCGTATCCAGGATGAATTCATGGCTAAAATTTGGCATTGCCAGCACAGGTGCCTTACATAGTCTCTCTTTCAAATCAAGAAAGGCTTCTTTGCATTCCTTGGTCCATTCCATGGCACTTCCTTTCTCTGTAAGCTTGGTCAGAGGCTTGGCTCTTTCAGCAAACTGTGCTATGAACCGTCTATAATATCCACAGAGACCAAGGAAAGAACGCACCTTGCTTACATTGCATGGCTCAGGCCAATTTTTCACTACCTTAACTTTCTCTGGATCTGTTGAAATCCCTTCTTCTGAAATGACATGTCCCAGGTACAACACTTTCTTGGCAAACAATGTACACTTCTTAGCTTTCAGTTTAAGGCCAGCACCAAGAAGTCTATCAAACACGGTTCTTAAGTTCTGGATCATGTCTTCAAACGTCTTCCCTACAATGATAATATCGTCTAGGTAGATCAAGCAGGTTTCCCACTGCAGACCTGTCATAACTTTCTCCATTAGTCTCTGAAACGTTGCCGGTGCGCAACTTAGACCAAATGGCATTTTCTTAAACTGAAACAGCCCTTTCCTTGTCATAAATTCTGTCTTTGGACGGTCTTCTGGCTTAACTGAAACTTGCCAATACCCGGAGAAGAGATCGAGAGTACAAAACCACTTGTTGCCTGACAAGCTATCTAATGACTCGTCGATCCTCGGAAGCGGGTATGCATCCTGTATTGTCACTTTGTTGAGCTTCCGATAGTCAACACAGAAGCGTGTGGAACCATCCTTCTTACGCACTAAAACTACTCCAGCTGCCCATGGGCTGGACGACGACTCAATGATTCCATCCCTGAGCATCTCTTGCACATGCTCATCTACTGTATCAGCTGCGTGGAATGGGAGCCGGCGCAAAGGCTCTTTTATTGGTTTGGCATTACCGACATTTATCTCATGTTCTACAACATTGGTAGAACCAAGTTCAGAGTTGTCCTTTGCAAACAAATTATTGTATTCTCTTAACAGACTCCACACAGCTTCTTTCTGTTGATTTGACAAGTCCTTACTGCAACGACCTAACAAATTTCTCAACTGATCATCAAGGTCTGAGGACTGTGTGACACTTTTGTGTACGATACCAACATGTTCAACAGGAGTTAGCTGAGCCAACAGCGTTCCTTTCCTGACTAAGCATGATTCGTCAGAGGGGTTCAGCAATCTTACAGGTGCTATGTTAGCGCTCTGTACCAATGCTCGTCCGACGATTGCTGGTAAGTCGTTTCTATCCCTCTCTACAGGTTCAATAATACCATCCCAAGTGTAGAGACACCCGCCTTTAGGTACACACATCTGACCAGTCACAATAACCTCTTGATTTGCAGGGATCGTAACATGGTTCATATTCACAACCCTAAAGCAACCAACATGGCCTTTCTTTTCCATTTGAAATTTATTAAACTTCCAAATGCAAAGTTCTTGGTTCGTCACATCGACCACGCACCGGAACTCGGTTAGGAAGTCTAGGCCAATGATACCATCGACTGTTAATTCAGCTACAGCGGCTGTAACATTACAGGAAAAATTGTCGATCTCCAAAACAAACGTTCCCTTTCCTGACACATTTAACATTTTGCCACCTGCATTTAGTACGTTTTTCTGCATAAGCTATAAGAGCAGGCATGCGGTCCTGAGCAATTCTTTGGACTATTGCTGAGGAAACAAGTGTCAGAGTAGCACCCGTATCAACCAGAAGCTTCACTTCAATACCCTGAAGTCTGGATCGTAGAAACATTTCTGCTTCCACACCAATCCTATTAGCACCTACTGAACCGCTTGCTTTGCTTTGCTTCTCATCATGCTGTTTAAAGTTCCTAGTATTCAACTTTCTATTCTTTAAAGCAAAGCAATCTTTGCGCATGTGTCCAGGCTTATGACAGTAATGACACTTTGTGACTTTTCTCTTGGAATGCTCCTTTCTATCGTCACTTGCTGCAAAGGACGAGGGCTTGCTTTGTCGTAATTTGTCTACATCTCTTTGGAGCTTATCAAACTTGCTCGTGAGGTCTTTGATCATTATTGCTAGATCACTCTCGTTTGAACTTTGTACCTCGTTCACTGTTTCAGTCACTGTGGCCCTTAAATGGCTCTTATGTTCAGCCCTGTTGAATGCCTCTAACTCAACAGCTAACTTAACAGCTTCGTTGAGGTTTGTCGGGCGCGATTGCTTTATCCGGATTCGCATGTCGGAATCTACCAGAGCATCCACAAACTGATCTTTAGACAAGGTCTCTCGTATTTCCAAATTAGTCGTGGGGTATGCCAGATTCGCCAGTCTACGAATGGCTTGCGCTAGTTCTGGGAGTGATTCACCTGGTCTCTGCCGACGTTCTTTCATTTGTACCCGGTATAGTTCCGTCTGGCCTGCTGGAGGAGCAAACCTCTCCTCGAGAACTTTAACCAGTTCATTATCATCAGGAATCGCTCCTTTGGGAAAGTTTCCAAGAACCCCCAATGCATTCCCTCTCAACGATACAGCTAAGTAAATGACCTTACTTCTCTCTGTCCAACCATTCAAAACTGCACATGCTTCAAAGTGGCTATGGTAGTCCTGCCAAGGGATCGAACCATCATATGTGGCTGGTTTCATATTTACACCAGTGGATTTGTTTGCCTTCTCGCGTGTGTCATGAGCATCTCTTCTTATAGGAGATGGGAACCTGACTCTAGGTGCTTTGCGCACTGTTACGCTTGGAGCAAGGTAATCATCTTCTGGGAACTCTGTCATTAGAGGAACTTTTTCTCTCGGTTCCAGAAAATCATTCTCTGAGAACTTCGTCCTAGGAGGTCTTTTGTCTTTTGGTCTGGCACCCATATTAGCATAGTTTAAAACCTCTTTACTCTGTGCTCTTGGACTTGGATTTTCACCAGGTTGTTGTGTCTGAGGCATTGCATTTGATGCCAAAACTGGGGATGAGCTTTTTGTTGGTAACATAGATGGACGTCCCGTGTCCATCCCAGAGTCGTACAATGCAGATTCCTTAGTTTCTCTGGGCAGAATGGGTTGAGTGGTCTCTCTGCGCCAAACTATCCTGAAGCTTCTTCAGCTTTTGATCTATAAACGAGATCTCTCTTTCAACTTCATCCATAGTGACCTATCACTGGGTTTTGCAGCTCTCCGATATCCCACCGCTGCCACCAAATTTTGTATAACGTGTAGGGGTAAGACTATCTGTCTGCCGTTACTGTGGGATAAGGGCCTGCGTAGAATCAGACCTCGGAGAACAAAACAAAGATAAGCGCGACGTATGTACAAGATCTTGGTCTCCCTGGACCAGGCTATGGATGAAACTGAGCACTGTCTCAAATATCAATTGGTTGTCTTAGAGCAGTGGCCCAAACCAATGTCTCAAACCAAGTGCTCAAGCACAAGGTCTTCGTGCTTCCTGGTGACTCTTCACCAGGATACTTCAACGTAACAAGGGTATCTGCGCTACTACTTGGTTTTAACAGCAGAGGTCCAACACCTCGTAAAACCACAATTCCCTGCAGAGGATACCAACACCTCTCGTAGCCCAAATGCTCAACCGAGGACACCAACACCTCCAAGAGCCCGATACCCTAGAAAAGATGCCAACACTTCTCTTATCCGAAACCCACTATGTGTTCACCCTTATTAACTCTCTACTAAGCTGTAGCTATCGATTGAGGATGCCAACACCTCAATCTACGTCGAGAACGTTACCGCTACCAAAGTGTTCAACACTTAACTTGCAGAGAGGAGTCACAGAAAAGAGTTTCACAAAGACAGACACTAGGTATAACCTTCGCTATCCATCTCTACAACGCACTCGGAAGAGCCTTATATAAATAAACCGTTCTAAACAATTAATGGGTGTTTACTTTCATCTATGCCATATTTTAAATAAATAATACTGCCTGTATTATACAGAAACCTCTGTTATCTCTAAGACTAACAATTTATATTCAATGATTATTATTGTAAAGAAGAATCAATGATATACTAATGATTGGAGATCATTAACAAGCATTTAATAATGTAAATCAATACAACTTAGGGAGGTAACTCTTTCAACAAAAATGCGTGCCTCGCTACATTACTAACGAGAGAGAGACAGAGAGACAGAGAGAGAGAGTTTTCACGAATTAGTTTATAATAGGAAACAAACATACTTTAATGTAATTTCATGCGTGGATTTAGAGACAGTAACTGCGCTCACCGCTACAATAATTTTGAAACAAAAACATGAAATCTTATAACGACGTTCTGTGCTCATTGGAGCGGTGTTGATAATTATAATAGCGATTTGTGTTCAATAAAGCGACTACATGCGTGTGGTATTTACACAAGCAAAACTTGGATGTAGATACCTGTTTCTGCATGGTGTGCGTTGACAATTAAAACCGCCTGGACCCCCCCCCCCCCCTTGAAAACTTTATCATCACTCGGATTTCCCCCTCTCACCCCTACAAAGGAGTTTTTGCATTTCATTTATGTATTTAATATGAAACTGTTCAGCTTGATCAAAGTTGACTTAAAGGGAACTTAAAGATGGTGTAAAGACAACTTAAAGGGAGCGTAAATGCCACTTAAAGATGCTTAAATATGGCTTAAAGGTGGCTTAAAGAAGTTTGGACATAAAGGACCTATAAGCTCTAGCTTAAAGGTGGCTTAAAGATCGTATATCCTTTAAGCCACCTTTACCCCACCTTTAAGCCACTTTTAAGGACTTGCTTAAAGATGGTTTTTCGCCGTGTGATTCCTTTGAAGATTTCAAAAATCAACAAAAAGTGATCTCTTAAAACTAGAAAATTTATAACAAAACACGGAACAACAGATGTATATAATTACACGGAATCAAAATATGCTTTTGATTTATGTTGTAGATCAATTAAATTTGTGTAGGCCAATTGTTGTGAATTATCAATTTTTCAAAAAGGTTGTTGGGATGATATTTGGTGGATTCGCTCGTACACATAATAAAAACGGGGTCGTGAAAAATATACATGACAATGTTGCTTTCTTTGTGAATGTTATTTCGTGGATAATATGGGCACCCACGAAAACCCTTCAAATACACGTATCTGTAAGCCATCCATCACCAATAAATGATAAAAATCCTCTTGAACGGGAATTGTAATTCATAACAATAAGTAACAACGTTAAATATGTACTACTGTTGAAATATGATGCAAAACATTATTCAAAGAATTCATTGATTCAGTTTCCTTACAAGGCAATATTACCTAAACATCTGTTTTTCTAAAAATTAAGTGAAAAAGAGGAAACGTATCATGTTTTTCTAAAATGTACAGCTTTAGTTATATTTCCACTTTGAACGTGTCATAAACATGTTAGTGCACTATATTTAAAATGTAATAATAAGGAAAGAATAAAATATTCGTTCCATATAATTGATAGTGAATTGCTGTAAACGATGATTCTGTTATGTTCATTAATCTTTTCTTATTGTGCTGTCTCATCTTGTTCGCAGATATGTAAAGGGTAAGTTCGTTTTGACGTAAACTTTAATAACATATTCATACTTTTGTGTAAAAATACATAATTACAACAATCGACTTGAGTAAGTTTAACCCTAAAACAAAATATAAGCCGCCTTTTTTTCATCTCAACGGTTTAGGCTTATTACTTTTTTATTTGGAATACAGTGTTCTTTATTCACTAAATCTTAATTTTACAGCATTCTTCTTAGTACATATATGTTTAGTTGATTATAAACTTCCTTTATCATGCAGTTCATATATTACTGACCACGTAAATGTAATGCTAATGAGGATCGTTCAAGAGAATAAAAGCATCCAACGCAATTGGTTTTCTTAAGTTAAGTCAAATTCAGCACAAAAGTATAAAGAGATGACATTATTATCCGTATTTATCCGTTTAAGCAGATTTGAAATATCAGCAAAAAGTGATATTTCTAAACTAGGCAATTCCATAAAAAACACGGAACAACATTATTGTCCGTATTTATCCGTTTAAGCAGATTTCAAATATCAACAAAAAGTGATATCTCTAAACTAGGCAATTCCATAAAAAAACCCACAAAAAACAAAAACAAATAAAACACGGAGCAACAGATGGATATACGTACACGAAAGTCAAATTAAACTTTTCATTTATATCGAAGGCACATGTATATTTAAATTTGTGTGGGCTAATTTTTGTGAATTGTCAATTTTAAAAAGGGCTGTTGGGATGACATTTCGTGGATTCGCCACACATACTAAAAACGGGGTCTTGTAAATATACATGACAATGTTGCAACTGTCAGTAGAAATGTTGTTTCGTGGATAATATGGGACACCCACGACAACCCTTCATATATCTGTAAGACATTCCACATCAAAAAAATGATAAAAATCCTCTAGAATTTAAATTTTACTTTAGAAATTGTTACTTGTACATGGAAATATAATGATCTTGTTTCTTAGGGTTACTTATTCTTTCAAACTTTATATTTAAGAAATCATATATATAGAAACTAGTATCTAAAATATTTTAGCATTCATTATATATGTAAATTCTAAATATTATTGTAATAAGTAGGCTTCAACATTTGTTGGGGATATTATATCGTAGATACTATTAGAAAATCACGAAAAGCCTCCGTCAAATATCTGTATGAAATTCCACTTTAACGGACATTGATTTAATGAAAACTTTATTTATATAAACAAATATTTCTAAATTTAGACAGGACGAAAAAACAAAGTGTTGCCTGGGATATGTTTGGAATGAGACACTCGGAAATTGTTCAGGTACTTACAAGATTCCTTTTAACCTTTAACGTAATGAACATTTTCTTAATCATGAACGTTTATTCTTATTTTTGTAAGCCTGCAAAGATGGTTATATTGGGGAAAACTGTAGTGCAACGTGTCCTGAACTGTACTATGGTCGGGAATGTCGACTACAATGCGATTGTACCAAAGATCAATGCAATCATGTAGTTGGATGCTCAAAGTCTGCAACAGAAGGTATTATTTTGTTAATTATTGTGTAACTTTATTATTTTAGTACAAATAGTAGAAGATATATCTGTAATTGTAAAAACGTCTGAACCAATACTGCAATTTAGTTTTTTCCTGATCATATTTATATTGCTTAACATAAGCACGCAAACTGAATGTCGGCATAAGTGTGTTTGTTTCGAATACTTTGTTAAATTAAAAAGAATAACTCGTTTCATTTTGGTATTGCAAGGATTTGTGTCACGCCAAAAAAAAAAACCCTTTTATTATGCATTATGTCTTAAAAAATCTTATTTGAACAGTTGAACCGATAACAATTGTTGGCATTGCACTTAGATATTAAACAACTGGATGTTGCATAATCAAGTACTTGACATAGATAAAGAGTTTTATGGTTTTTGGGAGTTGATTTTAATCAACTCTCCTATGCAGTTACTCTGGCAAACCGAAAGTGAAACAGTATTTGTACCTAAGCACAAGTCATCACCGCTGATAACACTTAGTTCTTGAAAATAATCGATAAATTCGATGTCGATGTAATGTATTCTGAAACATTGTGTTTCAAGTAAAACTTAGTTAAAATACCATGAAAATAGTAAGATTTTAAATGGTACGAACAATTTAAATAGTTTTTGTAGTCGTGTGTAATCCTACGCCAGAGTTCATTATAGTCTTGTTCAACCAGACGCTCGGCTGTCTCCGTATATCTCCAACAAGCAGTCTCTCTTGCTTGTCGGAGATTAACGGAGAAATCCGAGCGTCTGGTTGAACGAGACTAGAGTTCAATATTGCTTGGATCCATGCAATTTTTAAAAAAATAATTTCGATTACTGAAACGTAGTTTGATGGATTTAATTCTATTTTTAAATATTGCACATGACTCATATGGGGTTTTCTCGAAATTCTTGTCCGAAAATTCATATTATAAAAAATGTGCGTAATTCAAATACATATAAGAAACTTCTTGCCATGCAAAATAACATATCGTTATTTTCAAAATAAATAATAATCGATAAAATCAACTCCCGTCAGTACTTCAGTACTTTGATTACTTTTTATTGCTCCTTTTCTTTGGGGATTTCTATATGTTTTTAGGTGAGATAAGCATTGTTATTCCATCGTCGAAAACTATTCGAGTTTTAACCATCAAATCGTCAACACCTAAAGTTATTGGTAACTATTGTGAAAATTTTTGTTAATGAAAAAAAACCCTTTAAAGTTATAAGTCATTAGAATAATACAAATATTATCTAAATGATATTTTCCAGGAACCAATACGAAAGCAGATCAACCAGATTTCTAAATACATTTATTTTACAGATAATATATCCACCGCCGTTTCCACAGAACGTAACCTTTGCACAGGAAACAAAACAGAACAACTTGGTCATTCATCACTACTACTTGACATGTTTTATGCTGTTATTAGTCTTGTGATTGTTGCAGTTTTTTTTCTCGTATTTTATATTGCTTTGTTTTTATTAGCTAAACGTTAAAATTAAATTTATGGAAGCTTATACATTGATAAATTTTATAGGAAAATCAAAATAATTGTAATAAATCATTGTTAAGAATTTTTTTTTTTCTAAGTAAGTGTTATTCAATACATTTACATAATTAATATCATAATTATTGAATAAAACTTAACACTAAGCAAGAGGCGCAGGGTCCAATTCTCTTACTTGATCAACAATAGTCTTAACTTCAATCAAATCAGCTTTGAGGTATCGAATAACATATCTCGAAAATTAAGTACAGTACATTATTATCAGAAAGATCTTAAAATTTAATTTAAATATTCGTTGGTAAACATCTATACTTATAAATTAAGACATTTTGCCAATAAACTTCGAGATGCCTGCACCAGAGTAACAGCTTACACCTTTGGTATTTCATCACATGTGAGTTGATGTCCGTAAAATATAATTGAATTTTACTTGTTAAGTAATTATTGAAAAATAAATTAAAAACCTACATTCATTTTCGATAAACCGACCCGAAATAGCAAAAATGAGAGTAAGGTGGTGGAGACGCTTTGGCGGGTCCAAGTCAGTAGTTATTTGCATCAAGATATATGCTTGCAATTAAATAATATTGAACGATTACGTAAACAGTGAATATATTTAATGGGAACTTATTTAGGGTATACATAGGAATTAATATATAATAACATGTTTAATAAATAAAATGAGCCAATTCTTTTCTTGAATGCACGATTTTAGTTTTGATTTATAGAACTTTACAGAACGGGGTAACCAAGAACGCGAGTTGACTTATCAACGTCATGTCGGAAAATGTAGGGCGAATTAATCACCGGGCAGTTACCATGAATCTGACAACTTTGGTTTAAGATATGCCAAAAATGTATGTTCTAGCGTTTTAAAAATACATATATACAATTTTATACCGCTACAGATTGGTAGTAAACCCTATACACATCGAATTGTGAATCAGGGGAAGATTGTGTTAACAACTCGATCTACGTACTATATGAATAAATTATGTATGCAGAAAACGGGGAAGTTGAAAAGGTTGGGAACGGAAGGATGACACGCAGTCTTTTTTTCTGAATTTCTTATTTGCGACAGTAATAAAAGTTATATTGAGACAAGACCTAAAGAACATCATTAGAACACAGATAACACGCACTATTTATCCACTCCTTAATTTGAATTAAAATTTAAAAAGTTTGTAATTTTTCCAGTCAGCTGAAACAAAAAGAATAAAGGTCATGTACATGTACATGAAGCATTGTATCTGCAATAATTCCCGCGCTTGCGCGGGATATCATCTAGTTATGTAAAAACTGAACATAAACTCTTACTTTGGCCCTAACCTATTCCCGGGGATGATGTTTTAAACTATCTACTTTACCTAACGATGATTCCACAAACGTTTCAGCTTTTCTGGATAAATGGGTTTCAAAAAGATTAAAATTGTGTCCTATTCAAAACTCCAATCTATTGCTCTCCATTGGGACCAAATCCTTGTTAAATGGATCTTAACAAACTAAATACCTGAGAATGTTCTCACACAATTCTCAGCTGTCCTGGTTATATAGTTTCGAAAAGGATAGTTCTAAATGATTTACCCAAATTTTACTTATCCAACTAATTTTGTAGCCCAACCCAATACACGAACCCCTGAGGATCACAGTTTAAACAAACTTAAATTAATATTATCTAAAGATACTTCCACATATGTTTCTTTTTCTGGTCCAATGATTTTTTAGAAAATGTTATAAGTTTTTTGTTAATTCAATACCTTGTAAAAAATCAACCCCAAGTGTTGCCCCTACCTAGATTAAAAAAAAAACCAATAATTATAATGATATCCCTTTAAAATGAGAGTGACCTTTTATTTGAAACTTGAATTCCCTCTACAAAAGAATGCTTTATGCCAAGTTTGGTTAAAATTTGCCAATTGGTTTGTGGCAAACGTGCCTGACAGTTGATTGTCTTAAATTTTTAATGTTTTTGATATTTACTTGCCACGAAAGTTTATTCATTCAAGGAATAATTTCTTACATTTAAAATATCGGCTGATCGAAATAGATGTACATGTATAGATATAAATAAAATTATTCACAGTTCATTATTAAAAAATCTTAAATCATGAAAAACATTACATTTTTTAGTCACGTATGAAAAAACAAATATAGAAATATAAATCAAAGTACATGTAGAAGAAAAGAGAAAATTGAAGCAAAAGAGTTAAACTGTGATATTACAATAATACATTACATCAGAATAATGAAATTAAGAATCATTATAGAATTACAAGTGTTTATTTAACTAATTAAATAAAACAAAAGGAAAGCGACGTGGAAATTAATTAACCTAACAAGGAAGCGTATGCTAGAAGAGACAATACAAACACAGTTTAGTGTGAAATCTAATGTAATTTACCGTCACAGCCAACGCCCTGAAGTTATCAATTTTAATCATTGCTTTAATCTTTGAATTTAAAAAATGCAAATGTATTATGTGCTGTGGGTAAGTACAGCGAATGTGGATGAAAAAAACAATACAAATGGCATTGACTTTAAATGGTGCATAACATTTTTCAATTCTACCAGGGGCAGTTGATCATTTGTTCAGAGTTAAGACGATATAAATTGCCTATATTTTCACGGCAACCTTATTTGCATGTAAGTAGGAAACGAATCCGTCTTTGGCAGAACTAAAAAGAAATTTGCAGGGGTTTTCAGAGATTATTTATAACTATGAAGATTAGAGTTAAAAAAAATATTGATACACATTTGTCAATACGATTGCGTCCTTACATTTAGTATAAAGTTTTTTGGAACTAACAAATGGAACGAATGGAATGGATGTAATGAAATTTAGGAAATGTTTTTACACACATTATTTTATGATACTCCGATACAAGAACGTGTATTACTAAACACAATTTAAGGAAGAAAAAAATGCGGAAATGTTTAAACATCCTTCCCTTTGTAATACATATTTAGTAGTAGTAAATTAGGAAGGGTGATAACGTCTAATGGCATCAATGTGTGATTAAATAAATTTGATACAATTAATATTTGTTTATGCAAAAACTTATAAGAGAGATAAGATTTTTTTTTTAATCGGTATTAAATTATGTCATTGGACTCCTCAAAGTTTTATAAAAACATGTATTACATTTAAAGTTTAAAATTTATCAATTTAAAACTTTTAATGCTACAGATGTTTAAAGTTATCTAGATCATGAGAGATGGAAATTTTGTTTGATTACTATAAATTTATATTTTTATAACGCTTTGATTTTTACTTCAGTGTACTAATTCAGTCAAAGTAACATTTGTGTAAATAGAGTTAGTGAGTGGGTAGAGAAAATCAAGATAAGCAAATGATCCAGCGATTACCTTCCTACATCCATTATACATATGGCGAACATTTTCAACCAGAAATACATTCGATCAAGAGCATACATATAGTAATATACATGTATCTCTTTTTTGCGCCAAACGATAGTTTCAACAGTTCCAACTGGTAAGAATGTTCTATTCATATATGCATTGATTTTTGTTTGATTCTAAATATGTTTGTTAATCCTGTTTAACATTTTGGTAGCTGGTTTGAGCTTAACATTTTGTGACATGTTCTTATTTGTGTACGCACGTCCTGTTTAATGCTAAATTTCGATGTTAATTTTATTGTAGATAAAACACAACGTGGAACGCATTTGATAGTATAACTGAATAGGAATGTGATAGCGTCGATTTCTTCATGTACATGTACAACGATATTAAGCTGTTTCATGTATATAGTTTATTTATAACATTTTATCAATTGATGTTGATGTCATTAGAAATACCTGATTTGCTGAATCATGATAAGTGCTAGTAACTGTTGGTTCAACTGATTTAACTGTTGACCTACTGCCTTTTCATGATTTGTAAATTTGTTATCTTTGAAATAAAAAAAAATGTCCAAAAACAAAGCGGGATAGACATAATGACTACTAATGCTAAAGGAACCTAAATGCCATGTACCGCTCCACCGGAAAGAGACAATTTATATTTTTACACGAGAAAAACTCATTGTAATATGTCCATCAGACGGGAAATAGACTCTACAAGGCTAAAGTACTTTTTATAACTCGTGATGACAATTTGATTTTATAAATTTCGAAGGAGTTTTAAAAATGTATAGAGAAAGTATGGTCATAACCATGATTTTATTCGTTCTTTATCTTGGATTTACAAATTCAAAGTTTTGTGAAAGGTGGTAATATTTAATTATCATCCGCGGTTGTCTCTCTTTTTATCTGTCTGTCGATAACCGTAATTAAATTTTAAATTAAAAAAACAATAATTTCATTAAGATCCGGAGTTCTGGAATGCTGTCTTGGATATATTTGGAACAAGATAGAGAATAGATGCATTCGTAAGTTTAAAATCAAAAAGACTCTGATCATTCATTAATTACTTACATGCATTTTCGCCGGTGCTCATTTTTATCTGTTTTAATGGATAGCATGTGGCAAAGGTTACATTGGACAAAACTGTAGTGATCCCTGTCCTCTTCCGTATTATGGTCAAGAGTGTACGGCAATGTGCAACTGTGCTGATAACCAGTATTGTAACCACGTGCATGGATGTACAGAACAACATGGTAATTGTCATAAAATGATATGTTTCTTCCTTTTTGTACATACTATAATGGTTTCACTAATATTCGTGGGCATTAACTTTCGTGGATTAATTGAACACCACACAGTCTTAAGGATATTTTGCCAATAATTCCAACGATACTCATTTTATGATAAATTGCACTACAGCGTTCATTGACATTTAATGTCGTGAATCAAACCAACAACGAAATCCACGAAAATGTGTATTCTACAAATGTTGATGAAAACCACTATCAAAAGTAGCATACCATCGTATTTCCAAGTATATTATAAATGTCCGAATATATCGCTCATGAAGTTTTGTTTGTTTTTTCATTATTGTTATTAATAAAAAAACTGTTCAAAAATATTTATCCTGCAGGTGATGCCTGTCAAAAACCAAAGCTAAAACCAGAGAAACGCTCGAGTGTTACGTTTCTTATGTGGGCCGTTGCAGTTTGTCTGTTTATCTTATCTGTAATTTTTTTTACTTCATATATGTACATCAGATTCAGAATGAAACCATCTGTAGATTTGACACAAGCTTTGTAAGAACTAATAAAATCGTTTCATGTAAAGTAATGTGTATGAGTGTAGTCTTCATTAATATTTTTTATATACATGTAAGTGCTCTTGTAAGCAATAAGTTTGGCAACGATAAAAAGAAACATCACAGGTTTTAAATATAATGAACAAGCGCTTTCCGCTAGGTACACATTAGAACGAATACTTAATTTTTGTTAAGACTTCATATCAAGATGGTGTCCTTGTTAAAACCCGATAGTTTCTAATACACAATTTTGAATTCATGTGTTAATTTTCACTATAGTTTATTTGTAACATAATAAAAGTACTATATGTAAAAAACATTAATATATAGGCAACTATACTAGTAAATTATATGCAAATAAATCTATTATCCATCACTAGTATGTAAATATAAATAGGCGTTGAAATAAACAATGCAACTGAATGTCTGACTGTTTAACCGATACAACTGGACATGCTGCATGTCGTAGCAGATATACTGTCATTGCTATAGATGTTTATTATATTAATTTTTTTTAGAAAAAATAAAAGATGACATTGTGAATAACATTCATTCATCTTATGATCAATTATTTAATGTTTAGCTAATTCATAAAGTAAATATACGGACCAAACATTCCCATTTCGATCAAATTGCGATGAATCAGATGTCATAAATTACCTATTTCTGACATGTATATACCATGTATAATTATCCAATCCAAACAATGCCTAACACAAAAAGGCACAAACAACTAATATATAACATATTTTCTGTCGTTATTTTTTTTTCTATGAAAAGCATCAGTTTTTTTTAAATGGCGTCTTATAGTAATAAATATATAAACAATGTATGTAACGATGCGACATATGTAATCAAAAAACAATATTCTGTTACATTTAATATCAACAACATTTTCATAATAAAGTATAAACAGAACGGAAGTAACGAAACACGATACTTTTTTCAGAATGCAAGAATTTTCATAGTAAGAAAAGGTAAAAAGAATTGATATGCTTTAAAATAAGTCTTATTTTAAAAATTCCAAAATCTAGAACATAAATACAACATCCCATTTTCTGTTAAAGGGTGAGAAACTATACTTACGTAGAACAATAATTCAATTAATTAACATCTACAGTACAGAAAAAAGTTGATTTAGAATTGTTTTAATACTTTGTCTAATTATTGTCTATGTTTTCGTGGTTTCTTAACTATATGAAATCATAAAAATACAACGCAAGGTAGTGAAATTAAAATATTAAGAAATTTGTAACATATGGCTGTTAAGGTCTATATTAGATTAGACGAAATAAAATTAACAATTTTCGGCAAAAACTAAATTCTTTCACAAATATCATAGGCTGTACGATGTTACCATTTCAATCACTGTTCGTTGATTTTCTTAATAAAAAGACATATATGTCATCGTAAAACAATTAAAATCAATAAAGGCAAACGTTTTCAGATTTGCTTTTAACATTTCCCCCTTTATCCACGAAGATTTACGTATAATGGGAGAATATTTGTGTTTTGTCTTTTCGGAAATTCTCCAGGCTCCTCGCACAATTTAGGATATTATCATCCGTGTTCTCATCATGTCGTGATGATAAGCAAATTCCTCTTAGAATTCCACTCTAATATAATATAAAAAATAATATATTTATTATAATATTTAAAAATCTGTCATTTAACGGTGCAAGTGCATGTATAGGAACTATGTTTTTATATTATACCGATCCGAAAATATATAAGCATTAATTTATAAGCATTTGATTCGTTTTATCTGACGATGGAATTGTTCTTGTTTATTTCTCTTTGGATTGTTTCATCATATTCTGATCGTTGTGGCGGGTATGATTTTGTTCTATATTTTTTTCAACAGATGCATCAATGCAAAAAAAAAGAGATTCATTGTAGTTAGGACTCACACTTTGCACATAAAAATCTCGTAATGCCTCGTATTGCAGTCAAATCAAATTATATTTATCTAACTATTGATTTATCAAGATGTGTATGGGTAAGTTTTCTTACCTGCTCAGCAATTGCAAGTTAGTAGTGGAAACGCAAAAATACATAATATTTATATTTTTTAATTTAAAAAAACCCATTATAAGTGGTTTAAAATTAGATTTTGTAGATAATAAATTAGAAATACATTTACTATGCGTTGGTTTGGATTTAATTGAATATTGTACAGGTATTAGTATAGCTTCATTTTGTTAATAAAACCATCAATGTATTTTTTCATATATGTATATGAAAGGTTAACATACTTATATAATATTTTGTAAGTGGGTCTAAGTGCTGTTCTGAATTTACCTGGAATGAGACAGTTGGAGACTGTACAGGTATTTAACGCTGTCTTGAAATAATCGATGTACTGAAACTGTAGAACATATGCTAAATTATCATTTGTTTCAATGCTTACGTACACAGCTTGCAAAGATGGCTTTTTCGGGGTTAACTGTACTGCAAAGTGTCCGGAAATGTATTCTGGTCCAAGTTGTGGATTTAAGTGCAATTGTTTCATTGATCAATGTCACCACATTACCGGATGTCAACAATTTCCTTCAAGAGGTAGAAATGTCCTTAACTGTTTAAACTAATAAATACAAAATAAAGATAACATTAAATTCATATGACGATATTTACACACAACTTATCAATTCAATACTTCTAGATAAATAACGAATACAAATGAAAGAAAAAAATGTCAGTAATATTAATAACATAGCAATGTTTTACAATTTTCTTAGACCAGCCGAAAACAACTATGTTACTGGCGCACAATGTCCCGGTATCAAATGATAAACCCCCGCAATCTAAAGTATTAAGTAATATTTTAACTACAGAACGTTATATATATATAGAATAAATACAACATTAGTGTTTAAACAAGTATTCCTTTTAAAGGAATGATCGGCAATAATGATATATTGATAGCTAGAAGCAATCAACATGATCAGTTTGATGTAAAATAATTTTAAAAAGTACTGTATTTTTACAAAATATATAATATTTTGAATCTGTACACCATAATTTCATTATTATAAACCGTCAACAAATTCAATTTTGAAATAAATTTGGGAAAAGCCGTTCGTAAACTCCTTGTCTAATTTTATATTTTTAACGTTATTATTAAATGTTACTGTATCTTCTTCTTCTTCAGAATACTGAGTAGGGCTCTTCAAAGAGCATTAACACGTATACAAAGAAAGAGTTGTATTAAAATAATTTAATGCGACTGAAAAACATTGAATGCCATCATAACATGCTATTGAGGTCGCATTATAACGTAACCTTGTTTATAAATCAAGCCGTCTTCCTAGCTACTATTCTGCAACATCAACAGATCGAGGTCAGTTCATGGAGCATCTTCTTATGATTGAGGTCAGTTCATCGAGGTCAACTGCATTACTGAATGAATCTTTCGATCGAAATTCTTACGCGTGAGACAAAATGTGCATTCTTGAATTAACAGGTCGAACTGTATTTTATGTAAGTTTGCATCTCTTAAGGTAAAAAAATTGAAATAAAACCGAGTAAAATGTTATATAAATACTAAACCAAACTTCAAGTTTTTATAAGAACTACTAATGCAAGCGGAATGTGTGCGCACGTGGAAGCATTTGCCGGATGCCTCATATGGATACAACAGTGATCGGCCGAAGCCGATCACAAAAAACACATAGTACGTTTTGTATCTATTTCAGGTGAATTAACCACCACGGTGACCAAAATTACCAATATTACAGCAGATCGTCACATATATACAAGGAAGGAAACAAAACGCTCTCACTGGTAATTCTTCATATCGGTCTGGCATGTACGATGCTACAATTTGTTTAGCGATTGTTGCAGCTGTTCTGCTTGCGTCATACTTGGTTTTGACTTTATACAGTAAAAAGCAATTTGTCACGCAGATTTTGCAAACCAATAACATGCTCTGTGGAAATGCCCTATATTAAATATATATATGTATCAATTATTTTAATATCATAATAATATATTTTTGTTTCTGACAATTCTGTATATGTGCATAGACATGTTTTTTCTGTTTATTCGTTGTAAAAAAAATCTTCAACATATTTGCGTGACTAATTTCGGTTAGTTTTCTGGGTAAAAATAATCATGAATTCTCATTGCCCAAGGAACATAATTTATTTTAAAATTAGATAGTTCTCCCCATTCTTATTCTCAATCACAATTCTCCATTTTTGTATGTGGGTATTATGCAAATTTTAGGATATTTTAAAGGAAAACGTTAGAGGATTTGGCTTGTATTCATAATACTTGTATAAATCAGTGATGAGGATTTAGTCAACTGTTTTAATAGGTATAATTTTTTATGAACTTAAACAATACCTTGGATTTCAAATCGATTGATTTTTTTAATAACCTATAACACATAAAGACATATACTAGTATATATGATCCCTGTAACCTTGTACCAGAAATTGACGAAAAAAACCCAGACAAATTATCATACCGCGCTAACGCAAGATATTCAATTTGTCTGCACCGCATTGGTGTGTCTTAGGACCAACGACATACAAAAATTAGCATGCAATGCTTACTTTTCAAGCTTTTAAAGGTAATACTCGAATTATCAAATATCAAAGTGTTATTTATTGCAATCTCTTTTTAATATATATTGATATGCAAATATAACATCTTTAATACACAAATGTGCAATTGGCAGTTGTATACACTACTGTTACCTTCCTACATAAAATGCGATTAATGGTGTTATTTGCACGTGACTTTTTTTATTAGGCATAACGATTTGTTTACTTGTGGGATGATTTGATTCTCGCTATCTTTCATGTAAACCGACTTGAAAAATGATTTGATTAATTTAATATGTATTCCCATACTTGACACAATTTGAGTTCAAACACTTGTTTTTATAAATCATATATGCACATCGTAACTATAAATAGAAATTAGAAAAAAAAAATAATGTTTTGATTTGTTATTATTTTATTTTTTTAATCGAAAAAGCAATGCCTGTCTAAAAGATAATAGAGAAATAGTTTAAGACCAGAAAGAGTACGGTTGAAGTAATTGTACTGGAACCCCGCACATTCAACCTTTTAAAAAATGTGTTGTGTTTGACTAACTGTGCTGGATCCCCGCACGGTAGTAAAGTGTGTGATGTCGGTTTTCCTGTGTTGGATGTCTGCACTTTGGTATAGATTTTGTAAACAAATCTACATTGGATGAAATACCATGTACCGTTTTCAAAATATAACTTGTTGATTTTTGTTCGTTTTGGAGCTTTTATTCAGCGTTTACAATACATGAGCATGTATAACAAATTGTGCTGAAAACCGTACACCGTAGCTATTGCATGGTCATGGTTGCACAATGACCCGGCCAAAACGGTAAAATAACAACATATTAATGCATTATCCATGAGTAGATAAGCAAGTGTATAATACAGCTGTAACAGTGTACATGGAACTTTTTTTTCATTATGTGTTCTAACGAACTAACTATAGCTAACACATTCAGCTACCAATACAATTAAAACAAGTACCTTGTAGCAATATTTTGTCTGTAAAATCATTTTCAAAAATTTTGAAACTCTCTCTAATAAAGTTTTTGAATGATAATTGACAATAACAAATTGTCAACCTACTCAAAAATACGAATTTAAGGCAGAGCAACACGGACAACTAAAATATAGAGGTTGTATAAGGTGACTAGGAGGTGTAAGCATCCCCTGTTGACCGGTCGCACCCGCCGTGTGCTTCTTGTCACAATGGGCATGTCATGATCGAGGTAAATGTCACAATCGGGAAAATGTCACAGTAAGGAAAAACGAAATGTTGACGATTTGCTCTGTTAAGTCAATTCAACTAAAGCTTGGTTACCGTGTGATCTGTTGTGATCGAATGTCCTAGTAGCGCAGTGAAAACTGCACTCGATAGTCACCGCTGCAACCTGAGTTCGACCCCCTTGATCGACAGTGGTTTCATATGAAAATGTATGGTGGTCTCCCGCTTAGAAACGTGGGTTTTCTCCGGGCACTCCGGCTTACTTATACATCAATGACCCCCCCCCCCCCCGCGCTTACATCAGTGACCAACGAAAGATATTAATATAAGTTGTATAACTTGTTTGATATGTTTTACGTTTTTTGTTTTATGTTACCGTTGTGGCGAGCGCAGCAAGAATAACACATACCTTGCATCATTGTCAACTTTTGACATTTATCAACTAACATCAAAGACCTTTAGAGAGAGAGAAAGAGAGAGAGAGAGAGAGAGAGAGAGAGAGAGAGAGAGAGAGAGAGAATATTATGTAATATTTCTAAGTTTTGAAAATTCTTACAAAATACAGATATCACTTGCTTCCCTTTAAAACCGTTCTTTACTTTTGGAGAAAATTGATCCGTCTGTAAAATGTAACTTGTGTTTAATTGGTTAAAAGTTTAAAGTGTAAACACAGAACACTGTATTATTTTTATTTTGTACCTTGTTGTTATCAGACTTTTATCTCTTTTTTCCTGGTTCATCTTTTTTTTATCTTTTGTATACGTTTTATCCGTGCCCCCGGTCCTTAATGGTTTGTAGGTGTGTTATTTCCCCTTTTCCAATTTAATGGTTTTACAATATACAATAGCTGCAAAAATTTATTACTTTTCTTTTTTTTTCTTTTTATTCTTTACTATTTAGGTAAAAATGATCTTTTTTAAAATTTCCTCCATACTTATCCTTACTATTCATGCAAGCAAAAAAACAAACTCACAAATCATCTAAGGCAGGTATCGCAGTTGAACGAGTGTGCGTGGGAAAAAGAACGAGCTAAACGTACATGATTCATCCAGAAAATTTGTTTGTCTACGTCCAAAAGTGCTCTCTTATGTTTTCTCCCGTGGCGCTATGCCAAAAATAGCTAACAATGAACTCGAAATTAACGGTGGCTTGAGGTTTGAAGACACGTTTTGAGTAGCGCACAAGATTTAGTGAGACCCAAGATATTTTTCAATGCTTCCATTTCTTCGTATTGAGTCGTCACAGAGATCTCGCGCTAGTCTTCCTGCCATAAATGTAGAGTTGGATCAAACATCTGTAATGCATGTGCTATAGCTATTTCAGTATAAACTTCGATACCTGCCTTAGATGATTTGTGGGTTTTTAGTGTTGTTTTTATTCTGATAGAGAGATTATATGATTATTCGTACGAGGGTTGTTCGGAAATTATTGAACATTTTCTCTTATTCTTTTAGTAAAAAAAAAGATAAACTCTTAAAATTTCACTAAAACTTAAATCAGGATAGAGTTTATCAATGTTAAAAGTTTCTTGTCCATGGCATGAATAGATCATTCCTGGTAAGCTGACCATCATGCCTTCGTCCAGTGACCCGGCACAACCGCAAACTTTTCGCAACGTCATTTAAACATTTCTTATTGCATCTGTGTTTTAAACACCTTACAAACGAACGGAATAAGAATTTATCATTATTTCTCATCTTTTATTTTCATTTCAAGATGTCATCATTTACATTTTCTCTCATTCTTGATTGGGGGGGTGTAACAACCGTTAATGATACAACGCCGCTTAATGATATAAATTGCATTAAGCGTTGCAATTGCAACGCTTAATGCTATAAATTCTTGCATTAACAATTGACATCTTTAACCGTTAATGATAAATCGCCGCTTAATGATAGAATTGTATCATTAAGCGTTACAAATGCACAGCAGTCTTAACGCTTAATGAAACAAGCAAATATCGACACCCTCAACCGCTAATGATACAAACTTCATATCATTAAGCGTTGCAGTCGCACCCTCTAATGATACAAAATTGTAAGAAATGAATGAAATAACACTGTTGTTAATAAAGCAATAAGATGTATATCTTGCGCAAATAAAGAATATTAATAAATGACTTAGGTGTGTATCCATACTGTATTTAAACTAGATAAGAAAACTATATATGTAGACACAGTATATTCTAATCATTTTACGTAAAGCGTTTAAACAAGAATGATCTAATATTTCAACAAACATTTTCTTAAATTAACATGAAAATATATAAATTATGATGTTAACTGAAACACTAGTACCCCTATTAATTAATCCATATTTTAAACATTTTTTAATAAACTGATTGAACAAACTTTTGAATTAAAAAAAGCAGATGGTGCTGTGATCAAACAACAGAAGCGAATGCATACACACTTTCACATGATTGTCTTTATACACAAGTAAATAAGCGCATAAAAACCTTGAATATTTAGATTTTTAAAACAACTGCGTGATATTTGCGGGATTGCCTCGGAGACCGACTGATTAATGAAAGCGGAATGAAAAGTGCTACAGACAGGGCTTTTTTCGTCATTTAACTCAAGGACGTACATGTATCAGTATTATATTATCTATAAACTAAAGAACTGATTAATGAAAGCGGAATGAAAAGTACTACAGACAGGGCTTTTTTCGTCATTTAACTCAAGGACGTACATGTATCAGTATTATATTATCTATAAACTAAAGAACTAGTTTTATGGATCGTGCTTTATCAAGAAGGAGTACATGATGGTATCTTTAGGACTTTGTTTATTAAGGTCTTTCGTTTCCAACGAAATAACTTATAGGGATTGTATTGTTTATTAAGGTATTCCGTTTCCAACGGAATAACTTATAGGGCGTGTACTGTTTATTAAGGTCTTTCGTTTCCAACGGAATTACTTATGGGGATTGTACTGTTTATTAAGGTCTTCCGTTTCCAACGAAATAATTTATAGGGCTTGTACTGTTTATTAAGGGCTTCAGTTTCCAACGGAATTACTTATTGGGATTGTACTGTTTATTAAGGTCTTCCGTTTCCAACGGAATAACTTATAGGGGTTGTACTGTTTATTAGGTCTTCCGTTTCCAATGGAATACATTATAGTGATTGTAATGTTTTTAAGGTATCCCGTTTCCAACAGAAGACCTTATAGTGATTGTAATGTTTTTCTTTCTTTCTCTTTAAGGTTGTCCGTTTTTAACAGAAGACCTTACAGTGATTGTAATTTTTTTATAGTTTTTTCTTGTTTTCCCCCCTTTTTGTCAGGTTTCTCAGAGATGACTGAGTAAATTTTCCTGAAATTTCCAAGAGGGGTAGAAAATGATAATTCCTCGAGGCGTATTTTCTTTCCATTTTTTTCAAAATTCATTTCCATTTGTTCAAAATTCATTTCCATTTTTCCGTTTCCTGTCTCGCGACAAAAAAACCTTTTCTCTACGAGATCTAAGAAACTATAAAAAAAAAACCAAAACTTGAACATCTACACTTTTTGGGATGATAAACCTAAGTCTGTAGATGTGTTTAAACTATTTTTTTTTCAAAAATATTTTGCGTTTTTTATTTAATAGGTAATGTATTTTGCATAAAATAAAAACATTAGTATAAATCTTTACATATGTCATCTATGTGATGTTAAATTAAAAAAAATTCTATTTCCGGTGAGAAATCTCAATTAGCTCAGGTAGCTTTTTAAAAACAAATTTTGTACCCGCAAGATCCCAGAAACTGTAAGTGATCGAGATGCAAAACTTACATGGACAATAAACATTTGATTGAAGATGTGTTTAACGGTTTTCATTTTGTCGAAGGCTTCATACAAATGAAATTGTAAATGAGCTTAACTGTTTTTCTTTGATAGTTTTAGTTAGTCTAATAAACAATAATGTGCGTTAGCAAATGTTTAAGAATCACTAATTTTTATTTTCAACGAACACTTCCGTTTGTTTGTTTCCTGTCCTGAGACAAAATCCACAAAATCTCAAAAACGGTAAATACTTATACAACTAAACTCTGTGGGATAAAACACCTATGCATGTACATGTGTTTACACTATTTTGTTTCATTCGGCGTAACTTCCGGTTGTCACAGGAAGAACCCCGAAATTGTTTATCAAGTGTTAATAACAAAATAAACTGTCTCAAAATCTTTTCTGCAAGTTTAGATAAACAACTGTAATGGTTTTTTTTTAAATTTCTTTATCCTCTTTCAAGTATGTAAAACAGGGACACATCACGTGTCTCACATATATCTCTCAATTTACTTTCACTACATAAGGACTGTACAGTATAAATATCATTATAGTCAAAAGTTTTCCAATATGATTGTGCCATTTAATCTAGGAGATACTGTAAACGTATTATATTTAGCGTGTACGATATTTGGCGGAAATCAGTTTTTGAACAAGTTGGCATTCCACCTAAAGCGCTAGATAGAATACAAAGCCAAATGTAGTACGTTTACAGTATGTCACGTATATACATGTATATGTTTTTGAGGTGGAAAAGTAAAAAAAAACCGAAGTCATCATCAAAATGATGCATCTTGCATACAGAAAGTCGGGAAGGGGTGTTCTTTACAGTATTGCAGTGTATATGACGATTCGTTATATATCTGATTAGTTATTAAGTTTATTTAAGACAAAATGCATCTGTCAGGTAAACAGCATTCGGTTTAATATAATATCATTTGTGAATGACTGCAACATTGCATCTTCCAATAACTTGATTCAGCGATGCCATTTATCATTACCTTTTAATTAGAGTAGAGTTTCTTGCATGTATGTTGTTTGTATATTTAGGAAACAATTTAGGAACTTCAATATCTAAATTTGAACAACGAAAAACGTTTTGTGTCCTTTAATGTTGGTTGGAATAAAACAAATGGTCTCTGCAATTATTTTTATCTCAAACAAGTATTTAATATAGGTATTGGCAGATACTGAGAGCAGTCTGAGTTTAAATACAATGTACATTGGAAAAAAAACCATGGTAATACAATGGCAGTATTATATTCTTAAATTACTTTAAAGTTCAAAAGCAGACTTGATCAAAGTCTATTAGAATAAATGACTCATACATGTACCTGTTGTCATAAATATGTTTCAATAGAATTTTCACTATAAGAGACTAAAAACCATCTAGTGTGATGTTTAATGTGTATTGCACTTAAATCAGTAAAATTCAATAAAATTATCAAATATGTAAATAAATATGAAAACAAAATAGAGGCCAATAATTTTTGTAGAGGCCAAATTTAAGGCAAGGCCATTTGGGGTCAAGCCTTGAGACCAAAAGTCCTCATTCAAAAAAGCGTTTGTTTTTGTTTATTTTTTGCCAACTTTTATTTTAAGGAGCTGGCCACTTTGTTTATGGTTAAAACAATGAAGTCGAATTCTAAATCTATCCTCCCATGGTAACATTTTTAAGTTTACAAGTAAAAAATTTAAATAATAAATATATAAGAAGCCCCCCGTCTTTGGAAGCAGATAAAAGAATATAGGAAAAAATCCATCCCCCCATTAGGATTTTGAAAACTGGCGAAAAATGCTTTCCTTTTTTTTCTTTTCGATTGTCCTGATTTCGGATTAAGCTGTCCTATCCTCTTTAAACAAACGATGCTACGTGCCTGTACTTGCACAACTTAATTGACATATAATGGCGGCGATACAGAGTTATCATACATAAATTTAGTGTAATCGTGATAAATCCAAAATTCCGAATTTACACGCGAGTCGCTGTTTTATGTGTACCTTTAAGATAAATCTGATAGTGTGAAGGTGTAATGTTTGGTTGTCAGACATTCAGTGTAGCTATTAAAAAATCCGCTTTATTTGTCGAAGTCTTGTTTTTTTCTTTTTTGCAATACGTAGTCATTAAGTTAGGTTTGTCTTCATCTGCTATAATAATGGGGCATATTTAGCAAAGCGGGGCATAATGCAAAAAGGGAGCGCTTGCGAGCACATCATAATGCCTATAAATCGGGGGGGAGGGGGCACATCCCTAAAAAGGCCTAGAGAAGGGGCTCCACAAGGCAAGCTGACAAGTACTTCAAGAAAAACAAAGCTGACAAGTACTTCAAGATCAACACAGACATCGCTTTGTTCAAAGTGATGTTATATATGTAAAAGGGTAAAACGGGAGGCGCATACTTAGTTCTGTCTAATTGTCCATATGCTTTCGCTATCCCCCCCCCCATCCCCTTCCCGGACATTCGCAAAACATGAATGCTACACGTATCGCCTTTAATTTCTATAATTTCTATGTAGTTTATAAGTGAGGTCCCAATTCTATGGGGGTCAGTTTTCAACGTGTGTGGGGTTGTAGATATAAGGTCTGGAATGGTTTTCTACTGTAGAAAAAGGACTCTACTTGTCATAGAATACTGACTCTGGGTCAGTTTTCTCCGTAGAAATTCTACGGGGGGCACTTTTCGTCGATACACCGGAACTCCTATATACAATTTTGATTTTTACATAGAATTGATCATAAAAACTAGAATTATGATTGTTGAGCAAATTGAAAAAAAAAATGAAAAGATTTATTTTCAAACATTCATAAAATTTTGTATCATTAGAGGGTGCAACTGCAACGCTTAATGATATAAAGTTTGTATCATTAGAGGTTGAGGGTGTCGATATTTGCTTGTTTCATTAAGCGGTAAGGCTGCTGTGCATTTGTAACGCTTAATGATACAATTCTATCATTAAGCGGCGATTTATCATTAACGGTTAAAGATGTCAACTGTTAATGCAAGAATTTAAAGCATTAAGCGTTGCAATTGCAACGCTTAATGCTATTTATATCATTAAGCGGCGTTGTATCATTAACGGTTGTTACAGGGGTGGGATCGAGTTATTTTTACCCAAAAGTCTAATTACTGTGAATGTCTCCTGTAGTCATTTTGTACACATTTTAGAACTGTTGACAACATTTGGTGTGTCAAAATTACTTGATATTTAATCCCTTTGTCTTATTCTAGTTAAACAATCAGTAAAAAAAATTTGATGAACTGAAGCTCTTTATCCCTTACCATCGTAAAGTTTTTGTTTAACCAATTGCGTGGCCTTAAAAGGTCTTCCTCTGAGATATCCACCAGTTTGATGGATATTCGCTGCGCCGTCGTTGTCAGATTTCTGTAAATATAGTTGTACCACGCCCGTATTTCAACTCGAACATCAGTGAAACTTGATCAAAAGTTAGTCGCAAAGAATAGCAGAATGAACTTATTGAATTTTATTTCTTTTATCATAAACTGTAATTCTACGGACACCTATAATTTATAAAAGTAGATGTTTAAGTTTTTTAATCTCCGAGTTCATGCCTGCGCCGGGTACCTCGGCCACCGACTTGTTTATATACCTACATAAACAAAATATTAAATATTCTTTTAATATTACTTTGTTTAATTGTTTCTTGGGGTTTCTTCAGTGTTTATGTCAATTTTCACCAAAATTTGTTACTTAGAAAAGGAAATAATCGAGTTGTCTTATAATTTCCGAACAATCCTCGTACAAGCAGCAAGAGTTAAGCTAATTTTGCGTGCATGAACAGTAAGTATAAGTAGGGAGGAAATTTAAAAAAGTCATTTTGAACTAAATAAAAAAGAATAAAGAGAAAAATAAACAGTTAAAAATCTATGCAGATATTGCATATTTTCAAACCATCAAATTGGAAAATAGGAAATTGCAAACCTACAAACAAGGACCGGGGGCAGGAATAAAACATGTTCCAAAATAAAACAAATTTAAGTAAAAAAATATATGAATCAGGAAAAAAAAAATAATAGTCAAATAACAACAATGAACAAAAGAAAATAATACTGCTTTTACACTTTTGACCAAATTAAACACAAATTACATTTTCTCCAAAATTTAAGAACGGTTTTAGGGGAAGCAAGTCAATATATTTTGTAAGAATTTTTTAAACTTAGAAATATTATAAAGTTCTCTCTCTCTATCACTCTCACATTTTTTATGACGTAAGTTGATAACTGTCAGGGTATCACTAATTAAGTTAACAATGATGCAAGGTACATGTATGCGTAATTCTTGATGCGTTCGCTACATCGGTAGCACCGTAAAACATATTATAAAAATCATTTTCTCACAAAAACAAAACAGTTACTGTTTTTTAACTTTAACTGCAAATGATTTTAAAGAGGCAAGGGCACGATTTTAGTCAAATTCTATTTTTTTGTTTTTATTGTTTACAATGCTTTAGGAATGCATTTCTAATGATCAAATGAAATTGGAGAGACAGTCGTTAAGTTATAGTTAAGATTCAGAGCTTACAATTCTTTGTCATGTAAACAAGGTTCGTGCCCTGTTGTTAACATAGGTTCAATATACGAGTAAAATATCTTTTCCAAGCTGATTTTTCTATCTTCTAAATAATTTTATGCATAAATAACCACTTCCTAACTTTAAACATATTCATTTAAAGTCTAGAACTTACATTTCGCGGCTATGTTAAGGCTGCCCGAATTGATGTGTAGAAAGTCACTTGTCTGAACTTCATACGATATGACGTCATAATTAACTTTGACGTCACGATCTGCATTCCTTTCGATAGTTCTCAGGGAATGTATCGTAACGAAATAAGTGAATTTTACTGAATATTATAAAACCGCGTGATTCCTTTACATAGAAGCTGTTTTAAATACTAGTAATACTAAATTTAATTTTATCATTACTTAGTATAAAAAAATCGGCAGTTTTAAAGCCTCGTATTAGGTAAATGACTATTTATAAACTAATGGTTTGGAGACTCGCCCTGCTAAGTGTAAAATAATGAATGGATATATTTTTATGCAGGTAAAAACAGCCTGGCACAAGTGAAAGATCAATACCATCTTTGTATTTTTTGCGTGAAACTGGTAGAGAAAATAAGTACCAATGTGAATTATGCTGGGGGAAACCTACGAATTTACCCAATGTTGTGTAATTTGAGCTTAAAAAGTAAAAATGTGCCTAATTTCGATGATGGGGCGAAATGTTTTGACAAAATTTCAAATAAACGAAATATTTATATGACCCCCAGCAAGAACTGCAAAATACATTACTTATCGAAGGATTTTTAATAAAAATATATTTGATTTAATGTCATTTATCACTTGCGCCAATGCGATTTATATAGATCATACGTTGTGTTAGGATACACACGTCACGTGCTTAAGAACAACATATGACGTCACAAAAATGCATCAAATATATTGTTGGATATCGCTGTTTATTAATGTAACAAAGATTTAAAGAAAATCGCCCGTTTAAAGTGTTTATTTGATAATTAAAACAGTATCGTTTTCCGATATAAATTTAGCTTCGGACAGCCTTAACATAGCTGCGTTTTAAATCAAGATTCAAAATGTAAACAAAAGGATTGTTCACATAGGAGAGAACTATAAGCTTTGTAACTCGCCAATAACTTACCGAATGATACTCAATTTTTTTTGTTAATTAAAAATGCCTTACCAAATCATTGTAAGCATTAAAATAAAAAAAAAATGTTTTACTAAAATTTTGACCATGCCCCTTTAATATGATTTCGAAACTTGTTTTCAATGATCGGTAAGGCTAGTCTAGTACTTAATGCTTGTTAACTTCCCTAAAATTTGAAAACTACGAAAACAAGCGTTGTACTTCCTTGTACAGGCTGGATGTATTCATAAACGCGGAAACTTACATCTTCATTTTTATACTTGTATTTAATATTTTCATCTCAAATCCCATTTGAGATTTCGTTGTATATTGTAGACTACAAAACTGCATTAATTAAAATAAATACATTTGTGGCGATCGTTGAGAATGTTGTAAGTTCCTCTGAAAAGATTTTTTAAAACCAATAATGTTATTTTAATATCTAACTATTACTGATTCTTTCTTACCACGGATTTTTCCATCTGGTAAAGATACAAAATGTATAGTTCCATAATAGTTTTCATTTGGTGATTCATGCAAGATATAAAAGTAGCGATATTGCAGAAAAAATACATAACCCGCGTTCGCATGATATGTAATTTGTTTTCTACAATGATCGCTTCCTTCATAACCCGCAGGAATTATCAAAAAAGCATTTTTGTTTATATTAACATATTCGTTTTAGCAAATAAGAAATTGTTTGGAAAAGGTAGATAAAATTCTTTAAATTACTGTTAATGTACATCAGTTCATTAGCTAAAAGAAAAAGCCAAATCGTCTTCTATGGTAACTTGAGTACGACATCTTCATGATTATTTAGTGCAGTCTGTGATTTCTCTTAGGTCGCTGTAGATTTCGACCAATATATAAACGGGGCGGGTAGATTTCAGCCCTGTTAGTTTCTAAAGAGCTATGAATTAACTATAAATTTCCGTAAGAAATAGAGGAAATCATATTCGGTAGATGTAAATATAATATTTTAAATAATGACAATGGAAACTGGGACGTAATGCGACAGTAACATTGTTTTCGCCTGGTAGTAGTATTTGTAAAACATTGTTATTTTATATTACTGTAAGAATAAACGTTATTTTAATCATTTGTATTCTTATCTAAAAGAAATAATCATTACTAAATGTTACTCGTTTCCCCATTAGCATAAGATACACGATGACACGAGAACATTGACGGAATACATCGCAAAACCTGCTGGTACGAAAAGAGGGAGCCCTTGTGTGTCAAAAGGATTTGCAATGTAGTTCAACCATTTTCTCAGTCATTTATCGCGCATATTTTCACCGTGGGTTTTCAGCATCGAAAAGATTATAAATGAATATTTTTAAGTAATTCATAAAAAAATATTTCTTTGAAAATAGTGTTTCGTTATACATTACATCATATTTATCGATTATTTTGAAGTACTATAATAATATTTTGTCAGCGGTGTTTAATTACTATTAATTTTAATTAGATTCAAACACTGTTTTGCTTTCGGTTTGTTTAAGAAACTGCATAGGAGAGTTTATTTAAAATCAACTCTCAGAAATATTGAAGGATATGTTTAAGGAATATTTTACGAATTTTCCGTTGTCCGGTAGGTGAGTATAAGAAACCACATAAAAGAAAAAGTAAAAAGTGCACGCCTATTATATTGTGCACACAGAATATTGCTATGCTCAGGATTATTTTTCTTAATTTTTGAATGAATCCATTTTACCAATTTTGATTTGTAATACTTCAAATATATAGAAATCTTTAGTGCATGTTAATATTTTGAGATGACCCCCATTAAAAACTAGACGGTATAATTAATTTAAGGTATTATGCACCTACTGACATCATTAACGTTCGATTCGGTGGTCGGTGAACTGGGTGGGTACTTGTACGTTATGTGCTCTAATACAGATTGTCGGTACATAAACAAGGTCGCCTATGGAAAAACGCGCCACATCAGAAAACGCGGCATGCCTTGTTTTTCTGTGAATACAAAGCTAGGGACAGGTACGTAGTTTACATTTATAGTTTATAGTGTTTTGTATGTGTTTTTTTAAATATGATATTGTTTTTACTGTTTCTATTGTTTATTTTCACAGCTATGATAGACAGTGTCGGGGGCCCTGTCAAAGTAAACAATATGTTGTCAACCTTCAATAAACCTCCCATTGGTGAAGAAAAAAATCTAAAATGCATGGAGAGGCGAGCCGATGAAGTAGTTGAAAAAGTAGCAGGAATGTCCACACACAATGCAACAAAGGAAGCATTTGAGATGGAAATGCAGTAAGGATAGAATTTAGTGTTTACATGTATAACTATCAACTTATTTCAAAATTCATATTTCTTTGCAATTTATGTACTGATACTTGAAAATATTTTACAGGGACATTGCCAAGGAAGAGTCGAAGGAAGCTTTGAAGAGTATGGGTGTTGTTGATGAAGACCTGGGTGTGTGTCCTCTTCCTGATGCTTCACCGTCAATCAGGTACATTTGAATACTTTTAACAGAGATCACATTTTTGTTTTCCGAAAACAACATTCAGATTAAAATTTTTATACTGATTTACAACATCACATTAAATTACAGACAAGTATGTTCTGATGTGTTTGATGGTGTAACTGGTGACCATGCTGACCATAACGATGAATTTTAAATGATCAATGCTGGGAAGATGTTCCTGATGATGGGTAATTTTGTTTAAGCCTAGCAAATTAAAAATAAATACCTACACATCATATCAGCATTCTTATTTTTTAATTATCTTTGTAGCAACGTTCAACCTTCAACGCACTCTTCTTATTTGCTCAGGCTAAAACAAAAGTTGGTCAATAGAAGGTCTGGATTGTCAAGTTTTGTGAAGCGTGCATTGAACTTTCCCTGTAAGAAAAGATCCGGTATGACCATTGCTGTGGATACCGCATGGCAAAAGCGCGGCTTTGACAGTCTTACTTGTGAGTATATAAACTGTATGACAGAAAAAAAATATACTGCCTATAAATACATTTGCTTGACATTATTTCTTTCATTATTTTATTAGCTCATACCTTCTTCATGAGTAAATCAAGGTATGGTAAGAAAGTTGTTAAGACTGTGGTAAATCATAGAACTTGTGGGGTGTGTAAATGGTGGCATAGAAATAGGCCAGGACGTCCTGTCAGAAAACATAGGTGCGTATGCAACCATACAGGTAGTGCCAGACTCATGGAGAGCACAGGTGAATTAATGGGTGTGAAAGAGCTTGCTGTCCAGGGTACACTTATAGAGTGTATAGAAGGAGTTGGTGACAATACTTTGATAGCTCGCATAAAAAATGAACTCAATATCTCTTTGAAAAAAAAGTTTGATAAGAATCATGTTCTGAAAAACATCGGAATCTAATTGCATTGCATGCAGAAAAAGGTATAAAGCTCAGCAAGACTTTTTACACATACAAAAGTGTTTAAAATATATTTTTGCCAAAAATGCTGGAGACAAAACAAACTACAGGAAAATTTGAAAGCCCTTATTCCTCATCGACTTGGAGATCACTCATTATGTGACGGTAGGTTTTGTGGCTTCAAACGTAATCAGAGTGAGACGTACGCTCACAGAAGTCCCCCATACAAGACTGCTTTAAAAGATGATGCACTCCAATCAAAACTGGAGAGTTTGTTCCAGCCTGTAATTGCCAATGCAGAACAAAGGGTTCAAGCCAGCAGTGTGAACACGCCAATCGAGAAGTGATTCTTAGGGCACCAAAATCTCTCCATAATGGCACTTCAGAATCACTAGATTTCAGAGTCAAAGCTACTGCTGCCTTTATAAATGAAGGAAGACACTATATCCCACAGGTTTTTTCAGTTGTTTTGATTTTTGTTATGTTTATGTTTGTTTATATTTTGTATTTACAAGTAGTTACTTTAATCTTTTCTGGTTTTGTTTGTTTGACTAAACCTCCTTTTTATTTCAGTACAGTGTATTGATATTTATTGAATTATATTAAAAATCCCGATGCAATATTTTAACCCCACTTTGAATGAGAGCGGGGTGTACTGTTTTACTCCAGTGTATGTCTGTGCTTCTGTCCATATAATCAAATTACTGTAGTTTTTTTTGCATCAACTTCTCATAGCAGATTTTGATCTGTTGTGAATATGTCATTTAGTCCAAAAATTCTATTTTAGCTTTTTATGTCTAATTTACCGGTACCATTAATAGGTAAACACAGCTGCTGGACTATCTTCTGGCAAGCACACTGAAGAATATGCCATCAAGCGGGTAATGAAGAGAAAGGTCATGCAGGAAAAATCTCAACTCTCATCAACTAAGCGTAGGAGAAATATTCTGAAGCAAGACTGTGTTGTCGTTCAGAATGCTCTGAAGTACTTGAAAGAATATTGTACCAATTTGGTAAGTTCCTACTGTGAAATTTCCATTTTTTGGGGGGGTTGTGATGAATTTGACATACATCTATATTCAAGGATTTTTCAAAAACTTTTTATCTAGGTATTGATCATGATGCTGATACTGATATTTAGAGTTTACCAGAAGCTATACCACGTGGCATTTTAAACCTATTACTTTAATAGAGGGAGCTGCTGCGTCTTTTGTGACATTTGACTTGGAAACCACTGACCTGAGTAAGATATAGTTCCGCATTTAGTAGTACGTGCATTTTCTTTACAAATATAGTATTTTCAAAGATTCTGAATTTAATTCCTTTTTCTAAAATTTAGTTCGTGGAAGAGTTGTACCCCACATTACACAAATGGCAGCCTATGAACATCAATCTGTAGCAACTTTTTCTGTCTATGTGATACCTAGATTGCCTATAACAAGCTCTGCACAACAAGTCACTGGGATTGTTATGAATGGCTCTAGTCTGACAGTCAATGGTAAACCTGTGGATGCTATGGATATCCGTGCAGCAGTTGTTGGATTATTGAAATGGATAAGAGCATTTCCACATGCTCTGTTGATCTCTCATAATGGCAGATGGTTTGGATTCCTGTGCTTCTAAAAACGGTCATGAATATTGATAAAACAGGGGAGTTCTTTGACAATGTGTGTGGATTTATTGACTCTCTATCAATATTTAGAAAGATCTATCCTTGTAGAAAAAGTTATAAACAGGAAGAATTAGTATATTCACTTTTAAACTCAACTTATGATGCTCATAATGCAGTCGGTGATGTTCAAGCATTAGGAAAGTTAATTAAAAACACAGCTATTTCACCACAAGATATTTTGCAGCACAGTTTTACTCCATGTGCTGTCCAAAATGCATTGCTGTTTAGTAAGGAAAAAGCAAGATACCTGCATACATTGAACCCCTTATAAGCAAAGGTGATCTGAAAATGTGCACTGCAGAAAATGTTACATGTTCTGGATTGCAGCTTACCAGCCTCGAAAAAAATATTTCAACGTGATGGAGAGGACGGACTTCTCAATACATTCATTTCACCAAATTCTGAGGGACAACCCAGAGTTACAAATGTGAAAAGAACTATAGAAAGTGTCATTCCAAAACTAGTAGATTTTTTTTTTGGGGGGGGGGTGAATTATTTTCTAATTTTGGAATCATTTCGTATGAATCTATAAATCATTGTCTATTTTTGTGGCCCATACATGCCATTGTTTATTACCAACATTTAGTTCTTTGTATCATGCATTATTTTATTTTTATTATTTATTTATATTTTATTACATTATACTGTATATTACATCTTCATATTGTTATGCATACATGATGCCATTTTTTCTTATTTTACATGTACATGTATCATGAGGTTATGGTTTCTTCAACATTCTAAGAAAACCGTAATTACGTATGAAATACATTTAGAATGAATCAATGCAAGCTATTTGTAATTTTTTTAAATGTCAATTTCACATACTTATTTTATTTACTATTCTATTCATATATTTCTAATTTGTGTTGATAATAAAACATACCGGAAACATAGTTATTAAAAATTCATATTGTTTCCATGGTAACAATTTTTAAACAAAAGTAAGAATGAGTATTATTATAAATTTCTACTATGTGTTTTTACTTTTAGAATGATACACTCTTATTTAGATTGTTTTTTATTGCGTTATATAAGTTTTAAATTCCTAGGATGAATTGATGATGTGAAAACTGAATTTGTGAATTTTGAGGTTTTGCCTTAAATTTCTTATCAATGAAAAGATAAACGGTAAACATATATAAGAATTGGTTCTTTTGGTCTTGTATTCATTTAAGATTATTACTTGAAAACCATTCTTTTGGAGCCGAACTGTTAATGATGTCAAAAACTGAGTTTTCTTTTGCCTATGTAGTTCGTGCGTATGAAAAACAAAACAAAGGATATTCTGTTTTTTACCTTGTTAAGTAATTTAAAAAATGAGAAAGAGTAAAAACATGCATTATATTTAATAATTGACACAGATGATATAATTCTAAGTCATTCATTCTTGCTCTTTTCGTGAGACAAAGAAAATACACCTTCGTTTTGATTGGTTCATGAGATTTGTTGTTTGATGGGCGGTTTGGTACATATAAATGTGCACAACTGAAAAATTAAACGGTTGAACTTGATCAAACTTTAAGAATAGCACTCCTTATTCATTATATTAATGATAATATCAAGTTTGGTTGATTTTTCAATTTTGCCCATTACGGGTGCAATACCTTAAGTGTTTTTTTATAAGGTAAACACAGATAAAATTACAAATCACATATTACAATTTGAGGATAATTGTTATAATTGTAGTAATTTTTCGAACATGCTTCAAAGTGCAGACAACGACAGTTTCTGATATATTCCTATAGTAAATGTTCTGGTTTTTTTTTCAGATCGCCCCTAAAAAGAACCAGATGATAGATTTTCTCGAAATTTCGTAAATATACAAGGCTGTACATCAGCTTGTTATTGTACTGCAGATCATTATCACCCCGTTATCGGATGTTTATAATCTCTTTTTAAAAGTACATGTATAGCTCTATTAACTATTTCACTTTATAATTATTTTACAATTATGGTCTCAGTAAATTCCTATGATATTTGATAATTCAGATGATGACATTTGTGCTTATCCTTAAACATTTTTTCTTGTTAATAAAAATACAAATGATAAAAAATAACGTTTATTGTGCAAGTAACATAAATAAACAATGTTTTACAAATACTGTCACTAGACCAGGCTAGGACAATCATTTTACTGCCGCATAATGTCCCAGTTTCATTAAATTTTTTAAAGTATAATGAATACAACTATTATAAAATCATAATTGTAAAAAAAAATTACTTTAAAATACGACATCAATGTTAAAGGACAACATACGATGGCACGTGTTTTTCGCATATTTCCCATATGAATCAACAACCGTCATTATTGCAACTACTGAATCAAATAGTGAAAAATAATCAGTAATGATTAAATTTAAAAAAAAAATCATTATTATTTTCTAATCGTTTCCAGAATAGCTAATAACCATCAACAAAGAGAGAGAGAGAGAGAGAGAGAGAGAGAGAGAGAGAGACGTCAAGTGCCATTACGAAAACTAGATATTCGCCGCCTTCAAGTGGGCCTAGAATGCCGCTTCCAGTTTTGGGCGATTATTTTCCAGTTTTCGAAATGGCGCCGGTTTTGACGTTTTCATGACTGGTGAAATCTCTCTCTCTCTCTCTTTCTCTCTTTCTCTCTTTCTCTGTGACTAAAATTTGTTATGTTTGTACTTCAAATTATGCAATATCTAACATAAATTTTTGTTTAAAATTAATTCCTGTGAATAAAGCTAGCTTCTTCCTCATGTGCCACGCGCTTAGATGTTACGGAAATTTCTTCAATTGAATGGAAAGAACTGGGAAATATGCAACAACTTTGCCCAACTTATAATGTACTCAAAATTGATTAAGAGCTTTCACAAACATAATTATAACTGATATAATTATGAAAAAATATATTCTGACATAATAGAGATATATAATTCATACATTGTTTACAAAATGTTATCCGATAAACGTATACTGGTACTCATCGGGATTTGCTATGATCTTACATTTATGTGCAATGTTTCATATTCAAATCTGTGCCATGTAGGGTAGGTATCTTAACATTTTTCTTTATATAAAAGAGCAAGATGGGAAACGTTTAATAGAGTCAAATGGCGTATAATTGAGTGTTAAGGGGGAACAGGACACGTATCACGTGACTTTCATTGCAATGATGCTTTGATGTGCTAGCTCTAATATGACGTTATAATTGATTTGACTATATGATGCTATGACGTCATTTATCCATTATGACGTCAAACATGATTTGATAGATCTTTTTCCCGTATTTTACGGCTCTAAAGTGATAATTTTCATATCATGAGTTGGTAAAAATTTAACATTGCATCTTTAGAAATGTAAATGTACAAAATCATAAGCGGTTAAGATAATCATATATATATATATATATATATATATATATATATATATATTGATCATTATTCTGTTCGTGTTAATTAATAAATCCAAAGAATGTATTACTTTCTTGATGGTTTAAAACAAAAATTGTCATTAAAAGTCATAATCCCAGAATAAGGAGTAGGGGCGATTCCTATAATTGTAGTATCTCCCTTAAATACCAAGAAAGTGGCCATAAAAATGTTATAAGGTATAAAGTAGATGTTAAGGTTGAAATATGATTTTTTTTAATTGATTGAGAAGTTTTTATGTGCCATCAAATGTTGTTAAAAGTTAGAATCAAAAACTACAAAACTTGTAGTGCTGATTTTAGCAATATTTTGATAAAATTAAGATATTGCTATATAAGAAAGCCAATAATGTAAATAATTTTAAATTTGTTTCCATTCTTAAAATTAATGAATATATTTTGCAAATAAATTCCATCAAATAAAATAACTATTGCAGAAAATTGAAATTGTTAAAAAAAAAATTCATAATGCCAGAAAAGGGGGCAATTCCTATCAAAATATCTCCCTTGGAAGGTAAGAAAGTAGTCATGAAAATGATATATGCTGTAGAGGACATCTAAATGTTAATGTGTTTAAAAAGCAAAAAAAAATTCATTGACAAATAATCTTACACTGCAACACCCTGTTCCCCCTGAAAATGTACTGAACAAGTTTCCATAAGAGACACATGAAACAATGGTTAACCGATGACGGACCCAATTCAAGACTTCGAACCTCTGCGCAGAAACCGCACATTAGCTATAAATATCACTGTAGTAATTACGTACATCAGAATAAGAGAAAATAATAAAAATTTCGTTCAACTAACCATAATTTGTGATGCAAAAATATTTTGAATGGAGAAAACTTAAGAAAAAAAATAATTAGTCTGAATTTCCTCTGTTTGCGAAAAGTCCGTTATATTTCCACGGTTTATAAATCCTAAAACCCCAAAGGCAGTTTATAGTCTTATAATCTGGTAGATATTGACAATGTTTATACATACATCAGTTTATGTAACGTCAGGCATTACTTAATTATGTCCTTTTTTCAATGATATTTCTGAGGGAAAATGAACCATGCAGTGAACTTTGACACAACCCCTACATTTTTTTTCTGTTCATCGGTAAGCTAATTGACTTCTTAATATTACAATTTAATAAGAGTAAACAATTTATTGCAGATTTTTTAAAATATTTCTCATACCACACCCCAGAAAATTCCCATTACTTTCTATTATATCTAAAGATTTTCGTACCCCAATTTTCAAACGCCCCCAGTAAAATATGAAAGTCGGTGATCACGTAATTTTTTTTATTGATTTTCACTCACCATTAACTGATTAACATTATGTAAACATTTGAATAAAAAATCTATTATAGAAATTAATTGGGTCCGCCGTCCTTAAGTTATCTTGTAATGGAATAATTTGATGTTTAAACCATAGAAGACTGAGTACGTAATGATAAATGTAGTATATTCATTTCAAAATACGCCAAGTTTTGTACGTCAAGGCTAACAATCAATGACTATCATTCGACAAATTTCATCATTTATCAGTAAATTTCATCATTTATCAGTACATACGGTTTTTTGGTTGTTACACGATAACCTTGAGAGGCGAATTTATTAGCATAATTTCATGTAGTCCGCTATTTTGTTACCTTTCCACACTGTTCTCTTTACTTACCATAAATTATTTTAAACACTCGTACTAGTACAACAACTGACAAAGTGAGAAAGTTGAACTAATCAGAATCCGACATTGGGCTCATATTTTTGAATTTATATCGTACATTGTAAAAAAGATTCTTTATCATATGTCTATCATCAAAAAATACACCTGTTTGTCGACCCACCTTCATGTTTTGATGATGTACAATTCTTAGCAATGGAGTGTTTTTATCAAAATAAAAAAATGTGAACAAGCTCCCATACCCTACGCTCTCCCGTTCTTTGACAATGCTACACATACTGAATGGTAGGGTATTCAAAAAAGGGGCATAACTCGCAACAAAAATCTTCAAATCCAAACTTTCTCATAATATGCACATCTATACTTTGTCTTTAACACCAAGCTCTAAACCAAAAAGATCCGAAATACCAAGAGATGTTATGGAATCGGAATTTTCAGTCAAAATGCACAAACAAATTATGCACATGTAAACGTTGTGTTCTAAATACCTACAACATTTTACAAAATTAATTGCAGCGGTTTAATGGAGTTGCGCTAACGGAAAAAAATCCGGGACTGACGGGCTGGTTGACTGACTTACGGACGGATAAAAAAACATTATACCCCTCGCAACTTCTTGCGTGGGGGTGAAATGAAAAACGTACTTTGATTTCTATCCAAAGAAAAGTGTATAGCTACACATGCAGAGAATAAATTGTGTGAACATGAAGCTATGATAAAACGAACATATTACGTATAGAAACACTGAAAACTGCAGACGAACCTTATTACTCACAGTTACAGAATTATTGAACTATTAATAATACTTAAGTAGTACGAAACACCCATGAAATCAATATTTTGAAATAGTTTCTCAAATATGCAAAATTATGCTTTAATATTATGTAAAATGTAAGTTCAATCCATTACTTAAAAAAACTTAATGTAAATCAAACCCATCTATCACTCATAGCATAAAAAAAGTGAGATACAGAGGAATTTGATAATTTCGAAACCTACATTTGAATTGAATTGGCGTAACTTTTGGGCAATTTAGCCTTCTATCATTGCAAAAATGTGTAACTTGTGTTTCATTCATAGTAAAGACCTAAATTTTGTCACAACTATCCCTAGTTTTTATAATTTATACCCAATAAACTTCAATGTCATATTAAAAGGTCAAAGGTCAAATATGATGACATGACGTCATATAGCATCTTTATGAATTTTTACCTGTCAAATATACTTAAACCTCAATAAATCTAAAAGCAATGGTCAAATTTTCACTATTTTGATATATTTTAATTACAGGGTCATGTCAATCATACTGTTAAATGTCAAGGCATTTGTTAAGTACTTGAAAAGTAATTTACCGGCAAAGCAAATCATAACGATCACTATTTTATTTTTATTTATTTTATGCTCAAAGGAGGTTCCATTAGTAGGTGTGGGGCAATATAGACAAAAATTGCCAGGTCGGATTCATTTAAACTTAGAAATATTTATAGCGAGCGCAGCTCGCCGGCGCAAAGATTAAGACTAAGAACCAGTGCACGCGGGAAAAAGAACAAGCTAAACCTACAGATTCATCAAGAATTGCCATACAAAATTTTTTTGCCATATTTGCCATAAATGGCTTACATTAAACTCATAATTTACGGTGCCTTGAGGTTTGAAGGCCCGCTATGAGTAGCGTACAAGCTTTGGTGGGAACCAAGATATTTTTACATGCTTTCATACCTCGTATTGAGTCGAGAAACGAAAACACATGTATGAATAGTCATTTGAACGTGTGACGTCTCAGTGATCTCGTGCTAGAATTTTCGCGGTAAATTTAGAGGTTGATCAAACATTTGTAATGCGTGTACTTTGGCCATTTTAGTATAAATTTCGATACGTGCCTTTAATAGATCATTTGTGGGGTTCGTTTTAGTGTAAGGTTTTTATTTTGATAGAGAGATAATATAATTGTACAAGCAAGAGTTAAACTGATTTTGCGTGCATGAACAGTAAGTATAAGTAGGGAGGACATTTAAAAAAACTAAATTGAACTTAATAATTAAGAAAAAAATTAACAGTTAAAAAATCTATGCAGATATTGCACATTGTCAAACTATTTATTTGGAATTTGGGAAATTACTCACCTACAAACAGGGACAGGGGGCACGGATACAACGTATGCCAAAATAAACAAATTCCAACAAAAAAAAATTATGAACTAGGAAAATAAATAAAAGTCAGATAATAACAAGGTAAAAGTAAAGAACGGTTTTAGGGGAAGCAAGTCTATGTATTTTGTAAGATGTTTTCTAAACTTAGAAATATGATATAGTTCTAAGAACAATTATTAAGTTCTCAGAAAAATTGAATGATAGGATAAAATTAGCTTATTTTTGTACTACCTTAAGTTAAAGGATAACTAGCTGTGAGAGACACAAAAAAAACCCAGTTTCTATCGACATTTTCAAATGCATAGCTAATCAGTGAAAATAACCGTTTATCTAAACAATGAATATAATATTCTTGTCTTATATGATGATTTCAAATATTTTAACTTGCATTCTAAATTTTTATTTCATATAGATCAGGCGTTCTGGAGTGCTGTTTTGGATATGTTTGGAACCGGATAGAGAACAGATGTATCCGTGAGAATAATCTTAAAAAAAGTTTGTGAAGTTTCATATATATACATATGCTTGTTTTATTATTCTTCTGTATAAATATATTTTTTTAATTTAATGTAAAGCGTGTAAAGATGGTTATTTTGGACAAAACTGTAGTGATCCCTGTCCTCCTCCTAATTTTGGTCAAACCTGTAGCTCAAAGTGCAACTGTTCTGATGAACAATATTGCCATCATGTGCTTGGATGTATAAAACCACAAGGTAAATATCTGATCATTTAGTGAATTCGTTGAAATTTATAATCAAAGAAAATTTTGTCAAATCATGTTTATTTGCAGCATCGGTAGTTGACGCGCAAGAAAACGAAGTTTCCATTGTTGTTCTGTAATTATATGTATTTGTTTTTGCATGTACATGTATATGGGATGATCAACATACGGTACAATATTATTCAAGGTGCAGATGATGCCTGTCAAAAACCAATACTTAAACCAGAAAAAGACTTGAGTTTCACGTCTCTTATGTGTGCTGCAGTAGTTTGTCTGTTTATCGTAACAGCAATTTTTTTCACTTCTTATATTTACATCAAATTAAGAATAAAACCATATGTAGATGTGACATCAGCTTTGTAAGAATAAACATTTGCTTCATTTCTATATTCTTCTTTAGCATTATTTAATAATGTGGCTTATTATACAAGCAACTAGCGCGTCAAGGTAAAAAGAAATAAATCTTACCAATTTTAAATATAAAAAACAAGCCTTTTTGCGTCATTTATAATTCTGAATCAAATCTTTTCGTTTTATAAAATTCAAATTAATTAATAAACAATATCTTTGTTCTAAGCAGATCGTGTCTGACACATAATAGTTGTATTATGGATGGATACCAATTTTAAATTCAATCAGAATTGCATTTTCAGGAAAAGTCCATGTTCACTATTGTGATCTGTTTGTTTATTTTTAACATACAGTAATTTGGTGAGCATTATCTCTATGTCACGCATTATAGAAATGCGAATAAATCATTTCCCACCGCAACTGTTCAATCACAACAGTTCATAGCTTGTAAATAAAAATAAGCATTGAATATTCAATCCAATTGAATGTTTACAATTATAATATTTTAAGTGATGGAAATGTTAATTAAACAATTGCGTGCAATACACAGACAGTACTCAATTGCTATCGCTACTTTTGTCTGTCACTTTAATGGATAACCAGGATATCGCTAAGATCTAAATCTGAATTACAATGATAAAATTCATGTTCATTTTGAAATTCATAATAATATACGAACTAAACGATCTGATTTGATTTTAATCAGGTTTTATCAGGGACCTAGAGGTCATAAAATACTTACGTTTGTATAGATTTCCTTGCTAATCCTGACTGTCAAGACAACATACTTAGCTTGAATTCTAGATAACTGGCTACGGAGAATGTACATGTATATAATAAATGCAAATGCAAATAGATAAATAGATATGTACTATTTGTATATGACTTTATCAGACCCTACCTATCATCCAAATCAGTCGGATATTTTTTCAACGTCTACTTCAGTAGTTTCAGCATCGGTATTCCATGGATAAGCAACCTTAAAACAAATATTCTCCTGTAAACTGTGGTTCATAAACAGGTTCAATACTGTCTCCTGCGTCCATGTGACCAGGTCAGATTACGTATTATCCTTCAATTTTAATCAACACTCAGATATGTTGCACTAATTAGTTAGGAGAGCTGGGTGGTCGTGGCCATTTTTAGACTATATAAATCTCCTTAAAAAGAAGAACCCTAAATTATGATATCGGAAAACATTACGATTTTAAAGTAAAAATTATGAACATTTTCTTAATAACAGTTTATAGCTAAAACAAACATTTTTGTTTAAAAATTAAGATGGATATGATAGTTAATTTGTTGACCAACGAGCCTCCTTGACCAAGATCGACTGAATATAGGTAATTGCAAGCTCATTGAAATATATCGTATTTTTAGAATCGAGCATCGGCCCTGATACATGTACACGTGATCTGGACTACGTTTGACACCAACTTGCCCTTAGGAATATCTGTTCGTCGTTAAGGGCCTGTATAGAAAGTTTTCTCAAATAATCGTTTTTTTCATTGCAAGATCATTCATTCTATACACAGCCCTGGAAAGACCCATTCTCTTAAAAGATTCTGCAATATAGCTCTACGGCATCATTTGCAACAAAATAATAAATTGTTGTAACCTAACATATTCTATTAATTTCAATTACATTTAAAAACTCACCAACGGCAATTTTTCTCAGGGAAACGTACATATACATTGTACCACTAGTTTTATGCCAAAGCTGGATTATGTACAAAATAGGTTACAAAAATATACATGTTCATTGAGTACGTTATACAAAAGAAAGTCCAAAAAACAAATAAAAGACATGAACACCAAATAATTTTCGATCTATTACAAAGATTAACTTTTCCCGGCAATGGAATAGTGGCAGAATGATTTCTATATGTATTTGTGGTACCTTATTTTATTTAACTGTGGGATTTTGTGTTCATCATGTTCATTTATTCCTAATGGGTTTCACAATTTGATACACATTGTACAAGTGATTCATTTTATTTTAAAATATAAAAAAAATATCGCTCTGTTTCTGACCGAGAGATGCAAATAAGACGTTGGAAGTGGGGCTGGATAGGACACACGTTGAGGAAACCACCATTCAGCATTACACGCCAAGCCCTTACCTGGAACCCACAGGGCAAGAGAAAAAGGGGGCGTCCAAGAAACTCCTGGAGGCAGGGTGCAGAGGCAGAGCTACAGGCACTAGATATGACCTGGAACAGTGCCACCAGAGCAGCCCAGAACCGTGTTTGTTGGAGGACTATTGTTGATGGCCTATGTTACTCACGGAACGACAGGCCTAAGTAAGTAAGTAAGCAATTAAGTATTATTGACCATATGTTATAGAAATGTTCTCACGTTTTGCTACATGATTAATGCTTGTCTAGGTTAAATCTGACTAATCTAAGTATATCCAACAATCTAGCAATAGTCAATCGTTATATTTACTATCACCATGATCTACGAGGTGAATATAATACATGTTACTGAATTTTTACAACATTCGACATGATGTAGACCAGGGATTTTCAAAATGCTTCGATTGGTTACCATTTCTGTCTACCATTTAAATATGCGTTTCCACTGTTTACGTTTCATGAATGCCTAAAACATGACGTTAAAATAATAATCGTTTGCCATTATATCAGCAACTATCGTATGGTATTGTATTAGCATCTATCATTGACGATAGATAATAAATAGTATCTTTTTGAAGAATCGCTGTTTTGAACGTTAACCAAATATATATATTTTTTTGAAAACATTCGGAAAAATATACTGCACAAGTATAAAGCATTATGATGCAAGATTAATTCATTTTAACGTTCAATTTAAGTCTTTAATCTCATTACGTTTACATTTCCTTGTTTTATATGAATATGTTTATATATGTGCAGAGTTTTCAACGGAAAACCAATTGAAAATTTATACTATTTCTAAATCATCGAGGAAGACGGAAACGATAACAACAATTTTTCTCATTTATTTCATTGCAAATATGTTGGTAGTCGTCAACATATATTTTATGTTTTTAAATAATATTTATACCTATTCACAATTATGTCAAGGGTAAGTCTTTATTTTTCTTCTAAATTGACCAAAACCTTTTTTTTTACTCTCGATATTATAATTTAAGATAAAACAAGATGCAAACATATAATAATGATCCAAGATTACCATATTATTACAAAAGAAACAATTTTGATTTACTCTTATGTAGCTTGATTGTACTCTAAATAGTAGATAAACCTTAATATCAATTTTCTGGTTGTTTTTTTTAAGACCAAATGGTCCGATATGCTGCATTGGATATATTTGGAACGAAACCTATGACAAATGCATACGTTGGTATCTTTTGAAAAATGTTTTTCCCCGTTAACACCAAAGTCAAATTATTAGTTTGTGCCATTTGGTAAAATAAAAGGTTGCTGAATGTCATATTACTGCCATTAAGGCACCTTTCCAGACCCCTCAGTCAATATTCCGTTGACTAATTGGCAGGGCTAAATACTGTTGTTATTATTAAACAAGAGAATTTTCTAAAGGTTGCATGGACGGGTTTATGGGAAAAGACTGTAGTGAACGATGTCCAGCTCCTACATATGGCGTAGACTGTCAGTCCAAATGTAACTGTAGTAATGATAGCTGTCACCATGTATATGGATGTAAACGTTTATTATCAGGTGATTTGTGTTTTATATTGTTGTCTTTTGTTTTTGATATTGTATGTATGTATTTACCAATTCATTTTATCTATAACGTTCATAAAAGATGATTTTTAAACATGTTATATAAACATCAAATTAAAATAATAATTTTACTCTGAAGAATGCGAGATTGGAAGAAAAGGCTGGTATTGTGAAATCCTTTGTCCATACCCAAATTACGGAAAAGGCTGTAAGCTTAAATGTCATTGTGAGAATGATCTATGTGATCCTGCTGATGGATGTACAAGTAAGGAAGTGTATACAGTTATACATTACCTAAAGTAAGGCTATCATTAGCTAGACGATTTTAACACGTATCAACCAGGTTCATATCCTTGTGATTTTTTAACTTATCATAACTATATATTTATCACATTCGTATTTGAGAATATCGCCAAAAATATAAACAAAACAATGATCTAATTTTTACAGAATTGCAAGTTCTATCAAACTGATCTATGTGGCGTCTAAAACATGATTTTTGACCCGTTTAAAAATTGCAAATATATACTAACATTATTTTCCTTTCAGTGAATTCATAAAGAGAAATGTTTGCAATAATAATGTAAACATACTAAATAAACGTTAAATGTTGTTATACATAACGCCACGATGATGATACTTTATGCGAGGGTAATACTTTTTTTCCTTTATAGATTTGACTAGCATACCAGGTACATCGGATATGAATGAAAATACTGGAATTTCACATTCAACTGAATCAACATATATATTAAGACAATACAGTAAAAATCCGACGTCTTATTCTAATTGTTCTTTATTAATATACATTAGGAAATATTGTAAGTGATTTTCATAAAATTATGTTAAAAAGTATATTGTTAAGTGATGTCATCTTACGCGTTTAAAGAGTTCAACTTTTTAATCCAGAAAGTACAAAACTGACAATCATTACCAGTAAGGAGCCAACTCCTGCCTTTCCTATTTCCAAGTCAACATCCACGTACATTTATCATCTAGTTACGGGTAATTAAGTTACGTAAGATTTTTAATTGCTGACAAAGTTAGTTTTGTTAAATCGCTATTCTGTTATATCTTATATATACCGGGTTTATTATTATAAAAAATGATCACTAATAAACACTTTAAAAAAAAAAAAAACTGTCTTTAACATCGATTACGGGGCTATTTTCTATATTGTACATAAAGTCCGTCCAATGGGAAAGTTTATTTAATGATTTCATGCTACAAACACTTAGCATCTAGCATATTAGCATGCTCTTTACTATAAATGCGATTGCTACAAACACACACTTGGTGTTCGTCTTCAAAAAAAACAAACATTCGAACTACCAGCTACGTGGCTGCTATGTGACATATGCTTAAAATATCTTTTTTAAATTCTAGGCAACGAAATGTTAGTCTTTCCCACGAAATAAAATTTGTAACCACGAAAAAACCATCGTTTCTATCAAAAAAATTCCGACCAAATAAATTTCGTTCCCACTAAATAAATTTCGTTTCCACAAATTTAATTTGTTGTAACAAAATGATAATTGGATGGCTTTTAAAAGAATTGAATGCTTTGCAGTCAGTGAACGTTCTATTGTCATTTTACAAAAATGTGTTGCCTCTATAATACATCAATCTTATTTTATTTCGAGGGAACTGTATAGTATTAGAGATGGAACATACGACGGAATTTCTTAATTGTCATTAATTTGAATCTAAAGAATTCGCGGAAAGAAATTTTATTTCGTTGCCGCATATTTTATTTTGTGGCCACGAATTTTATTTCGTAAAACAACTTTTATTTCGTGGCAACGAATTTTACATCGTGGGAACGACGTTTATTTCGTGGCCACGGATTTAATGTTGTGGTCACAAACTTAATTTCGTGGGAACGACTTTTATTTTTTAGCCACGAATTTCAAAAACGTATCTAAAGCACATGAGTTATATCAGTCACCGTAACCAGCCGAAGTTTCGGCAGCGATGTTTTTATTAGGTAATTTAAAAAGTTGCCCTACGGTTGTTGTACAATCTTTTATAGCGTACCATAGAATAAAGATTAAAGAAGTCTTATTCTGTAAAGATTGGTGGTTTTTTTGTTGTTTGTTTTCGGTTTTTGTTTGAAGCGTTGTTGTTAATGGCTGTGATCGCTACGTCATAATTTTTTATAAAACATCACGATTTTAAATTTATTAATCATTTTCTTATACAAGTACGCATATATCAAATATAAATATACCTTTCTTCTTCATAAACATAATGATTTTATCATTTAAATCAACAAGTCTGTCAATAACCTCCAGTTCCAATAATGGTTTAAAAAACAGCTTTTGTAAGACAGTTCATGAATGCTCAAATGCCTTGCTTTATCATGTTACAGTCAGTTTAATCGTTCTTGCAGCAGTGTTTCTTATATCGTACCTTGGTTTAACTATTCATCAATGTATGTTCAGAACTCCTTTATTACATACGTCGCCATAATCTGAAGAAGTTTAGCTGATATGATTTATCTTTTATTAATGTAGTTATTAGTAGGAACCGAAAACTATCGTTTATATCGTTGAAATGTACGTAGTAAATTTAAAAAAAAATATTAGTTGGTTATCAATGGTAATTAACACGAGTTTTATGTTTTGATAGAATATCATATCAAAAGATGAACTATGCATTAGAGATAAACATGAATTATATATGTAATATTTATTTTGATTTAGCCAAACAGTTAATTATCGAGATGATTATCGATTAAACAAATTTGTAGTTTAAGAAATCTTCAAAATATTTACAATTTACAGAGAATTCACGAGTTAAGTATTTAATCTATTTATGGCAGCATAATGGGCAATAGAAAGTACATCTATCCAATTATATATTGACATTTCTGCGGGGTTTTTTAACTTATAAACTATGTAAAAGGTAAGCGATTTACAGCTATACATGTACTTAGCATGTATTTTTATCGATAACGGGTACTGTCTGCGAGTGATTCAGATTTTACATTTCCCTTCTAGCTTTATATCTACTAATATTCCCAAAAATTGACTGACTTTGTCTGACATCTACTTTACCACACTGTTCCTTGTTAACACAAGTAAAGAAGTTATACGAACAAACTCTTTCCCGCACCTCATCATATATCTGTAACCAATTCGATATCAATGCAAAGCTCTCCCAACCCTTTTATTCGTATTGGAAAGGTAGTTTTTATAACATAAATATATAACTAGGGAAGGTATCAAAAATGTCGTTTGCTTATTGTTACTTCAAAACAGTCATGAGTTCACGTATAGTCGTTAATTAACGTAGATCTATATTATATATTAATCGCGCATAATCTATATAGAATTATTTTCCATAGTTTTAATTATAAAATAGGCGTTTATTTCTGCATTATATTAGCAGTGAATAATGTTTTTAGTTAACTTGACAGTAAACAATGCGTGCGTAAGATACATATGATTTGAGAAAATTAGTTAAAGGGTTTTTGCCAAAACCACGCGATCTTGAATCATAAACATATTCATGATAGATTATGTATATTTTGTTACTTCTTTCTCCTCTATCAAGGAATCGGATATCGAATAACTGATGGCCAAATTGTCTGGTACGAACAAATTGAAGACATGCGCAAGAGCACTTGCTCTTTGGGTCATGCAGCTACATGAACTTCCTAAAGTTTACTACATATATTACTACTGTGGGTAATTTCCTCTACCATCTCCTCCTAGTGTTTTGAATTGTCTGAAATATGTATCAATTTATGGCATACGACATACATGTATGTATAGATAATACATTTTTATTCATTAATGTTCTCTCCTTCTATTTTCTATTTATTCTAATTACAACGCAACCAAACTAGTTCCATACTGTCAACATTGCTTTGATTATAGTGTGATCCATGTGATCCATAGCTACACGTAAAATTAACTTCAATCATAGGAGAAATGTTTTTCTTTATTTACCGAGTTTCCAGGGATGGGGGAAGCTATCACCTTTCTGTGGGAGCTCAGAGAAAAACTTAATTCACATGTTGTTCAAAACGCATGTTTCCTTATTTGTTTTACAATGTGGGGTTTTGGTGAGATCAATAAATGAATAAAGATTCTGCAACCTCTACGCTCCCCGAATCTACGCATGATGACGCAAGCAGTTCAAGCTATACCTGTGGTCTTAGGAAGGATTGTTTTGTATGGTCTGCGCTGAAAATTGGTAAGCTAGAGTAACAGTACTTTAAAACTATTGAGTTATGAAAATTGTTCATTTTCTTCTTGAAAACCTTCTGCCACAAAATATAGTCCCTTACTAATCTCTGCAAATATATATGTAAAAAAACATTATTATTATATTCAATATGGTTTATTTGGCATTGTAAAATATAAAAATACAGATATAATCAATATATGATACAGAATCTTTAGACTAGAGGTGACATAAAATAGTTATCCAGAGAGAAGAACGCACCTCTTTAAAGACATCCTTTTGAATGATAAGCAAATTGCAACCGCTAAATGCAAATTACAAACATAAAACGTGGATCTGCTCAATTAACGTGACAACATAAAACAGCTACCAATCAAGAAGATTACAAAGTAAGGATATAAATTGGTTTCGATTCTGGATTTTTATAAGTCATTTTCATCGATTATAAATCATTAACATTGAAATAGAAAATATAAGTGCCGATTAAAAAAATCAGTCAGGTATTTATAATAATTCTATCATTCAAAACAAAATTACATTTTCTTCCAATATACCGGTATTAAACTCCATGAGTTTGTTTTAGTGGTATAGATGGTAAAATATCTATACTGATAAGTAATAATTTAGTTTATTTTTCTAAACGATGCCTATGTGTATGTGTTTTTGGTGCATTTTATTGATCACTTATCAATGTTTACACGTTTTAAAGGAATATACTCAACAGATTTACCAGAAAATGTGTTGTAATAAGCAGCGAAAATAGAAACATATAAAGGAGAAATGAGAAGAAAGAAAATATTTCAGATTTGTATTTCAATTCTAGTTTTTGTATGTAAAATTACGACTATTTCTCAAGCACTGAAATTTACTTTGTTTGAATGCGGTATGTAGAGTCTTTGTTTACCTTAAATGTAGCCCATTTATTCTCTGAACGGGGCGTTGCAGAAAAGTAACAATGTATTTAATATGTATATTAAAAGGAAGAATGCATAACAAAACTGTTAAACTTTACGGAAATATTTTTATTGCTGCCGTGAGCAATAATGGATTCCTCAAATCTTCATGTGGTTATTATCAATATGATCTTTATTTGCCAAAACTATATAGCCTCAGACACAAATCTATGTGACGGGTAAGTAATGTTTCTTTTTTCTTATAGCTGATTTTTTTCCCTAGCAATTTAAATTTACTGTGGTGTGCAATTTTGTATTTATATCAATTTGTGGAAACACAAAACTATACTGTCAGTGTCACTGAATTATATTCATCCATGTGATTTCAATTAACCAAGTGGTTTGAAATACGTATGCTGTGTCGGATATATTTGGAATGGAACACTAAATAAATGCATAGGTTTGTATTTTTCAAACATTAATAGTGAATCTTGGAATTTTTATGCTGAAAACAATTTACTTAAAACAACAACGAAATATTTGCATTTTAAGAGTGCCTCGAAGGATTTTATGGACGGAACTGTAGTCACCGTTGCCCCGTTCCTACTTATGGTGAGAAATGTCAATTCTTATGCGAAAACTGTAGTATTGACGTATGCCATCACGTTCATGGATGTCCTCCTTCAGAATTTGGTAAATAGAAAGTCAATGTCTATGTATATTTTTCCATTTCAATTTATAAGCCATAAGTTTCATTTTAGACTGATAACCATTAAAATCTATTCCTTCAATTATTGATTAAAATAAAAATGGTGCATTTTCCTGAGGTATGTAAGCTTTAACAGCATAAGCAAACGAACAATTTCAATCATGACAATAAAATATTTCTTTAATAAAAACTATATTAATTACTAGATTAAAACCACAACTGTTTACAGCTTGTATACCTGGGAAATTGAATAAAAAATAATGTGATGAAATGTATTAATAGAATATGACATGAACAGACAAGGTGTCTTTCCACATATAGTCGGAAGGAAATCCGTTTCAATTTCAATTCAAGCCTATATATTCTCCTAAATAGCTAAATACTGTTGAGTGATATCTGTAAAGGAAACTTTTCATGATACATCTACAGATATTCTATTGCGTTACAAATGACAAAGTGCGCTTCTCATACAATATTTAAACAAAATATACTTTACGATATTCAGGGATGCAGTACACTACCAGCCACAGTAATACATCTATCGCCTCAAACCAGGGCCAGATTCACGAAGGAAAAAGAGAACACTACATGCGAATCATAGTTGGTCTATTAATTCTAGCGGCGTTTCTTTTTGTTATATATATTTTACTTATCAAGTATCAAAATTAATGTACAGGAAATATATTCTGTCGTAGTAGAGGACCATATAATTGTGTAGATGTCTAGAATATTCATAATTACCGATGTATTTCATCATAGATTGAATGGTAATAAAATAATTTGTACATATTACTTATTGTAAATCAAGTACATGTAAATGTACAGGTATGTCCTGTCATTTAAAGGACCGTATAATTGTGTAGATGTCTTGAATATTCATAATTACCGATGTATTTCATCATAGATTGAATAGCAAAATATTATTGTACATATTACTTATTGTTAATAAAGTAAATGAAAAGGTATGTTCTCTGTCATTTAAAGGACCGTATAATTGTGTAGATGTATAAACTATTCATAATTAACGATGTATATGCCCTCTGTCATTTAAAGGGCAGTAGAATTGTGTAGATGTCTAAAGTAGTCATTGTTAAAAATTGAATGGTTATAGAATTTATGAAAATCTTTGAAATTGATAATTAAAAGTGAGCAAGCTCAAATACCCAACGCTCCAATGCTACTGATAATGAATAGCAGGGTACGCCTTAAAAACACAAATCACTGAATAAATGGTCACACCTTCCTAAAATAATCAATATATCAATTATATATACAAATTTATGTTTTTTGTCGTTATCATAATAATATTTTACATTAAATTTGCTTAAAGTACATGTGGGTAAATATAGTCTAAATATACCGCGGCAATGATTAGAAACACGTGTACAGATTCATTCATAAGATTATTTTCCGCTGGTCAGTAGATAGAGAATTCTTAAGAGATGAACTAGGGGTTATGTTTACATCATTAGGGGAATTGTATTGATGATATATGATAAGAAACACGGAACCGAGTTAGTGGCTAAGTGTTAAATATGAAATACGATATAAACTGACCACGGCGCGTCGGAGTAAGTGAACGTGTTGTGAGATGAACATATAAGGGTACGGAGGTTGAGGTGACGTAGGTTAGGGTATATGGACGGCGGAGATAGGACTTTTGGATTAGTGGTAAACCGAAGTCTTGTCTGCGTTGTTCTATATTCAGGTAAGATCATATTATAAGTTGTTCAGAGGATTTCAATATTTTATAATTATTATGTATTATATTGATTTGTTAAATGTATAAAATTGGAATGTTTTATAAATTGTAAAAATAAAAGGTTAATAATATTTAATAAATGAGTGGTAAACCGAAGTCTTGTCTGCGTTGTTCTATATTCAGAGCTTGGGTAAAGAATTTACACCCCAGAGCGGGTAGGACGCCACTCCCCATAGCGGTGCGCAGTCAAGATTCCTTCGGTAAAACAGCGATTTCAAGATCCCGTACATTATGACAATTTTACCCCAGTAACACCAAAGGATTGTCATAATAAGTGGGGAGAATCCGGAGTTTCATCTTCGTCGCTGACAGAACGGTGTACAGGCTTCCCCCAGGCCTTTATTAGGGTGCGTTTGCGAAAGGACGCGAAACCCTAGGAATAACACGATCAGGAGCCGGGACAGTGTGTTACGGTTAACATTACAATATTTTTCATGAATGGCAAATGAATGACAGAAAACACGTCACAAACTAAACTGACTCCATTCCAAAAACTTAAACGTGTGGTGTCCAGACGGTCCGTGAAAAACCTAGGTTCAAAGTTATCATTGGATAAATATATACAGCCTGACGATACGGACACCGAAATATTGTTCAATTCAAATACTTATAAACCGGACTATTGGGATATTTCAACAGAATCTCCTCCAACTTGGTTTGAACCTAAAGTTACGCCTAGACAATTATCGGAGACAGGCGGAGCCAAGTTCAAGTCAGCAGGAAAAGTAGTTGGCGAAAAATCCTCCGTCAGCCCCACCGCTGCCCGTAACGAAAATTCAACTAAAGATAAACTCGGGGAGCACGGTTACGATCACCAGACAGAGCCCGATGGTACTGCAGATCCGTCCAATACAACACCTTTGAACTTTCAAACGTTTGTACGTGCTGATCTAAAAGAAGAGCAAATTCGTGGTCGATTTGGATCCTTTTCCGACGACGGTTGGTCGAGTCATTCGCACCAAGCATCCGAGGACGCAGAGGACCAGGACGGGATTACGCGTGCGACAGACGACCACGTAAAGAGTGAGGACCAGGACGGGAATACGCGTGCCACATACGACCACGTACAGAGTGCGCGTTCTGGAACAGACACAAGAGACAATCCGCCGATTTTTGGAGGGTCAACGATTCAATCAGCTTCAGGTAGAAACTTAAGCATGTCTTCAAAAATTAAATTAGAGAAATTTAAAGGAGACGGTACACAAGATGTAAATGCATGGTTTGAAAGTTTTCGTCAATGGGCTAAATTTCATGACTTGTCTGACGACAAAGCGTTGGATGCCTTTCCATTTTATTTAGAGGTTCATGCGAAAATTTGGTATGAAACATTGTCTCAACAGCAAAAATCAAATCCTTCTATGTTTAAACCTTTGTTTTTTGAAAGATTCAAAGAATTGGAAATTTTTTTAGATTTATCTGTGTTACAAATGAAACAAGGCGGAACAGAACCTGTGATTGATTTTTTGTCTAGATTGATCAAAACAGCTTCCATCAAAAATGTTCCTGAAAAAGTTTTGCTTTCCGTTGCTATCAATGGTTTAAAATCAGAAATAAAAGCTCTTGTAGTAACTCAAAATCCTAAAACTATGGAACAATTAAAACAGATTGCTATTTTGGCTGAAAAATCGCAATCAAACCAAGTTACTGCTTTGGAAACTTATGAAAATTTGTTAACAGAAATCAAAAGCATTAAAGATCAGATGGTAAAAAAGTCTGAGGTCAATCAGATGACCCAAGGTCAGCAATACGCCCAACCATATATGCCTCAGCAGTATTCTGAGTCATGGCAATATGTACAGCAACCATCTGTACAGTGTGCGCCCATATTTGGAGAGAGAGCATCTCAAAGGGTCAGGTTCTATGAACCACGTGAGAGGTCAATACGACCAAACCCTCGATTTACAAGGGCTAGATCACGGTCACCGGTCACTGCGCAAGTCCAAAGTAATGAGTTCAAAACAAGATACCCTCGCATGATAACTCCGCCCCCGTGTGGAAATTGTCTTGGCATGTGCATGGTAAATAGATGCCCTGCCAAGAATGCGGTCTGTTATAATTGCAACAAAATTGGTCATTTTTCAAGGGCATGCAGAAAAACTTTAGCAATACAATAGGAATTCGCGCCTGTCTCTAGGAATTTTGGGACCTTTTCAAACAGACAAAATTTTTCAAAATTTCTTTCAAGATCCAGTACATTATGACAATTTTACCCCAGTAACACCAAAGGATTGTCATAATATCGTTAACAAGAGAAATTGTTTTAAGTTCAAATGGGTCAAATTCTCAGAAAAACAATGGAATCGGAATTTTCAGGTAGTATGCGTATACATGTATACACTCTCTGTCCTTAATGCATTCAACGTTTTATAAATTCTATTCAGGACTACATGTATAAATGTATGAGGAGTTGCGCAGACCAATTCAGTCACTACGAAGATAATACAATGACTTACATTGTAAGTCTCAAAAGAAAGCTTTCTAAGACAGGCCAAAATGACTGTAATACGCAACAAAGAGAATTCACAATTGTAAACAATTGCCCAGTAGGTGGTTGGTTATACATGTAACATTCTAATCCAAAAAGAAACCCAAGAAAAGCATTACATGTAGTTGTAATGCAAGTTTTATCTTTCTTTAATTTAAACAAAAATCACTGTAATGAGACTTTTGTTATTATTATAAACGATGTAAACGTTCTTCATATTTGTAAATATTGTTCTTTTGTTTGCATTCCTTGCATTTTTTTTGCAAATCTAGCAAATTATTCCAATGAATTTGGCATGGATCCTTGTCATTATAATTGATAATGTATTCCAAAAACATACATGACTCCTTAAAAATAATTTCATCCCACTAAATGTACAGATAGTAATGTAACTAGAGACGTGCTCGTTGCAAAGCAACGAATAGGTCTTCCGTTGCAGCTTCCTGTCGGAAAAGGACTGTCAATCAGTCTGATTAAAAGCACCCTCTTCTGCTAACAGAGTCTGACAGGTATTGATAGGGGGTTATCTTCACCCGACCTAAACTTCTGACCAATCAGGGCTTTAGAAAATTTATTGTAACTTTTTAAATGGAGACAGGCAAATTAATTCATGCCTGCTTTCTATGTAACCCCCCAGACTGAGTATTGAAGAGTTGCACCTCTCATTAACAGATAAAGGCATGTATTTAGTAAATGAGAGTATATTTAGGTGGTGTGCAAATATAGAGGTCATGTAAAGATGACCTGTTATCGATACCTATCAAACCCTGATGAGTGTAAGCAGAAGGGTGATTTTAATCAGGCTGGATTGTCAATACGATAAAAGTAAGTTCAGAAAATCAAAAATAAACGATGACGGCTTCTCCAACCTGAGGGTGCGCTATACGAGAGGTGCTCAGCGGGAGGAACAACTCTCCGTATAACGTTTGGCCATGCACGCACTCAGAATCTTTTTTGATGTATTAAAATGTTTTAACAAGCAAATAAAAGAAAAAAATACGAAAATCTTCAAAATCTAATCCATGGTAGTGGTAGGGGAGGGGGGAGTTGTGAGGCAGCTTTAACTTATTTTGTTTAATATAATTTGTTTTCAATTTGCCATAACAATTTATATTGCCTTCTACTAAAATGTGTGTTGGGGGAGGGGGAACAATGACCAAAAATTCAATTTCCTTTATGTTAATTTAAGGTGAATTTTGGTTGCGAGAAAGGGGGAGAGTGCTCTCAGTGGACTAACTGGCGGTTATGTGAGCAACCTCACAAATAATTCCTCCCCTCCCCACTAAGAAAAACAAAATCATAACGAAAGTATTTCCCTATTAGAAAATAATGGATGCTTCTTTTTCTTATAATGACACTGAACTTGCACAAATGATCAAAGTTCAAGTCGGGACATATTTAAGTACATGTCACAAGAAATCTTTGTGTCAAATTTGAGCTTCTAATCATTTCCATGTATATTAGATATGACAGACAAGAAAGAAGCATTTTTCCCAAACGACCTTGAACTTGCACAATTGACCCTTGGTCAAGTTCATGACACATCCTCAGGTCATCAGCAATCTTTAAATGAAAAAGCAACAAAATTAAACTTCACAAAATAACCTTGGAACAAAATCATTACACACACTTAGATCATAAGCAGTCTTTATGTGAGAAAGAACTTTCAATGTTTTTTCATAAAAATGATATGGATCGGACACGATTTTTGCACTTTTCCTGCCAGTGACCTCGATCTTGTCCAAATAATTTTTTATCAAGGTCATGACACACCCTCAGGTCAAAAGCAATCTTTGTTTTAGTTATATTTTGTACTTTTTGAATATGCAGGTATTGACCAATGTTTTGTATGCATATTTGCACTCTCCTCATCATCGTCGGAACCCACGTGTTTTCTATCCATTATACTGCATTGAAAGTAATGTTACAGATAAGAGACCCGTTTCGACGATGTCTCCTCAATGAAATGTGTCAATTTGAATCTAAATGGTTTTTAATTAGCAAGGTTTTCAAAGTTTTTGAAAAGTTTTGAAACTGAATTCCTACAATTCTAAATTTGAGGTTAAAAATACAAATAAATAGGAAGATGTAGCGAAAGCCATAAATGCATTATTGCTTCTGTTTTAGAATATTTCAGAGTTAAAAAATAAAATATTCTGCTGAGTTTTTAGTCAGCCCATGGGCTGACTAATTATATTGAATAAAACTTTAATTGCGCTTGCGTAAATTGGAATTCTGTTTCAGTCCGTGTTAGAGAAATTCGAAGAAGTTATGAAACTGGTCGGTTTCTAGGTCAAACTGCGCATAGATGAAAGACTGTCAATGGGTCAATCCGTATGTGCAGACATACATTGTATGTACATCACTACACGTCTAGCTCCTCACCTATAGGAGGTTGCAACCTTCATGTGCACATGCATATCATTATAGTTCTGGAAACTATTTATCTTGTATTTTGATAGATTGGGTATTCATATATTGTTGACCTAAAATTAGAATTCCAATGGATGTAGCTAATCTTGTAAGTATATTAAGTTGCATTACAACCTCATACTACACAACTTCAATAAAAAGGTTTTTTTTTTATCAATTTTCATATAATTAGCAATAAATAATAAAAAATCCTCAAGAACACATAATATAACATAAAATTATCTATCTGACTTTAGTGTAATTTTGAGAAGCGCATATATTTTTGGGAGGCAGATATGTCGCTATATTATAGTCTGTAAGTCAAGTGAACTATCATGGTCTTACAAATAAAGAAGAAATCTGTCGACACTTGCAGTACTTTGATGATTTCTATGGCGACCGACTGCATTACATAATGTAGTCGTATTATTTTCATAACTTCCAATCCCTTTAATGTGAAGATGATTGAATTCGAATAATAGCCTTATTGTTTGACAATTGACCACTGTAGTGAAAGCACCCTTCAATACCCATTAACCTTCGATACATTGTTACTCAATTACATAACAATTGATGATCTGCAGCCATAAATAAACTGGGGTTTATTCTCAGCTGTGTGCGCTGTGAACTTAAACTCCTAAAAAAAAAGCTTGTATTGTAAAAAAAAAAATCTTATGAATTAAAGCCACCGTATAAACCAGCATACTTTCTGTAGTAACTTTATGCCAGTTGCACGCACATAGACATTCGCTAAGTTGCCAAATGAAACGTGTTACATGTTAACATGTAAAGCTTTTTACACTCATACAACACAAATCACCAACAAAATAACATCGTAACGATCTTTATGAGATCCAAACAAACAACTTTTCCAGCGACAGCCATATCGAAATCCTAACCGTTTTTGAGTTATTAAGCAAAAACTTTCAAGCGCTATTGGCCCTTAATTTTAGGGGCCAGCCCTTTTTTATTGGTGTCAAATGAAAGCCCTTAACATTCTGCACAACTTTTATTCTACATGTATTAACAAAATATTTTTCGTTTAAAAGATACAAAGAAAAATATGTCTAAAATTTTCGCACTTTTTGGAATCCTATTTTTTGACCCCCTACCTTTTTCTAAATAAAAAACGTAATCCAAAAACAAAAATCGATGTGCACAACTTCAATGTCTCTGTTATTCAAATTCGTTGGATTCCCATTCCCTGCTATCATAGTCTCGGAGCCTTTGTCTGGAAACCAAAGGCCCTAAAAATTTTTAAAAGGGGAATAACTCGTTAACGGAGGAGGAATTTTAAAGTTTATGAAATGTATTAGATAGTGTTTTGTAATGTCTATGAGCCCTGAAAATTTGAGCAAAAACCGTTCAGAAATGAGCAAGATATGAAGCCTCAAAGTTCGCGTCTAGGAAGAAAAAAAAAAAAAGAAAAATAAGAATAATCTTACAAGCACAATAATAGTAAGGTCTTCCGTTCGAAACGGAAGACCTTAATAAAAGTGAGGGGACCCAATATGTCTAAAAGATTATCAAAATAATAAACAGTTTCAGCAAAAAATACTTACATGTATACAGCAGCGTCTGTCCAATCAAATATGCATTTATAATTTTTAGTATCTTTTTATGATGCCACTACATGTAATATTGAAAACTTGAACATATAAAACCCCAAATGTTCTGTGATTGTTTGATGTTTGCTTGTTAAATATCGGCAATAATGTTAAATTGTCAGGCAACGTATAACTTGAAACCAGAAGATGAATACCTGGTAAACTATATATTAATTTAAAGTAAATAATACTTCTTCTGGTCGTTTATTCTTTCTCAAATTAAATAACGACGGTTTTCTGGAAACGCAAACCAAATGTACAATTTATATTAAGTTTTTTAGTTTTTCTACCAAAAATTGGTGTCATAAGATCGTGAAATTATCCAAAATGCGAGACAGAAAGGCTTACTGTACTCGTTACACTCCTTGCATTTAACTGATAAACATAAATGCAGCTGCCAAGGCCGGAATTGTTTTGAAGTCACTTTAAACCGCCCCGATTCATGCAATATCGATAGTAATCATGCACACACTATAAAACTGATAGCAAAAAAAAAAAAACAAAAAAAAAAAAACAAAAAAAAAAAAAAAAAAACCCCAAAAAACAAAAAAAAACAAAACTGGAGACACCGGAAGACAAATCAGTTTTATGTGCATTACGTACAACTACGATATGTATATAAGTTATAGCTAAACCTATTGACATACGGGCCCCGCCACCACGTGCCAAAACGATTGTGATATATATTCCATTCATGCTCTCGTGTCATCATAAAACTATAACATAACATCCAAAATAGAAACTACCTACACTTAGTCTTAATGAACACAAAATGATGTACGGTGCTAAATTATGTACGGAAAAAATATGAGTTAGTGATTGAGGTTTTGTGAGAAATGGGCAACTCATTATAATTTTTAAAAAAAATGTTTTGCCACTTGAACAGTTAAGGTCAAGATGTGAATGTAATTTTCTTGTTAGCAAGAAATGTAAAAGGCTGTTTAAAAATTCCTCCGTAAAATAGTTGATGGTTTACAAAGTCTTTGGATTATGTTTTTTTAATTATTTGTTTCTTTGTTTGTATGTTTGTTTGTTTGAAATTTATTAATTTGTAGTTTGGGGGTGATTGTTTACAGTAAAATAAACTTTGAACAACATTTGATTGTATTTCTTTGTGTAGTTGTAAATATAGCATTCCAATTAAGTGTAGTATTTTAAAAGGAAACAGAATTGGAAAACATGTACAATATCAAGGATGTAACTAAAATCATCTTTGAAGACGGAAACAATGACAAAAATTTTTTTAAATATTTATTCCATTGGAGACATGTTCAGAGTAAGCAACATATTGTTTGCGATTTTGCATGCCATTGATACATATTCACAATTATGTGAAGGGTAAGTTTATTCCATAATATCGACTAAATGTTGGACTTGCTCGTAAACTGATAAAAAAATATTAATGGTTCATATTTACCAATACCGACTTTACTTAAAAAAGTGGATGAACTTGTTCTTTAAGAATTATTTCTTTTTTCTGTTCATTTTGAAGACCAGATAATCGGAAATGCTGTTCTGGATATGTTTGGAACAACACCCATAACAAATGCATCCGTTAGTATTTTTGAAAACCTTCTGACTTTCTACGTGATAGAAAATTATATTTCTAAGTAGTACTGTATTTAAAGCTTGCAGTGTTGGGTTTTATGGTAATGGTTGTAGTCAACAATGTCCAATTCCAAGGTATGGAGCGGGCTGTCTGTCTAAGTGTGACTGCAGTAATGATACATGTCACTTTATGTATGGTTGTAAACGTTCAGTATCAGGTAATATATATTTATTATCACTAAATTTTGATTTTCATATTAAATTAACCGATTTGTTTTATTTATAATATCTTTAAATAATGGTTCTTTAACAGCAATCTTCTTTAATTATACTTTGTTAAACTTTATTTTAAAGATTGTGAGACTGGGAAAACAGGCCTATATTGTGAAATATTTTGTCTATATCCAAGTTACGGAAAAGAATGTCAGCTAGAATGCCATTGCAAAAAGGATTCATGTGACCCTGCAAATGGATGTAAAAGTAAAATAGTGTATATTGAATATTTAAAACATATATAATGTAAAGCGATATACGACATCATTCTTTAGAAGATTTGATCAAGTATCAACTAAGTTTATATCATTTAAAGCGATATACGACATCATTCTATAGAAGATTTGATCAAGTATCAACTAACTTTATATCATTGTGAACTGTTAACTAACCATTTTTATTTCAATGTGGGAGAAAGTCAGACCGTAAACTTATAAACATATGTTCTAAAAATGCAACCTGAGTGACTTTTTTTTTTATAGATTTAACAGACACAACAATATCATCACACTTGAAGGAACATACTGGTATTTCACATTCACCGTTTCCATTATTATAGTAAACATCTGAGATGCAATTTCAGTTGTTTCTAAATTATAAATATAATAAAAAGATACGTTGCGTATCATTTCATGAATTAGAGTTATAAAACGGGTTTAAACAAAATCTTTTATCATGTTTAATATGTTCTACTTTCATCTAGAGAGTACCATATTTACCATCATATCCAGTAAGAGGGAAGCTTCTCAGATATCAAAGTCAACATACAATACTAATGAAGTCATGATGAACAGTAAGATTTATCAACCAATCTTTGACAACCATATCAAAATTAAACTTGCTAAATCACTACATTTCAACTGTCTATCTAAGGTCTAACAATATCTCATTACGCTATAGGATGATCCGCAAATACAGTTTAAGATTTTCGCTAGTAGCTGATGATGACGAATTTACGTCCCTTTAGGATATGTTTCTATTATTGTTTACAATTTCCATCCGGTTAGTTAGGTTTTATTTTTTTTTTTTTTTTTAAAGATTAATATTTCCGAACTAAAGGATTTTGAAATCGATGATGTTATTCGACAAAATAGTTGATCTGAGATGTTTCTTATAGTTTTTGTCAGATATTGTATAAAATACAAACAAAAACCAACGTTGGTAGATTTATATGTAATTTTTTAATCGATTTTAGCCAATCACAGTTGTGTCTATGTTAAGCATTTGGCAAACTTCACTTTTTACGCACATATTGCGCCTCGCGCTTCTTTATTCACTACTTAGTGACGGCTTTTTAAAGCTTAATTGCTTATCAATATTTAAATAACCATGAAACATTATTTTAACGCATTTTTTTAAAGATTTAAACATTTAAGCAGTTTTACATGTAGAATTAAGTTTTTAGAATCAAATATTTATTTAAATAACTTTAAACTTTTGTCCTTTAATCAACAGGTCTGTCAAAAGCCTCCAGTTCCAACAAAAGTTCAAAGAATAGCTCCTGTAAGAAAGCTCCTAAAGAGTCAAATACTTTGCTCTATTATGGTACAGTCTGCTTAATCATTATCGCAGCTGTGTTTTTTATATCGTACCTTGGTTTAATTATTTATCATTGTATGTTCAGAAGTCCATCGACAAATATGTCAACATATTCTCACGTCATTTAGCTTACACGTCTTTTCCTTTGCTTCTGTGTCATTCAGAAAATCACATTTTAGTTTTAAACTTGCTTGATTTAATTAATCATTCAAAAATTGAAAAGTACCTCATTGCAACTAAGTTGATTATCAATGTTAATGTCACTGTAAATGTGTTTTAATATAACTCATTTCTCATTTAAATATAAACTATAAATCAGACATTAAATAATTTTTTTTAGTCCAAAAAGTTGGATTTTTATAATGATAATTCATCAACTCAACTCACTTAAAACTTAAAACCCGTGGACTTAGAAAGGATTGTGTTGTACACTTAAGGAGGTTGTCACCTCCAATACTAGTAATGTCAATCATCCGAAAACCACTTAGACTTAAGATGGGGACCTAAAATGTTCATTTATTGTATTTGTGACCCATGTCACTTGCCATTATTAGGAAATGTGGGGCCCCAAACAGAAATGATAATTTTCCTAAAAATTTTTGCTAAAATTTGGCATGGAAATTGATTATTTAAAGAAATCAAAGGAATATTTATAGTTTGAACTATTATTTAATTATGATTTCAATACAGTATGAAGTTCAAAAAATGTAGTGACTATAAAAGCAATATCTAAGTCAAAGTCTAAAAAACCTTGCTTTACTGGTTGCATCAAACGCCAGTACATAATGAACACAACAGCAGATGTTAAGATTGTTACAATATTTTGGGTTAATCAATTTGTAACGCAGATTGAAAAATTATTAGTAATGCCATCTTTCCAACACTTTGCTTACAAATAGACATACATTTATTGTCTCATGCAAAAGTAAAAATGTAGGGGTAATATTTCACACACTTTAGATATGGCATGAAATAAGCTAATTTTGTCAAGAATTGGAGGTAATTTTTTCTTGACTTTTATGACATAAAAGCTAACTTTGACAAATTATATCAATGGAAATATCAAAATATTGTTTAAATATGTTTTTCATAACAACATGAATATATCGTAACACAAAAACTATCTTGAAGTTTGGTCTCCACTAAAAAATTAGGAAGCTAAAGTGACAGTACTCTAAAACTATCGAGTTATGAAAATTGTTCATTTTGTTCTTGAAAACCTTTTGCCACAAAATATAGTCCCTTACTAAACTCTCAAAATATGTAAAAAAAAAAAAAAAAAAAAAAAAAAAAAATATATATATATATATATATATATATTCAATATGGTTTACTTGGCATTGTAAAATATAACTAAACAGATAAAATTAATATATGATGCAGAATCTTTAGACTAGAGGTGACATTAAATAGTTACCCAGAAAGAGAAGAACGCACCTCTTAAAAAACATCCTTTTGAATGATAAGCAAATTGCAACCGCTAAATGCAAATTACAAACAGAAAACGGGGATCCGCTCAATTAACGTGACAACCTAAAACAGCTACAAATCAAGAAGATTACCATGTAAGTATATAAATTGGTTCTGATTCTGGATTTTTATAAGTCATTTTCATCGATTATAAATTATTAACATTGAAATAGAAAATGTAAGTGCCGATTAACAAAATCAGTCAGGTATTTATAATAATTCTTTCATTAAAAACAGAATTACATTTTCTTCCAATATACCGGTATAAAAGTCCATGATTTTGTTATAGTGGTATAGATGGTAAAATATCTGTATTGATAAGTATTAATTATTTTTTTTTTATTCTCTAAACGATGCCTACATGTATGTGTTTTTGGTGCATTTTATTGATCACTTTATCAATGTTTACACGTTTTAAAGGAAATATACTCAACAGATTTACCAGAAAATGTGTTGTAATAAGCATCGAAAATGGCAACAGATAAAGGAGAAATGAGAAGAAAGAAAATATTTCAGACTTGTATTTCAATTTTAGTTTTTGTATGTAAAATTACGACTATTTCTCAGGCACTGAAATTTACTTTGTTTCTACGCGGTATGTAGAGTTTTTGTTTATGTTAAATGAAACCCGTTTACTGTCTAAGCTGGGCATTGCAAAAAAAAAAACAATGTATTTAATATGTATATTAAAAGGAGGAATGCATAACAAAACTGTTAAACTTTACGGAAATATTTTTGTTGCTGCCGTGAGCTATAATGGATTCCTCAAATCTTCATGTGGTTATTATTAATATGATCTTTATTTGCCAACACTATATTGCCTCAGACACAAATCTATGTGACGGGTAAGTAATGTTTCTTTATTTTTATAGTTGATTTTTTCCCCTAGGAATTTAAATGTACTGTGGTGTGCAAACTTGTATTTATATTAACATGTGGAAACAAATAACTATACTGTAAGTGTCACTGAATTATATTCATCCTTGTGATTTCAATTGACCAAGTGGTTTGAAATACGTATGCTGTGACGGATATATTTGGAATGGAACACTTAATAAATGCATAGGTTTGTATTTTTCAAACATTAATAGTGAATCTTGGAATTTTTATGCTGAAAACAATTTACTTAAAACAACAACGAAATATTTGCATTTTAAGAGTGTCTCGAAGGATTTTATGGACGGAACTGTAGTCACCGTTGCCCCGTTCCTACTTATGGTGAGAAATGTCATTTCTTATGCGAAAACTGTAGTTGTAGTATTGACGTATGCCATCACGTTCATGGATGTCCTCCTTCAGATCTTGGTAAATATAAAGTATAAAGTCAATTTCTATGTATATTTTTCCATTTCGATTAATAATCCATAAGTTTCATTTCAGACTGATAACCATTAAAATCTATTCCTTCAATTATTGATAAAAATTAAAATGGTGCTTTACCCTGAGGTATGTCAGCTTTAACAGCATAAGCAAACGAACAATTTCAATCATGATGATACAATATTTCTTTAATAAAAACTATATTTATTACTATATTAAAACCACAAACGTTTACAGCTTGTAGACCTGGGAAATTGAATAAAAAATAATGTAATGAAATGTATTAATAGGATATGGCATGAACAGGCAAGGTTTCTTTCCACATATAGTCGGAAGGAAATCCGTTTCAATTTCAAGCCTATATATTCTCCTAAATAGCTGAAAAAGGAAACTTTTCATGATGGATCTACAAATATTCTAATGCGTTACAAATGACAAAGTGCGCTTTTCATACAATATTTAAACAAAATATATTTTACGATATTCAGGGATGCAGTACACTACCAGCCACAGTAATACATCTATCGCCTCAACCCAGGGCAAAATTCACGCAGGAAAAAAAACCCACTACATACGAATCATAGTTGGTCTATTAATTCTAGCGGTGTTTCTTTTTGTTATATATATATTACTTATCAAGTATCAAAATTAATGTACAGGAAATATATTCTGTCGTAGTAGAGGACCATATAATTGTGTAGATGTCTAGAATATTCATAATTACCGATGTAATTCATCATAGATTGAATGGTAATACAATCTATTGTACAGATTACTTATTGTTAATAAAGTAAATGTACAGGTATGTTCTCTGTCATTATAAAAACCGTATAATTGTTTAGATGTCTAAACTATTCATAATTACCTATGTATTTCATCATAGATTGAATGGTAATAAAATATATTGTACATATTACTTTGTATGAGTCAATGTAAATGCACATCTATGCCCTCTGTCATTTAAAGGGCAGTAGAATGGTGTAGATGTCTAAAGTAGTCATTGTTAAAAATTGAATGGTTATAGAATTTATGAAAATCTTTGAAATTGATAATTAAAAGTGAGCAAGCTGAAATACCCAACGCTCCAATGCTACTGATAATGAATAGCAGGGTATGCCTTAAAAACACAAATCACTGAATAAATGGTCACACCTTCCTAAAATAATCAATATATCAATTATATATACAAATTTATGTTTTTTGTCGTTAACAAGAGAATTGTTTAAGTTCAAATGGGTCAAATTCTCAGAAAAACAATGGAATCGGAATTTTCAGGTAGAATGCGTGTACATGTAAACACTCTTTGTCCTTAATGCATTCAAAGTTTTATAAAGTCTATTCAGGACTATAAATGTAAGAGGAGTTGCGCAGACCAATTCAGTCACTACGAAGATAATACAACGACTTACATAGTAAGTCTCAAAAGAAAGCTTTCTAAGACAGGCCAAAATGACTGTAATACGCAACAAAGAAAATTCACAGTTGTCAACAATTGCCCAGGAGGTGGTTGGTTATACATGTATCATTCTAATCTAAAAAAAACCAAGAAAAGCATTACATGTAGTTGTAACGCAAGTTTTATCTTTCTTTATTTAAAAAAAAAAAATCACTGTAATAAGACTTTTGTTATTGCTATAAACAATGTAAAGGTTCTTCATATTTGTAAATATTGTTCTTTTGTTTGCATTCGAATCTAGCAAATTATTCCAATGAATTTGGCCTGGATTCTTGTCATTATAATTGATAATGTATTCAATGTAAAACATACATGACTCCTTCAAAATAATTTCATCCCACTAAATGTACAGATAGTACTGTGATAACAACATAAGATAAAATAACATTTTTTGTGTGAACATTTATTTTTAGTTAAAGAATATATGTTTAAATATAAAACTGTGAAGTTATCAACATCAACAGATTTTCGCCGATATCAAAAAGTTTAAAAAGTTTATTTATTAATAAAAGTGAGGGGACCCAATATGTCTAAAAGATTATCAAAATAATTAACAGTTTCAGTAAAAAATACTTATACAGCAGCGTCTGTCTTATCAAACATGCATTTATGATTTTTTGTATCTTTTTATGATGCCACTACATGTTGATGTTTGCTTGTTAAATATCAGCAATAATGTTAAATTATCATGCAACGTATAACTTGAAACCCGAAGATGAATACCGGTAAAGTAAATAATACTTCTTCTGATCGTTTATTCTTTCTCAAATTAAATAACGACGGTTTTCTGGAAACGCAAACCAAATGTACAATTTATATTAAGTTTTTTTTAGTTTTCTACCAAAAATTGGTGTTATAAAATCGTGAAATTATCCAAAATGCGAGACAGAAAGGCTCACTGTACTCGTTACAATCCTTGCATTTAACTGATAAACATAAATGCAGCTGCCAAGGCCGGAATTGTTTTGAAATCACTTTAAACCGCCCCGATTCATGCAATATCGATAGTAATCATGCACACACTATAAAACTGATAGCAAAAAAAAAACCAAAAAAACAAAAAAAAAAAAAAAAAAAAAAACCCACAAAAAACCACAAAAAAAAACTGGAGACACCGGAAGACAAATCAGTTTTATGTGCATTACGTACAACTACGATATGTATATAAGTTATAGCTATTGACATACGGGCCCGCCACCACGTGCCAAAACGATTGTGATATATATTCCATTCATGCTCTCGTGTCATCATAAAACTATAACATAACATACAAAATAGAAACTACCTATACTTAGTCTTAATGAATACAAAATGATGTACGGTGCTAAATTATGTACGGAAAAAATTATGAGTTAGTGATTGAGGTTTTGTGGGAAATGGGCAACTCATTATAATTTAAAAAAAATTAGTTTTGCCACTTGAACAGTTAAGGTCAAGATGTGAATGAGCATTTTCTTGTTAGCAAGAAATGTTAAAGGCTGTTTAAAAATATGGTCAATCATGTCAATAATTGTTTGTAGATTATCGTAAATTATGATGGTAAAGCACTTGCTCCGTAAAATAGTGGATGGTTTACAAAGTCTTTGGATTATGTTTTTTAATTATTTGTTTCTTTGTTTGTATGTTTGTTTGTTTGAAATTTATTAATATGTAGTTTGGGGGTGATTGTTTACAGTAAAATAAACTTTGAACATCATTTGATTGTATTTCTTTGTGTAGTTGTAAATATAGCATTCCAATTAAGTGTAGTATTTTTAAAGGGAAACAGTATTGGAAAACATGTACAATTTCAAGGATGTAACTAAAATCATCTTTGAAGACGGAAACACTGATAGAATTATTTTTTTTATATTTATTCCATTGGAGACATGTTCAGAGTAAGCAACATATTGTTTGCGATTGTACATGCCATTGACACATATTCACAATTATGTAAAGGGTAAGTTTATTCCATAATATCGACTAAATGTTGGACTTGCTCGTAAACTGATAAAAAATATTAACGGTTTATAATTACCAATACTGACTTTACTTAAAAAAGTGGATGAACTTGTTCTTTAAGAATTATTACTTTTTTTTGTTCATTTTGAAGACCAGATAATCGGAAATGCTGTTCTGGATATGTTTGGAACAACACCCATAACAAATGCATTCGTTAGTATTTTTGAAAACCTTCTGACTTTCTACGTGATAGAAAATTATATTTCTAAGTAGTATTGTATTTAAAGCTTGCAGTGTTGGGTTTTATGACAATGGTTGTAGTCAACAATGTCCAATTCCAAGGTATGGAGCGGGCTGTCTGTCTAAGTGTGACTGCAGTAATGATACATGTCACTTTATGTATGGTTGTAAACGTTCAGTATCAGGTAATATATATTTATTATCACTAAATTTTGATTTTCATATTAAATTAACCGATTTGTTTTATTTATAATATCTTTAAATAATGGTTCTTTAACAGCAATCTTCTTTAATTATACTTTGTTAAACTTTATTTTAAAGATTGTGAGACTGGGAAAACAGGCCTATATTGTGAAATATTTTGTCTATATCCAAGTTACGGAAAAGAATGTCAGCTAGAATGCCATTGCAAAAAGGATTCATGTGACCCTGCAAATGGATGTAAAAGTAAAATAGTGTATATTGAATATTTAAAACATATATAATGTAAAGCGATATACGACATCATTCTTTAGAAGATTTGATCAAGTATCAACTACGTTTTTATCATTTAAAGCGATATACGACATCATTCTATAGAAGATTTGATTAAGTATCAACTAAGTTTATATCATTGTGAACTGTTAACTAACCATCTTTATTTCAATGTGGGAGAAAGTCAGACCGTAAACTTATAAACATATGTTCTAAAAATGCAACCTGAGTGACTTTTTTCTTTATAGATTTAACAGACACAACAATATCATCACACTTGAAGGAACATACTGGTATTTCACATTCACCGTTTCCATTATTATAGTAAACATCTGAGATGCAATTTCAGTTGTTTCTAAATTATAAATATAATAAAAAGATACGTTGCGTATCATTTCATGAATTAGAGTTATAAAACGGGTTTAAACAAAATCTTTTATCATGTTTAATATGTTCTACTTTCATCTAGAGAGTACCATATTTACCATCATATCCAGTAAGAGGGAAGCTTCTCAGATATCAAAGTCAACATACAATACTAATGAAGTCATGATGATCAGTAAGATTTAACAACCAATCTTTGACAACCATATCAAAATTAAACTTGTTAAATCACTACATTTCAACTGTCTATCTAAGGTCTAACAATATCTCATTACGCTATAGGATGATCCGCAAATACAGTTTAAGATTTTCGCTAGTAGCTGATGATGACGAATTTACGTCCCTTTAGGATATGTTTCTATTATTGTTTACAATTTCCATCCGGTTAGTTAGGTTTTTTATTTTTTTTAAAGATTAATATTTCCGAACTAAAAGATTTTGAAATCGATGATGTTATTCGACAGAAAAGTTGATCAGAGATGTCTCTTATAGTTTTTGTCAGATATTGTATAAAATACAAACAAAAACCAACGTTGGTAGATTTATATGTAATTTTTTAATCGATTTTAGCCAATCACAGCTGTGTCTATGTTAAGCATTTGGCAAACTTCACTTTTTACGCACAAATTACGCCTCGCGCTTCTTTATTCACTACTTAGTGACGGCTTTTTAAAGCTTAATTGCTTATCAATATTTAAATAACCATGAAACATTATTTTAACGCATTTTTTTTAAAGATTTAAACATTAAGCAGTTTTACATGTAGAATTAAGTTTTTAGAATCAACTATTTATTTAAATAGCTTTAAAATTGTGTCCTTTAATCAACAGGTCTGTCAAAAGCCTCCAGTTCCAACAAAAGTTCAAAGAATAGCTCCTGTCAGAAAACTCCTAAAGGGTCAAATACTTTGCTCTATTATGGTACAGTCTGCTTAATCATTATCGCAGCTGTGTTTTTTATATCGTACCTTGGTTTAATTATTTATCATTGTATGTTCAGAAGTCCATCAACAAATATGTCAACATATTTTCAAGTCATTTAGCTTACACGTCTTTTCCTTTGCTTCTGTGTCATTCAGAAAATCACATTTTAGTTTTAAACTTGCTTGATTTAATTAATCATTCAAAAATTGAAAAGTACCTCATTGCAACTAAGTTGATTATCAATGTTATAAGTTATAACATATATTAAGTTGCAAAAGACAATGATAAATTCTATCATCTTTTGAACATTTATATTTTAGCTTAAAAAGCGTTCAAAACATCAATATAGATCATTTTTTATCCAAAAAGCCACAGAATTTACCAAATATATACATGTAATACTTTTGCTCCCACAGATTTCACCAGGCAATATTAATAAAATTTAGAGAAAAAACAAACACCAAAAGCTTTTCTGAAAGAATTATCGAAAGTAAGGTTGTTCGATCATTTTAAATTTCCTGTCTTGTAAACTGTTTTTTCACAAATTAAATTTTCCTTTTGTCAATTTTTGTGAACGCTTGCCGCCTTGTCGGCGATTGGCTATAGTATGGGAGACGTTGCCGTCTTACAGCGAATTCTGAGCTGTGTATATTTCAAATAACGTCGTGAAGGATAGTCTAAATCTGTGCAAAGAGAAATTAAGACTACATGCACGGAAAAGAGTCGTCAAATCAAGAAACCAAGGACTAAGTGGAAGACTAGAAAAGCAATTGAATATTTGTTTTCACAATGACTAATAGTTCTTTCATAACTGTTTTATCTTTATGTACACATTTTGTTTATGCAAGACTCATAAAACTGGGATGGGATGATAAAACAGGCAGCAATGTTAAAACCAATATGTAAATATAGCTACTATTTAAATAAATTATTCCCATAGTAATTGGGAATATATTTTGTTATAAGAATTACTATGAAACCAATACTATTAAAATACACCTACTATTGAAAATTATTGTTTATTTCGAGAGTAGTTGGAAATGGGTTTCGTTATATACAGTACCGATCAGACCCAGCCTAACACCAGAGTAAACCCCGACTAAACCCCGGGTTTACTTTGGGGGTTTATTCTGGGTTTACTTTTTTAAAATTTGGGTCCACTCGGGGTTTACTTTGGGTTAACAGTACGCACTGAAGTGTGAAGCAGATCCGTCTTTTATCTAGCTATCCTACTGACTGTAATTCCTGCCCCTTGTATATTCTGAATACACAGTTATCGTCTGCTTTCAGGGGTATACTTCTGACTGGGTTTACTCTCTGTGTCCAATATGGGTTTACTTTGGGTTTACTCTGGGTTTACTCTGGATTCACTCTAGTAAACCCAAAGTTAACCCAGAGTAAACCCAGAAAGTAAACCCAGGTTTACCTGTATGTATTGTACCCATTTTTCACTTAGTTGTTGCAACACAGCTAGTGCTATATTCCATTTTAACTTGTATATTTCTTTGATAAAGTTTTTTCCCTTTGATGCTTAAAAAATATGACTTATAATTCCTTTTTTGTTTTATCTTACTACATGTATGACTAATACGTTTTATCAAATAATAAATATTGTGTGTGGATAAGTTATATCGAAATAAATTAATTGTTTAATTTTTACTTTTTGGAATTCATGAATCAATATAGACCTGCAGCTATGCACGGAATGGGTTATCTGTGTCAACAGATAAACTGCAGTTGATCCTTTTGCACATTCCATTGTAGTTTGGTATTTACGAATTTCTGAAAACTAAAAATATAATAGACTAAGATATTTGTAACTGTATCAAAATGATGGCATTTTACCTCTCCTTGTTAACGTCTTGCACGATAGTGGGAACATACACAACATACACTACATATCTGCAATCAATAAAACATACGATGTTGAATGAGTTGTGCATACATACCTGATGAATAAAAGTGGATTTTTTTTCCAAATATTATTAGTACTAGACCATTGTGACGCTTCAGAAAAGCTTTGAAAACACTTTGCCAAATACGTCTCAAAAATCAAATAGGGAGACGAATGCCTCACAAATCGTTAAAAAAACAATTCCATAAAATGGCACTTCATGGTTTAGCCTCCTTTGATGCTATTGTTGGTCGTTAATAATATCATACATAGCTGCGGTTGAATTATGTTTACAATTTTCAGTTCAGTAACGCTATACCTAGGTGGTTTTCTTCTACAGACTGAATATATTTGTCAATGTGGGTTTTTTTTTAAGTTGTGTTGATTTGATGTATAAAACATAAAATTTAAAATTTTTAATTGTTTATCAAATGTTTGTACGTTTGACCGGCGTTTTTTGCCCCCTTTATCAGTGAGGCTTGCTATACATGTTAAAATCTTTTTAAAAAGAAACTTAGACTACTATCTAATTTGCTAATGAAAACAAGCCGTCAATTTTTTTTTTTTCGAATTCGCAGAAAAAAGGTACTTAATATATTGTCTTAATTAAAACGTACAACCCCGGATCAAGTCAGACGAGAGTTATAACGTTCAGTGCATTTTTATCTATTAGCATATGCTGGACAGATTATCATTAGTAGACCCCGCCGCCTTCATCGGGTCATCAGATCAGAGTTTATCATGTACTGCCCAAAAAACAAAATCTTGTTAACACGATTTTAAATTCGAGAGGCCTCATATCTTGCTCATTTCTGAACGGTTTTTGCTCAAATTTTCCGGGCTAATAGACTTTCCAAAACAGTATCTAAACCATTTATACACTTTAAAATTCCTCTTCCGTTAACGAGTTATTCCCATTTTAAACTTTTTAGGGCCTTTGGTCTCCAGACAAAGACTGTTAGACTATGATAGCAGGGAATGGGAATTCAACGAATTTGAATAACAGAGACATTGTAGTTGTGCACATCGGTTTTTGTTTTGGGATTACTTTTTTTTTAGAAAAAGGTAGGGGGTCAAAAAGTAGGATTCTAAAAAGTGCAAAAATTTAGACATTTTTTTCTTTGTAGTTTTTAAACGAAACATATTTTTTTCAGACATGTAGAATAAAAGTTGTGCAGAATGTCAAGGGCTTTCATTTGACACCAATAAAAAAAGGGCTGGCCCCTACAATTAAGGGCTAATAGCCCTTAAAAGTTTTTGCTTAATAACTCAAAAACGGTTAGGATTTCGATATTGCTGTCGCTGGAAAAGTTGTTTGTTGGGAACTTATAAATGTCGCTACAATGTTATTTTGTTAGTGTTTTGTGTAATATTAGTGTAAAAAGCTTTACATGTTAACATGTATCTGTTTTCATTTGGCAACTTAACGAAAGTATTTCTGCCTACAATTGATCAAAAGTTACATCAGAAAGAATGCCGGTTTATACTTCCTTTATGAATAACCTAGGAATTTTATTTGCGATTCAACAAGGACGAGGAAAACTATGATTTTAAGCGATAACCGGAACAAATGTTTTATACCATTTTATTTTAGATTTGTAGATTGTAAATATGTTAAGAGTGAGCACCACATATTTTGTTCTTTTATTGTTGATGTAACACAATCAAAACTTTGTAGAGGGTAAGTCAAGCTTCTATATTTTCTATGAAAAAATGACAATAACAAACCGTCAACCATCTCAAAAATCCATAAAACGAAATACAAATTTAAAGCAGAGCAACACGGACCTCCAAGATAGAGGTAGGATCAGGTGCCATGGAGGAGTAAGCATCCTCTGCTGACCGTTCACACCCACCGTGCTCCCAATGTCATATTGGTAAAAATGTCATTATCGGGGTAAATGTCGTAATTTGGGGAAAATATCATGATCGGAAAAAACGGAGAAAAATCCGTGGACAATTCGGTATTTATTCAATAGTTAAGAGCATAGCAATCACCGACCTCTGGAAAACCTCAGAGGCAGGATCAGGTGCCATGGAGGAGTGAGCATCCTCTGCTGACCGGTCACACCCACCGCGTGTGCTCTTTGTCGTAATCGGGATAATAAAAACCGCAAAAGACCGTAGACAATTAGGTAATTAATTATGGTCTAACAATTAGAATGAAAAACGTCAGTCAGCATGCGGCTCAGTGGAAGATTGTATTTGCTGACAAGGTCGTTGTATCGACCATAGAACTTACGAAAAGATGACTTTAAACGAGACTGTTGATAGTCCTGTTTTATCAACTTGTTTGTCAGTAGTTTGCCTTGTCTTAGAAACTGTTCATACGAAGAGCATGCCCTTGCGTATCGAATTAACTGAGAGACAAAAACACCATATGCAGGTGATGAAGGTATATTGCTACATAAGTAAGGAAAGTTGACTATAGAAAAATTGAAGTCATCGCGTTTATCATAAAGTTTTGTTGTTAGGTTACCATCAATGTCCATTTCCAGTAAAATATCCAAATATGAAACAGATGACGCTTACTCTGTGGTATCTTTTATTTCAAGGTCACTGGGATATATGGAGTCGACGAAAGTATGAATATAACAATTGTTAATTGATAATACGTCGTCGATATACCTAAACGTTGAGTTGAAGGCCTCAGCGAGTGATTTATTTTTTTCACGTACAAGTTTTTCAATAAATTCTGCTTCATAAAATAAAATAGGTCTGCTAACAATGGGGCACAATTGTTACCCATGGGAATTCCAACAGCTTGTTGGAAGACTTGATTTCCAAAAACTACATATATGTTGTCCATCAGAAACTCAAGCATCTTTTTAATGTCAACTTCAGAGTACTTGTGTGTGCAATCCGAATGGTTTTTAACAAAACAGTTTTTCAGATTTCCAATGACAAGGTAAGCATTTTTACGACATCCATTTTTATTGAAGAAACAACTGTCGATGATATCAAAAAGTCTAGATTTTAATGTGTCGTGGGGAATGGTTGTATAAAGCATTGAAAAATCGTACGTTTTGATGCTATTGATTTTGGTAAGATTTTGTGACCTCAAAGTTTCTAAAATTTCTTTAGAGTTTTTTAATATCCACATCTGATTCACACCACTTCTGGAGTATATTGTTGTACAGTACTCTTGAAGCTTCTCCTTAACTTCTGTAAGAATTTTAGTAAGGAGTAAAGAGAGAGGTTTGGTAAAACATTTACTGGAACCTGCTATATATCTCTGTTTGTAAGGACTTTTGTGAACTCTGTGATCAATTCGTTTATAGAGAAAATAATTGTATCCTATAAAAGCAGACCTATTTTTGTATTCTTATGAAGCAGAATTTATTCAAAAACTTGTACGTGAAAAAAAAATAAATCACTCACTGTGGCCTTCAACGCAACATTTAGGTATATCGACGACGTATTATCAATTAACAATTGTTATGCCCATACTTATGTCGACTCGATTTATCCCAGTGAACTTGAAATAAAAGATACCACAGAATCAGCGTCATCTGTTTCATATTTGGATATTTTACTGGAAATGGACATTGATGGTAACCTAACAACAAACGCGATGACTTCAATTTTTCTATAGTCAACTTTCCTTACTTATGTAGCAATATACCTTCATCACCTGCATATGGTGTTTTTGTCTCTCAGTTAATTCGATACGCAAGGGCATGCTCTTCGTATGAACAGTTTCTAAGACGAGGCAAGCTACTGACAAACAAGTTGATAAAACAGGACTATCAACAGTCTCGTTTAAAGTCATCTTTTCGTAAGTTCTATGGTCGATACAACGACCTTGTCAGCAAATACAATCTTCCGCTGAGTCGCATGCTGACTGACGTTTTTCATACTAATTGTTAGACCATAATTAATTACCTTATTGTCTACAGACTTTTGCGGTTTGTATTATCCCGATTACGACAAAGAGCACACGGCGGGTGTGACCGGTCAGCAGAGGATGCTCACTCCTCCATGGCACCTGATCCTACCTCTATCTTAGAGGTCCGTGTTGCTCCGCTTTGAACTTGTATTTCGTTTTATGGATTTTTGGGATAATTGACGGTTTGTTATTGTCATTTTTTTCATCTTACATGTATATATCTCGGTTTTCTTTGACTTCTTTTATGCAGAAGCGTATTAGTGCCACATATACACATATAACACTTTAATCTGTAAATTTACATATTAAAGTGTAAAATTTACATATTAAAGTGTGAATTTTACAGATCAATGTGTAAAATTATCAGATTAAAGTGTAAATTTTACAGATTAAAGTGTAAATTTTACACTTGAAAGTGTGAAATTTACAGATTAAACTGTAAATTTTACACTTTAAAGTGCAAATTTTACAGATTAAAGTGTAAATTTTACAGATTAATGTGTAAAATTTACAGATTAAAGTGTGAATTTTACAGATTAAAGTGTAAAATCTACAAATTAAAGAGTAAATTTTACAGATTAAAGTGTGAATTTTACACTTTAAAGTGCAATTTTTACAGATTAAAGTGTAGAAAATTTTTAAAAAATGTGAAGTGTATATTTGGCACTAATACGCTTCCGTACTTTTAAGAACGTTACACGCATTTTCAATTAAATTGATTCCCAATTACTTACATACAGCACCAGAACCGCTGACGTCACAACTCAAGAGGATACTTGGACTCTGACGCCATCACACACGAATCATCAAGCCAAGAAGAATTTCAATACTTTTACAATATTCAACATGACACTAATTAGTGTTTGTTTTGTTGGGGTTTTTTTAGTAAGGGGGGGTTATTGTAAATTAATTAACGACAAATGCAATTAATTTCCTAATAGTTAATATATTTCATTCTTCCAAATCAATAGGTATATATACCATTAACCAACATATTGCCGTGGTGTTTCTCTGAACATACATTGGTTTAACTTTAAATTTGCAGCAATACATGTTTATTGCTTATTTACTAAATACATCACCATATTTTGTAGATGTTTAGTAGAGAAACCGTGCATGTCATTCATATAAATGCTGAGGTATATTTTTAACTTTGATTTAATTAATTGTTAATGTTTTGCCGAACTTACAGCTTGATATTGGATAATTAAACAATAATCTCTTTTGGTGATTCATGCGGGATATGACGGTAGATACATTGCAAAAAAAAAAATACATAACCTGCGTTTGCGAGTTATGTAAATTCTTTCTGCAATGTGGTTTCATTGTTTATATTTATCTTTCTTTTGACAAATTAATGAACTAATTGTAAAATGTAAGTAAAAGTAACTAAAGTGTGTTAATGGTTAATGTGCATCAGTACGTTATGTAAAATAAAAGTACCTAACGGGGAAATTCGAAGTAAACATTTTCTATTGTTTAAACAGAAGATTGATTAGAAAAGTAAATTGTTCGGATCACCTGTTGTCAGTCGTTTGTCAGTTCGACCGTCCCTATGTCTGAAAACTTTTCACATTTGTTGACTTCTCTTGAACCACAAACACTACAATATTGCCTTATGGAAAGAGGAATCTAATTTGTTTAACTAAAGGACGAAACCCTATTTAGAAGGGAGAGAAACAAGACGAAAATAGGGTGTGCGTCTTAAAAAATTTTCTTCTCAAGAACCGCTGCACCAGAAATGCTAATATTTACAACAATCTTGTATATCTAGTGAATATTCTAAATTGTCAAAACCATGACATCCGGACCAATGTTGTGGCCCCAAGAGGAGTACAATGTTTAACACATATATACGAGAGTTGTCCAAAACGTTCGTGGACATTATCAGGAAAGTATTATTATATTTTAATATAGAGTAAAATAATGTATATATGTATAAAATCAGAGCAATGTACATTTTCGTATTGGAGTTATCATTATATATACATTGCCTATACAGGTCGCACGGCCCAGTCTGACGTTGAGTAATTAAGACGTTTTTATAACGTCATAGTCCTGGGTTTACCTGAGAGTAATATGCCGCATTCACCGTTTGGTATGAGGGTACAATCGCATACTCCATCAAATTATCGCTTGTGTCACTTTTGGATAAGTAAAATCGAACTATTTCGATGTTTTTCCTGTTCCCTCCCTGTTTGTTTTGATTCTATCGGTGTTTTACCTAAGTCGACACAATTTCATGATGGCGCGCTGTTCCATGCGGTCAGCTGAGGTCGTTTTTTCAAGCGTTTTTAAAGACATGTTCTTGCCGTAATATCTTTTAAATGTCCTCTGTTAGTTTGAAAATAGCTTTAAATGACGAATGAAAATGACGTACACAATACAGACTATATCATAGTAGAAGATTACGAAGTTTTGAAATGTTTTATAAAAACTGTAAATATTCATACCTAAAAACTCAATTACAAAGTTTGGACAATTTATACGCTGGGCCGTGCGTACTTTCCGCGACCATTTCATACATTAAAAGTTTAGTTTATTTCTATGGAAATCATTCAAAACCACTTTAGTTTAATTTGAAATGTTATGACAAAGATTTAAATATACAATGTATATATAATTTGTTATATATAATATATTTAAGATGACAAACACGCCATTGTCCACGAACTTTTTGGACAACCCTCGTATATAGGGAAAATATTTAATCTTCTTCTCAAGAATTAAAATGCAACAATTTGTAATATTTCTATGCAAGCATCCTCAGATAGTCTAGATTTTAAATTGATAGAACAGTGACCCCTTGACATTCAATCATGGTCGTACAGTCATTTCATGCACATCTTTTACAATTTTATCCTATGCTATGGTATGCAATTTTAATTATATGCTTTGATATTTTAGTGCAATGCTATGAGATTTGTATGCTATGAGAAATTGAAATGAAGGGCTTAATGATATTGTATGCTATGCTATCATAATCATATGCTATTAGATTTTAACAAAAACGCCCCTATACACAGAAGAGTTCCAAACATTACGAAGTAAAAAGATAAGAAGCCAAAATTTACCACTAATCTGCAATGTGGACATTTACTGTTTTATATAAAAGCATTTAAAACCGAGTTAAAATCGTGTTGTATGCTATGCTATGATATGGTATGACAAATGAGAATCAATGAGATTGTATGCTATGGTATGAGATTCCAATGCTATGGTATGATATTCCAATGCTATGCTATGGGAATTCAAAGCTATGCTATGCTATCGTGCATGTTGTAAAAGATATGCTTGAACTGACTGTAAGAGGTAGTCAAAATCAACATAGAAGTATACTTACAGGGAAAATGATTTTTTTTTAAAATCGTCCATTCAAGCAACAATGCTTTGATTAGTTTGGATTTTTTTTACTCTAAAAAATGTCTTCTTATATGAAGGTCACAGTGACCGTATTTCACTTTTTATAATTATTTATTGTTCAGATGATAAATTTTAAATCTTTGATACGTTGAGACCTAGGATATTGAGATTTGTCAGTTGATGCATCTTAAATCGTAGTATATGATGTCCAAACAAATCGACTTTTTTATTTATTGTTTATACTGTATTGTCAAATCTTTGAATATCTAAAAATCTGTGTGAGTTTTACAAATGTCGAAAGAGAATGATAAAACAATTGTTGTTCATGTGATCGATGTGACCAATGGGTCTCTTGTTTACTTGTATGTACTGTGTCTCTGATTGTGCAAATGGTAATCTTTGTCCTTAAAACATTCAGTGCAATCCATTATTACTCTGGTTTTTAAGGGTAGGTATTGCTAAAAGATGTTAGTATGTATTTCATAACTTCCATCTTACTTGGCCATTTTATTAACTTCCAAAGCAAGTATCATGATGTGTTATCCAGGTAACACAAATCTGTAAAACACGCGAATTTTCTATGTTCAACAAGCGTATACCTATAAATTCATTAAATAAAATTAATTTACGTAAAGTTTCTGGTTTGTTTTTAGTTCATCTCTGATAATATTTTCATTTGCACTCTTTGGACTATTGCAATATTTTAAACATTTTGAATAAGTCAAACAATAATGCTACTTTTGGTATTTCTGTATACTGTCTGACCTCGTTAACGTTTCCATAAAAAACTCTGAAAAAAGTTTTTTGTCATTCACATATCGATCTTTCCATATATTCCATCTGAACAAATAAAACGTGTGTTTGGCATTTAATGAAAATGCTGATTGGCTCTCTATTTCCAGTATCACAATAGAGGTGATCTCTTGGAGGCATTAACCGCTTTTTATCGTACAACATCTGAACGCTCTCTAGTGTATCTGTATAGTAATTCAATGTAAATTATAATCTTGGAATAGAGCTCTAATCATAAATATACTAAATTGTATGTAAATGGCATACCTGTATGCATAATGAATGGTAGCCTACCTATTATATTTGGGACTATCATGAATAATTAATTAAATGTGATGAATACCGTTATGCTCATGTTTTAAAGTTATTGTTGGGAAAGAGCGTTGGTATAGTTGCACCTTTTTTGTATTAAGTTGTTACCACCTGACTTCTCGTAGAATCAACTACAAACATCGTTATAATTCTCGATTGTTTTTACGCAAGCATAACTTATCCACTCTAAACGTGCAAGTGGCAATTCCGGGTAAGATCAATCGAAACGCGCTTTAGTTAGCCTTTAATACTTAAAAGAGATACATGTTTATTTGGTAAATTGATATTCCCTGTACAAGAACTTCTTATGAGGCGTAATCAATTGAAAAACCCCAGTCAATAACGGTCAGGGCTTAAACGGTTTAATGTGTTCTTTACATTTTTACATTTAAAGAACAAGAAATATATTGTTGAAACAGAAAACCCAAATATTAAAGTGTCGAATAAACATATACCTATCTATTGATCTTTGCCAAAAGTCTAATTAAACGAATCCAAATATTTCTTTCAACGTATGAGACTGACAATTATGATATAGCTGCCAGAATTGGTTTTAAATTTTTCAATTATTGTAGATGGATTTAATATTTTACCTTGTAAATACATGTATGAGGACTTTATCTCTGACAACAAAAATGCTTTTAATTAATGAATGGATGTTTTATAACAAAGTGTTTATGACTTTAGTTAACGTTAAATTACAAGGAGGAAACATTAGTTAGAGGAAACGTCAAACTACTCTCCTAGATGCAAGCATACTTTGAAGTGGTTTTGAACCGGACTTAATTAAAATTTGTTAATATAATATATAGAAATATTTGTCATCAAATCAGGTTTCTAAACATTCTTCAGATGTTTCCCATCTACAGTGTCTTTTTGCTTCTACAATTATTTGATTTCCATGTATCTGAGGAGTCACCTGTAAGGTAAACAAGTAAATTTTCTGTCTTACCTCATGTTAGGGCATCTGGAAAGATCTGGTTGTTTATCGCACTTTGTGTCTGCCGGCATTCGCGGGTGCATAAAGCCTTTTAACAAAAGTGGAAATCCATGATCACGAGATTAGGATTCTGAATGCTGGATAGAACCAAAATGTTAAAAAAGTATAAAGGAATTTCATGTTTTAAAACATTTGTCCTTACTTCTGCTTATTCTAAATAAAATTCGACTGCGTATTTAGAAAGACAATACAGCTGCATATATACTTAAATTTTAAATGTCATAACATATAAGGTAGTAGAGGGCTGGGGTAATCATAGAGAATAATTATTATGTTTAAAATTTTTCTTTTGCTCAGCCTGTTGAATTTTCTATGGAGCTGAATACACATTTAAAAAAGAGAATGAAGCTGTCTATCAAAGTAAATATATCCTGATAGCCCATGGAGCAGGAGTTTTCACAGGATGAATGTCTGCCATTCAGTCAACTGAATGTTAACCGAATGGTTTGGAAAGGTGACTGAATGGCACAAATATGCAATTTAGTCACTTTTTCAGTTACCTTTCAGTCACCTTTCAATTGACTGAATGGCACAGTGTCGTGTTGTGTTAGTCGTCCGTGGATAAACCAGGGCTGAATTCCGTAATTTGAAAATATCATGCATATTCAGAAAGATCTCAAAGTTGCATATGATTTATTCCTCTGATAGATTTAAATCATACTGGCAATCATCTTTTTTTTAAATCCTTACATTGAAATTAAGATAAATATTTCAGTAAAAGTGTATCAAAAGCTGAAAGTTCTTCATATGTTGTAAAGTTGTAAATTTAAAAACAAAATATTGCAATTCATTGAAACAATAGTCCCTGTCATATCTGAACTTGAAATCGATGGGGTGCTATATCCTTTTGAACTCTGAAGTTATGCAAACATATCCTTTGAAATGTTTTGTATCAATGAATAAGACACAGTTGTGAAGGACTTTTAATGTACACAAATATTATTAATTGTATATCAACTTTAATCATACTTAATCCTTTCTGTTTATGTAAGTATGCAGTAAAAATGAATGATTCGAAACAAGTATCAAAGACCCTTCACTGAAGTAGATTTATATTTAAAAAAAGAACAATTGAATTTATTTACCTTCATTTAGATAATTAGATGAAGTAAATAAATGCATACATGAGATAAGCATTGTTAATAACTCTATTTATAATTTATGTATTGCAAAAACAGATTCCTATGATATAAATCACTATGTCAGTTAATGTAAATTAAACACAGACTCAGATTTACACAAATATTGAAATTTAAATTTCTTTAATGGTTTCAACATTGCGGAAGCTATTTAAAATCTTTTTGCCAGTTTCCGCAGTCTGAAATTGTATTAAAATTCAATTAAACATCTTTTAATACTAACATTGCCTTTATCAAGATTTCTGCTTTGGTTTCCGCAATACAGATACCATTTGGAATCTTAGTTCAAGTTTTCACAAACTGAAACTAGATTGAAATTTACTGAAACTACAATGTAGTTGTATCACGGTTATACCTTTGTCATAGATTGTGCAATGTTTCTGCAATGCGGAAACCATCTAAAAATGAAATATGGTGTTTTCGCAAACTAAAATGTGGTGGAAACTACCTGAAACAATATTACTGGTTCATATTGCAGAAACCATAAATAAAACATCAATTTTAGATTTGAGCATTGCTTACATGTACATATACATGTAGTTTCAGTTTTACTGAATCTGGATCTTTTCATGCAATGCTGTGCAACAAGTTATAGATTTAAGTCCCTGTTGCGGGATTTTATGCAATTAAGGTGGTCATTACTATTGTTTACAGTAATTAAGGTTTAGACTCCAGAATAAAGCTTGAATGCATATATAGGTTTTTCTGACAGGTCTGTGTATATGCTAAAATATTAAGTTGAACATTATGGCACGCGAGCCTCTTGTTTGTCATTATTCTTTATCATTTTACAATTGTGAGAAAATCTTTTCTTACGTTTTATTCAGAAATGGTTCTACTTTTAATGCCGATGAAACGAAAATGTTGGACTACATGCAAAAAAACTCTCAAGGTTTATAATTTACAAAAGGAAAATCTTTATTGCAAAATAATCGCGTAGTTTCTAATTCGTGTTTATTGAGTTTTCGTCATATTAACCTGCTTATATCATTCATTATTTAAATTTATATAAAGCATGCAATGATGGGTATACTGGTTCCGACTGTACATTTCCATGTCGCTATCCGAGCTATGGAAGGGGATGTCAACAAGTATGTAATTGTGCGGAATTCTTCTGCAATAGTACAACTGGGTGTGAAGGTAATTTGACCAATAGCATAATAGTATGTAAAGTGTATAATTTATATTTGTTTTACTTTACACTAATTATTTCTTCTAAATACCAAGATGGATCACCGACGTTTTCAGTGTCATATACAAGTGTCAAGACAGATGCTAGCGTTCAAATACCCACAGATGCAACAGGTACGTGTACATGTTGAAATGTTTCCATTTAATACCGAGTGCAGCGAGAGGCGGGCTTCCTCTCGCGAAACGATGCTTAATGGTAACACTTATATGTTAGAAAATCAGTAAAAAATAGAAGTTGAATCAGGGGTACTAAGGGCTGAACAATTTTCTTCCAGCTTATTGGTCGCCATTTTGTTCGACAAAGTCAACTCATTTCTTAAATAAGTGGCGCTTTTCTATGTTTATTGTCCATTAACTTTATTTAAAACTTTCCAAGTTTTCAATGGAAAGTAAATTAAATTAAAATGATCGACTTTACAAACCAGATTAGCTTCAACAGTGCTTTAATCAGGAAATAAGACTAGTTTCACGTATGTTATATAAAATCATTAGATGGAAAATAAAAACATTAACATCAAGGCACCGATCTTTTAGACACTGAATAAAGTATAAATAGAACACTTTATTAATTTACAAATTAAACAAGCATTGAAAGAAGAAATAAAATATTCTCGGAATTACAAACTTTTCTTTGACTATTTCTGAGGACACAACTTTTGCGTTTTGCGTATGAAACAAGACGCCATAATGTAGATTGAGCACGCGACGTTAAGTTTAACTTATAGCTTATAATTTGTGTAGGCAAGTGGATACTACTGTCTGCGTTTCAAAGCATAAAAATCTGCACTTTGTCCAACGGTCACACCATTTACATATTATAAAAAAAATCCAATCTAAATGTATTTATTTTTCATTTCGTCTCTTACACACTGATTATTTAAAGCCTGCCAAATTGGATACACGGGATTAAAATGCCATCAACGGTGTAAATATCCCGGGTTTGGAGCTGGTTGCCAGTCAGAGTGCAATTGCAGTGTGGAACAATGTGACCACGTCAAAGGATGTATTAGTAATGGTAGTTTGTTCAATGACATCATTAATATACGGATATTTTGCACATGCAGTATCTGCCTATTTGCCTTTAAATCTTTCTGTATTAATAATTTCAATACTCATGATCACTTAATAATGATATGGGCATTTTTTTCTGTTGAATGTTTTATATTAAATCATCGAATTATACCTGGTATATTTTATATTCCGTGTTGATAACACAATAGTGGTATTTTTATCAAAACAAGAAGGCTGACAATTATTTGGAATTGTTTCATGTTAAGTTAACAAAATTGAATTCTGGTTTTAAGGCATGCATGGATTCAGAAGAAACAACCGAACGCTTGATATTGGATGTCTATATCCTAGCTATGGAAAAGATTGTAAAATGGCGTGTAGATGTGACGAGATCTTCTGCGATGCAACAAATGGTTGTATAGGTATCATAAAATATTTGAATTTTAACAGTAATAACTTAATTTTGAATTCCCGAGGCAGTCATATTAGCTTTAACCGTATCAATTTTATATTTGATACTGTAAACCAAATCTTATTCGCGACTACTTTAGTTCGCGATTTACTGGAGAAAACTAGTTCATGGCTACAATCAAGCTTTATCTTCATATGATTCGTTCTTAAAGTCATACGGCAAAGATTAGATTGCATCTAGATTAAATCTCTCCATACCGCATTCATTCTCTAAAAATACTATTAAAAGTGGCTTAGAGGCACAAATGGAAAGTGTTTGGGTGTGATTTTTTTTATAAGGAGAGTTGATGGACCGACCTGAATGTGTATTCTAACACAAGAAACGGCGCTTGACAAATGAAAATTGAGGTAAAAATAAATATTAGTTTTAAAAAATGCGTTTTGAAAATAAAATGAAAATGGGTTACCTGCATACGAACAGAAATTAACCATTATATAACACGAAGACTGTAAAACCCAGATGAGGAGGCACTCTATTCCATGATCCCCGCAAATCGAGTCTGATGGAAAATATTTTAAAGAGAAAGGGCAGTAGAAGGTGGTTTTGGCAATACATAATATAACTCCTTTTAACAATTACTTCATGAATTTGTGCGTGCTCATGAATAGTATTCCATTTTGATTAAATCTACTACATGTAAGTTGCTTCAATCTAAATGGATATGTTTGTACACGTAAAAATAATTTGAAACGATATTTAGGTTTTTTTAATTATTATTAAAAATAAATATTAACCTCCGGGTGTTTAAAATAAATTTTCGATTTGAATAAGAGCATTTTATGTTCAGATTAACTAAAGCATATGATTTACATTAATGTATGGTTTAACTCAATTATTAAATTCCGTCTATTTGAATTATTAATAGTAAAATAAATAATTGTGACGTTTTTCATCGAATTTTCAATGTAACTGCAAATAAGGTCAAGTACGTTTTTTTATTATTTTTCAGTTGCAAATAATTGTACCGCGGATAAACACCACATAAATCAAGCAATGATGTTTAGCACAGCCATTCTTGGAGCATTGGCAATGATACAGTTCTCTGTCTATTTTTATTGTGCATGGTCTTCAAAACGATTGTAAAATCATTCAAGAAACCTTCATTAAATAAAATTACAATTTGAAGGAAAAATGAAAAGACTTCAAGGAACGCAATATGACATATGTTTAACTGAAATTCATTTCGAGTTCTGTGTACGTAACTTATTTGCAAGAAAAATATCCATATGCATATCAATGAAAGTCAAATTTTTTATTGTTAAGAAATAGAGTAAATCTGTCTTTGTCAATATATGTAAACCAATGTCATTTTAAAAAATAGAATGTCTTTGAACTTTGAATTTAATTTCCCACCATTTATATAACTTTTTTAGAGGTGTCCAAGTAACGCAGTGGACAATGCACTCGCTTTTCACCGCTGCGACCCGAGTTCGATCCCCGTGATCGACAGTGGTTGTATGTGACAGGGTATGGTGGTCGCCCGCTTGGACACGTGGGTTTTCTCCGGGCACTTTGGCTTCCTCCCACAGCAATGACCCCCTCGCGCTAACATCCGTGCCAACGAGAGATATTAATATAAGTTGTAGAACTTGTTTATCAATCGTTGTAAAATAAATAAAGTTCAGTTTTTTAACTTTTTTAATTCACCCAAACTGTATCTTATACATCTTACACAGTATACAGTGTACATCGATGAAATAAACTGTTTTAAAATCCTTGTATTACACATGTAATTATGAAATCGATTTTGCCTTGGTTTATAATATATACGCAATTTTAGAAAATGTAACTAAAACCAGAGGTCGGTAAACTTAACTAAATTATTTCATGGAACTCTCAACCTACGAATTTTATTTAATAAACGAAAAAAAATGAGTTTTATCACGTTTATTAAATTCAACAGGAAAGAAGCTTTTTGACGATTTTATTTATTTAAATCAACGATGAAAATGTCATGGTAGATCATGAACTAGAACTTCGTCGTTCATACAATGAGATTCATTAAATGATATAAAATGCAGTTGTCCCTATTATCTTCGACTTGTCCTTATTCGAGGAGTGTCTGACAATTTCTGTACAATGAACGTGTTATAGTCTCCGTCAATGGTTTATTGCTTGTTAAAATAATGACGAATTAATAAAAATACAAACTAAATAGAACTCGTGTAATTTTCGTTTATGTATTAAAAATACCTGAATGTTGTCAATTACAACGTTAAATTCAGATCATTAAAAAGATATAAAATGTTGACTCTTCTTTTCTAGCAGAAGTATAATGCTTTTTTTATATCAAAATATCACTTGACATCAACAACTTATTTTTTACTAATAAACAAAAATGGTTGGTGAATCAACAAACTCATATTTGCTATATTGTTTTTAATATATTTATAAAAAAATGCGTATAATATCTTCCGTGAAGCATAAAATGATTCATCTGAATACTAGTACGAGAAAAAAACATGAAAAAACAAATGACTGAATTGACAAAATATCTTCGGTCCGATATAAACAAACATAAGCTGTTTGAAACAAACTGTATTTGAAAAATTAAATTAATTCATTTAACTTATTATAACTGGAGGTTCTGTGAGCAAGCTCACAAATGATACCCCCGCTAATGTATCTTCATAAGAAAATTATAGACCGTACGCTAATTTAGCAATTTTCCATCCAGTGACCTTGAACTTGCACAAATGACCTTACAGTACCGATCAGACCCTACCTAACAGAAAGTAAACCCCAACTAAACCCTGAGTTTACCTCCTGGGTTTACTCTGGGTTTACTCCGAGTTTACTAGAACGGACCCAGAGTAAACCCAGAGTAAACCCAAAGTAAACCCAGAGTGGACACAGAGAGTAAACCCAGTCAGAAGTATACCCCTGGAAGCAGACGCTATCTGTGTATTCGGAATATACAAGGGGCAGGAATTACAGGCAGTACGATGGTCAGATAAAAGAAGGGTCTGCTTCACACTTCAGTGCTTACAGTTGACCTCGAAAGCAATTTCCAAGTAAACCCAAAGTTGACCCCGAGTAAACCCAAAGTAAACCCCGAGTGGACCCAAATTTTCAAAACGTAAACCCAGAGTAAACCCCAAAAGTAAACCCGGGGTTTAGTTGGGGTTTACTCTGGTGTAAGGTTGGGTCTGATCGGTACTGTTAGCTCCAATTGGCCATGGCTCTAAATCATGAAACACCCTCTGGTATTTGGCAGTCTTTGTGTCAAATACAAATTGCCAATGTTTCAAAGATGTGGACCGGAAACAAAGTTTGAACACATGTGTGTGTAGTTTAATAAAACTCCAGGACTTGACCACCTGGATTATTTCGTACATGCTTATTTTAATTTGCCATAACTCAGTTGCTATCATTTTTCTTTATCTTTTTCTGTGCAAAATGTTAAGAATGGAAGGTAGTTAATCATGATTCTCTATACTGAAATAATGAAAGTTACAGTGAAGCCTGTAAGTGATACCATTGATATTATTTTATTTCATATAAAGAACAATATATGATATTAGTCAAATTTTGCCCCCATAATTCGCCATTTTTTAAAGTGTTTCAGGTACATTAAATTGTTGTGTTATTTTTTAGAAGAGTTGATAAAAACTATATTTGTCACCTATTTATTTGATTTATTTGCACGCACTGGCAGTATATGACGTCAGAAGTGACGCTATTTTTATAATTCAATCAAAATCAGTCATTATTTGACATTTTTCTTATCTTTTTTTCGAATGGGAAATATAGAGCGACGCTTTGAACAAGATCAACACTTTTGTCACTTATAAGTACTGAATAGATACATCTTTGGTGAAAATATTTTGTTTGTTCAAGCAATCGCTCAATGTTTTCTTAAAGAAAAACTGCTTGAAAACCAGCCGTTTTACGCTAAAAAATGCGAAAATGGCGGGAAAAGGTAAACTTTATGATGTCATATTTTTAAATTGTGGGCACTTTATTCAAAATGAAAATTATGTATAAACTTCAAATGTATATCTGTACAAAGAAAACTAAGAATTACAGTAAAATGATGATGTTCATTTTAGGGGGCCGTTTTAGGCTCAAACCATATATTGTCCTTTATTGGGTTTTGCGGGGGATTTTTTACGCCTTGTTATTTATCAAAAGAAAGTGGTCATGCAAATTAGCTTTATCATTATTTTGAAATTTTCCAAAAAAACCCAATCAAAACTTAAATTTTCAATGGTGACAATCAAATGACCATTTTTTTTTTTTTTTTTTTGTTATTACAACTCAATTGTTGTTATAACCAGAAAAAAATGTCCTTTCTGAGGCAATATTTCGGATGCAAAAAAAGTTCAAGTAATACCCGTTTTTCGAATAAACTTCCTAATGGAATAATTGAAGTCAAAAAAAAAAATGGGTTGGGTGGAGTTTATAAAAAATTCTAGAACTTTCTAGAACCACAAGACAGTATTTAACACGCATACTTATATACGGTAGATTCACGTTTGTTTAAACATTGTTTGTATTGTTTACATGTACCAATATTTACGATAGTTGTCCAAAATGTCGTAGACAATCATGTCTAAAATCGATTTATATATACATATTGTATATTTAAATTTTTGTCATAAAATTTCGAATCAAATTAAAGTGGTTTTGAATGTTTTCCATAGAAAAGGTCGCGGAAAGTACGCACGGCCAAGTGTAAAAATTGCCCAAACTTTGTAATTGAGTTTTTAGGTATGAATATTTACAGTTTTTATAAAACAATTGAAAACTTCATAATCTATTTTGATGTCGTTGTATCGTTTACGCCACATTTCATACGTTGTTTGAAGCTATTTTCAAACTAGCAGAGGACTTTTAAAAGATCGGCTATCAAAGTCATAGAAAAGGATGTGCGTTTTAGCGTGTCTTCAAAACACCTGGAAAAAGCGACGTCAGCTGACCACACGGATCAGCGCGACATCATAAAATTGTGTCGATTGTGTAAAACAGTGATAAAAACAAAACAAACAATACAGGAAACAGAAAAAACACAGAAATAGTTCGAGTTTACTTATCCGCAGGTGGCGCAAGCGATATTTTGATGGAGTATGCGATTGTATCCTCTGACCGAGTGCAGATATTACGGCATATTACTCTCAGGTAAAGCCAGAACTACGACGTTAAAGATACGTCGTTATAAGTCATTGTCAGACTGGGCCGTGCGGCCTGTATAGGCAATGTATAAATAATGATAACTCCAATAAAAAATTGTACATTGATCTGATTTTTAAACATACATGTATACATTATTATACTCTATATTGAAATATAATACTTTCCTGATAATGGCGTCCTTATTCTAAATAAAATTACTTGTGCGAACTGTTTGGACAACCCTCGTACATACAACTAATTAAGATAAGGAAAGATACACAAGTTTAAGTGATTGCTTAGCAAGGTTTAAAATGTTATTTGACTACAAATTTGAATTTCCTTATTTTATATGAATATGTCTGGATTGAACGCAGGGTTTTCAACGGAAAACGAATTTAAAAAATGTATTCTGTTTCAAAGATGAAAGTGCAGATTAACAAGGAAGAGGGAAACAATGACAGAAATTATCAGCAAGGAATTCATTGCAGAAATGTTAAGAGGACGAGTCACATATTGTGTGCTTTTACATTTTATTCATACTTATTCACAAAGGTGGCATGGGTAAGGCTCTATTATTCTACCAAGTTGACGATAACTGGTTTAATTTTGATATCAAATTCTAGGTCAATTAAAGCATTGAGTGCTTATTTTTGGATATCGTCGGTCCCATATAACACACCAGGCCGTGCAGTACCGCACGTTTTAATATTCATATTGATTTTTAATTTGTATGAAAGATTTATGTATGTCGCCCTATAGCCATTATGTACGTTTTCTGTCAGGCTAAAAATATAGTGCCAGAAACGAAGTTGAGAAATTTGTTTTTATTAACAAATAGATATAATTTAACGGTTATTTTTCGTAAGTTCATATTAGATTGGTCGTGTGAATTTGATCTTTTCATTTAATCTAACAATAAAAAATCTATTAAAATCAAGTGATGATGTTTCCTTGTGATCAAATTTGGCGTGTTATCTAAAATTGAACGTACAGATTTTCAAAGCAAACGTAAGGTGATATATACACTAAGTGTAAATATATCAATGTGATTATATATATTAATGACTCCTGTGTAGCAGGACATTTTTTATTATTTTATCAACTCTTATTTTTGGTTATGAATACTGTGATATTTTTACACTGTTTATTGTTTTAGACCTTATGGTCCGGTATGCTGCTCTGGATTTGTATGGAACGAAACCAATGACAAATGCACGCGTTGGTATCTTTTATATATGTTTTATTGTGTACAACAACTTACGGAGTTCTGTTATTAAACAAGATACTATTTTAAAGGTATTTTAACATGGACGGGTTTATGGGAAAAGACTGTAGTGAGCGATGCCAAGCTCCTACGTATGGCGTTGACTGTCAGTCGATATGTAACTGTAGTAATGATGAGTGTCACCATGTATATGAATGCAAACGTTTATTATAAGGTATTGTTTTAGATTGTTGACTTGTTTTTGATAAATATCTATTTACAAATTCATTTTGTCTAAATGTTTTTAATGATTATTTTAGACAGTTTTTCAATACACAACTGATTTCAGCAGCAATGCTACTTCACGATAGATTTTTGTAATCTTGCTTACGAATAAACAAATAAGATAGTGTAAACAGTGCTATATTACATGTAACTGTAGCATTATTAAAAGTATTGAACCATGAATAGAAGGTTAATTCCAACATCTACCAAATTTAATCCCCCGTAGACTTCCTACACTTTTTTTTTTAGATCTAATGCCTATAAACAAGCAACTGTCAACCAGATGTTGGACCCATTTTTAAAAAAAAAGCTCACACAGATATCTTAAGTGTTTTCTACATAACGTCATGTGGTTAAAGTTGATATTTTATGTCTTCGAAATGCTTATTTTCCATGATAAATTTGGCAGGCACAACAGGCACATCACATCTTAACAAAAATACTGCCACAATCTAATGATTCGACTTATCCATCAAGAAAACTTAGTAAAAATCATATATAAATATTATTTTAATTATTCTTTCAAAAACACATTGGTTACTGCTGTTAACATGATATTATGGTATATATCAATTACTGTTTTAAGTTGATATCTTCAATGTTTAATGAGTTTCAACTTTTAACCAGCAAGTACCAAGTCTACAATCATCAACAGTAAGAAGAAAGCTTTCAGGATTTTCAGATCAACATACAACACTCATTCAGTTAAAGGAGCCAGTAAGATGTTTGCTTATCGTTTATAAACTCCGTCCATTTAATGGTTTGATTTTATGATATCCTACAAGTTTCTGTATCTTACAAGTACTTTGTTAACTACAAGAGATGTCTTTGGCGTATAGGTTCAGATACAAAAAAAAAAAAGAACAGATTTTCGAACTACCAGCCAGTATTTAGACAGTTCTCTATCTGTGATAGGCATGTCAGATATTCATATACAGCTTCACATTCATTGACCTTTTAATTATTTTTTTTGTACAGAAACACATATATTAAATATCAGTATCTTCATCTTCCTTTCTACTTCATTATCATTATTGTTTTGTTTTAATCAACAGGTCTCTCAATATCCTCCAGTTTCAGCAATAGCACAAAGGAAAGTATATGTAAGGCAGCCCCAAAAGGCTCAATTAGACATCAAATAGAAAAAAATACATTTTTATTAGTCACAAAAGTTGGATTTCATAATGATAATCCATCAATTAAACGCACTTTAATGAATTTAAAAATGATCTTAAGTTATGTTGGGAAATTTTGAATATTCAATTTTTTTCATTATTTAATATGAAACCGTAAGATTTAGGTGCGCTTTTCTAATAACTTTTTTATCCGCCGTCCGCCTGCATTTTACTATATTAACTAAAGCATATTAGAATTCATTGTGTCCTAATGTAAAATTCAATATAAACTACTTAGACATTATCAAAAAAATATTCATGTACAACTCATCAACGTTGAACATTCTTAAAAACTCAAGTAAATATTTTAAATGTTATCAAAGGATAAAAAATGATACAGTTTTATGCATGATCCATAATGGTTGTAATTGGTTAAGACAAATATTTGGTTGTAAAGGACAAGGATAGATTTATCATCTTTCGAATAAATATTTATTTTGGATTTAAAACGGCATGGTCACGATTTCGGCCAAGTGAGAGTTAGTCGTAGAGTTTTAAGTAAAATACAGGGCTCATATTTTTTGTCATGTAAACAAAGCTCGTGCCCTTGTTACAACGCACTTTGAAAAATTACGCACTTTGAAAAATTTTTTCAAAGTGCGTTAATTTTGGGACCAAGTCAACGCACTTTGAAAAAAAATATTTTTTTTTCAAAGTGCGTTGATATCGTCGATATTAACGCACTTTGAAAAAAAAAACTGTTCAGGGTTTGGTCGAAATAATTGATACTTTTATATACAATAAATGATTGTTTTAACTTTGTTTAGCTCAGCGGGATATATTTTAAAAAGAACCCAATGCATTCTAAGCTAACTTGATAGACAGTTTCTTGATTAGAATTTTTTTCTTTTCTCATATATAAACTTATGTAGTTAGACAATTCACACATAAAGAACAACTCGGGAAATTTGAATTATCCAATGCATACACAAAAAAGGAAAGGGCAATTTCTAAGCGATGCAGTTTATGTCAACTTTTACCATTTATCTGGTACATTGGGGACTGCCGGAAACGAAAATGATTATATATATTGATAATGATTTATATATATTGATAATGGAGATCAATGTATAGCATATTTCAACTGGCTTCAATTGTATGTGCTTGTAAACAAACATTATGTGAAAAAAGGATACGTTAGTTATGTTTATCAAAAACAATGATCTTTTAGAAGATGAGTGCGAGAAAAAAAACCCACACCCTAATGCCTATTTTTAAGTTTATAATAATTCAATGTTTGTCAATGTATTTTTTTTTAATGATTAAGTGATTTATTTTAGTGATTAGAATTTGCATTGAAAAGACACATTCTTTAGCATACCATTGGAGAAATTACTGTTTGGCCAGTTCGTTTCTTTTCAATATCACTGTACTTAATTTGCAACAAAGCATATTTCTTTTTCCAGTCTTAAACGTTTACACCAAGTTACTCCAAGTTGCTGAATAACATGTTTTGGAAGGAAAAATTAGGGGTAGTGGACCTTCTTCCTGCAATCAATTAAATGATGTACTGGTAATTGACCTGTATCTTTGGTTAACCCCCACCCCAGTCTCCATCCCCTTTCTTAAAGACGGTAAATCGATTTACTAGTGTTAGAAAATCCTCATACTATAAACAAATTTGAAATTCAATTCCAGAATTTGTGATTTATACATATTTTTTCAAAGTGCGTTAAGTGTATCGATGCTAAAAAATGTTGATGTACATTCATAACGCACTTTGAAAAATTTTTTCAAAGTGGGTTAACATGGTCCCAAATTTAACGCACTTTGAAAAATTTTTTCAAAGTGCGTTGATTTTTTCCCAAATTTAACGCACTTTGAAAAAATTTTTCAAAGTGCGTAATTTTTTCAAAGTGCGTTGCCACATGCCCTGCTTTTGTTAACATTGGTACAAGATACTGCTAAAAGTTATCTATTCTAGTTCGTTTTAAAGGGGTATGGTCAAGATTTTGGTCAAATTCTATTTTTCTGTTTTTATTATTGACAATGCTTTAGGAATGCATTTCTGATGCTCAAATGAAATTTGAGAGTCAAGCAAAATACAACACTCACAATTCTTTCTCATGTAAACAAGGCTCGTGCCTTGTTTTTGTTTACATATGTTCATTATACAACCATATATTAAAAAAAATATTTCAATATAAATTAAGAATGGATTTCATTATAATTATCACTTTATAGCCACTATTTAAACACAACCACTATTAAAATTAATAGTGCCCCCCCCCCCAGCTTTCACTGAGTGGTTGCAACACAGTTATATTCCGTTGTAATCCTGTGTACATATTTTGGATAAAGTTACTTCCCTTTGATGTTTAAAAAACTATGATTTATTTTTTTTATTTAATTTAATTTAAACAATATTTTGTTATGTAAGAATATTACATAAAAAGGATTGGGCAGCAGGCAATCTGCCTATTTGAGCCCTTTCCTGATTTATGACTCCTTATTTGATTTATCCTATTACATGTATGACGAATGAGTTTTGATCTAATAATACATATTGTATGTCAATTTGTTGTATTTAAATATAATTCTATTTGATTTCGGAGTAAATTATTTGTTCTATTTTTATTTTTTGAACCATTATAGATCTGCATCTATCTAAATTCAATGTGCGGCCATTGTTCCTCATCATCAAAATAAGTGTGCGTCAACGCATCTGGTACCTGTTAAGATCAAGCAGCTTTAGCATCGTATGTTTACAACTACCGAGCATGATAGCCTGTTTATCCATTGGTCGAAATCTACAGCGACTAAAACTGGCCGGAAACTAATAGGACTGACGTCCACACGCCACGGTTATCGAATGGTCGATACCTACAGCGATATAAGAAAAATAACAGGCCCCGCCGCCACCAAAAATTTAACGTACTCAGCCTCAATTCTCAACTCAAGTGTTGAGAACGACCTCAACTGAGAAATTTCTCAAATCACCGCCACCAACTACATTGAGTATGTACTCAGTAGAGTAGGATTTTTTAAGTTCTCAACTCTACTGAGTACATACTCAGCTGATTTTTTTTCATTGATTTAAGCGGTTTTGTGAAATGCAAATGGAAACAAAATATACAGCGTATTGTAATTGTTACGTATTAAATGAATATTATCGTCTGCTTTGTTTATTTCTAAAATGATGGAGCTTGTAGAAATTCAAACGGCAAAAGAAACGAGTTTTAATAAGAAAAGGGGCACCAATTGGACCCCAGAAGAGGAGATACTTCTAATTGAAGAAGTTTTAAAGTATGAGGAAACTCTTTTCGGCAAAATGAAGGGTTCGGGTAGTAAAGGGAAGAATGGTCAAGTGAAAGAGTCGACCTGGAGATCCATCGCCGAAACTCTGAATTTGTAAGAGCTTCTACTGTATGATATACCAGTAACAGTGTTTAGTTTTCTCAATTTTAAAGGAAAACAATATCTAAATTCAACCTTACCTTTCCGTGTACTTGTTGTTTCGGTGTCTAAATTAAGTAATCTCCCCTGATTTAAGCAAAGGTGACGTGTCATTTCGACTCATGACCTTCTGAAATCGGACTTTTCTAACTATATAATTACTACAGTATATAAGTCTATTTTGTGTACGTTTATGATTATAGTATGGAAAATATACATGCTTTGGAAAACGTTTTAATGATATACTGTCTTCTGTGCCCGTAACTCGAGCACTGGAAGTTCATTTAAATAAATATGTGCATGATTTTTAAAAAAATCATACATGCTAAATACAATATATTTACAACAACTTCCAGTGCCTGTGGCCCATATATACGGAACTTACTGAATGGTATAACTAATCTCGGCGTTAAATTTTTTTATGCAAAATTGACTTTTTAAATTAGAAATTACAAGAACGACAGGGACAATGAAACAATTAAAAAGAAGTTCAACAACATCAAACAGCGAGGTATAAAATTTGTTGATTAAAAGTTGTTCTTTTGTTGTTCTTGCATGTTTCAGTTTATTCTGCTAATTGTAATTCTGTCACCGTTGACACGATTTCTATTTTACATGTACTATATTTAAATTTAATTTTTGTTTGTAATGACTGAAACAAACAACCAATATTAAAAATTTACCATTTGCTGTTAAAATTATCTTCGGTAAGAACTATTTAATTCTATTTTATTATGCATTCATAACAATATACATCTTCGCTAGCAAAGGGTTTTCGGTCTACTTGGGTTTATGGGGAACGGAGTGGACCGAAAACCCTTGGCTAGCGAAGATGAACATTATATTTAGAGTGAAAAATTGATTCGTTTGTAATACTATTATTTAAAAATGTGAAAAAAAAATACAAGGGATTAAGTGAACTTGTATCAGTAAAACTGACTTAATTACAACACTAACAAAATATATTTAATTTTTTTATACATACAAATAATAAAGTTAAATGCTAAAGTTTATTTTAAGAAGTTGTAATTGTGTAGAGTTCAAAACAAAAATAAAATAACGAATTAAATATTATTGTTAAAAACGAATTGATACAGGCATATAGAAAATTGACATGATGCGATCTTACTGTTCTTAATTGATAAGGGTTTTAAGAAATATAAACTAATTGACGCAGGTAAAGAAAAAATCGATATGCTTAGAAGGCCTAAGACAGGAGGAGGTCCGGCCCCTCCTTCTTTAACAGCATCGGAGGACGCACTGATGCAAGCATTTGACGGACGGCCACAGATATGCGGTCTGGCGGACGGTATCGACACTGACGCCAATGACGGTAATATGAACAACAAACTTCCAATTTTAAAATCATCTCATTACTTCACATTTACACACATTCATTTTTTTTTTTATAAATCACAGGTACTTATATTCAAACGAATATATAGGCATCGATTAAATTTCTTTTAATGATGAATATACATGTACAACTCACACGGGTAACTGAAAAACTAATTATAAAAATGTAAATTTAGTAACAACAGAAACATCAACGGATGTGGAATCTATCACATTGGCTTCCGGAACAACATCGTCCACTTCGTCAACGTCTAAACCATCGGCCTCCACGTCGTCCTCTTTATCGGAGCGACCAACTGCTTCAAAAAAGTCAAAAAGAAAACAAATGAAGGATGTGTTGGAAGAAGAAGAGTTAGAAAATTTAAGATTGGATAACAAGAGAATTAAGGTCGAAATTGAAAAATTGATAATTGAAAAACAAAAACTAGAAGCAGAGAAAGAGCTTTTTGAAATAAAGAAAGCATTTCTGCTTCGTCAGTTTGAGGAGCGATATCCTCATTCCATTGTATATACCAATACAAGTAATACATGCGTAAGTAATGAACTATAAATGTATCTATAAAAATTCTGAAATTCTAATTCCCACCTAGCTAAAATTGTGATTTTCACACCTGAGTGATCGCTGAGTATAGTCTGTTTTAGGTGTGAACTACCTGTATAAAAATCACCTGTGATATATATATATATATATATATATATATATATATATATATATATATATATATATATATATATATTCTTGATAAATAAATATGGATTTACAGTGTTATAAAAATTTCAATTTAAGTACTATCAATTATTGAAAGGTTTAATATTTATAAATTAAGAAAATAAAATATAATTAAAAAAAAAACAATAAATAATAATAATAAAAAAATAAATAAAATAAATTCAATAGGCTTGGCAATATTATTCCTAATTGCTATTACTTCGGTCATCGTATAGATCGGAATCTTCATACCAGACTTATACTTAATTAAATGCAGCACTTTAAAACATCACCTTTCTGTCGTAATATAGTAAATAACCCACTCTGCACATGCGGTAAACCCGAAACTAAAGAACACTATCTTTTTCGAATGGGGCCCTCTATACCAATGCAAGGTTCACCCAATGCAATAATGTTGCACTTGGATACTATACCTTTTACTACTGACGTCAATATTTTACTATATGGGGATACAAATCTTTCTTCAGCAAACAATGAAACAATTTTCAAAGCAGTGCACAAATTTATTTCAGCATCAAAACGTTCTCAAACAGAAATTTATCACACATCCTACATCCATTATATTATTTTACTCACCCGGCATATATATTTTTCCTTAACGAACGCATTTTTTCAAACACACTGTTAGTTTAGCCTTTAATTTTTCATAAACATGTTTACGAAGACATTCCAACCTGGACACATCAATGATTTAAAATTTGTAAATTATATCTAAGGAAACGGATTAATATAAGTGTTTACTTGTGTCCGAATCCCTGCTTAATTATTTATCATTGTATATTTGTTCTATGTTGTATTCATTATTAACTATGGTTTACACTAAGCAATTGCCTAAATAAACAACACATGGCAGTAAATGTGTATGATATTCAAAATAAGTTATAAATGCTGAAAAAAAAACTTTTTACGGTATATTGAACCAATATAAACAAAAACATGGCACGAGCCTTGTTCACATAATAAAGTATTGTGAGCTCTGTATCTTTCTTATAACTCTACCACTGATCTCAAAGTTTGGTTGATTATTAGAAATGCCTAGAATTTTTTTCTCCAAAATCGTGACCATGCCCCGTTAATGCAACGATGTGTGTGATTACTTTCTCATCGCTCAAAATTTACCTAAGATCAATCATAAAACAAACCTTTTTTTTATTATTACAATTTCCATATATTACATTCAATTAATTTTTTCAACATAATCTTAAAAATCTGTTATTTTTCTTTTTTATTATATGTTTACCTAAGGTCAATAATAGAACAGACTATAATTCACCTGTAATTAATTTTTTCAACATAATCTTAAAAATCTGTTATTTTTTTCTTTTTTATTATATATTTACCTAAGGTCAATAATAGAACAGACTATAATTCACCTGTAATTAATTTCCTTTGATCTTCGACACCCTTACCTGTGCACCATTCCCACTTAGCTAAAATCAGTCACCCATAGAAAATTCAGAATGTTAGCTAAGTGCGAAGACACCAATGTATCTGACATACCAAAAGAAAAAAACCCAGATCACGTGTACCCTTGGCTAGCAAAGGTGTTATTAAGATATAGTATGTAATGACAACAACTGATTACGGCAAAGGAAACAATTTTTCCAATAATTAAATTAGTTGTGGATTTTTGACTTTTTATCTGAGATATTTTATTTTATCGAATTACAGTACCATACTTTTGCTGGTTTAATTAAGACAAATTAAAGCACAGATTTGCATTATATGTCTTTAATTACTTTTTTCAGTATACTTGCCAAACAAATGGATACTGTTTATCTGAAATAGGTATCCACGATGTAGTTGCGCATGTTGACACCATCTCCAGCAAATTCATTGTTGTCGTTTCCACCGTTCAAATGAACTTCCTCTTGTGCTGATTCTATGATATCACCCCTTTCTATCCCTATGTTATGCAATGCTGCACAGGTAGTGATATACTTCGTAGCTTGGCTCGGAGATGTCCTAGGATTGACGATATGGTCAGATATCTGTACGTTTTAGTTTTTTGAATTGCAACGAATTATTTAAGGCATTAGAAATCATTCTTTAAACATTGTGAGGTGATAATTTTGCGTCCCAATTATACGTCATTTGAATTAATTGGACCGTATAGAACAAAATCAACACGTGTTATTACAGGCAAAGATAATGAATTATGTAAATATTAATAATTAGATGCAGAAAATTCTCACTTTCTTGCTTGATATTTTGGTATACCTTAGCACTCCGTGAAGGCAGGCAAATCTGCGTTTCAAGATTCCGAACGTTTGCTCTACCATCACCCTTGTTTTACACAGTGATGCGTTGAACCTTTGCTGAGGGACAGTAGAGGGATTGAGAAAGAGAGTCATTAGATATCTTTTACACGGGTAACCGGAATCTCCTAGCAGAAATCCGTTGTGTACACCTATATCAAATGAAATACCGGTATAAGAATGAAATCACACCTAGGTGTGGAGTAATTATTTTGGATTTGTGAATTTGTATTCATTATTCTTATTTATTATCATTGTGTATGTTAAATTATGCATTCATATGGTACTAGCAACTTACCATTCTCAAACTTCTGACATAATGCAGATTCGCGCCATATTCTGCTGTCGTGGACGCTGCCGGGCCATTTCGAACAAATACTAGTAATTTTGTATTTGGCATCACAGACAGCCTGTGGAAACAAACAATTATGTTAAATAATCACTATTTTAAAAAAAAATCTGCTCCTCGTTAGGCTGAGAATATTTTTTTATTTTGCTTCATCGAAAATTTTACCTGTACGTTCAGTGAGTGGAACCCTTTACGATTGACATAGTCGGGCTCATTCTCGTTAGGGGCAATAATTCTGATAAAAGTGCCGTCAATGCACCCTAAAACGTTTGGAAATCCTAAAATAAGATATTAATTTAAAGGTTGACAGAAAATAAAATTGATGCATATGACAATTGATATAAATTATAAGGTACTGTAACATATGTGATTCTGAAAATTCCAGATTATTTTTCTTGAAATTATAATAATTTCCTTTTTAATAAAATATATTTGTTAAATAAAAACACTTCAAAATTTCCAATTAAAGGCATTAAACTTCACCATAATTAAAATCGCAGTTGGCCTGTGTAGAACGATCAACGAATTCTACTGCATCTATTATATGCAGCATTTTCGTTTGTAGATTTTTTACCCCTTTGCAATACTTTGATTTTATTGGAAGAGTTATCTGTTCATTGCGGGTTATCTTTCTTTGTGGAAATCAAAACAGAAAGTACAATTCAGACGAACAGTGTTGGTGGATTATGACATTATTTCAGTGAGAGGGTGTTTTTTATACCTGCTACTTTTAGAAATTGTTGTTTAGTTTCTCTCGCATGATTATCCTTTGGGAATACGATGGACTCTGCAAGCATATTATGTACGATAGCATCACAGACTGCATGACAACATCTTCCAGTGGTCGTTTCAGAAACTCCAATACTGTCTCCAACAAGGCGGTGGAATGCCCCCGTCGCTAAAAAGCGCAAGCAGGTAAGACGTTGGAGAACCGGGGGCAAGGCGCAGTTCTTGGTTGTGTTGTGAGTGAGGGTCGGCGCAATTCTCTCCATAATAAAATGGACTGTCTGGGGTCGAAACCGAAATCGATCAAAAATTTCGTCCCCCGAGTAATTTTCCAAGGGGTTCATCCTGTCTCGAATGACCCTTCTTGAAATAACTGGATAATTTAACAATTGACGACGGCGACGTCGCAATTGTCGTCGGTGCGCAGCCATTTTTATTGCTTGAGTATATACTTGAGAAAGGTTAAGAGCTATCTCATAGAATTTGAGTACATACTCAAATATCTTATTTGAGTATGTACTCAAGTATTTGGTGGCGGTGACTTGAGGTTGAAATTACGGATTTGAGTTTTTTCTCAGAGTTGAGGCTGAGTTTTGTACTCAACTATGTTTGGTGGCGGCGGGGCCTGATCTAGGCTGCACGAAATAATCATGATAATGTATGACTCAAATTCCCATTTGAGACGAATTGGCTGTTTCTTTTAGCTAACGTATTGATGTACATTAACAGTAATTTAGCTAATTTTACTTAACGTTTTCACTCAATTCATTAATTTGTTAAAAGAAAAAAATAAATATAAACCATAGCTTTAGCGGGTTATGTATTTTTTTTTCTGCAATATCGCTACCTTCATATTCCGCATGAATCACCAAAAAGCATTTTACTGTTTAAATAATCCTTATTTTGGTGCAAGCGCAAAAATTAAACCAGCGCATATACATATAAACAACATTTAAGGGCTATTCGATTCTCTCTCAGTGTACGGGCACGCGGGGGAACACAGCAAGAGACCCCTTTGCACGTTTCATTACACTGTGATATTTACGCATTTTCGAAAACTATAAACACAATAAACTGAGATTTTGGTAGCTCTAGTAAGATGATGGCGTGTTACCTGTCCTTGATAACGTTATGTGTGATATAAGGAAAAACACAATACATAAAGTGATAATTTCAATCAACAAAACAAACTACGTAAGTAATTTGTATATGTATATGTAAATACCTGGATTAAACGTGAAAATATTCAAACATTATCTGTAGGGTACCATTATAAAGCTATTCAAGACACTTAAAATCAAAATCGCCAAATACATGTTAGTTTGGAAAACGAATAGGGAAAATAATGACTCACAGATCGCGATGATACAAACTATAGCCCCTGTCCACCCCACCCGACCCCCCGACCCCGAGTTTCACCGGTAGTTCAGCATCTATTTGTGATATTGTTGGTCGTTGATAATATCAGATTTATCTGCGGGATGGATATATGAGTATATATAGGTTCTCCAGTGAAATTAACAAAATCACTGACGATATGACAGACTGGACATATCTGCCTATGTGCTTGTGTAAGTTGTTTGAATTGGTTACATGCGACTCTTTACCTTTTTTACACTTCTGTACGTTTGACTGGCGTCTATGTCCCCTCAGTTAGATTTGCCATTTATGTTAGAGTCCTTTTAAAGGAGCTTAGACTTTCTGTACTAAGTCATTATCTAGTTTTTTCATCAAAAGGAAATTAACATTTTGGACCTCCTTTCTTCTAATTCGGGAAGAGAAGCTCATTAATATTTATAGACGGTCAAAATAGAAAAGTTTATTTTCCCCAAGAAATTGCTTTGTTCTGTGTATTTGACGTTGTTTCAACTAAAATATGCAGCCCTGGATGAAATCAGGCAAGTGTAATTGAAGTCAATGTACTTATATCTATTAGCTAATGACTTGACAGTGAATCATGAGTAGACCCCGCCTTCATCAAATCGGAGTTTTTCAGGTAACGCCAAAAGTACAAGCATATATATATATATATATATATATATATATATATATATATATATATATATATATATATATTATTGACCTACATGCTTTTGATATTGCTTTGTTATTGAGTGTATCGGAAAAAAAATTCAAGTTTATTAAAAGGTTTTTAAAAACACTTGTTCAGGGAGTGCATAGTTTTCAGTTGTATATTTGTAGATGTAGACTTGTTTTTGTTTTTTCAATAATATGGCCATATTTGACGCGAGTTGGGACACAGAGTGGCAAAGGGTCAAGTTGGAGACATTTATTTAAACCAATCCTTTAATAATTTGTTTTTGTGTTCAAACAACCCTATGTAAATTTACCAAATTTACAATATACATGTTTCTACCTTTGTCTCCCAGAATTCTTTTATTCATATATCAGGAGGGGTCAATTATTTTTTTTGTTTTGTTTCATCATACACTTTGTTTACATCAAAATCAAATAATTTTTCAACCTAATTATTTTAAATTTTGGGAATTAAATATGCTATAACATAGGAAATAAAATATCGTAGAAGTATAGGATTTGGAGGATTATCTCAAATTTAAATTCAGACGGAAGGAAATATAATACCACGAACACTCGCAGTCCAAAAATTAATTATTATAGATCGTTTTATCAAAGCAGTAATGAAATATTTTCTGACAAAAGGCAGTGTTTATTCTTTATTGTTTCATATCGCCTTCACAAATTCTAACCTTTGCCAAGGGTAAGTACATGTAGCTGATTTGTTTTAAGAAGCTGAGTGGTGAACAGTGAACAAATTTCCAATCAGATATGATTACAATATGTTTATCTTTAATCATTTTGTAGAAAAACATATATATGTTTTAGCTTTTAAATTTGAGTATTTTCGTACATTTTTACTTAAGCGATTTTATGTTAAAGGAGAGCAATACAGTCCTTAAATGGTCACGACAATCCAGTTCTCTTAAACAACCGTTTGCTGTACAAGCATACTGTTATAAACAACGCTGTAGTGTACAGAACAATATTATATTTTACTCATTCTGACGGAAAATATATTTTCAGCTAAACTATGACAAACAATTTGAATGAAAAGGGGGGTCCAAAAACAAACAAAAGAGAATTATCATGTAAATTGTTCAAACTGAAGTAAATCCGTTTCAGTTTAACACACGTTTAGAATATATTTGTGAAGATGGATGGTATTTTAATAATTAATTGTGGAGAAGGCGGAAGTAACATATTTCCTCTCCTGTATGTTATGATATCAAAATAAAAATGTTAATTTACATTTGTTTATGTATTTCTTAAAAAGCACTGGAAAATTCTACCGACGACGGTAGTTTTGGATTATAAACAGTTTTAAGCGGAAATTATTTTTTTTCTAAATAGTACGAGATTTACTTTTCTCAATGAAGGCGGAAGGAACGCATAGATACAGTGTATGCATGCTCAAGTCTGGGTAATTTTGTAAACATTTATATATTTGTGTACATTAGGCTTTAAAAGAAATTTCTTGTATCATAATGCATCATTTTACTTAAGGTTTTGACAACCTAATAAAAAACAGATCCAGACAATCTTACCCGGCGTGGAAGGTGGGTAGGGGGTTCGAAGAATAGATATATTTTCCTATGTGGAGGAAACCCCGTTCCTATTTATCAATATTAATTTAAAGTTAACCAGGCCAGCCGACATATCCTCATCTAGATTGGCACATGCGTAAGAATTTACCCTTTTAAAGTATATTAGGTATTTAAATTTTAACATTACATATATCTTTTAGAACGGATGGTTTAGAGTGCTGCGTCGGATTTCTTTGGAATTTTACTGAAAACAAATGCACGCGTATGTAATATTTTAAATATTTAGAATTCTAATTCCTTTGGATAAATAACTATATTTATAACTTTGTTTAAAATATAACGAGTATATTTTAAGTGTAACCCTTGTGATTATCTCAAAGGTTGTTTGGACGGATTTTATGGGAAAAAGTGTATTACACCATGTCCTGTGCCTAGTTATGGTTGGAACTGTCAGTCAACATGTAAATGTAGAAATGACCAATGTCACCACATTTATGGATGTAAACGATTGAAGTCTGGTAAACATTGATTTCTCAAGTTTTTACATTGAAATTAAAAATTTTAAGTTTTAAGTTATACATTTATCTATTTAGATTTTTTTCAGAATGTAATATGGGACGCATCGGACATTACTGTGAAGTTAGTTGTCCTTATCCAAACTACGGAAAAGAATGCCAGTTACAATGTCAATGCAAAAAAGAACTCTGTGATCCGGCTACTGGTTTTAAAAGTATGTATATTTATTCAGTTGTTCCCCTAACAATTTTTTTAATGTGAAAAAAGTACAAATTTTGATATAAATATTGAATAATTTGTACTTTATTTTACAGAGTGGGAAAATCGTACACTAACAACGAGGAAACGTATTCGCATTACCTATTCTACAAAAGCAGCGAATTTAATCAAGAACTTCAGTAAAATAACATTTTGCTAAATTATTTTGTTATTTCTTCAGTTTGCATGTCCTTATAATTATCATCATCAGTTATATATTTCTTACGCAGTATATTCAACCAATTTTAAATTTATTTCATGTAAACCATGATTATAATATGTATTTGCTTGTCAATGAGCTTTTCATTGCAGAAAGGTTTGTGACCGTCACGTCTACAGATTCAAAGACGTCCGTCAGCAACGGTTCAAGGAATGAAATGGGAATACGTGATGAAAATCCAGAGAACCCTGAAGATATTAAATATCATGTTATTATCAGTCTTGCAATCCTCGTAATAATATTACTAGCCATGTATATTACTTTAACTCTTCAACAGCGCTCAAAAATACCAAGTGCTTCAATAACAAATAGACAAACCAGTCTTGAAAATATTGAACAGCAGTGTTTCAAAACATAAAATGGGAAAACGTGATCCAACAAAAATTAATATCATTTTCAATATAAAATAAACACAACAAAGGGGATTTTATTATTAATCTTCAAATCTTTGTATTAATTTTTTTAACTTGTGTCGTAAGTCACTTTTACTGTTCATCATTCTTAAAAGTCTTATAATTTATCATAATCTTTATCATTAAGGCATACATCAATATAAATATATTTTGTTATACAGTTGTTATTTTTGGTGATTATGGATATTATAACCAGTCTTTTTCATGTATAAAAAAATATGAAAGGTCACGTAGTACTTTAACTTTTTTTAAAAGATATGTTAGAATATCCTACTTTTACCTACAGCAGCCTTTACAAGCAAGAAACTACTTCAAAAACGTAAATTGCTTTTTGATATTTTTAATATCCCCAATAAACAAAAAGAATTTGATATACCGTTAATATACTGGATTTCAAAGCTTTACAAAACCCTTACAAAGAAAGATATATAGTAGGTTCCAGTTAATCTTCGACCGAACCTTTTTTTTTACTCCTACAATATTTCTTACCGTAGTGAAGGAGAAACTTCAAGAGTGCTGTACAACAATATACTCCAGAAGCGGTGTAAATCAGACGCGGATTCTTGAAAACTGTTAAAAAATTATTAGGAACTTTAAAGTCACAAAATCTTACCAAAATCAGCAATTTCTTAACGCTTTATACAACCATTCCCCATCACAAATTAAAACCAAGGCTTTTTGATATCATCGACCGGTGTTTTTTTTTAAATGGAACTCAAACATGTTCTTATTGTCATTGGACATCTACAAAATTATTTTGTTAAAACCATTCCGCTTGCATACACAAGTACTCTGAAGTTAACATTCAAAAGATGCCTGAATTTCTGACAAGCAACATATATGCACTCTTATGTTACCTCAATATATCCCAGTGAGCTTAAAATAAAAGATACCACATATTCTGAGACATTTGTTTCATATTTGGATATTTCACTAGAAAAAGACGTTAATTGTAACCGAACAACAAAACTATATGTTGAACGTTATGATTTTCATTTTTCTATCGTTAACTTCCCTTACTTAATTTGTAGCAAAATAACATCATCAATTGCGTTTGAAGGTTATGTCTCTCAGCTTATTCGTTTTGCAAGAGCATGCTTGCTTTACATGCAAGCAATTTCTTAAACAAGGCAAGGTACTAATAAACAAGTTGATGAAAACAAGAATATCAAGAACCTCGATTAAAATTATCGTTACGCAAGTTCTATGGTCGATTCAGAGACCTTGTCAGCAAGTACAATGTTTCATTAAGACACATGCTAACTGACGTTTTTCATACTTCTTAGAACATTATTTATACACCGGACTAACTACAGTTTCTTCCGGGTTTGTTTTACCTTGACAATGATCATATGTCGGGTGCGAAGAGCCGACAGGGGATGCTTACTCCTCCTAGGCACCTGATCTACCTCCAATGTAATGGAGGTCCGTGTTTGCTCAAGGTTTGCATTTTGACCATCACAAACTAACAAGTCATCAACGTTTCGTTTTACCTTAATATGACATTAACCTTGATCATGACATGCCCAAATGTGCCTAGGAGCACGTGCATATGGCGGGTGCGACCGATCAACAGGGGATGCTTACTACTTCTAGGCACCTGATCCCATCTCTATCTTTTTGGAGGTCCGTTTTGCTCTGCTTTGAATTTGTATTTCGCTTTATAGACGTTTGAGACAGTTTGTTATTGCTGTTTTTTATTTACAGTTAAAATACATTGCTATTAGACAAAAAAAAAACACCCAAAAACCCAAGTTTAAACATTGTAGAATACAGTATTTTAGAAAGTCATATATTAAACTTCTGTTTGTAGATTTGTACTAAACATGCGTATAAACAGACACATACTTTTCTTCTGTTTGTGGATTTTCCAGGTTTTTAATCATAAATAGTTTTTATGTTGAAACTTTTAATTCTTTGTTGATTTTGTCTTTAAGGGGAAATTAAAGGTGATGGTAATTAAAACAACATTGGTACATAAATATTATACAACTTATAAACATCAGCATTCGTTAAAACATTTGTTCAGGACAAACGTTTCAGAGATCCGATACTTTACCAGCACATGTTCACATGTTTATGGTATGGTGACCGTTATATCAATGTTAACAAATGTTTTGCAATTTATAAAGTAACTATCTGTGTTCATATGTTAAATAGAAAAATTATGTTGAGCTATCCCAGTTCACTCAACAGGTCCGGATTTTTTTTACTTGAAATAGTATTCCTGACCTCGCCAGTGCATTGTTACAACATTTGGAAAAAAAACAAAATTACGTAACAATGCACTGGGGAGAAAAAGTGCTTGCTAGGTCAGTATATTTATCGACGTTATCTCTCTTGGATCTTAGAATGTGTGGATGTCATCGTCCATTAATGATTTTATTTAGGTCTTGAGCGTACTCGTTAAGCACACGTTTAATTTAATTGATTTGTATAACTTACTTAGACATGATCTGCTTTATGAAAAAATAAATAGTTTAATCATTAATTATTTAAAATCACTTTTGGTTCACAGGTATACTGTATGCATTTTTGACATAATAAAAACACCTAACAGTAACAAGGTTACATGTACACTTGTTTTACAATTTTTATGATAATATTAGATAACAATCTGAGAAAATGTCGAGTTTGACATACCACTTCTACAATTTAAGCAAGTAATAATGTTGCACAAATGAGTGACTGCATTATTCCAGTGACTGATTTATTAGGACCAGATACATTTTTTTAAGATCTGCAAAAGACAGATCACCATTTAGTTAAACATAACTCTACACTGTGTAAATATAGAGAACGTCAGTATATATTATCGCTATACTGTTGCACAAATATAAGTGACTACATCGATATCGGTGACTCATTTATTAGGACCCAAAACTTGTTTTTAAGATATGCAAAACCAGATCAAACGTTAGTTTAAAATTGACCTTAAAAAGTGAAATTCAGTATATATTAACACAAATAGGCTTCTCTAAAATGGCAATGTGTCGGTAGAGTGAGCTTAAGCAGAATAAGATAATTTGACTGCGGTGTACAACTCGTTCTTTCAATAAAGCTGTTTTTCCCGTAATGGTTTTAATTTTCTCAACCTACACCAATTTAATTTAAAGTTTCTGGGTAGTATGTATCATTTTTGAACCACGTCCTTTCTGTTCAAAACCACGAAGTCACCTGAATCGGAAAAGCGAGACGACCTGCGTTGGTAGTATACTTTGCTAAGCAAAGCGCTTATTATCCTACATTATACATATATGTATGTACCATTTCATATCACATCATGAATTCTTCATTTGAAGTTTCAATATTAAAAACAAATTTAACTTCATACCAATGTATAAAACTCTATCATTAGTTCAATTCTAATTAGGTTAGCATAGTAAAATACAGGTTCAGCGTTTAACTTTATACTCTAATTTAGTAATTATATAAACGGTATCATGGCATGTCTATTGTATGATTTTAAAAATTCAAAAATTTCCTCTTACATGTAGCCTGTGCACATATATATCTATACACCAGTAAGAGTATGACACATTTAAATGAATGTTTTGTTATCCTGATATCAATCAAATGTAGATTAAATGTAGAAAGTAAATTGTCTATTTCCCGTTTCCGTGCATGCACATTACAACATTAAGTTCCTTATTTGGCGGTATGATAATATATAATAACGGCGATGCCGGATAGAATGCATGTTGGAAACTATACCATAGTGAGTTATTGATAACATATTATTAGATCATCTCAGTATCATTCAATATTTGTTAGTTTGATCAGATATTGGTGCTTCTGATTGGTCGAAAAATTTCTTTGATACCTGCATCAATAAAATTTTTGCCGGATCTACTTTTCTCAACTGTTCTGATTTAACACTATTTATAGAACGGGGATTTCCAAAATAAACACTGTCAACAAAATGTAAAGCTGTGTCTGTTTAATTGTCAGCAAACAAAATACAACTTTATAAATATAAAAAATTTAAAGTATAGCCTTGAAAAATAAAAAATACACAAAATTCAATTCACTAAATAGAAAATTAAGCGTTTTCTCACGATTTCGTCTGCCTGCGATCAGCGATCAGCATTTACGGCGAGGCTGGCTGTTCCAATTCCAGGAATAATTATAGCGGACATACAGGCCTATACACTTCACGGTAACACGTACTGCTGTTCAAATTTGGTAACGATGAGTTTTAAATTAACACACGTACATGATCGATTATCAGAATAAGCATCGTGAAGCAAAGCTATGGGTAGTGCATCAACTCCTTCGGCGTATTCCAAGCGGCAGATATATCATTTATAAGATTAGTACCTCACAGGCTATCTAGTTACCACAACATTTACAAAAGTCGCTCATACATACTATTATATATTTGTCGACATATCAACTATTTCGTCCACGATCGCGTCTCCTTGCATCCAGTTGCATATTCCAGCGATCTAATTCACATCAAAACCAGTTTTAACAAATCTTGCTGCATAGTGAATAGCATCACAATACATCGCATGTAATTTCCGTTTGTTTTCAATTCGGCCGGTTCAGATTTCAACTTTCTATTTGTGTTTAATCCATTAAATTCAGCTCAATAGCCCTGCATCAGCTGAAGGCGCATCCATTTTGAATGTTGTTGCTGTTACTGTTTTGTATTCATACGCGCGGCCTTATTTACATTATTTACATTTTTGATCAATGACACTTCACATTTTATGATTTGAAATTTTTTTATTAAATGATAAGATATTAATTTAATAATTTTTCTATTGATCGACGTATCAAAGTAAAAATTGACCGGAAAACTTGTTCATCAATGAGCGCATTGATGAAAAAGTTTTCCGGTCAATTTTTTTTTGATATGTCGATCAATAGAAAAATTATTAAATTCATTTCATATGCCTGTTGACCAGAAAATCATATCATTTTATTCGCCTGCACATGGTTGTCCCTTTTTCAGTTTTTGTAAACCTTCTTGTTAGAAAATATTCCGGAAATATTCACCAGATAAAAGTAAATAAAGTATATCAAGAGTGTTGCGTTAATTTAATGCATGTTACCTAAATACTGCATTTCAATAATTGGTAACTGGGTTTTTTTTTCTTCAAATTGATAATTCTAGAAAATCATTCAAATAAAGTCACAACACAGTTCAGTTCTAAACAATATTTTCCTTAATTTGTATAGGAATTAAGAAGGTATATAATTGAAATCTGTAGACAAACATAGTTTTTACTTAAAAATTAGAAAGATAATGCGAGTCAGTGTTCATCCCTCTGAGTTATGGCCAATTCAATTTGAACTTTTTGCACCTAAAATGCAATTTCAGCCTGATTAGGATTTATTGTCAGTATTTTTGATTAAGCACACTTATTTCTTCAAGTAATATTTTTAATTTTTAATTATTACAATGATCACAGTGAACAGAGGGATTATGAAAAATAAAATGTACAATGCTGCATTAATTTTTTGTGACCTGTTTGCACTTAAAATAGATAATTTCAATAATATTTACAATTTGGCTTGAAATAAAAACTTTTTAAACATCAATGATTTTATAAGATTAATCCAGTTAGCCTACATAGGTATTCAGTATCATTTTGACATAAAAAACCATGGGGATCAGTGATGTCAAATTTTAGATATATGGATTTAATGGTACAATTCTCCCAAAATTTTGCTTAAAAATTCAGACATTTTCTACATATTTGCATTATTTTATGCTTAACATTTATTACTCTTTTAAGATTTAATTTTGTACATGTCAAACAGAACCTATAGAATATGTTACAAATCTATAAAATGTTAAAAATGTGAATAATGAATACAATATGATAGAAAGAAAAGTTAAACAAAGTGAAATTTGTTTGTTCCTCGAATTCAAATGAATTTGCTTTATGAATGTTGTGTAATTATGAGAAAATAATCTTTCTGTGTTGATGAAATAAATAAAATAATATTCTTTCAAATTATAATGATCATCTGCGCAATAAAATCAAAACGTGAGGAGTGAGATTACCCATTAATTACCCATTTTTGTTCATATTCACTATAAAACCAATGTAATGTTCTACTGCATGGACTCTATAGTCTTATTTTAATAATTAAAATGAAAATTTTACTGCTAAAACGTACTATAATTTGTTTCTCATAATCATCAATGATTCAAATTAATTGAGGAAAATCACATCTGCATGCAGGATACCTGCATATATTGCAATATTTGGTAACATTAAGAAACTTCAATTTACATGGTTTGCGGTTTAAATCCCGTTTATATTTTACAACGATTTTTTCAAATGACAGATAATGAATATCTTAATTGCTTATCTGCATCTATATATATATATATATATATATATATATATATATATATAGGTACTTGACATGGTTTGCGGGTCATGATCCATTAACATGGGTTATGGGACCCTGCATTTGTGGTAGGCTTATATATATAACGCATACTTCTTTTTAAATTAGTTCAAAACAATTTCATTGAATAAAAACGTATAAAAAGTGACTTTCAGTCACCATCAGACGAACGGATTTTTGCAGGATGTGCAGAAATTATCTTCGGGAAGGAATCTTATAATAAAAGAAACAAAGATTTATTTACACACAAGTTTTTAATGTTGCAGAAAAATAAATATTCTTTAAAAAAGTCTTTGATAAAAATGTAAGGAAATTTGTCCAAATTTTAATGTGTATCATTTCCTTTTATTTTGCTTCGTCTGGGCATTGTTTTGTGTACAATATTTAGAGCAGAACAGCATCAAGTAAATTATATTAATTTTTTACTTGTTAAAGTCTACATCTTTTATAAAGATTTTACGGTTTTATTTGCATGATGATGAATTGTGTGTGTTTTTAATATTATTGAAGATCCAGTACATACACAAGTACAAAGCAAAGCAAAACATGAAATTAAACTGTACACAAATGTCTAGCTATATAAAAACATTGATGAAATTAAATGCATTGTTTTGTAGATTTTTACGTTATTGTTTAATACCGTTTTGTTGAGTTGTATGATATCATAGGAACAAACCTAAGAAGCAAACGATTTTTGTTTGTGAACATGTACATGTGTACAAGTTTTAATATACAAAATCTCTTTTGTCGACTATTAAAAAATGGGAAGTAACTACTCCGACCATGTATGCTTTCACGAGAATCTTATCATAAGGTTTTGAAATGTGCTTATGCCAATTTAGATTTTAACGAAAAACATTTAAGTATCTTCAGTATACTTTTGCGAGATGAAAATGCATGCTATATTTACACTTCAATTATTATGAATCAAGTTTTGAAAGTTTAAAAGACATACGTATTATAACTTTAAGTTATGCTGAACACTTTGATTACGATTTTTTTAAGTTAGAAAAAACGGGATACCTTACTTTTTCGATGAATAATAATGTAACGCATAGTTTTGTTGGTAATAAGATTTTTTTGTCGCCACCCTAGCCATTGCAACAACTGTCAAAGTCAATGAAATTGTCTTGTAATTTACCGTAAACCAGCTACTGGATGTAAAGGGGAATAAAGATATTACTTTCTGAAGGACGATATTTGGTGTTAAGCACATAGCATATATTAATTATAAATATTAATTAAAAAAAAATATTGCTTCAAATTTGATACTATAATAACACCTGCTGTTTTTTAACTTAGATGGATCGCCGACATTTTCATAACCATTTTTGACATGCCCTGTAAAAACGAATTAATTTAATTTTTCACAACGAAAAACTAGGTTTTTTCCTTTCTATTCTGATTTTTGTTTATGATGAAACTTTAAAACCGGAGATGAAATCTTACATCTTGTTTACACGTCGATTAATTTGATCGTAACTGTCGATCAAAGGCAAAAAATGTAAATTGTCCCATACTTTAAATTAAACATCCCCATCAATGCTAATGAGAGAGACTAGAATTGAAGAGAAAAGCTGCGTTCTTTACCAGTAAGGAAGAGGAGTCTTGTGAATTGGCGATAGTTAATGATCTTGAAACCGTCATTTTTAGATCGAAGGTACATGTATAAGGTTGTGAACACATCATGTGTAAATCAAACCCATGGCTCCACAATAGTTAAGATTGGCATATCAGAATAGCGAATTATTGTTAATTGTCTACTAGTAATGTAACTGATGACGTCATTAGACCAAATCATCGGTTTCCTCAGTTTCTTTTGTTGAACCTGAATCATTGATTTAGATTATTTAATAACTCTAATCCAATTTTAGCTCCCGATTTCACACCGTCTGATGCAGAATCTGCCAGACAGATACGTTGAGTGGGTTGTAAATGATTAAAACATTCAAATTTGGTGTGTCTAGATGGAGAATGTCACAGGAATATACATTTTGTTCAAACTTCAACATAAAAAAACGTTAATAAATATTTTTCTTACGAACTAAAATGCTACAATTACTCACATTACAATGCAAGTATATTTAATAACTTAAAAACCGCAATGTTTTGATTTTGTAATAATTAAATAAAAGCATCCTCAGATAGTTTATATATTAAATTTTTCAAAGCATGACTAACAATTTGTCCCTAGGAGGGGTTCAAACATAGACATAAGTAGTGAAACATATAGTTTAAAATGTTCTGTTTTCTTTTTCTCAAGAACGACAATTATTCAATATGTGAAAATAGTATATAACCATCTTTATATAGTGAATATTCTATGTTCAAATCATTACCCGCCTGGGTTCAAAGTTCAACGTAGAAATACACGTACATAGGATAAAATATTTAAAAAGTCATCTTTTCATGAATGACAAGGAAAAAATGACAATGATACGAATTGTGATATTACTATTCAGGCATGTTCATAACATCATATCTCGATATCAATATCACAGTGACTTACTTTTGATATTGTTGGATTATTTATTGTAAAATTTACAGCATTGATATCAAATGGAATATAATCACGAAACCATTTTACCGTGTTACTTAATCTAATTTTTTTTTCTTTTTACAAAAGTATGTTACAGTAATCTATTTCTGTGTCTGGTGTCATTATTTGTTTTCGAATTTAAAATTCTTGTAGAAAAATACAAGTTCTTTTCAAATGTATGATGACATTAGATAAAGTTCTAATGTCCATATATTACAATGTATGTTCATATAAAGTTTTGAATTTTAGTTCCTTCTGCTAGTACATTTGTAGTATAACCCCATTTTAACAAACATTGTGTGCATATCTTAAGTGCTTATTCTTGATAAAACAAATATTGTTTCAAAACTTGTTATGACCAAAGTCCGTGTATTGTATACACACTTATTAAATAGTGACGTTCAGTCACACTTAGACGGAATGATGTTTGCATTAAGTGCAGAACATTATTTTCAAGAAAAACCTTTATAATTATTTATTATAATAAGGAAAAAGTTTCTTTATTAGATATTTCCTTGCATAACGTGTACGTGTTGCAGAATTAAAGCATTTCTCAATTAGTGTTGTAATAGAAAATGACGAAATATGCCCAGAGTTTAACATGCATTATTCTTTTTTGTTTTGCTTCGTTTGTTTTAAAATCGATTTTTGTTTCTATTTTCATGACAATTAATTGTATTATTTTTTTAAAAATGTGGTTCAATCAAAAATAGATTATAAGACATTAAAATCTATCATAGCATTATCTGGTATCTTCCGGTCTAGACAGGGTTTTATTCAAGGACTTGTCAATACAAGAATCGACCCGAAAGATAATAAAATTTATCTTCTTAGTCCCCTACCCTGGATTCAACAAACAACAACCACTGTATCATGTTTTGAACTCAACTTGAGGACACAGATAAAATGGTAAATGGTTTGTATAATCGATAAAATCAAAGTTACAGTTATTGTTATGGAATTTTTAAGATTAAGGTTTTTCTTCTAAAAAAATCGGGAATGCATATGCAACACATTTCCACAGTATTATTGGAATCTTGCCTTCAACATTACAGTTATTTTTGTTGATCAAAATGTTAAACGAAAAAAAGTATACAATAATTTTAATTAAAGGTACCTTGTTATGCTTAAATTTCTTAGTGTATGCTCCCAGTTCCTTTTTGGTACACATTTTTCATGTTCTTTTTTTATATTAAAAGATTAAAAGAAAATTTGATCTAAATTATCTATCTCTGATAAGTTGCCGAAAAGATGATGTTAAAAATTGTGTTTGTTTAACCCCCCCCCCCCCCCAAACACGCTCACACATCTCAAAAACCCATTTTCTCTCAAAACTGTTAGTATCACGAGAACGTGCTGACAATGGCATATACACGATGTTAATGTATTGGGTCGTGTTTAATGTACAGAAAAGGATATGGCTATTTTACTGTCGCCCATTTTATTTGCTTAAAAACTTAGTTGTTCTGAAATCGTTCAATGTGCGGATACAAAACGTTTTGACTGGTGTTTTATATCCTACATGACAGGGTATAATTGATACTTTATGATATATCGGTTTTCAATGAATTTGTATAAAGCATATATTCAAGACTTAGTGTATTTGTATAGCATATCTCTAAAGTGTATTTGTAATTCAAATTTATATGAGTAGATAAACAAAACAACATGTCATAATGTACCCATAAATACACTGTAAGTGTTTTGTACATATTATGAATTACATGTATGAACATGATCCATGTAGTTAAGGTTGCATGGGACAACTCCATGTTGTGACGTATTATTTATCGAAATAACAGTAAAATGAAGTGTAATTATATGATTAATTTCTTTCCCAGCTTTTTCACGTAACAGCGTAGCGCAGTGGGTTAGAGGGTTTACTAGAAATCTGTAAGTCAAGAGTTCGATTACCGATGGAGTTTTAGAATTTTTATCTCTCCGAATATTTTCAAAAGTCTTTTTGGATAAAATGGTAAAATTTTAAAATTCTTAACCGGTGAAAGTATTCTAATTATAATGAATTATAGTCCACATTTATATCGAAAGATGTCCAATACCACCTTAACTCACTTCAGTTTACTTAGATTTACAACCTGACAAAGACAAAATGGAGGACACATGAAGTTGCGTCTTTAGATCAGAGATGGCTCCTTATATAGTGGAATGCATTTGCATTCAGTTTGATACCTCCAATATACCATCCACAATAAACCCTATATCTTCCTGGTTTGAAATTTTAAAAAAGTGAAAAAAATGAACTTATCAACATAGTTTCACATAAATTTAAGTTAATGTGATTTAAGAATACGGTATCTAAATTTGAATGATGAAAGCAAAATATTAAATCAGATACATGATATGAGTAATTTAACTAAAATGTTTGCTTGTCATAGGACTCATCTATGTCATATATTAAGCGTTGATTTTATTTTTTTAAATATATTCACACTTGATTACAATGTTTTCCTTTGAAACAATGTGTATGTTAAACCCCTTCTTAACTTATCAAGGCAACAATGACGCTTGTTTGTTAAAAACATAAGATATAACAATTAACAAATCAAGGATTTACATAAATTGCTTTATTTACAAAATAAACCCTATTTTGTGCAATCTTGCATAACACCAGCCTGTGTCAAGAGGACAAAGAAGCGCATGAATAATGTAATATAATCTATGACAATGACACTTTCTTTATTCTCTTACCTGCATAAATTACAGTGTTGAGAAGAATCATTGAATAATAATACATATAATACATTGCATGCATTGGAGAATGACAATGAAAAAAAAGAAAAGAAAAAAAGGACAAGGAAAAAAAGTTTGATTGGCAGTTAACCTAGAGAGCTAAGTCTCTCAATTATAACTTGAATAAATTTACACAGCTTAATCAACATTTTTTTATTATTAGTATTAAATAGTTGTTAAAATTTGTAAACATTTGGTTGTGTGTAAAAATATGAAGGTATGTATAAAACTCTCTTATCTTTAATTTTCATATCCGTACAATGGAATAAATAATGAAATTCATCTCATTACAGTTACATATGGAACATACACGGTTTTCACGAGGTATATAATACCATCTACCTCGTTCTATAGGCAATTTTGCATTACCTGTTCTAAAAGTACAAAAAAAAATTCTGATATTTAAAAGGCAGAACCAGTAAGTATTTTTTAAAGGATAACGTGGTTTTAAAAATTCTATAGTTAATACCTTTTGATGAATTATACATTTTACTATTCCATGACTGCTTGAATTGGTCCAGAAGTATATGAAAAACAGATTTCTTAAGATATTTACATTTTTTGGTACAAAATAAAAGATAGACTACAATCATTCAATATTTTAACAATAAATTTAAACCAGGGTCTGTTCATTTTACCCATTACATACTGTAATTTTGACGAAACTTTATTATTTTGTGCAAAAACAAGTTTGCTCCAAAATGCAATCATCCGGACTTTAACATTTATTATTAATGGATATCGTCCAAGTTCCCCATAAACCATATAATTTGGTGTTAACGACTTTAGGTTTAAGATATGTTTAAAAAATTTCAGATGCAACTTTTCAACCAAGGCAATATTACCAAATCCCCAAACTTCACATCCATATAGTAAAATAGGTTTCACAATTTTGTCAAACATATCTAATTTACAATCAATTGACATATTGTGTTGTCTTCATTTGCCTATTACACTATACATAGCTTTACTAGCCTTTTCACACAGTTCTACCACATTGAGATTGAATGATTCATTTTTACAAAAAATATACTCCAAGGTATTTAAAATTATCTACAACTTCTAGACTAATGTCCCCGTACTTAAATGGATAATCAACATGACATCTACCTTTGTTAAATATGACAATTTTTGTTTTATCACTATTAACTTTGAGGTGCCTGCTTTTACAATATCTTTGAAAAACAATAAGTTGATGTTGGAGATCATCAGGAGATTCTGATAATAATATTGTATCATCCCATATAATAGTACAAAAAGTCTTAAATACAAATTACATTTGTTTTCTAATTGATATGGAATTGATGTCAAACCCTTTACAACATTTGTTGATAAAAACCCTTCTAAATCATTAAGATAGAGTTCAAATAAAAATGGCGACAAATGTTTATCTTGTCTAACATCCACTGTACAAGGGAACATATCAGAGGTTAAACCCTTAGTAGTTACACAAGATTTAATTCCCTTATACATATTTGTAATAATGTTAAAACACTTGCCATCAATATTGTTCAACAAAATTTTGTTCCATAGACCAACACGCCAAACCGAATCAAATGCTTTTTCAAAATCTATAAAAGCACAAAACAATTTTGTTTTAAATGTCTTAGATAATTCTATCAAAGAATACAACGAAAAAATGGGATCAACAGTTGAATAATCTTTACGAAACCCAGCCTGATTTTCTAAAATGAGTTCTACTCTATTTGCATACTCAGTCAATCTTTCATTAAGGATAGAAGTAAATAATTTCCCTAGACAACTTATAAGTGTAATTGGTCTATAGTTTGATGGGTTAGTAGTTTTACCTTTGTTTTTATAAATTGGGATAATGTTTCCATGTATCCACTGTGTAGGTATAATTCCAGATTCAAATTCTTGTTAAATAACTCCACATAAAGATTCAACATAATATCACATGTATTTTTGATATATTCATTAGAAATCCTGTCAATCCCACATGACTTATTATTTTCAAAATCTTCAGTGCTTCTCAGTGCTTTAATACATCTACTTATTTCAATACTTGTAATTGGCTGATTTATAAAATGATTAAGTTCTCCATCAGATAATGATCTCAGTTCATCTTGAGATAAAACATGTTCACATGGTCCATCATTTTCAGTGTTACAGCATTTGTTATAAAAATCAAAAAGATCCTTCAAGTCAGCATTACATGTTGACTTATTACCACAATTCGTATTGTCATTGTCATTATAATCTAGGTCACTACTTTTTCTACGTTCTCAAACTCACTGGCTTACGTTTAAACACACAAAATATCGTAATGAAAACATAATTTACGCAATAAGTAAAAAACAACACATTTTCTGTATTTTGTTATAGGAAGTTTTATTCAATCATGTTTTACTATATATAACATTTATTGCGGGCATAATGTGTATGGATCAACATCGTAACAAACTGTTCTTAAGAATTACAATCGCAATGTGTCAAAGTAGTTGAAATCAGTTATAGTTCATATTTTAAGTTAAAATGTATCAATCAAAATCGCAAGCGCAATATCACAAACCTGTCATGTTTAGTCCATTCTCGGTCAAATTAAAATCCTTCTGATTCTCTGATTTGTTACGTAGAAGAAATTAGAAATCTAGCCTCTATAAAGTCCGAGGAAAATCATTATGCTATTGAATCTGATTCTACGATACAATTTCCTCTGAAAATGCCAAATTAAACTCTAATTCAGCTGTCAATTGCTTTGTTTTCAAACCTACCGCTCTGTGACTTTAACGGAAGTGGTACTATTCCGACAAGCTCCAATTGTTTTTTTTCTCAATTAAACAAGCAAATATTTTCTGGTGTTTCACTTTATTATAATACAAAAAGTGTTTTCGTGTCAAAAGTAGTGTCATATTTATTTATTATAATAATCAAGTACTTGCAAGATTGTTAAACTATTTTTGTTACGTCATGTTAATCGAAGCGGCTTTCTATATCATCACAAACAGAAAAATTAATCTGAAGCAATGTTATTGTCATTTATTACAACAAATGTTAATAAAAGAAATCAGGTTTTTGTTTTGGATGGATATCTCGATATAAATACGAGTTCGTACGTGATCAAATCTGCCATAAATCCCTTCGGATTTTATGGAATTTGATAACATGACCAACCAATATCTATATCCCGATATACATGCAAATTTAATACCTTATTTCTTAATAAATGCATTGGTTTTCTGTGTGTGTTTTTTAAGATGAAATTTCCTCATCAAAATAGTGCAGTGATTTGTAAAGCGATTCCATAATTTGATACTTAACGCGTGTGTCTTTGTATATGAATTAAACTCTATATCGGATGAAAACAGAAAGAATTTCTATAACAACAAAAATTAAAATTAATCAATCCAACCGTTTTCAATTTTACAAATACAAATTTGCAAATACACCTCTTTATTTCATAATTACGTGAAAACTGTTTTCGACAGTATACGCTTGATTATTTCTTGCCGGATACATATTAAAACTTGATAAATATATACAGCGATTTTAAGTTTTCGTGTAATTATGTCAAATGTCATAATGTTAAACTCTGTAAATAGATATTAGCATCTTTTCAACGTTTTAAGTGTTTGCAACTTTAACGAAATAAAAATGATTGTGAATTGGGTCGGGTTCAAATGTAAAGACAACTGACATTTGCTATCTCTCTGACCTATTTCTTTGCTAAATGACTTGGTTATTTAGTAGTAGTTCAAAGCGCGCATACGGAACTGTTTGATTTCATTTGTGGAAAGGTAATATAAACCGGCAAGGTATTGGAAACGAGATAAAATAATGAACATTAATCATATATTTTATATCGTGATATATCAAATTTGTCATAGTTTATTTGATATTACAAACACCTTTGAATAACAATTTGTAATACATTTAAAATCGTATTGTATAAAATAGAGCGTTTGTACATACAAGAAAATGTGAAAATTGTGCATGTAGTTTGCTAATACTTGTAATTTGGTTCAGGTTTCAGGGGCAATAAAGAAACAGGAAGTCGCATATTTCTTTACGGTTTTTTAAATAAGATAGCGCTTCAGTGGAATAGACTTGTCTCAAGTTTATTGTTGGCAACGCACCGTCAACAATAATTTCTTCCTGGCTTTAACAACGAAAAGGAAATAAAATCAATGCCAAACTGTTTTGTACACACAATGTTCAGCGTATGTAATTTGAAGATACTGTATTAAGAATTAAATGCCCAGCACGCATGATGATATGAATTTCATCTTCGATTGTTATTCTGGCTTCTGCTTATAGCCTTTCAATTTCATCAACTAAAACAATGTATGAAGCAAGAAAAAAATCGTAAGAAAGAAAAAAAATGTTTGTTTTGAGAATGGTTGAAATTTATTTATATATATATTTTTATATATCTAAAATGTAAATTTTGTTTTGTGTGCATGCTTTTTTCATCTTTGATAACAATATAAGTATAAGTTTTTTTTTATAGTTTTTTGTTGTTGAAAAAACAATATTTATTCACTATGCCAAGGGTGCATTCACTGTTAGTTACTTCTCGTTAATTATATATACTGCTCTCAAATGTAAAATAAGTTATAACTTATTGGTATTATACTATAATTAATTTTTCTTAACGAGTTTGCAATAATACCAAATGTAATATTTGTCAAACACACATTAGTCTGTTATTAGCAGTGTTGATATCGTTAAAGCGACGTAAAGCTGTGCAATGACTCAACCCGGAAGTTTAAATATATGAAAACGTCTATCATACTAAGTACGTTTTGATGAAAGATGTGGTCGCATCTAGGAGCAGAGGTAGTTTTTCTACAGCTAATGGTCTCAAGAACAATATGCTTTGGTAAGTTTTGCTTTGTACTACTATACTATGTACTTATTCGTTACATTCAACAAATAATTCGGCTTTTACATAATTCGGTATAAATTACACAACTATCCTGTGCTATGTTATGTTAGATAAAGTTACTTCCTTCAACTAAAAGTACGAATGAAGGTAAATTTGAAGAAAAAAAAACGAACGCATGTTCTCTTTGTCCTTTTATTTTGTAGGCCGTTCCAAGCAAAAACCCCCCTTTTCGCAAATGATTATATTTTTACGTCACAAAGGAAAACGCGACACCATTATAGTGTCTTATTTTCAGGGCAATACCATTTTGACGTTTTCTTCAACATTTGATTGAAATATTATTTTAGCTCAGAATTACACCTTTAGAAATAACAAAAAAAATTATGATATAAAAAGGTTACAGTCATGTTGCAAAAATTGTCTTATTTGAATTGAATATCTAGAAATTCATCAGGATAAAGCACCGCGTGCCACAAAAGTAAATAAAATTACCACATATACTATGTTTAAGATGCAAGTTTTTTTTCACTCCTGATATGAGCAGTGGCAAGAGCATTTATCACCCCCTGTATCATTACCCTTTATTTCACCTTAATTAGGAATCTACAGTATACATTGTACATACTTAGTGGTGTTCATCGAAAATAAACTTTTACTGAATATTTACTGCAATGAAACCAAAGCGTCTTTGCTGGATCGGTACAGATTCTTGTAAGACTGGGCAGATCCATAAACTGTGGATTCTTTTTAAAGTCAGATCACTTAAAAATTCCGAAAGGTTTTTTTTTTTATCGCTTTATCCATCGATTCATCAGGCAATACTTAGTAACTTAAGGACGGCGGACCCAATTCATTTCTAGAATAGATTTCTTAATCAAATTTCTATATAATGTTGATCTGTTAATGGTGAGTGAAAATCAATAAAAACAATTACATGATCATCGACTTCCTTATTTTACTAAGGGGGTTTCAAAATCTGGGTACGAAAATCCTCAGATATAATAGAAAGTAATGGAACTTTTTTGAGGTGTGGTATAAAAAACTGATATTTTAAGACTTCTGCAATAATTATTTTCTTCTAATTAAATTGTAATATTAAGGAGTAAATTAGCTTACCGATCAGCAGAAAAAAATATAGGTCATCGACCTAAGTTTTTTGAGGGGTTGTGTCAAAGTTCACTGCATGGTTCATTTTTCTTCAGAAATATCATTGAAAAAGGACATAACTAATTATTGCCTGACGTTACATAAACTGCTATATAAATAAATATTGTAAGGTTAAGGTATAAATTCAATTTATACCAGATTATAAGACTATAAACTGCATTTGTGCGTTTTAGGAATTATAAACCGTGGAAATATAACGGACTTGTCGCAAACAGAGGAAATTCGGACTAATTTCTTTTTCTTAATTTTTCTGCACTAAAATTTTTTGGCATCACAAATTTTTGAGTAGAATGAAAATTTAATTATTTTCTCTTATTCTGATATACGTACATGTAATTACGACCGTCAAATTCATAGCATATGCGCGGATTTATGTGTAGAGGTGCGAAATCTTGAATTAGGTCCGTCGTCCTTAATATCATTTTATTTTATTTTCATTTTATTTTTTAAAGGTGTTTTCATTTTAACCATATACTGCATGTTTCTTTAATCAGATGCACCAATGCTTTCCAACTAATTATGTTGAAAAGCCTTAAACAACTGAAATCTTTATTTTGTTTTCTCACATTTAATGCTATGATGTGACTAGAAATTTGACAAATAATTTGAAATAATACAACAGATGAAAAATCACGAAAAAGCTTTCTTTTGTATAAAAGCGATTAAATTTCCAGTTGATTTTTAAGACTACTGAATCTTTAATGGAAAAAGCCACGTATCATCACATAACATCATATCCCTGTTAATACTGCATTCTCGTAACCTATATTTATAATTAGCTTCTGTACACAACACTATTAAAGTAGTGGTTTACCGTAAAAATATTTACACTCATATATACCGGTGTATTCCCAGTTAAGCTAAATCAAGTGTCCATAGTCCCATTTTTATGCCATATCTGAAATTGACATCAGATATAATCACACCCTTTTTTATTACTGCCTATGATTCATAACGTATACAGTAGATTAGGCACAATTTGCTAATAACCATTGCAAAGTATCTCTCTCTCTCTCTCTCTCTCTCTCTCTCTCTCTCTCTCAGTATATGTCTCTCTTTCTCTCTCTCAATTTCCCCCCCCCCCTCGGATTGTTGCCACCCTTACTTTTCTGACAGAGCTTGTTACTTTTTCGTCGGAAAGAGCCAGGGAGATCGCTTTCATTATTTTTGTTGACTAATAGATTACGGGACCAATTCACTTCTACAATAGTAAATTTTATATTTGTTTATGAGTTAGAGTTACTAAAGATGTATCAAATAAATAAAAAAATAACGTAAAATTCAAATTAGAGTTTTAGTAGGGACCATTTCAAAAACGTTTAGTTTATTTCTCTTTTTCAATTGAACATTATGGGGAAAAGCGTTCCTGTGATAGAAAAAAAATATAGAAAATAGTGAAATAGATTTTCTGTCCAAATTGAAATATGAAACTGAATTGATATCATTTATAAGAAGAACATGCCATCGACTTCGTAAATACGGGGGCAAATGCCAAAGTGTGGTGTGTCGCTATTTTTCCTTAATATTTCATGAGAAGTACTCTAAGAAAACGTTTATTTACACCATTTCGATGTTGATTTATAAAACAAAGCAACAAGTGTGATAAACATTTTTTATGATAAAATACTTCAAAAAATAAGCACAGGGATGGGTTTACTCTATTATCAAATGAATTCATAAAATACTTATTTTCTATTGAGGTGGATTGGAATGTTAAGGATCTGTTCATTTTTTAAAACTTCAATATTTTGCTTGTTTGACATTTTACGGTCAAATTTTCAGGGTATATTGGAAATTAAAATTTCTCAACATGAATTGAAAATAATTGGAATTAATACTACTGATACCGAGTAATTGCCCTTTTAAAACATTTGAATTCCTGTGCACGCAAAGGCCCTGAAATCGTCCTTGGCATGTGTTTCAAAGTCATAAATAAAAAATAATAGATACTTTTAACGTTTTCCTTTTTTTTTGATTTTTTTTTTTTTACATTTTTCCCTATTTCAAGTTTCAAAGATTTAAGGAAGGAGCCTTCTTGTTATCAGACCTACTTCTTATATTAAGAAATTCATAAATATTTGATATTTTCAAACAGATCATATACCCAAATGAATCTATCAGTTTAACCAGATTTGACCATCTTGTTTTTGCATCAAGGTCAGGTCAAGGTCACTACCTTTTTTCCTCAACTTAAAGGATGATAGAAATATATGTAGTTATCTGCAGTAACGTCGACATCTGTCTAAGATATGACGTTTCTATTATTCAATGAAATGATAGAATATCAGAATGTCTATCAGCTTATACTACTAAATTGGAATAAATATTTAAACTTAAATTGATTGCCAAGCCTGCATTTCCTCTAAATTCCTTATATTATGAAGATATTTTGATTAAAAACTAAAACAATTCCCTGTATAATTTCCTTTATTTTTTTCTAAAATTTTGAAGATATCTCGATATTTATTATTCTTTTAATATTAGAATATTTATGATTTTCACATATTAAAAAGACCTTTTATAAAAATATAAATTGACAGAAACGCTAATATATTGACTATTAAATTATAGAGAAAATTCGATTTTAGTGATTTTATCACACAAATCTATTTATCGAAAGACCGCTAAAAAAGCTAATAAAAATGTTATTTGATAGGCAAATTTTAAAAACAATCTGAAACCCAATTATGTTATCATTAGTACATATCAGTTAAAAAATATTGTTTAAAAAAACAGTGTTATTGTTTTAAAATGCTAAATATACTAAGGAATCTACAGTCATTCTGAATTGCAAAACATGTGATATTTTCTCACGCCATTGTTCAGCCAAAATTGTAGTTCTTGTTATATGTATGAAATTCGAATTTAACAAAAACTGCTTGACAGTAAATGCCAAATTTTTAATGATAAATTTTTCGCCTCAAAGAGATTGGCCGATCAAAAGATTTTAGATTTTAGTTTAAATTCATTTTATGTTCCTTTGTTATAAAGAGGCAGGACGAATGCACTAGGTTTTTTAATAAAATTAGAAAAAAATAAAAGTTTAAGAAAATGTGCCATTTGTTAGAAAAAATGACAAAGATGTAAAAAGCAGTAAATATTGAAGGGGTAAGGCGAGAGTAGAAAACACCGCTGATACATTCGCAGCAATGTTTAGGTGTCCAGGAGCTAAAATACGGCTGAAAAGCGATATTTTTTGAATTAACAAAAATTTACTTTGACCGGTAGTATTCCTTAAAATCTAAATAACATATATTTACAACAATGTTAAACATTATTATTTATGCATTTTTTTGACGTCATATGTACTTGTTACGTGACGTGCATATCCTAACATTGCAAATTTTCTAAATATATCGCATCGGCGCAGGTGATTAAGGACATTAATTCATAAATATTTTTAAGAAAAATCCTTTGTTACGTCATACACTGTGAAGTTCTTGCATGGGATTGAAATAGATATTTCGTTTATTTAAGATAATGTAAAAACACTTCGCCAAATCATCAAAATAAAGCACATCTTTACTAATTGAAAGTAATTTACTTAAAATTTGGGTAAATCCGTTGGTTTTCCAAGCATGATTTACGCTTATACTTATATTCTCTATCAATTTAACGTAAAATATTCTTAAATTGTATTGATCTTTCACCTGCGCCAAACTGATTTTTACATTCATTTTAAATATCTTTATTCAGTTGTTTACAAATAGCAGGGAAAGTCCCCAAACCACTATAATTAATAGTCTTTTACTCAAGCGAAGCTTTAAATCTATCTATTATTTAATAATGATTATTAATATAAATAAATTCTATAGTCTAGCATTAATGGCAGCATTTATGTAAAGGAAACAAGAAGTTTTATGACTGTTTTATTATAATTCACTTTTAACGTTACGACACATTCGAATGAAATGCAGATCGTGACGTCAAGGTTTATTTTGACGTCATATTGTTTGAAGTACAGACAAGTGACTCTCTACACATCGCTGTGGGAAGCCTTAACATAACTGCGTTTTGAACATATTTGGCAGCATATAATATAGAATCTGGCTCCAATTTAACCAACAAAAAACAATTAAGTCAAATCTCAGACTTAAGTTTGAGTTTTTCTCAAATATTTGAGTTTTTACTCAAATTTGAGAAAACTTAAATATCTGCATTTCACAAAAAAATCTTAGTCATGTTTTTTGTACTCAATTTGAAGAAAAACTTAAGTTACCTTCATAGCAGATCTAAGTCAAATCTCAAATATGAATGTGTCGTAAACATCATAAATACATTATTTTATTGTCTGTAATGTTCATGTCTTAGATCCATTCCACTCAATAATCAGTGAATATGCAATATTTAATGGAGGATTGATAAATACTTTTTTCATTAAAAACTAATAATTTTGGGGGAGTTATCTCCCTCGACAAAAATGTAAACAAAGGGAACTAATTCATTTGTTTGTGTTAAATGGAATAACTATGCAATGATTCTACTTTCTAATGATTTTAAGGTAACTATAATGTAATTAATGTGAGGTTTTTTTTTTGTTTGATATATAAGATCATGTAGATATGTAATGTATATTTAGCATAACAAAGAGTAAATTTCATAACTGATTAACATTTTATGACTCTTGTTGATTTAATCCGATTTTCCTCTGTTTAAAACATAAGCAAATGATTGTTTTCATTGAGAATAATTAACAAAACAAAGAGAAGTTATAAGGGGCCACTTGTGACAATGAAAATTCTTGACTCAGCTAAGTTAAATATCCTACTCAGCTGAGAATTGAGTAAGTTTGTTTTGTGAAATGCAATTTGAGAAAAATCTCAGCTGAGTAAATTTTCAGGATTTGAGATAACATTTAGGTAAAAACTTAAATTTTTTTTGTGAAATCGGAGCCTGATCCCTTAATAAACACATGAAAAGTATGGTCCTGATATGCCAATCATCAAAAATGGGTGAGATATACAAAATTAAAAAAGGGGTAGCTAGGGCGGGGAGGTGGGGTTCTCGAAAAAATTCTCAGCAGATGGAGCGTGGCTTCTCTAATTCACAAACACACAATGAAATCATGTGACTTGAGAAGCCACACTGACTCGTCAAATCCTATCAAATTCTCATAATAGATTTATAAATTGAACATTGACCCAGAGACAAACAAGTACGAGACCTTTAGAGTTTTTATGCTTGGTTAACATTTTTGCATAACGCATGACAGTTAAATTTAGCAGATAAGACCCGAAATAGCAGCTGCTATTACGTAACACTTGTCGACAAAGCATTTTAGATGAACACACAGAATCAGCAAACATATAAAGATTTACCTGTAGATAAAAGACATAGATAAAATATATTCACACATGCAGCATAAAAGGATATTATCATTTGTCAATAATAACTATTTTCTGTTCTTTGTAATTCACAACTATAGATCATCGGGACCTTGAACTTCTCAAAAGCCCGCTTAGATAAAGGATGAAACAGTGAAGTGCACTTTTCGTAACAAAAAACTATATTTGACATAAGAAGGAGACACCATAGAATCGAAATATGCTTCACCTTTTTTAACCTTTAAATGATAAACTAATTTTAAGATCACTGCACAGTTATAAACCACAAGTAATGTTTGTGTGAAGCAGGATCTAGATTTTTGCCATGAATGAGAACACACGATCAATAATACAGTGTATACAGATAAGTGCAATGACATTGACTTTCTATAGACACTCTTGGTGATTGATGTCTTAAAGCAAAAACAATTTTAGTTATACTGCAATCCTCTTAAAGGATCCAGTCGAATGGCTGGGGAAATACTTATAAAAGTTACCTTAAGTTTATGCTAATACATATAAACAAATAAAAAAATATTTATTTTTCTTTCAGGAAAGCAATGCCTCCTCATGAATATAAATTTTACACGTGATCACGACAGCTAATTTTAGAGTATCATACAACAATAAATGGAGGGTAAACACCTTCATAATTGTTATAGTTTCAGGAAGGAAGATTTTTTTTCCAATTTAGCATAAATTGTTCCTATAAACGAGTTCGAAAAAAAGAACTGTAAAGCGTATACAGAATCGAGACGGATATGTAATTAGGCAAACAATAACGGCTATCTGATTTTCCGCGGACATGCACAATGAGGTCGGTTCCTTCATCAATATTCATTAAATGGCATAACTTTCATGGCAGGAAATTAAACACTTCAAATTATATCTCTTCGTAACGAGATGGAATACACCATTGTAATTTACAGAATGACGGTCACATTTTGAAGTAAATAAACACACGCGTTTTCACTGAAAATTGACGCAAACTATAGCGAGTATACCTGTGACTTTAAGAAAAGGATGTACAGTGACCTTGAATGTAGGTAGTTTTCAAATGTCATGGTCATATCACAGACCACTGTATAAAGTTTCAATAGATTTTTAGTTTAAATTTAAGACTAAAACAAAATTGCATGCAAAGCTTTCCATTCGTATGTCCATTATCTAAGCGGCCGGATCCTTTGAGAAGGACATCATTTATGTCAGGAACAATGCAGTATAAGTCAGTTGTTTTTGCTTTAAGAGCATAAATCACCTAAAGTGTTGGTAAATGTCATAGCATACAACTGTATACACTGTAGTACATGTAAGTACCGTGTGTTATCTCTCGTGGAAAAATCCATATCATTGCTTCCCACAGTACTTGAGATTTATGAGTGTGCAGTGATCATTAACTTAGTATATGATTCAAAGGTAAAATCATAACAGACATCAGATAACAGATGTCTACTTGATGTCCTTTGTTAAATACAGTTCTCGTTTCACTGGAAAAAGTAAAGGTTTTGCTATGACTTGGAACAATTTTTTATATATAGTGAATACACGTAGTGATTTCCAATGTTTTATCCTTTAATAAAGCAGGGTTATTTGAGAAGTTTAGGATCCTAATGATGTATAGTTCTGATATACAAAGAACTGAAAATAAATCAAAAATATGATATTTTGTTCAAAATGATATCATTCTACAGTTTACGATTATTACATATTTTTTTCAGTTAATCTGGTTCAAGATCAAGGGTTGACAGGAAAAGCGGACATGGGCGCACCTCCTCAGCAAAACAACTGGACGGCTTGTAAAGCCATTGATGGTAACACCAGTCAGAACTACTTATCAAACTCCTGTGCCATAACTGATGTTGAACACAACCGGAACACTTCTATATGGTGGAAGGTGTGGTTGCAAAAGAAATATAACGTAGCCTTCCTAGAAATATACTTTAGATCGGATAGTAAGTATTTGACTTTTCAAAAGCATTTTAATTGGAGATAATCAGTCTATGCATGCAATACTTTAATAAACATTTCGTTTTATTATAGACTTATTAGTTTTTAAGGTTTGTATAACTATCGTTTTTTTTTTATTTTCATAATTGACAAAATAATACACCTGATATATGTTTTACAGCTTTCAGGAGATCAACCGGGTTTTCCATTTATACATACATCCCGCAGATTTTTTATCCCCTTTCCGATTCCAAATACCTGGTGTATCAGCATGACCCACATTTTGGATGTACAATGTCTGTTATGAATGTCACCGTTAATAACATTACACAAGGAATAGCATACATTAATGAAAGACCAAGTGGATATACATCCATGTGTCAACAGGACAGCATGGAATTTACTGGAATAGAAATATGTGAAATAAGAGTAATGGGTTTGTTTGGTTTTTTTTATTTTACTAGATGATAACCCGCGCGAGCTCGGAAATTAACACCTAACAAATGAATGACATAATGCAATAATGTTGAATCATATATTTTTCCATATATATTGTGTGCGAATTATTTCTTTATAGTTTTCTTAACCTATTCTTTAAATTGAAATTTAAAAAAACTGCATAGCTGGATATTTAGAAAAAGGATGAAAAATTTAAACTGAATTGGATGATATATACATGAACATGGCCTTAATTCTGAGTGGAAAATGATTACAATGATTTTTTTTTTTAAACCAGTGAGTGGATATTTAGGACGTCATACGTCTAAATTTTGTTCTTTAGGTCAAATTTCAGTAATATTTTTATCCCTGTCCCAAATTTGAAGTTCAGATAAAAGACTGTTTCGAAAAAAAATAGGGGAGGGTACCCTCCCTTCCCCAAATTTAACTTCCCCGTTTGATAACACAGTGTATAAAGTTCACTACCAATCTGTAGTGCTATTAAAATGTTTGAAACTTAAAAAAAAAACGCTAGTGTATGCATATGTATTTGCATTTTTTTAAACCAAAGTTGTCATTTTCAAAGTATCTCGCTCTACACTTTCCGCCATAGTGTAAATTAGTCAAACCGCGTTCCTGGGCACCCCGTTCTGGAAAAAAAATTTCTTTCGATCAAAATTAAAATCGCATTAAATTTTTCCAATTCATTTATTAACTTGTTTGTATTAATCAAAAATGTTCCATTCAAGGTATGATTGTCTACCCGCCATGCATGATAAACCCGTATTACACTTTTCGCCAAGACGTTAATTAATCAAACCGCGTTCTTGGTTACCCCGTTCTGGAAAGCTCTATTCCATTCTTTCGCTAGTGGTCGCACTTCGCTAGCTTCTATCTATCAAAACTAAAATCGCTCACTCAAGAAACAAATTGCCTTATTTCATTTATTCAACATTTGTCAAATCTTAACTTCTATGTGTAATCCAAGTAAGTTCCTAATAAATATATTCACTGCTTACGTAATCATTCAATATTATTTCATTGCAAGCATATATTTTGATGCAAACGATCCCTGTCTTGGATCCGCCAAAGCGTGTCCACCACCTTACTCTCATTTTTGCTATTTCGGGCTTGTTTATCGAAAATGAAAGTAGGTTTTTGATTAATTTCACAATAATAACTTATCAGTTAAAATTCAATTATACCTTACGGACATCATCACGCATGTGTTGAATTACCAAAGGTGTAAGCAAGTACTCTGGTGCAGGCATTTTGTAGTTTATTTGCAAAATGCCTTAATTTATAAGTATAAATTCTTGTTGTTAATAGTCTTTTATCAGGGGCATAGCATATAAAAAAATCCTCCTTTAATTGAATGAAGAAACAACGGGACCAATTTTCGTTGGTAATTTAGTTGTAAGGTTTGTAGAGAAATAAAACATAAACCGACTTTCATATTGTAAGGGGGATACCAACAGCCTAATTACACATATTAAGTGCAAAAATATAAAGGCCGACTGGGGAATGAGTTACGCTACAATCACAAATATAACATTTATTTTATACAACAACTCATTCTGATATACGAACTGGATCTGACTGACTACTCAAATTAAAAGTCTACGGCATATCATTCAGAACTCTCTACGTAGAGCTTTACCAAGGCTCTGCGATTAAAAAGAACAAAAAAATTCGTAGAAAAAACTATTATACAACCGCAAATTATGAGCGATTCTATACATGTATTCCACTCGATTTGTACATATCTATTTTTATAAACTGGTAACATAAATAGCCTCCTTATTCATTTTATTCTTAACACATCGATTAACTATGATACTTAAAGTAAAGGCATTAATTTTTCGACATTTTTTTAATCACAACTGGAATAGACAAAATTAGAAAAAATGTTGTTTTTTTTTATATTACTAAGTTTAAAGTATGATTTTTGAAACGCGTTTTTTTAAAATAAGACTTAAAAAGATATTATCTTAGGTGTTTACATAATAGTTACCATGAAGATAATAGTGAAAACTATCCGAACATAAAAATACCACAAGTTATTGTGACTATAAATCAGTTTTTAGCAGATTACTTTGTACTTTTAAGGTTGTGATTCAGGACGGTATTCGAACGGATGTACCAAGATTTGTCCCTCTAAATGTAAAGGAGGCTGTGACGCCTTCAATGGATCCTGTATACATGGATGTTCTGACCCAAACGCTTTCACAATTGACTGTATTGGTATACCGTTTAAAATATTTCTTTTTTATTGTGAAGGATTTGAGATTTAGGAGAATCGTTTATCTAAATGTAGATAATGATTGATTTTAACAATGAAATTGACTTTTACAATTATTGTTTATCCTGGAATACTATTCACAGAATAAGTATTTAATATTAATCGTTATTAAACCTAATACACATTGCTTAATTGTCCTTCAGTCTGTTCCAGTTTTTTATAGACGAGTTAAAAAATAATTGTCAAGAGACAGAATGCTTCTAACATTTTGATTTATTTTAATAAGTTTGGTAATGACGATGGCATACTAAAACTGCACAACAATGCGTGCTATGCGGTCACAAACTTGATTTAATTGTAATGATGCCAGGGTCGATATAACAACAATAATATAACCGTCTATAATCACTGTTTGTTATCACAACATGCCATTTCTATAATAATTTATTTCACATAATTATTTTTATTTCATATTATGTAAGAAGCATACGTTCTCTCATTTCCGAGCCATACGTTCAGCATTGTTGTCCTACGCTTTAAATTCTCTCTCTAACACATATTTATAAAACTATTTTGTCACATAGCTTGTCAAAATGTCTCCAAACAAAAGATCAGTTCATTTCTAGTCTCTGTTATTTTAAATTGATTACATTTTTACATTCATTTGATTATAATTTACAGAATCCTCTTTACAATTTCAATTATTTTTTGGTTCTGATCTGGGTACTGTTTTGCTATAGTGTGTACGGGCAAGCAATATATATCAAACAAACAATGCATAGACTGTCCAGGCCATTGTAAAGATGATGCTCCGTGTAATAAGTTGACGGGAATGTGTGATAACGGGTGTGCAAACCAGTGGATTGGAACATTTTGTAATAGTATGTTTTTAAAGTTATTTCAAAGTTGTGCTATTCAGTTGTATTTTTGTTACGTATTGATTTCATGTTAAAAGATAGTTGTCTGACCAGTAACTGACACTGTGTGAATATTTTGGTCAAAATTTAACACGTCAAGTTTTACTGACGTGATTGTTACTGTAGACGAAATAACTTTGTATCCTCCTTGCAACTAGAAAAAAACTATATTTTACGGACCTACATCCATTTTTCATCTTTCTACTTTTAATGGAAAATAAACCAGTATATTTAATCGTTTTTTCTTAAACTGTTTGGTTGGATTTTTTTATACCAAAAAATCAACAACATCTAATGCAAACCAATCATTTTTTAAAGAAAGGTCCATGCATTTGCATCATCGAAAAAACGGGTGTTTTTATCAAGATAATTATAATATAATAGAGAGATAAGTAATGTTTAACGCCGAGAAAACGAAATGCAAACGCCTTACATGTAATAAAATCTTTGACTTTTAAATATAATCATTAAAAGTGTCGATATATTGCGTAACTATTATTTGTAAATTTTTTTGTTTTTTCATTTATATCGTCGCTGAAGTACCCAGGAAACCTACTGATTCGTCCATCGACACATATACTAGACAAAACATCGTACAATGTACATAGAATTTGTAACTGCAAACTGTATGATCATAGGCATTAATCCGGTTTTTTTGTTTTGTTTTGGTTTTTTTTTTGTTTGTTTGTTTAAGACATGCATTGAATCTATTTTTCGATCATGGGTTTTGTATTTAGCTTTTGAAATGTATTTTATATAGAAAGTGAAGAACATTTGAACTTACTGATTAAAAAAATCCTTAAGTTTCATTCAAACATATTTTAAAAGTAATTATCATTACCATATCCAATTTATTACAGTATGCCACGCAAACTTCTACGGTAAGGACTGTAACACTCAGTGTGGGCATTGTATGAATAACGATGTTTGCAACAACATCACAGGGCACTGTCCTAATGGTTGTCAGTCACATTGGCAGGGAGAGAGGTGTGATGGTACGTATATAATGCTTTCTTTTTCTTTTCATAATGAATTTGTAACATGTTATCTGTATTACAATATAAATATTGTAATGGCATTTCAGACAAGTTAGATAGACTCCTATATGATATTTTGACAGCATTTAGTTTTACATTTAATGAAACGTACCACTAGAACTGGATTCTAACCAGTCTTTGTTCAATTTAATATGCTGTTGGTATCATATTACCGGTTTTTTTTTTTTCTTTGAAGATGCCAAACTTCAACAGATTTAGGATATCAAATATAGAAAGGGTCATTAGGTGTAGTCGTTTTAAGACAATGCTAATTTTCACACGATGGATCATTGTATACAGATATCTGCAAAAAATGAAAACAACATTCACATTCCCAAATGAATATATTTGGATTTTAATTTTAACTGGTGAAAATAGATTTAAATTTAAGGTCAATCTGATGAAATATTTCTTTATTTTTCAATACCCCAAATGCAATTGGATTCCATATATATCCAAGGTATTTACCGTTTCCCGCAAAATGTTCCTATTTTTAAAAAAACAAAACAAAACAAAAAATGCATTTTATATGAAAAAGTTTGAAAACATACATTAGATGGCAATAAATTAAATAATTACTCCATTGGTCCTCAAATGGGAATATTTTTGAGACAACGGTGTATGAACACAATAAGCTACAATTTGTTATATTTTCATTCACTTTCTTTTCCATTATTACATTACATTAATGGCATTGAGTGACATTTACGCATAAACAGAAGACCCAGTCACAAAATAAGTGCGTATGGATACCATTTCAACAAATCTTGCTTCAGTAATTGAACACATACATGTACTATTTCTCGATTGCTATTTCTCGAAGTGACTCGGAGACTCTTGACGAGATCAGGACCTGCTATTTACCTACGCTGATAAGTATTTCAAGAATGTAAATACATGTTAAGTGTTGAACAAATTCAAACAAGTCCGGCGAGCAAAGTGAGCTCAAAGAACCAGTGTGCGGAAAAAGAAAAAGCTAAATTAACCTACAGATTCGTCAAGACATAGAATTTGTAACTGCAAACTGTATGATCATAGGCATTAATCCGGTTTTTTGTTTTGTTTTGTTATTTTTGTTTGTTTAAGACATGCATTGAATCTATTTTTCGATCATAGGTTTTATATTTAGCTTTTGAAATGTATTTTATATAGTAAGTGAAGAACATTTGAACTTACTGATTAAAAAAATCCTTAAGGTTCATTCAAACATATTTTAAAAGTAATTATCATTACCATATCCAATTTATTACAGTATGCCCCGCAAACTTCTACGGTAAGGACTGTAACACTCCGTGTGGGCATTGTATGAATAACGATGTTTGCAACAACATCACTGGGCACTGTCCTAATGGTTGTCAGTCACATTGGCAGGGAGAGAGGTGTGATGGTACGTATATAACGCTTCCTTTTTTATTTCATAATGAATTTGTAACATGTTATCTGTATTACAATATAAATATTGTAATGGCATTTCAGACAAGTTAGATAGACTCCTATATGATATTTTGACAGCATTTAGTTTTACATTTAATGAAACGTACCACTGGAACTAGATTCTAACCAGTCTTTGTTCAATTTAAAATGCTGTTAGTATCATAATACCGGTGGGGTTTTTTTCTTTGAATATGCCAAACTCCAACAGATTTAGGATATCAAATATAGAAAGGTTCATTAGGTGTAGTCGTTTTAAGACAATGCTACTTTTCACACGATGGATCTCTGTATACAGATATCTGCAAAAAATGAAAACAACATTCACATTCACAAATGAATATATTTGGATTTTAATTTTAACTGGTGAAAATTATGATAAATTTAAAATTTAAGATCAATCTGATGAAATATTTCTTAATTTTCAATACCCCAAATGCAATTGGATTCCATATATATCCAAGGTATTTACCGTTTCCCGCAAAATGTTCCTATTTTTTTTTAAATAAAAAAACAAAAAAATGCATTTCATATGAAAAAGTTTGAAAACATACATTAGATGGCAATAAATTATACAATTACTCCATTGGTCCTCAAATGGGAATATTTTTGAGACAACGGTGTATGAACACAATAAGCTACAATTTGTTATATTTTCATTCACTTTCTTTTCCATTATTACATTACATTAATGGCATTGAGTGACATTTACGCATAAACAGAAGACCCAGTCACAAAATAAGTGCGTATGGATACCATTTCAACAAATCTTGCTTCAGTAATTGAACACATACATGTATTATTTCTCGATTGCTATTTCTCGAGGTTAATCGGAGACTCTTGACGAGATCAGGACCTGCTATTTACCTACGCTGATAAGTATTTCAAGAATGTAAATACATGTTAAGTATTGAACAAATTCAAACAAATCCGGCGAGCAAAGTGAGCTCAAAGAACCAGTGTGCGGAAAAAGAAAAAGCTAAATTAACCTACAGATTCGTCAAGACATAGAATTTGTAACTGCAAACTGTATGATCATAGGCATTAATCCGGTTTTTTGTTTTGTTTTGTTATTTTTGTTTGTTTAAGACATGCATTGAATCCATTTTTCGATCATAGGTTTTGTATTTAGCTTTTGAAATGTATTTTATATAGTAAGTGAAGAACATTTGAACTTACTGATTAAAAAAATCACTAAGTTTCATTCAAACGTATTTTAAAAGTAATTATCATTACCCTATTCAATTTATTACAGTATGCCCCGCAAACTTCTACGGTAAGGACTGTAACACTCCGTGTGGGCATTGTATGAATAACGATGTTTGCAACAACATCACAGGGCACTGCCCTAATGGTTGTCAGTCACATTGGCAGGGAGAGAGGTGTGATGGTACGTATATAACGCTTCCTTTTTTCTTTTCATAATGAATTTGTAACATGGTATCTGTATTACAATATAAATATTGTAATGGCATTTCAGACAAGTTAGATAGATTCCTATATGATATTTTGACAGCATTTAGTTTTACATTTAATGAAACGTACCACTGGAACTGGATTCTAACCAGTCTTTGTTCAATTTAATATGCTGTTGGTATCATATTACCGGTTTTTTTTTCTTTGAAGATGCCAAACTTCAACTGATTTAGGATATGAAATATAGAAAGGGTCATTAGGTGTAGTCGTTTTAAGACAATGCTAATTTTCACACGATGGATCTCTGTATACAGATATCTGCAAAAAATGAAAACAACATTCACATTCACAAATGAATATATTTGGATTTTAATTTTAACTGGTGAAAATTATGATATATTTAAATTGAAGGTCAATCTGATGAAATATTTCTTTATTTTTCAATACCCCAAATGCAATTGGATTCCATATATATCCAAGGTATTTACCGTTTCCCGCAAAATGTTCTTATTTTTCAAAATAAAAAAAAAATGCATTTTATATGAAAAAGTTTGAAAACATACATTAGATGGTAATTAATTAAACATTTACTCCATTGGTCCTCAAATGGGAATATTTTTGAGACAACGGTGCATGAACACAATAAGCTACAATTTGTTATATTTTCATTCACTTTCTTTTCCATTATTACATTACATTAATGGCATTGAGTGACATTTACGCATAAACAGAAGACCCAGTCACAAAATAAGTGCGTATGGATACCATTTCAACAAATCTTGCTTCAGTAATTGAACACATACATGTACTATTTCTCGATTGCTATTTCTCGAAGTGACTCGGAGACTCTTGACGAGATCAGGACCTGCTATTTAACCTACGCTGATAGGTATTTCAAAAATGAACAAATTCAAACAAATCCGGCGAGCAAAGTGAGCTCAAAGAACCAGTGTGCGGAAAAAGAAACAGCTAATTAACCTACAGATTCTTCAAGATCATTGTTGGCAGCATCCCAGCATACATACTAGCGTCTGTAGTGCTATGGTAAAAACGGCTCACCTTTAACTAGAGATTTACGGTTTCGTGATGAGCTTTGTCGACTCGCTTAGAGAATAACACTCGCTTTTGTGAGAACTAAGAAAGCTGTTTCACACCGCCATTCCTTCGAACTTTATCGACAAACGTAAACAAAGCAAATAAAAGTTTACGTGAAATGTGACAATAACGAACGGTGTTTTAAACTAAAAGTCCAAAGGAAAAATACAAAACACGAGCAGAGCAAACACGGACCTATACAAAACTAGAGGTACGATCATGTGCCATTGAGAAGTGAGCATCCTCTGCTGACCGGTCACACCAGCCGTGCGCTCTTTGTCGTAATCGGGAAAACGAGAAACTCCGTAGATAATTTGGTGATTGATAATGCCCTGTGTGACGTTTCAGTGAACTCGCGCTAGATTACCCGCTATTAAAAATTAGAGATGGATCAAGCGTATGTATTTGGTGTCACGTATAATGAGTACTTACTATTTCAGTGTAAACTGCAATCTCTTGGCTGATCAGTTTTTGTTTGAATTCGTGTATGGCCTAGAAAAAGAGTTACATATACATGCTTGTACCATGATATATTGTCGTATTGATCAAATGGGGAATTTAAAAACAAATCTACTTCCTTTAGAAATACCACCACATCATGTAGTAAATAAAAAGAGAACAACGAAAAAAATTAACATCTACGTAGATGTTGGTATATTTTCATAAAGCCATTTGTTTGTCTTGGAGCTATATCATATTTAGTTTATATAGATCCTCGAGATAATATTTCAACATGCCCACACCTGGCGGGTGCCCTAGCCAAGGTGTTACTGGAAAGTCTCCTCCTCTACATAAGCCCGTTCCCCAGTCTGTATAAATAGAGGAGGCAGAAAGACATATTCCAGATGACTATTCTTTAGTTAAGATATAATAACAATTTAATATGACATTTTAACAATAAATATTAATATTAATTACAATGAAATTTATCAACATTAATATTCATTACAAAAATCTCTGAAAATAAAATATAAGTTGAACCCCCTGCATCTATTATCAAAGATGAAAGTTAAAATAAGGGAGTATACCCAATAAATAAAGCAAGAAGAAATAGCTGACAGACTGTATTCTTTTTTATTGGCTGAATGGGCCATGACCCTTTAAGTGAGGGAGCCGAGGCATCAATATATAGCCTTGTATGGCATCCCTAAAAATGCAAAAATGGTGAACCCTGGGAACAGATGTTCAAAATTATAAACTGTCAAAATAAGCACATATAAGTTATAACTAAGTTACTACTGGTAAGCCTAAAAGCTGCATCCACACTTTGAGGCGTCTCGGACTCTGATGAAGAAGATGCGGGAGGATCCGTAATTGAAGGGGCGGAAGGAGGCTCCAGGAGAGGGGGTTGCTTCCCTGCTCGTTTCCGAGGTTGAAAGGGTTGGATCTGTGTTTTTCTCTTCGGCACTTCTTTTCGTCAAATTCTTCTGCTTGACTAATGATGTAAATGTGTACTATAATGACGTCAGCAATTTATAATGTTCTGACTAATTCTCGCGCGCAAAGTCATTAAAATTCAGAGAGGATTACAAATTGCATAAAATAGGAAAAATATTGTCCGTTCACTTTGATAAATGGATTTAAGTGTTATAATTTATCTAACCTGTATAAAAAGAGGAGGCAGAAAGACAGCTTCCAGATGACTACTGGAGAGCTATGTTTGCTGCTTCCCACTTTATACGCACTGACACTGCGCTACAACATTCTCTTCCTAAAAAGTGCATACTAATGATCGGACGCACCGTTGTCAGTAGTAGTATTTTATTTATATTTCTGACCCAGCGTCGACAGGCTCAAATTTAATTTGAGGATTTAATTACACATTTCTCAATTAACATAAATAAACATACGCTATCTATATAACGCATTTATTTTTGCCAATTTCTATAGAATTTCCGTTATGATAATGTGGTCAATCTTATAAACGGAAATCGGGTATTTACATTCCTAAAACTTAAATTTATCATACAAAAATGAACTAATAAAAACATTATTTATAAAAAGAATGAAGTGGGAACTTAATATAAAAAAATAAATCATAATTGCGGACAATGGCATACCAGTTAAATGTAAACATAAGCACTAAGTTATTTTATACAATAAAATGCTTTCTTTGGTGATTCATGCGGGATATGAAGATGGCGACTTTGCAGAAAAAATATATAACCCGCGTAAGCGGGTTATGTAAATTTTGTCGCCAATGATCGCTACCTTCATAACCCGCATAAATCATCAAAGAAAGCATCTTTTGTTTATATTTACATCTCTTTTTTAACAAGTTAAAAAAATAATTGTAAAAATAATTAAAATTAACTTAATTATTGTTCATGTAGATTAGTACGTTAGCTGAAAGACACAGCCAAATCGTATCCTTTGGGAATTTGAGTTTGATATCATCATGATTATTTCGTGCAGTCCGTGATAGTTCTTAGGTCGCTGTAGGTTTCGACCAGTTGATAAACGAGGCGTGCAAATTTTAGCTGGTTGTTTTTATAAAGCTATAGACTATATAGCTATAACTATAAGTTTCCTTTAGAAATAGAGGGAATCATACTTGGTAGATGCAAATTTATTTTTTTAGAAATTTGTGGTCTCATAACTCTAACGATATTTACAAACAATTTTTCATAACGGGTTAGGGCGCGTTACTTAATATGTATGCACACACTGTTGCAGTTATGAGACCACATCTTTCAAAAAATAATGATGTTAATCAACAACAATGTTCTTTTAATCTCGTTGTTTGAACATTTAGCAATCATCTGTTAAACATCAACACTTGTCTGTTTTAACCAACATTCACAGTACTCAACAAAAAGGACCTCAAAGAGCAGCGGAGATTTCATATGACCATTTTTTTTTAAAATACAGAATAAAAGATTGTGTGACTTAATTATGTTCCGCATTTATAACATTCTGTTTTGAAAGGAAGTTTTAGTCCGCGATATATTTGAAATGAGGTATAGTTGACACTAAATTTGTTTATGTAAGGATCTCATTTAAAGGAATGGAAGGTAGTGGGTTTTTTTTAAATAATTAATCAAGGTTTGTCATCCAGTACTTCTTTTCCTAGAATGTGTAAATGGATTTTACAACGCGTCATGTACAGGACAGTGCGGCCATTGTTCCAATTCAGCGTTTTGTGATAAAGTGAACGGGCATTGTTTGAGTGGATGTGCTCCAAACTTCCAAGCTCCTTTATGTCAAGGTAAATTTAAAACATGCAGAGATACGTACGCTTTAATATGAAATTTAAATTTTAGGCGTGTCCATTTTAAGACTTAAAGTAAAAAAGTATCATTAGTTGTTATTCAGCTGAATTAATCTCTCATATCAAATATAAACGAAAACATTTGCTGTTGCACTTGCTCATTCTTACTCTTGATATGGCCTTGCCCGTTCAATGTTTAATTAAGTAATGTTTAAAGACACTGCATAAATTCAATTTTGTACAAATAGAGTCTGTAATAGCAAAAGCATTCATATCTAAAAATACCTAAATATGCTTTGTGATTTTTGTAAATTTATAAACTCAATTTTTTTTATCTTTTTTTTTTTTGTTTGTGTTTTTTCTGGTTTTTTTTTACTGTTTTTTGGGGGGGGTATTTTAGACAACATTGATTTGATCTTATTATGTTTGTTCTTTGTTTTCGTTTTGATTTTGCATTTATTACTCTGGTATTGTTTTTATTTATAGAATGTGCCGGTGGATTTTACAATCGCACATGTACTGGAGTGTGCGGACATTGTGTAAATGGAGAATCGTGTTTACCAAATACTGGACACTGCGCTAATGGATGCAGCAACCACTTTCTTCATCCTTTTTGCCAAGGTAAAACATTTATTATTACTAGTAGACATGTTACTTTACGTTAATCAACAGTTGACCAAATATTTCATTCTACAAAGAAGCGTTAAATGTGATACATACATGTAATTGTACATATTGAAACATTTAAACTTACAAATAAAAAAAGAAGAAAAAAAATAAAGTCATTGCCTAACAAAGCATTTATTGATGGCTTTATACAAATCCTTTGCAGAAAAAAAACAATCAATATATGTATGGCTGTTGTTTTCAGTATGTAAAGACGGATATTATGGAAATATGTGTAACATTAATTGTGGTCGCTGTAAAGATGGACACGCATGCGATAAACACAACGGATCTTGTTATAATGGCTGTGTGCCTAACTTTCAGCAACCCAACTGTGAAGGTTTTTTTTACAATCATTTTATCTTTGAAAAAAAAATATTTGATTTGGTGTATTACTTTATTGATGCTTTTTCTAAGCTAACGCTCTTATTGTTTATTAATCGAAGTGTGTGAAAACGGTTTCTACAACGCAAACTGTTCCGGCATATGTGGTCATTGCAAAAATAAACAAGCGTGTGATAAGGAAAGTGGAAATTGTTTTAACGGTTGCAGTTCAAACTTCCAAAAGCCTTTGTGCCAAGGTATGTATTTTACGCAATTGTCTTTAGTAAACAACAGAAGTGTGTTTGTTTTGCTTAGATATGAAACAAGTATAAATGTGTTCTAAAACTAAATATTATTTCAGAATGCAAAGATGGATTTTACAACAGTAATTGTAGCGCCGAATGTGGAAAATGTTTATATGACGAAATCTGCAATAAAACGAGTGGACACTGTGTTAAAGGATGCCAGCTTTTCTTTGAGTTTCCTTTGTGTCAAGGTTGTTCAGTTATGATATTTCTTCTGTTTTAGTTAATATGTTATTATAAGCCCACTCATCTTTCACAAGTCAACAGTTTCTGATCTGCTCGATCCGCTCTAATAAACCCTTGAGCGATTACGCAGAGGTTGATGGGGTTAGAAACCTCGCACTCTGATTGACGTTATAAAAGTTTACATGATCCAATAAGGAATGTTGTTAATCGTGAATTGTGAATCGTGAAATTTTGTGATTCGCGAAAATAACCGGATGTACGGTAATTTGTGAAATGTATCTTTAAGCAATGCGAAAAGCTACTATTTACATATTATGCATGTACATATATATGCAATTAATTTTCATGCGATGTAGAAATTTTATTTCTGAATATTACAGTGTGTGATGACGGGTACTATAACAGTACATGCACTGCAACTTGTGGTCATTGTAAGGACCAAACCCCATGTGATAAAAATGACGGAACCTGCAATTTCGACTGCGAAAACAACTTTCAACCCCCCTTTTGTAAAGGTATGTTATTGTTTAAAGGTTATATAGTAAACATTAGCCATATCTTAGTGTTATTTTAATATAGAGGAAACAATCCACGGGAATGGTTCAGCAATATCAACATAACAAATAAAAGATAGAAAATAAAACGGGCAGCATTCCTTAAGTGTTTTTGATTGAGTTTTTAAATATAACGGTGGAAGTTAATAGATATGCATTACTGTTATCTTCCAACTGCCGTTTTAGCAATTTCCGAAATGTATTGTTAAACTTATCTCTACACAACCCCTATGAAAGGACGAGAACACTATTTATGTTTCATCGCATTCTATATTTTTTCACTCGAGCACATACAAATTTACATTTGCAAATATATTTCCTTATACATGTATGAACCTTTAGAATAGCGAAAACGTTCAATTCTGAATATTTACATTCGCAAATATGTTTCCTTATATGAACCTATGGAATAGCGAAAACGCTAAATTCTGTATGAACTTTTTCATGACGTCACAATGCTCATAGCACGCGCTCATCGCTTGTCGCTTGTAAACATAAAACATAAACATAAAAACATAAAATATCGGTAATTTTAACAGTTCTGAACAATTTGTCTTTTTCAAACGAAAATATAAGTAATAACAGAAATTTTAAAAAGTTCATCGGGATATGAAGTCTGTTGGTACGTGATCAAATCTACAGAGAAGCCCTTCAGGCTTCACAGAATTTGATCATGTGATCAACCAACTTTATATCCCGGTGAAGGTTTTAAATTGCCGTTTTTTTTTTCTCAAAGAACTTTTTCACGAAGTCACAATGATCATAGCACGGACTTATCGCATGCCGCTTGGATAATTGTAAACATAAAATCTCGGTTATTTTAACAATTCTGAACATTATGCCTTTTCCAAACGTAAATAGAGTCTTTAACAGCAATGCTAAAAAGTTCACCGGGATATGAACTTGGTTGGTACGTGGTCAAATCTTCTGAGAAGCCCTTCGGGCTTCACAGTATATTGATCACGTGATCAACCAAGGTCATATCCCAGAGATTACTTTTAAATTGTTGTTAATATCTTTAAAAAGGCAGGTTTTAAAGAAATTATGACCGTCCTTGTGCTGCAGGGTACATGCAATATTAAAAAAAATCAATACAGTCGGAATCTTAGGCTAATAACCTATAAATAGCATTATCGACTTTTGCGAACCGCTTTGATACTGTTATATCATCGACTACATAATGTAGCTGATCGTGCGATGAAAGCATCTTTATTAACGCATAATATTTTTTCAGAGAAACTGAAGAAAATAAAGAAAAAAAATATTTAATTTTTGTATTCTTGGATCTCATTTATTTACGTGTAGGATGTAATACATTAATACTGGAATTTCATACTGTTGCAATCGTTAAGCTGTGTTTAAAACAGATGTACGATGTACATGCGAAGTAAGGCAGATTTATCTGTGGTTAATTATTAAGATGTCTTGGCAATTCAATCAAATAATCACTTTTAAAAGCGACGCTTTTTTGTCGAAAGTGTTGTATACTACTTACATTTTTTTTTGGGGGGGGGGGGTCCGAAACACTGCAACCTGCATGTACTGGCGAATGCTAGAGATGTTGTTCATGTACCCTGGAGAAGTCATAATATGGAGAACTAATAACAATGCATTAGGGATAACTTTTTATCCTCAAGTTATCCTGCATGAAGATACATATTTTAGCAATATTAAAATGAAAAAAAGTTTCATGTTATGAATATCATTATTAAAATTCTACGAAATTAATTGATTATGACTGATTTTAAACGGTGAAGTCTTAATTATAATATGCCTGACTCGCCGCATTCAAATTTTTCCAATTATTATAAGCTATTATACATGTACTTGCTTTCTTCTCGTGACGGACAAAAAATGTCAGTATACACTAAATTGCTTTCCATATAGATCCATTAATTATTGTAAAAACTTTCAAACAATACAATGACTTCAGCTGTTACATGTATTTGGTATTGGTGATAAAAATTCGTTATCGGCATTGGACACGATACCCACGTTAACCCATTTTATGTCCCATTTTATGTCAAGCTAATATGTTATTAACATTATGTTAAATAATAACTAACCAAACGTTTGTTAAGAATTGCAATATTTTTAATATAAAATAATAAGATTAACACGTTTTCCACTATACTTTGAGGTTCTTTTTTATAAGCCTTTTTTATGCAACTTTTTTTTTTATTCAATATTTCACAAATCATTTCCTATCAATCTGAGTGGATCTATTATTTGAAAATGAACCAAAAAGCAATGATTTGAACATTATTAAAATGTGTCATGTAACTTGAAATACTACAACAAATATATGTAATATTAGCTCTAAAATGATAACTCGTATGAAATTGTTCGACGCTTCATCTTGTGGAAACATAATTTTATTAATGATTAAATCGATGAACAGTGCGGACAAATAATGCAGTGATAAAAACACCTTATAACAGTTAATAATAGAAATCGATGTGTAAGATTTAATATTGCTATAAATCAAATAGAGTTATTAAATATCTTAATGAATTCGTGTGATGTATGATGAAATTATCTAATTAACAAAAATAAATCAATTCACCTGTACTTGCTTCGTGTCTGGCAATATTTCGTCCCTCGGGAGCTAATATGATCAATGTTGCCCGAAAACACAGTCAGTATTTGTTTTTTGATATTTGTTATATAAAAAAAAATTAAAATCTGGATAGGATTTGAAAAGAGATCGGCGTAGTTTCGCAGCTCAACATACTAAAATTCACTAATTTAATTTTGCACAAAGTCCATTTGTAAAATATCGACGGAATCAAACGGCCACTGGTGATATTTCACCACCAGTAGCAATTGAGCTACGATGTTCTACCTGATTTTAATTCACAATAATTTGCAAATCCTTATATCCGTAAAGCAAACCGCCGCATTGCGCGTCCATTGTTACTTGACTGATTGCTTATTATGACTTAACCTTGTTTTGGAGTCGAGAAAATTTGTTTACGGCACCGTTTACGAATCAAAGAATCAGAGGCCATAAAATGAAATAGTGGGAATATTCTCGGTCAATATTAAAAAAAATGACCAGTCAATATTTTTCAGACGAGCTAATATTACAATTGTTGAATTTAATAGTAAGCATATACTACGGTCTGAGTACATCGAATATACAACTTATTATACTGAATATAACAATGATATACATTAAATGACACTTCTTGCATATCTAATATTGATAGATAACTCTGCAAGAACTCGTACCTTATCCCATGGCTACGACTTCCGAAACGCTAGGAAATACAGTATTTCCCACAGGATAAATTTCTGTTTTTCAGTCAATTAAAAGGTGACTAAAAGGTAACTGAAAAGTGACTGAATTGCATAGATATGCCATTCAGTCACATTTCCAGACCTTTCAGTTAACATTCTGTTGACTGAATGGCAGAGCTTCATCCTGTGTCCACCCAATCGCACGATGTTTTGCATGTATCAATATTGTCGACATCGCAGTCTTAGCTATCATCTAGTCGACATTGTGTTAATACCGTATAAGCATCTGCAGCATATCCCTATATCCTGTTTACATCGTCGACATTGACGGCTTGCAATGTTGACCAATATCGAGTCGACATTTTATCTACATCGTGTGCCTTCGTTCTTGTTACATTGTCGACATTGTCGACTTAGTAATCTTGATCGATATCGAGGCAAATTTTCCTTAACAGTACTTATAATATCATGTATACATCCTCGACATTGTCGATATTGCAATGTTGACCAACATCCCTTCGACATTGTGTCTACCTTGTGCGTCATCTGTCTTGTTTAAATCGTCGATATCGTCGATATCGCAACGTGGTCGACATCGATTCAATATCGTTTTGCATTATACTTGTTTATTCTGTTTAATGTCGGCATAATAATCTTGAGCAACATTAAATCGACATTGTGTCTACTTTGTGCGCCTTCTTTTTTATTTACATCGTCGACATCGTCACCTTTGTAGGTTGATCGACATCGAATCGACATCATGACTAATTCGTACCTCTTATATCTAGTTAAATCATCGACATTGTTGATATCACAATGTTGACCAACATTGAGTGAACATTGTGTCTACATTGTATGCCTTCTTGCCTGTTTACATCGTTGACATCGTCGATATCGCAATGTTGATCGACATCGATATGACATCATATCTTTTTTTTAATATTAACAATTTAACGTTAAAGAAATATATGCGATGTGAACTCGATATCGGTTCAAAATTGTATGTCGACAATGTCGACGACGTTAAAGTCAAATAAATATTGGCATTGTCGACAATGTAAATTCGATATTGGTACAATATCGTACGATGTTTTGTCGATATTGTATTAATAGTTTATGCATTGCGTTGTTGATGATATCGAAAAATAAATACATGTGTGTAATGGACATTCATGTGCTTCCGACAGAGTTTATAAGCATTGAAGGTGTCACTACAGTAATACAATTTACTATATAGTACATGTATTCCCTCCAAAAATGCAAATCTTTATATACAAGATATGAATTCAAAACGATCTTCTTAAAAACATCTACTTGACATATGTTTCAACAACGCAACGGTTACAATTAAGAAGCAAAACCACATAGAGATCCAGCAAGGCATGTTGAAATTGTTTATGTCGAAGTTACACGTGCAACGCAGAAGGACGATGATATTGTTCGAATTCCAAAGCTAACATTTAAAATAACTAGTTGCATTTCCTGGTTTACAGACCTGTAATACGATCAGTATGGTCTTAACTTTGTCAAAACTGGTTTGCTTTTTATTTTGGTATCGTAATTGCCATTTATTTTATTTCAGTGTTTATCATTTAAGGGTTGTCAAGTTGTTAATTAGCAAATAAACATAACAATATGTATGAAAATACTACAACACTATATTAGATTTTATATCTAATTTAATATTGCAAATCAGTCATGATCTTTTTTAACATGATTATTATATTGAAAATGGGAATTCTTTCTTGACAGCCAAACGAATTACATATTTTATGCTTAAAAATGCACGTAGATTCTGTATTTAAGGTAGTACGAAACACCCATGAACTCAATTATTTGAAATACTTTCTGAAAAACACAAAATAATGACTTAATATTATGTAAAAAATAATTTCAATCCATTATCTTATTTTTGGAGTTAGAATATTCTGAGTTGTTCGTTTCCTAGTATGCAAAAATGTAATGGAATATTTATTTAAACATTTTAAGTCAGAGTATATAAATTCTTTTGAAACTATATATCTAGATAGACTAAATACAAAATATATCATATAATATTACAAAAATTATTGTAGAATTACGTTGTGGAAATATTTACATTGCGAAGACAAAATTTTTTTTTTACAATGTATTAAGTTACAATGGGATATGGATTGCTTCTGGCCTTAACTGTACTTCATATATTAAGGGTTAAAAATAATACACTTACATGTAACTCAAAGAGGTTTTTGTGATATATGAACAATATCTTTTTATTCAGATTGTATTGACGGATTTTATGCAGAAAACTGTAGTTCAAAATGCGGAAAATGTGCAGACGAGAAAGTTTGTAACAAAGTTGACGGATCATGTGAAAATGGCTGTAGTTTCAAGTTTCTGCCTCCTCTTTGCCATGGTATTTATTTATTTTTTTAATTTAAAAGGCAACACAAAATAATAATTTCATCACTTCGTTATGAACGCTTTCTATCTTAAATAGGAAATTAAGAGTTGATCATTTGATTTGGGTTTTTTGTTTCAATTTTTTTTTTCTAATCTTATACGAAAATTTTACTATTAGATTAGTAATTCGTCAGTGTATTGGATGCGATCTTAATCATTAGACACACTCCTCAATTAACTGTTCATGCTTTATTGTAATAAATAATGAAAAAAAAATCACATTAGTTTTACTTCAATATAATATTTATTAAGTAGTGATTCTTTATAATGATTCATGAAACGTGTCCAAGACAATACAATTTTATTTCCTCATACTTTTATGACTTTTCCAGAATGCATCATTGGCTTTTATGGAGAAAACTGTAACAAAACGTGTACACACTGCAATTCAAGCGCACCTAGTTGCGATAGACACTATGGCCACTGTCTCTTTGGCTGTGAAGATGGAAGGAATTCTACTAATTGTGGTGATTCGTTTTTTCTTTTCTTTTTTTGTGTTTTTATTGTTTGCTTTAAATGTTTGTTGTTTTTATAATTGTGTTGTTTTTTTGTTTTTTTTTTTTGGTTTTTGTTTTTTGGTTTTTTTTTTTTTTTGGGGGGGGGGGGTTGGGTGGTGGGTTTTGTTGTTTTATATATATATATTTTTTTTTGGGGGGGTGTGTTTATTTTTGGGGGTTTTTTTGTGGATTTCATTTTAATTTCGACATTTGTCTGAAAAAAAACGTAATAAACGAAGAAGTATCCATTCATAATATAAACAATAATTAGTAAACATGTAACAATACTCTATCGTTATTTTTAAAAAGGGCCAATACATTATAGATTGGTCCTTGCCTTTTGAAAACAAAATTAAAAATAGCATATTCTTTCAGAACCTATAGAACTAAAAGACAACGAAAACGATTCCACCACAGGTGCTGTAGTCGGAGGTGTAGTTTCTGTCTTCATTGTGCTAGTGGTTGTGGGTGTTTTTGGTTTTATCTATATACGGTAAAATAAGTTTGTTCAATAATATTTCATAACTTATTTAAAGTATAAAAAATTTAAATTAATGTCAATGTATTTTATAAAACTGTTTAGCAAGCTCACTGTTCAGAAATCTGTAAAATACAACGAAAATTTATATATCTTATTATTCAATTACATGTGTTGATTTTATCAGGCATTGCTAGTAAAGATTAATTGCGAACTGATCCTGCAACATGCAACTTATCTTAAATGAAAAGAAATCAGTGCCATTGTCGGTTCTGAAATCACATACTGTTCTAAACATGATGTTATGATCATAATATTTTTAAATTACAGTTGCTTTCAAAAACAAAATATGGTTAACGGAAAAAATAAATTTGAACTTAAACATTTTTTCCTAAAGATGTCAAATGCCTTAATTTTAACAGACGTAGAGGAGGAGGAAAAGATAATCACAATAAAGAACATTCGAAGCCTCATACGTTTCATTCAAAATTGTCTAGCAAAGGAAAGAAATATGCAGATTTTAAAGGTAATATTAATATAGAGTGGCTGATTAAAGTTTGCTTTCAAGACTTAAAAAACACGAAGAACGGATTCATTTTAAGATAAAAATAAACATCCATTTTCTTGTAAATGAAAGAAAGCTGCTGGATTGAGAGATGTTATCATTGTAAAATGATCATTTTACAAAGTAATTCAAAAAGAACAATTGTCACACACCATAATGTGTCATTAAATGTCATCTTTTAACATGCTAAACTATCGTTACGTTAAAGGATTTTTAAAATATTTTTTTTTTTTGCAGACGATTTACCAACCACATCTACTGGAGAATATATGAATCATACATTGACAGAAGACGACGGGGGATATTATAATACGGCAGAAGTCAACACTGTTATTCGCGTTGACGATTTACAGCGTGTGATATCCGAGAAAAGCGCCGGAGAAAAAAATATGTTTCAATCAGAGTACAGGGTATTGAGTTTAATTTTTTAACAATATAAAACTAATTTTTTTTTCTTATTCAGACATTATTCTTAACAAGGTAAAATACCTTAAATGATTATTTTATTCATTGTTTAGTCGCTTGTCGTCAAGCTTTTATCATACTTATGGCAAATATAGTTATTTATTCAATCATGTGGTGTATACATCTGGCTCTTAGAGAATGAAAATTAAGCAGCAATATTTTGGTTAGTTCATTATCATACAACAATGCCAGTTTCAACGATTATTCAAAGATTGTTGAAAAAAACAACTCAAAATCCCCAGTAAGATTAATTCTAATAAAGTTGTTGAAAACGTTTGTCTGGTATTTTTTCAGAGACTTCCTATTGGAAATACTTCTGTATGTAAAGAAGGGAAGAAGGAAGAAAACATTGTGAAGAACAGATTCAAAACGACGTTTCCATGTAATATATTTGTTCAATCAAAAAAGCATATTGATGAGCGAAACACTCTTTAAAAAATTGGTCAGGAAAGATTATACAGTACATGTTTGTATTTATTTTTGTAGATGACCACTCAAGAGTCATTCTGAAAGATACTTGGAATGACGGAGATAATGATTATATCAACGCTAATTTCATAAAGGTTAAATATATTAAATTTATATTAATAGGTTGTATATTTCATGATTTTTATGAATATTCATTTTCGCTAGGTAATACATGAACATGTTTTATATTTTCGTTTTAAAAAGGATTTTAACGGACAAAGAATGTATATAGCTGCACAGGGTAATATTTGTCATTTTTTCTCTCCATTAGTACTCATTGGGCTGATTTTCTGATAAACATTTTTTTCATGAAAATACATAATGGAATTCCAATAATAAACGTTGCAATAAAAATATTGAAATATATCAATCAATTTGTTAGTCATTGCAATCATGAGTAATACAAAGCTTATTTGTCTTTAACAATGTACAGGTCCTAAAAACAACACTCTGACTGATTTCTGGAGAATGATTTGGCAGGAAAACGTTAGATATATCGTAATGCTTACCAATATTGTCGAAAACGGAAAGGTATTAACGATTTTTATTTATAAAAAAGTGTTTTTTCTTCTTTTTATTTTGTAAACATTTTCAGCCTTTTCTGTTGAAATGTGCATATGCTTGTTTGTTTGGTTGGTTTTCAGTAAGCGAATAAAAAAACTGTTTCTTTGAATCTTTAGAACAAATGTACTCAGTACTGGCCTACTAAAGACAAAACACTAGAAGTTGGTCCATGTAAAATACATCTACTGAAGGAAAATATGTATTCTTTACATACATTTAGGAAATATACAGTCCAGAACACAAAAGTAAGATAATGGAAATAAGTTGTTTTCTTATAAGTTCTGTTAAAAGACTGTTTTAAGTATGTGTTTTTTTTACAATCGAATTTTGTTTACCCGATCTGAAATCTAGAAATTTCATTCATAATCTGAAAAAAAAGTTTGTTACGACTTGAACATCTTTTTTTACTTACATTTAGTATGTCATCGGTTTTGCTTTCTTAACAGACTTCTGCTAAAAGAACGATAACTCAATTACACTACACTGCTTGGCCAGATCACGGAACTCCAGAAGAATTAGGATTGGTTCAGTTTCACAAAATAGTCACTAGAAGCTATCAGCCAGGAGGACTGATGTTGGTTCATTGCAGGTAAGTACTAATACTTTATATTTTTATTTTTATAAAAACGACTATGATGACTCAAAGAAGGAAAGGGGGATGACGTTTGCAAAAAATCTATGTGAAATTGATTAAAGAAAGAATTGAAAGTATTGAAAACCAACAAATAGTATTTTTTCCAGCACAAAAGATGTTTAAATCAAAGCCGATACTTTAAGGTATTCATCTTGAGATAAAAAAATGATTTTATTTTTATTTTTAAGCGCTGGTGTCGGAAGAACTGGAACATTCATAGGCCTAGACTCTTTGTTAAAACAAGGAAAAGAAACGGAGAGAATCAACGTGTTTGAGTTTGTGAAACAAATGAGAGAGGATAGAATGACCATGGTGCAGACACCGGTAAAAATAATCCTATTTCTGAAGAAGTTTAATTGTGATTGAATGGCGTATTGCGATGTGGTTATTAGAAGAAAAAAACCTAAAACTACATGTAATTCAATAATGATTTGGCATAGACTGTAATGAATCACTGTAATGCCTCACAATCAGCGTGTAGATTATACAAGCCAAAAATGCAAAATGTTTGTTTATAAGACATTGATTTTATAAAAAAAAAATGCTGATCGTTTTGGAAGTTATTAATTTGTTTTTTTTAGATAGCAATTAAATTTCTGAATTGCAACGGTGGTTCCGAACGAAAGATTATGGTTTAACTAAAACTGTCTATTTTAAATTGCAGTTGTAATAAATACAGTTGAATATATATTTCCTCAAAATACTATTGATATTTTTTTCTCATTCTAAGGACCAGTACATATTTCTTCACAAAGCATTGCTGATTGGATTCCAAGACAAGGATACGGTTATACGTGAGGGCGACATACCGACCAGATTAAACGCACTGTTACAGGACTCGTCACCGTTAAACCAGACGGCCATTTATAAAGAATACAAGGTAAGGCATGATTTTTAATAATGTTAAGAGTTTAATATCTGTGAAAAATTTAAAAAAGAAAAAAATGTTGTATTAGATTTTAAATCATGGAAAATGTGGATTAACATAAAGAATCATAATCACACAACTTTAAAATCAAATTAAAAGACAACAGTAATGTTTCATTGTTCAATGACAAACTTTTCTGCAAAGTTACAGATGGCCTGCTGTTTGTAAAAATCCCCATGTGTATATCGCATTATGGAAAGTCGATTATATAAAATTATATAAAATAATAAAGCATACCATATCATATTTAAGTTTCTGCAAGCTTTGAAACCAATTTTTGAAGACGACGATAAAGAGGACGGAATGAAGCCAGAAAATAAAGACAAAAACTCAAACATGAAAGTCATACCTGGTTGGTTTTTCAATTATGTTTAACTGATCTAAATATTAGATATTTTAACTAATTAATGCTTAGTTTATGGCAGCTATTCGTTCACAACTTATGTACATGTTTACATGAACAAATCAACCTCCTTTCAAACCAAGTTCTTACTCTGGTGCTATGATATGTTAATTATATTTCTGTTCAAAACATGTAAAGGCTCGATTGTCGAGTAATTAGTAACAAGATTATATTGCTAAAATTTAAATTGAAATCAGTGCATTAGTGAAGGTTAACTTAGAAATAATATTTTTATAACTTTTAAAATAAAGTTAAATATGGTTGTGGTACATGTAACGTGACAGTTTTTTTTTAAATTTAAATTTTAGTTTCCAAGTATCGACCTTACTTGACGTCGTATGTAAAAGGAAGAACCGACTACATCAACGCAGTCTGTGTTCCGGTAATTCATCACTTCTAAGAAATCTGATACTCTACTGATGATATTTCTCCTGTATCACAAATAACTAACATTCCATAAACATCTTCTTGTATTTAGTTAAACAATATATTATAAAGTCAACTTCAATAGGTACTTCACGTTTTTGTTTTATTATATGACAGTTTCAAATGTACATGCATTGATATCGTACATATTAATCTATTTTCTGTTTTAGTCTTTCTCGAACTTCAATGCGATTATTATCACGCAAGCCCCTCTTTATAACACGAATATTGATTTGTGGACACTGTGTGTGGATCATGATGTTAAGGCGATTGTTATTTTATCAGAAGCCAACGAGGTATTTTCATTAATCGACAGTCGTTTACAGGTTTTCTTTTTAAAGTTATAAACTTAATTGCGCTGTCTATTTAATCAGCAGGATGACGAAACAAAAACTATATACCAAAGCACGACTTAAATAGCTGTGTTTCTTTTTCTCTTCAGGAAATACAGTGGATTCCGAAAAAAGGTTGTTCGTGCATATGTGCGCCTTATAATTTAACCTCGGGTGAAACAGGAAGTAGCATCAGTGGAGTTACACAGGACACATTACTAATTCAAACTGACGTGAGTTTCGTTTGACATTGTATTCATGTTAATTTGCAAACTACATTAAAATTGTTGCATTGTTTCGAAAATACAAATTATGGATTTGAATAATCAGAAACATAAAATGAACTGACAATTACCATGTCGCTCTAATTGTATGTATTTATACTTTTATTGTTTGTTAATCAATTCATTTTGTTGTAATACAGAGTACCAAACAGGATATTGATGTGTTCCATATACCTTTTGAAAACGATAATGCCATGATAAAGGGTGTAGAATTGCTGCTTGAAAAAGGAAAAGTAAACGAGTTTACCTCAGTCGTCATTAGCAAGTAAGTTTGAGTAAAAAACAATTAAAAGTTTGTTTACACAAAAATAATTTAAGTCCGTTGTACTGTAAATCACTATGTGTAACTCTTAAAAAAAATAATTTTCTAATTTTTATCAATCAACACTCTTTAGTCCTATAACTAGCTGATATTATATATAATTGATGTAATGTTATTCTGTCAGAGTCTGCACGCATTCTCTACCATTATTCTCGCGATAAAGGGCGTATATTATGCTGATTAGATTTCCTTTCTTTTAAAACTGTACCATTCTTAACTATTTGATATTTATTACAGTGATTGTTCGTACGGTATTTACAACATAGTATAATAATGCCTATTGGTTGAACATTTTGTTCAAGCCAACGAGAAAGAATGGTAGACATTCTTCGAGGAAATTTGGACCGTTTTTTTAAAGTCGGGAAATAATAGCAGTATAGAATAAAAGTACTGCTTCTATAGAAACGTTTCTTTTTTCTCTGGGCCATTCTATTGCTTCCATGGAAACGTTTCTTCTTTTCTCTAGGTATTCTATCTCATCGTAAGCAAAAAAAAAACCCTCTTATTCAATTTCAAAAACTAATAGGTTTTATGTATGTTACTTTGGACATATTTCTCGATTTTTGTCTTCGTGATGCGACCATGCAGTATCAAAGAACCGATTTATTTCCAATTAGATGTTTGTATATTTAATTCAAAAAAATAAAAAAAAAGCTACGAAACATTTGCGGTAGATAAAAAGGGAATGATTCCAATAAGTTAATTAAGCCGCTAATTGCTATCAAAACACCAGGTCTCGGTGTCCAGCTGACACGCTTGACCAAATATGTTAATCAGGACTCAGGTTATTGTTTTTGTCTTGATTGACAAGCAGTATATTATTGTTCTCAATTAAGGTAAATTTTAGAGGAGGGGGCTTAAAAGTGGGTCTTTAAATTAAAAAGATATAAAAAATATATAAATTTAAACTTCGATGTTTTGCATGAATTGTTAATCATTTGATTCTAAACAGTTCTTGAACAAATTAAAATTATCATTCTTTTAACATACACATCCGAGTAATGGCTATAGATACATTTTATTAGATGACGATTCTTTGAAAATTAATTCGTGAAAATGCTTCTTTTTGCTTGGTGTTATGCACATGCGTTGTGATTGCATATCATTTATGTTGAACACCGTTTGCAATATTTGCCAGTTTGACAAGTACCTGTACATTTTATGTTTTACTTCATGCCCCCCCCCCCCAACAGTAGAGTTAATATTTCACAGGGACGGTGCCGGACCGGTGGGTTTATTCTATGTTTTAAATAACGTCATTTAATATTCAATTATATAACTTTATATGATGGTGCCGGTTCTGCTGGTACATCTTGTGTTTTACATAATGCCTCCAGCATCACGGTAAATATTTGACAGGGATGGTGCCGGTCCAGCTGGTGTATTCTGCGTTTTACATAACGCCCTCCAACAGTTACGTATGGACGGAGAGGTGGACTTATTGACCACAGTCAGATTAATTCACACAAGACGACCGGAAGTCATCACTAAAATGGTAATGAAGGGGAAAAGCTGATATATATATATATATATATATATATATATATATATATATATATATATATATATATATATATCAGCGTTTTTACTGTATACTGTATAGAGTATATACTGTATATATTTTCGCTCCATCAAATTATTGCCCTTTCACACTGCAAACAATTTCGTCCCGTCTTGAATTTGCCCAGACACATTTCAGTTGATAGAAAGATAATTTGAGATATTAAATTTTTCTCAGATTTAAATTTGCCCGCTGAAAGGGGCAAACATAATCTGTATCAAATATTTTTCTGTGTACATTTTTTTGAAAACAAAATCAAAACGATACATTTAGTTACTTTTTTTAGGAAGAATACAGGAGATGCTATGAACTGTTATCGTTATCTGTATCAGAAGATGGAATATATGCCAATATGTAACAACTACCGTGTTATAAATGCCCAAAAGTGGAACAATACAAATTACATGATCAATGTAAAAAATGATATTTATATATGCAAAAATATATCAGTGTAAAATATGGTTATTTGTAATTGGCATACACATGCACATTTAACAACAAATTTTGTCTAAGGATACATTTTATCAAGTACAATAGATGATTTTTGTGTATCTTCATTATGCTGATATAGTTTTTTCTTGTCACTTTTTCCTACCCCCTATCTGTTCATAATGCTTATACGTTTAAACTCGATTAATTCAGTAGATGTCAGTATCAATGTAAACAAGCTAGATGATTGTAGTTATTGTGTAACAAATAGTATTTATAGTACTAAACTGTTGAATCATAAAATAATGTACAAAAATCATTTCATTTTTTCCGTTGTAACTTCTCCGTAAATGATTTTGAATTGTGGATGTATTTATCGCACAACAGTCATTTATTGTGAATATCATTACAAAGATAATAAAGATTATGTTTCATTACTCAGACATATTATAGAATAAAAATGAATATCAGACTTCGTTTCTGTTTTGATTGTTGGGTTTTAAAATCCTCTTTATAAATGACTACATGTATTAAACTGAAGTTTGGAAAGTCAATATTTAGAACACTTTAACACTGTTAGGAAATTCAATTTGTTGCTTTATAGATCCTTTCTTCAATTCACTTTTTTCGTTTAGTCTGATTGTTGTTCATTGAAAAATGTGCAATAGCAGCATACTTAGAAATACATTACATGTAAAATGTGCAAACCTGTGAAATAAGGTTCTGAATTTTCATCTCACCAACCAAATATGGAATAGTGTCCTCTTCATATAAATTTTTACATCCAAAACATTTCTGCTAGTTTTGAGAGAAGGAGTCTTTAAATTGCTGTTGTGGCTTATTGACTTCTCTGTATGATGAAATTATCTTATGTGTCAAAATCAAGCTGCATAGGCTAGCTAACGAATGGTGGCTTACCTATTCTATTTGTGACTATCATGAATAATTAATTAAATGTGATGAATACTGTTATGCTCATGTTTTAAAGATATTTTTGAGAAAGAGCGTTGGTATAGCTGCACCTTTTTTGTATTTAGTTGTTTCCAACTTCTCGTCGACTCAACTTCAAGCATCGATATAATTCTCGTATTTTTTACGCACGCATAACTTATCCACTCTAAAGGTGCGAGCGGCGATTTCGGGAGATAACTACTGCAGAAATCGAAACACGCATTAGTTAGCTTTTAATATTTTAAAGAGATATATTAATAAAGAAGTATGTCGTTTCTGTTATGGTAATGGTCTAGTAATTTCAGCTGACAATGACGTTTAGTAAGGGTTTGGAGAACTATTTGGTAAATTGATATTCCCTGTTACAGCCAATACTGCAATTAGTCATATCTCTGATGGTTGTTACCGCCAATACTGCAATTAGTCATATCTATGCTGTGATGTCATCAGTTTTTGAGGTCAATATTTTTGTGTGTAGAGTCGTGAATTTATAGTGTGAGGCGGGCTCATGACTAAGATCACTTTGTACTGAATTTTCACTGGAGGAAACTACTTAATTGGTGAGTGTTATAGCGTGTGTATTATTAGAAGGTTTTCGAATGCATACATTAATTGTGCAGTAGAATTATATTATAGTACATTTGATAATTGTCATACTTTAGTGTAGGTATAAAGTTACGATTTATGCATATATGTATGGATATTTCAAGTTCATTTTTCATGATACATTAATAAAGTTATGTGGAAGTAGTTATGTGTAATTATGAGGCATGTGTGCAACTTCGCTGGATTGTGTTATGTTTATACTTGATATATTACGGGAGGTAACTCCATTTGCAACATGAATAATATCATTGTAATTGTCTAGAGTTATGCCTCTTTGTTTACATTTGTTGGTCGCCAAACTTTGCTAGGGCATTTCAGATTTTATAACTATATGCATATCTTATTATTATGATTAATTGAATTAGGTTATACTGATATATCTGATAGTCATACATTTCACCATTAGTAACATATATTTGCTAGGATAAACTAGTGTGTGTTTTTGAATTGTTTTATTTACAATATTTTTCTCTATTTTTTGTAGTAAATCGTTTTACGTCTAACGTCTATCATCTTACGTCATACATCTATCATCTAACGTCTAGAGTATATCGTCGACATATTGTCATCTATATACCATACATTCATTGTTCATCAACCGTGTGTTGTCACCCACCAAAATAAAGACGCATTTACAAGACTACAGTTTCCTTATTTCATTTGCCAGTACATTTCCTGTATAAATACTTCTTGTTATGAGGCGCATTCAATTGAAACAAAAATCCAGTCAATTACGGTTAGGGCTTAAGCCGTTGTACGTTGTTTTGGAATTTTTGAATTTAAAGAACAAGAAATATATTGTTGAAACAGAAAAACCCAACATAAATGTGTCTAATGAACATATACCTATCCAATGTTCTTTACCAATGGTCTATTGAAACGAATCCAAATATTTCATTCAACGTTTGAGCCTGACAAGTATGATATAGTTGCCAAAATTGGTTTTAATTTTAGTTCTTAAGTTTAAACTGCGGGATAAATAGATGGATTCAACTTTTATAGATGGAATTAACTTTTAACTATAAATATAAGGACAAAACTTTACCTTTGACACATTAAAAAATTGCTTTAATGAATTGATCATTCATTACAAAGTGTTTATGACTTTACGTTATATTACAAGAAGGAAACATTCCTAAGAGGAAACGTCAAACTACTCTACTAAATGTAAGCATACTTTGAAGTGGTTTTGAACCGGACTTAATTAAAATATGTTAATAATATATAAATAATATTTGTTATCAGATCAGGTTTCTAATCAGTCTTCAGATGTTTTCCATCTACAGTGTCTTTTTGCTTCTACAATTATTTGTTTTCCATGTACATGTATCTGAGGAGTTACCTGTAAGGTAAACAAGTACTTTTTCTGACTCACCTTATGTTAAGATCACCTGGAAAGATCGGGTGGTGCATTGCACTTTACATGTATATATGTCGGCTTTAGTGCGTCTATAAAGCCTTTTAAGGATCCTCCATACACCCGAGGAAAGTTCTGATACAAGCCCATTCTTCTTAATTACTTGAAGATATGAATTTTTAGCATGTGTTCGACTTGAAAATGACCACACAAACTTTCAATTTAAGGTGAAAATCAACTTTTTAAATTTTACCGCTCTTCATAAAAAATAAAAATCCCTGCAGTATTCGAACTCGTGAACTGCAGGTTGGTAGACTGAAGCTACACCCATTGCGCCACAGATATAGTCAAATACTTTTGGCGATATAAACTGTGTCTGAATGCGTTCAAATCCCCATGCTGTGACGTAGTGTCATAAAAAGTAGAAGTCACGGGTGTCGAGGATCCTTTACATAAGTGGAAATCCATGATCACCGGGATAGAGATTCTGACTGCAGTTTGGGGCAAAAATGGTACAAAAATGTATAATGGTACATGTATATGACGTTTTAAACCGTTATCTTCACTTCTGCTGACTCTTAGAAACCTGGTACCATAATTTTGCATGAAAGCTTGTCAAAGTAACTTAGTTAATCAATAACAAATTCCTGGAAAAAGTTATATAAGATTGAGAAACGTGTCGTCTGACCCATCTAAGGCAGTAAGGGGCTGGGAGAGCCTTATAGTATATACATAATTTTAAATTTTTTTTTTCTCAGCTGTTCTGTGAAACTGAATACACATTTAAAGGAGAGAATAAAGCTGTCTATCAAACTAAAGATATCATTAACGCTGCGACAGGAGTTTAGTTTTGGGTGGATAAAAAGGTCTGAATTTTGTAACTTAAATAGCCTTCATATTTAGAAAGATATGAAAGTTACATATGATTTATCCATCTGATAGATTTGAAGGGTACTGGCAAACGTCCTTTTATTTGAAATACTTTACATTGAGATTAAGATAAACATTTTTGTTAAGCTTAAAGTCGCTCATACCTTTGGAAAAGTTGTAAATTTAAACTTGGAATCTAAGGGGCTGCAATATACTTTTGAGCTCTTATGTTTGGCAAAGATATTCTTTGAAATGATTTGAAATGATTTGTATTATTTCACAAGAATTTGTAAGTAAAAAATAAGACAAAGGCTTGAGGGGCCATTTCGTACCATATTTTATCCACTTTATATCAACTTAAAATAAGACAGAGGCGTAAAAGGCCATTTCGTACCATATTTTATCAATTTTATATTAACTTTTATTACTTTTTTTTATCTTATTCTGTAAGGATGCAGTGAAATAAAAAAAAAAAGAATTAACGGTTTGAAACAATTATGTATCAAAGACTTGTTTCATTAAAGTAGATTTATATTTTAAAGAATAATTAATTTAAATTACTTTCATTCAAATAATCAATGAAGCAAATGCATGTAAATGCAAACATCAAATACATATTTCGATTATTTTAATTCATGATCTTTGTAGTGTAGAAACATGTTTTTGATATAACTTATTTAAGGTCTTCCGTTTCCAACGGAAGACCTTTTTGTTTTCGTACGATTTCTTATTATTATTATTTTTTTCCACAAATTTTGTGCACGCGATTTCTCGAAAACTATTCGACCGATTTCAACCATTTTTTCACAGAAGATGAGACTTGAGATAAACTTCATACATTTTTAATATTTTTCCTGTCGTCACTTCCGGTACCGATTTATCGGCCATTTTGCACATTTTTACGACCTTTTTTGTGCAGAGTTGATCTCAGAAACTATCAGAGATATGAATATGAAACTTTCAGGATAGGTAGTCCATAGTTTGAAGTTGTGCCTATTGTTTTCGTTTTACGCAAGTGGCGCCATTTCTTGGAGCTCGCTAGGGCTCGAAAATTGGGTACGAATTTCAAATCAAAATTTTCACACATTTTGATCTATATCTTTTTATCAGTTGATATTTTGTTAAGACATATATAACAAAAGTGATAGAGTACCAAAAGTTCTTTCCAACAAAATCAAGAAAAAGGGGCTGGCCCCTTTAATTAGGGGCCAATAGACTCGTAAACTCTATTACAAATAACTTAAAAACGATAAAGATTTTGTAATGCATTATAGAAGCAAAGTTGTTGATCGTAACAATATCTATCAGAAAAAATCATTGCCACGCCCATTTATGACGTAATTAGGGATTTTTAGGGGCCAAAGTTCTCAAACTTTGACACAATATATCTAGAGAACGAGACATATTTTGTTAAGCATTTTAGAAGAGAAAATGCTTGTATTGATAATTTAAATCGATTCCACTAATCAAAACACAAATGGCTGTCCCCATTAAGGATCTACAGGGCTGGCCCCTAAAATATTCAATCATTTGTATCTCAAAAATGAACAACAATTTGAGATGGGTGTAAGAACAAAAAATGTTAGTATTATTGAGACCTTTCATATGAAATTAACAAAAAGGGGCTGGCCCCTTAATATAGGGGCCAAGACACTCTTAAAGTCTTTTACACATAACTTAAAAACGATCAAGATTTTGTAATGCATTATAGATGCAAAGTTGTTGATCGTTTGTATAAGTTTGTAAAACTCATTGCCACACCCATTGATGACATAATTAGGGATAATAAGGAACTAAAATCTTAAATCTTAAATGTGCTGAATGTGAAAAAGCAAAACACTTTGTTAAGCATTGTAAAGGATATTGACAATCGTATACATTATCTGAAAGGAAGGGGTTGAGGGGGAATTCTGAAATTTCATTAATTTTGTAAATGTGTCGTTTAAGAAATTGAACGGAAGACCTACTCGTTACTCGTAACGAGATCGTATCTAGTTTATAAAGATTGAAATTAAAAGGTCTGTCATAGTTTCAGCACTGTGGAAACTATTTAAAATCGTTTTGTCAGTGTCCGTAGTCTGAAGTAGTATTGAAATTTGCGTACACATTTTTTATACTTAGTATACTAATTATGCCTTTATCAATATTTCTGCTTTGGTATTTCCACAATACAGATGATATTCAGAATTTTAGTCCAAGTCTCCACAGACTGCAACTAGATTGATATTTACTGAAACCAATCTGTATCACAGATATGTCTTTATCATGGTTTTTACAATGTTTCTGCAGTGAGGTAACAATCTTGAAATAAAGTATGTTGTTTTCACAGACTGAAACCTAATGGATACTACCTGAACAATATTATGTTTTCTGCATTGCGGAAACAATACATAAAACATCAACTTCAGATTTAAGCAATATTAAATATAAAAGTAGTTTTGGTTTTGCTTAATCTGGATTTTTTCATCAAATGGTGTGCACCAAAATTATAAATTAAATAGTCCTTGTTGCAACCAGGTGGTCAACACGATGCTTTAAATTTGTGGTTCATGTAATTAAGGTTTACACTCCAAAATAAAGATTGAATCGTTTATGAGTTTCTCTGACTAATATGTTTTAAGGTCTAAAAATCAAGGTGACCATTCAGGCATGTGAGCATCTTGTTTGTCAGTATTCATGTTGATCATTTTAGCATTTTGTAAGAAAATCTTTTCCTACGTCTTATTCAGAAATGGTACTTCTTCTAATGCCGATGAAACGAAAACTTTGGACTACATGCAAGAAAATTCTCAAGGTTTATCATTTAAATATATATTATATATATATATATATATATATATATATATATATATATATATATATATAAAATAAAACATAACAGAAAGCCGATTTAAAACTCTACCGGTTTCATTGATATCTTCAGGAGATAATCATTGAAGATATCAATGAAACCGGTAGAGTTTTGAATCGGCTTTCTGTTATTTTTTATTATTTATTACTAGTGTGGATTAACTTTACTCATTTTGGATTATATATATATATATATATATATATATATATATATATATATATATATATATATATATATGTTTGTACTAAATTTTTAGTAGCAGACGTGTGCTGAAGAGTAAACGTTTTAAAATATACTTTAATTAGCAAATGTTTGTCACATGTAACACTTACATTTGCATTCCTAATTCGCGTATTCTTTACCAATCTCACATTGATATACCTTTACTGTATACAGGTCTATTATTGCCCTGTGGTTTTTTTTCCTTTCTTTACTTGTAAACGATTTCCTTCCGTCTTGAATTCGCCCAGACACAGTTTTTTTTTTAAACAGATGATAAAGGAAATTAGAATTCGTTTAGTCTTAAATTTGACTGCAAACACGAGGACGAAAGGGGCGAAAAAGAGATTGGGTCGAAAATTTCCCTGTATACAAAATCGGTAACATAATTGATTCAAATTTCAATATTTTTAAACGTTCCAGAAGATAAACTTTATCACATTCTTAACTTATAAAGTAATAAAGTAAGTCTCTGTTATTTACATATACATATTGTTGTTGCAAGCACAACAGAAACTTAGTATATATCTTAAAGGTTATTTATTAATTTGTTTTCTTATCTAAAACTAGTATACACATCTAAACAATTGTTTTGTAATGTCAATGATTGTATTTCCTGAATACAAATGAAATTAAAAGTTTTATTTATCACTACTACTATTTCATGCCAATCAAAAATTATTAATTTATTTATTTATTGTTTTGCTATATGAAGCGCAAATATTTATTCCAAAATAATCGCGTTAATTTGAACTCATGTTTATTATTCTTAGTTTCACCATATTTACCTTGCTTTTATATCATGCAACATTTGTATTTATATAAAGCCTGCAAAGATGGATATACTGGTCCCAAATGTACACTTCGATGTCGCTATCCGAGCTTTGGGATAAAATGTCAACAATTATGTGATTGTGCAGAAGTCTTCTGCAATAGTACAACTGGATGTGAAGGTAGTTTAACCAATAGTATAATAATGTGTAAAGTGTAAAAATTGATTTGTTTTACTAACACTTATTATTCCAAATACATGTATCAAGATTGGTCGCCGATGCTTTCAGTGACACACACAAGAATTGTTAAGACCGACGCTACCATTCAAATACCCACAGATGCAACAGGTATGTGTAGTTGTTAAATTGATACCATTTAATATAAAATATTTCAAATCTAAATGTTTTGATTTTTAATTTCATCTAGTACATAATGTTTATTTAAAGCCTGTAAAATTGGATACACGGGATCAAATTGCGATCGACAGTGTACTATATATCCCGGGTTTGGAGCTGGTTGCCAGTCAAAGTGCAATTGCAGACTGGAACAATGTGATCACGTCAAAGGATGCATTAGTAATGGTATTTTGCTCAATGACATCATTAATATGCTGATATTTTGCACATGCAGTATCTGCCTATCTGCCTCTAGGTCTTTCTGTATTAATAATTTCAATAATTGGCAATCTCACGATCACTTAAAAGTGATATGGGCATTTTTTCTGTTGAATGTGTTATATTTTTTTTATTCCGTGGTGATGACGCAATACTGGTATTTTAATCAAAACAATTAGGCTTACATTTTGGGGGGGGGGGATTGTTTCATGTTACATGTAAGTTAACAAAATTAAATTATCGTTTTAAGGCATGCGTGGATTCATTAGAAACAACAGAACGCTTGACATTGGATGTCTATATCCTAGCTATGGAAAAGATTGTCAAATGGCATGTAGTTGTGAAGAGATGTTTTGCAATACAACAAATGGTTGTATAGGTATCATAAAAATATTTGCATTTAAACAGTAAATCACCTAATTTTGAATTCTTGAGGCAGTCATTTTATCTTTTACCGATATCAATTTTATATTTGATACTGTAAACCAATTTTTTTTCGCGACTACTTTATTTCGCGATTTACTGGAGAAAACTAGTTTGTGGCTGGCTACAATCAAGCCTTATTTTCATATGATTCGTTCTTAAAGTCATACGGCAAAGATTAGATTGCATCTAGATTAAATCTCTCCATACCGCATTCATTCTATAAAAATACTATTAGCAATGACTTAGAGGCACAAACGGAAAGTGTTTGTGTGTGATCTATTTGGGAAGGAGGGGGATGGACACATCTGAAATGTGTATACAAACACAAGAAGCGTCGCTTGACAAATGAAAATTGTAGGTAAAAATAGAAATTAGTTTCAAAAGAAATGCGTTTTGTAATGAAAATGGGTTACCTGCATAGGCACAGAATCGAAATTAATCATTTTAAACACGAAGACTGTCAGACCAAGACGAGGAGGCACTCTATTCCATCATCCCCGCCAATAGAGTCTGATGGAAAATATTCTAAAGAAAAAGGGCAGTAGAAGGTGGTTTTGGCAATACATGATTTTAACTCCTTTTTACAACTTTTGTTCATCTAATTTTATGAACCTGTAATACATTTAATTCAATCAACTATCTTGTAAGTTGATTTAATCTAAATGGATAGGTTTGTACATAAAATAATTGAAAATGATGTATTTTAGTTTCTTTTATTAAATAAATATTTACGTTCGGGTGTTTAAAATACATTTTCGATTTGAATAAGAGCACTTTATGTTCAGATGGAATAAAACAGGATTTACATGAATGCGTGGTATAACTCAATTATCAAATGCCCTCTATTTGAATTATTAATAGTAAAAGAAATAATTGTGACGTTTTTCATCGAATTTTTCAATGTAACTGCAAATAAGGTCAAGTACGTTCTTTTTATTATTATTTTTCAGTTGTAAACAATTGTACATCGGATAAACACCACAGAAATCAAGTAATGATGTATAGCATTGCCATTCTTGGAGCATTGGCAATGATACAGTTCTCTGTCTATTTTCATTGTGCATGGTCTTCAAAACGATTGTAAAATCATTTAAGAAATCTTCTTTAAATAAAAAAACAAGATGGTAAATTTGTTTTTGTCTTTGTCAAAATATATATGTAAATCAATGTCATTTTAATGAATATAATGTCTTTAAACTTTGCATTTAATTTTCAATCATTTATATAACATTTTTAATTCACTCAGGCTGTTTCTCTACAGTGAAAAAATGACAATAACAAACCGTCAACCATCTCAAAAATCCATAAAACGAAATACAAATTCAAAGCAGAGCAACACGGACCTCCAAGATAGAGGTAGGATCAGGTGCCTAGGAGGAGTGAGCATCCTCTGCTGACCGGTCACACCCGCCGTGTGCTCTTTGTTGTCGTAATCGGGAAAAAAAAATCCGCAAATGTCCGTAGACAATTAGGTAATTAATTATGGTCTAACAATAAGTATGAAAAACGTCAGTCAGCATGCGACTCAGTGGAAGATTGTATTTGCTGACAAGGTCGTTGTATCGACCATAGAACTTACCAAAAGATGACATTAAACGAGACTGTTGATAGTCCTGTTTAATCAACTTGTTTGTCAGTAGCTTGCCTCGTCTTAGAAACTGTTCATACGAAGAGCATGCCCTTGCGTATCGAATTAACTGAGAGACAAAAACACCATATGCAGGTGATGAAGGTATATTGCTACATAAGTAAGGAAAGTTGACTATAGAAAAATTGAAGTCATCGCGTTTATCATAAAGTTTCGTTGTTAGGTTACCATCAATGTCCATTTCCAGTAGAATATCAAAATATGAAACAGATGACGCTGATTCTGTGGTGTCTTTTATTTCAAGTTCACTGGGATATATCGAGTCGACGTAAGTATGGAAATAACAATGTTAATTGATAATACGTCGTCGATATACCTAAATGTTGAGTTGAAGGCCACAGCGAGTGATTTATTTTTTTCACGTACAAGTTTTTGAATAAATTCTGCTTCATAAGAATACAAAAATAAGTCTGCTAACAATGGGGCACAATTGGTACCCATGGGAATTCCAACAGATTGTTGGAAGACTTGATTTCCGAAAACTACATAGATGTTGTCTATCAAAAATTCAAGCATCTTTTTAATGTCACTTTCAGAGTACTTGTGTGTGCAATCAGAATGGTTTTTAACAAAATAGTTTTTTAGATTTCCAATGACAAGGTAAGCATTTTTACGACTTCAATTTTTATTGAAGAAACAACTGTCGATGATACCAAAAAGTCTGGATTTTAATTTGTCGTGGGGAATGGTTGTATAAAGCGTTGAAAAATCGTACGTTTTGATGCTATTGATTTTGGTAAGATTTTGTGACCTCAAAGTTTCTAATAATTTTTTAGAGTTTTTTAGTATCCATATCTGATTCACACCACTTCTGGAGTAGATTGTTGTACAGTACTTTTGAAGCTTCTCCTTAGCTTCTGTAAGAATTTTAGTAAGGAGTAAAGAGAGAGGTTTGGTAGAACATTTACTGGAACCTGCTAAATATCTCTGTTTGTAAGGACTTTTGTGAAGCTTTGGAATCCAGTACAAATAAGGTAAATCAAATTCATTTTGTTTATTGGGGATATTAAAGGTATTCATAACCGATTTATGATTTTGAAGTATTTCCTGCTTGGAAAGGCTGCTATGGGTGTAAGTAGGATTACCATGTGTAGAATCGAAACCTAGTTCTTTGAAAATGCAATTAATATAATGTGCCTTACAAACAAAGACAATGTTGTTACTTGCCTTATCAGCAGGGACCAGTACATACTGATCATGCAATCTACCGAGTTCTTTTCTCACTTCTGCATTATTAAAAACAAATTGATATATGGTTTTCATTTGACCTCTCAGTCGTTTAATACGAGATTTTAATATACATCTGATGCTTTTAACCCACTCTGACAAGGTATCAAGGTCTTCTTTTTCAGATTTTGCCCATCGCTTGGCGTAATCTTCAACAGCATTCATGATATGTATAAAATTAAGACGCCATGTGAAGGATCTAGGCTCCCTAAATTTTGGTCTTTTCATAATAAGTGATTTTAGGTCACCGTTATTAACTAAATTAACATCTCTACTACATCTAGTCTAATACATCTCATACAGTATACAGTGTACATCGATGAAATAAAATGTTTTAAATTGTATTCCCTGTATTTATAATGAAATGGGGCTTGCAAATTAAAAAAAAAAATAAATAATAACGAGGGGAAGGTAATCTATACTAAATCATTTCATGGAACCTTCATCCTAAAATTTTTATTCAATAAACAAGAAAACATGACCAAATCAGTTTCACGATTATAACATTTCTAATTTCAGGAAAGTTGCTCGTTGCCGATTTTTTCTATTTGCATCCACGATGAAAATGTTATGGTAAATCATGAATACGATCTTCATCGGCCATCCAATGAGATTCATTAAATGATATAAAATGCAGTGGTCTCGATTATCTTTGACTTGTCATTATTCAAGGAGTGTCTGACAACTTCTGCACAATGAACGTATTATCATCTCCATCAATGGTTTATTGCGTGTTAAGATAATAAGGAATTAATAAAAACACAAACAAAATAGAAATCACTCACCCTGTGCTACATGAAAAAGGGGATGTTTAAAGATTTTGTGGAAGTTTTTTGCTGTTAAAGCTATATCCGCGTAAAATCTATGTAATTTACGAACGAGAGTGAAAACGTGTATATTCGTTTCTAAATCAAAATTTCCCATATATTGTCAATTACAAAGTTGAATCCAATTCATTAAAAAGATACAAAATTTGTAAAAATATTTGACAATATACAAAGTGAAGGGCATAATATCATCCATAAAGTATAAAGTGATTTATCTGTATCAGGCTTGGGGCGAATTACATTGTAAAGTAATGCATTACATTACAATTACTTAATGAATTTGGACATTAAATTACCATTTCCATTACTTAATTTTCCTGAAGTAATGCATTACATTACCATTACATGAGGAAAGTAATGCGTTACCATTGCCATTACTTTTTGAGTCAATAAGTTTTAAAACATTAATTTAAAAGCTGAATAAAGCTTAAGGGGGGGGGGGGGACAGGACGTTGCAGTGAAAAATTATTTGTCAATGAATTTTTTTGCTTTCTTTAATACATTTACATTGAGATGTCCACTACAACATATATCATTTTCATGACTGCATTCTTACCTTGCAAGGGAGATATTTTGATAGGAATTATCCCCCTTTTCTGGCATTATGAATTTTTTAACAACTTCAATTTTCTGCAATAATTATTTTATTTGAAGGAATTTTTTCACAAATCATATTCATTAATTTTGAGAATGAACACAAATTTCAAAATTATTTACAACATTGGCTTTTTTACATAGCAATATTATAATTTTATCAATATATTGCTGAAATCAGCACTTCAAATTTTGAAATTTTTGATTCTAAATTTGAAAAAAATATGATGGCACACAAAAAATTGTCAATGAATTTTTTAAAAAAAATTCATATATCAACCTTAGCATGTGCTTTGTAACAACCGTTAATGATACAACGCCGCTTAATGCTATAAATAGCATTAAGCGTTGCAATTGCAACGCTTAATGCTATAAATTCTTGCATTAACAGTTGACATGTTCAACTGTTAATGATAAATCGCCGCTTAATGATATAATTGTATCATTAAGCGTTACAAATGCACATCAGCCTTAACGCTAAATGAAACAAGCAAATATCGACACCCTCAACCACTAATGATACAAACTTTATATCATTAAGCGTTGCAGTCGCAACCGTTAATGATACAAAATTGTAAAAATTAATAGAATTAAATATTTTCATTTTCTTCAATTTGTTCAATAATCATAATTTTAGTTTTTAAGATAAATTCTATCATAAAAGACATTCCTTGGGGATGTGGAGCTTTATGATATTTAGTTATTTAGATCCTCGAGATCTTATTCCCAACATGCCCACACCTGGCGGGTGCCCTAGCCAAGGTGTTACTCTGGAATGTCCCCTTCTCAACCTGGGGAGTAGCCTATGTCCCAGTCTGTATAAAAGAGGAGGCAAAAAGACAGCTTCCAGATGACTACTCTTTTTATTAGATATAACATTTTAATATGACATTTTAACAATAAATATTAATATTTAATTTAATTACGATGAAATTTATCAACATTAATATTCATTACAAAAATCTCTGAAAATAAAATATTAGTTGAACCCTCTGAATCTATTAACTTTACTTTTGAGAATGCGCGCAAGTGTTATAATTTATCTTACCTTTATAAAAAGAGGAGGCAGAAAGACAGCTTCCAGATGACTACTGGAGAGCTGTGTTTCCCGCACCCCCATTTTATACGCACGGACACTGCGCTACAGCATTCTCCTCCTAATAAGTAAATGCGATCAAGTGCATACTAATGATCTGACGCACCGTGGTCAGTGGTAGCATTTTATTTATATTTCTGACCCGGCGTCGACAGGCTCATCACAGGACTTTTAATAACACGTTTCTCCATGAACATAAATAAACATACGCTATCTATATAACGCATGTACTTTAATCAATTTCTATCGAATTTCCGTTATGATAATTCTATGTAAAAACCAAAATTGTATATAGGAGTTCAGGAACGCATAGTCACTAATTATCTTTATATTGCTTACAATGATACATATTGATGTAATAAGTGGCTAGATAACAAAAATTTGTTGCCAAGGACTACCGTTGCCATGGTACCGGAGACCAAAGATACCGAAATTGCAAATATTATCAACTTAAAGCAATATAGAAAGAAATTTCAAAGTTATGAAATATAAAATTTTGAATTAACTATTGATCAATTTTCAAATTATAGAAAAAAATTGGTGGGCATATCAACGTCTAAAGAATGTTTTCATTATTTTGAAAATATATTTTCCTTTTTTTTTAAATACCAAAAACGTGATTTTTTAACCAAACGCATAGACGAATAGCTGTAATTAAAATATGCACGTCATATAAAAATTAAAACATGTTACCAACCATTCTTTGTTGCCATTTGTGGGAAACGTGTTTACTTATTTATCAAACATATTCGAGCATCATTGAGCATCGTTAAATTCCCATTGCTAAGGAAATATGTATAAAGTAAAAAAAAAAAATGCAGAAATTTTTGATTGTCCAAAACGTCATTGTAACGGCAATTAATTTTGCTAAAATGCAGCTTCAACTGATATTTCATGAAAGTTGAGAACATGTCTGATCATTCCAATCATTAATGGTATATGTCTCCAAAAAAGCTTAAAACGGCCATTTTTTAATCTTGTGCCTCTTAAGCTTTTACCATGACAAACGGTTCCATGGCAACAGTTCAAGGTTGTTTTGCATCTTTATATATCAATACTAAGGTATCAAAATACGAAACATGGAGAAAATCGGTTACTACCGAATTTTGATATTTATAGGCAAAATATCTTAATTTACTACATGTATTTGTAATGTATCTGCACGTCAAGCTCTGTAATAATAATATTACTTTCTATAAGAAAAACAAAAAACATGCAAAATTAAGATAGATTTAGAGAATTGAGCATGGCAGCAAAATATGCCAGATATTGTATAAATGTCATTCAATATAACATTAACGAGTAGCAATTTATTATTAGAAGGAAAGGAGTTGATTGATCAGAACCCCCCCCCCCCTTTTCTAACATCATTGCCAATTTCTAAATTACTTCTTATATTAACAAATAGCTTGTTTGTCCGAACAAATCCTAATTCGTCGAACAAATCTTAATTCTTCCAAATAAATCCTTATTCGTCCGAACAAATAAGAATTATTTATGTTTTATTTGGCCATCCACGCCGCCGTACTAATTCATCCGAACAAATAATTTTTTTTTTTTTCATTTGGCCCTTCCATGCCGCCGTAATGTAATCATTTATATAAAAGAGGCATTTTCTTTTTTACTACCGAACACTTTTTTAATGACCAAAATCAAATTAGTTATTTAATTTTTGGTAACAGTTATATGTATTTAAGGTCTAACAAAAGGATATCTTGGTATTTTTTATGATTGACATATCAAATAAGATAACGTAGATGCATGTAAGTGTTAGTTATATTATAACATCGGCAACTTGTTCAAAAGGGCCGGATTACTTGGAGTTACCGGGTGCAGATCATCAGATCAGAAGTAATGCGTAGCATGGAGTTTGATATAATGATCTTTGCCTTGCAACGTGACGCATTCTGATTCTGTACATCACGATTCTCTATCATAATATAAATATTTTTTTCAACAAGGTAAACGACAAACAAAACCTTATGTTTGTTGAACACAAATTATTCCAAATAAACACTTTAAAAACGCAAGTAATAATATTTATTGTGTAACCACATCATTAACTTCAGAGAGTGGTGGTACTACAAGTAACTTTTCTTTGCTTCGCGTCTCGTTTGATAACGGTGATTCAGTCTTTGCGACTCCACGTAATCATGGACGCGGGGACTTTATTTACCGATAAACTGTTTCGCGACGACTAATGTTCGCGACCAAGCCTTATCCAGACCCCTGTTGTTATACATGTAACAACTACACGACAAGGAATCCTTCGTGGCACCAGAAAACGCGGTTATAGCAAAGTATCAGGACCAGTGGATTTACTTCGTTATATTCGTATAACGAATATTCGTAATGATAAGTCAAGTAAATTCGCTATACACGTGTTTTTCTTCAAGATGATTATTATTAGTGATTAATGAGGAATCAAATAAATTATCTTCTTTAGAAACCGTAAATACACAATTGATTTTGACCCGCAGTAGTGTACTATGTTCTGGAATACTTGTTGCAATGATCATTAATTCTAAAGCCAGTGTGAACGCCAAAGAAATTATATTCATCTGTTATAATTAAACAATAATTCAAAATAAATGTGTTGAAGTATTTTTCCTCTCTAACATCTATTCCCAATAATATATGTCTTGTATATACAGTGTATAACCGTGCATGATCATCATTACATGCAAACATTAATGGAAATATAGTTCACTTTTGTTTTGCGAATTCGAACAGCTTTTAAAGACCGATTCATCAGTGCCGTGTTTATGTGTGTTTGTGTGTGTGTGTGGGGGGGGGGGGGGGCAAACGTCTAACATGCTGGACAGAAATCCGAATAAAATCTTAAAGGGGAACAATTGAGTCTTTTTTAAACTGTTGAGGGCATGTGTACAGAACTATTCTTACGAAATTTCCAAACATTGTCTACATCGCACACACATATATATATATATATGTACATGTACAATACAATTCATCATCGTCATATAAAAATGTACCTATCTTCATCCATAAATTTTATTCATAAATCGAACAATTATATTGTAGATTTTTAACTTACCGGGTGTAAAAAGCCCCGTAGTTACCCCCCCCCCACTTTACCCCGTAGTTACCCCATTTTTACACACCAAAGTCTATCAAATTGTTAAGTATGAGGAAATTCCGTGACTATGCGTGTCCACCGAATTTTGATTCTTACATAGATTTGATCTTAAAATGTTATCATAGGATAAAAGTAATACATCCATAATGGTTGTAATTTGATTTAGAAAAAAGTTTTGGTTGTAAAGGACAAGAATAGATTAATCATCTTTCGAAAAAACTCCTATTTTGGCTTTAAAGCGGCATGGTCACGATTTTGGTATTTTTTTTATTTTTCTATTTGTATTGTTTATAATTCTTTAGGAATGCATTTATAATGATCAACCAACGTTTGAGTGTTAGTCGTTGAGTTATAAGTAAGACAAAGGGCTTATATTTTTGTCATGCAAACAAGTCTCGTGCCCTGGTTTTGTTAACATTGGTTCAATTTACCGGTAAAAGTTCTTTTTTCAAGCTGATTTCCATCTGTTCTAATTCGTTTTGAGCATACATAAATAGTTCCAAACCATTATTACATTCAGTTTGGGTATAAAACTGGAATGTTGACCTCAGCATTCAAAAAGTAAACAAAAACATGACGTAGTTTTGTTTACATGACAAAGAATTGTGGGCTCTGTATTTTGCTTATACCATGAGGACTGACACTCAAATTTTGGTTGACTATTAGAAATGCCTTACTTAATCAATGTAGATATTAAAAACGGAAAAAACTGATTTTTACCAAAATCATGACCATACCCCTTTAAAAGCATTCAAAACATAAATATAAATAATTTTTTATGTATATTTTTTTTCCAAATAAACATAAACATTGCAAATATTTAAATAATACTTTTGCTACTACAGATGGCACCAATTCTAATCCTTGCAAAATATTATACTTTAAATTTAGAAATCTACCCCAAAATATAATTAAAAAATGGTTATTTAGAAATTATGAAATAAACACCAAAACGCATTGTAGAGTCTGAAAATTAGCTTCTCTGAAATTAATATCGAAAACAAGTTTGATTATTTTGAATTTGTTGTCTTGCTGTAAATTGTTTCTTCACAAGTTGAATGTGTCCTTTTGTCAACTTTTGATAACGTTACCGCCTCATCTGCGATTGGCCGTAGAATAAGAGACTTTGCTTGTCGGACAGCTACTCCTATGATGTGTGTATTTCAAACTACGCCGTAGAGGAAAGTTCAACTCGGGTACAAACAGAGTTGCAATATTCACGGTAGAGAGGCGTCAAATCAAGAAACCAAAAGACTTCTAGTACTCAATGAACTAGAAAGGCAGCTGAACTTTTGTTCTCACAATGACTGATAGTTTTTCTATATTTGGTTATCTGTATGTACACCGATTTTATTTATGCGAGAGCGCATAAAACTGGGGTGGGATGATGAAGCAGACAGTTTTGTTATTGCAACCACTGCTGAAATACAACCACTATTGAAAAAAATTATTTCGATTGTGGTTGAGAATATATTTACTTATAAGAGTTACTTTGCAACCACTATTAATTAAATACAACCATTAATGAAATATGTTTTATTTCAATATAAGTTGGGAATGAATTTCATTATAAATATCACTTTATTACCACTTTTTAAACACAACCGAATAAATAGTACCCCCCCCCCCCCCCCCCCGCTTTCATTGAGTGGTTGCAACACAGCTATATTCCGTTGTAATTTGTGCATATTTTGGATAAAGTTACTTCCCTTTGATGTTAAAAAAAATGATTTATGATTCCTTTAATTGATTTACCCTATTACATGTCTGACGAATAACCTGAAAAATCTCATTCAATTTATAATGATAATTCTTATAGAAATATGCAAAAATGATTCAATATAAAGCCTAAATGCCTAGTTGCAAGTCCGATAGCTTGCTGAAAAAATCTTGAAAAATGCTTAATTGAAAGTAAAAAGGAACCGATAAGACTTTTTTAAATTTGAGTCAAGATAGTCTTTCATCACTATAAAACACACTATTTTCCTACAACGCCTCGCTTTGATTTTTCAGATTCAAAAAGAACCGCCACCTCAACATATCATGTAAACAAAACAAGCACATTCCGATCCCAGATGTTGTAAATAACAAAACCAAATAAGGAGAAAATATTTCGGAAATACTATTTTTTTTAAATTAGTGATTTTTCTCATTTCTTTCTATAAATTTTATTGTACTGAAAATCCCCTTTGTGATAACAATATGGACGATGTGCAAATTAGTAAACTGTACAACGTTTCTCCATATGCAGAAACTAATAGGACTGAAATCCACACGCCTCGGTTATCGATTGGTCGAAACCTACAGCGACCTAAGAAAAACGACGAACTCCACGAAATAATCATGAAAATGTCAGACTCAAATTCCTATATGAGACGAATTGGCTTTTTGGCACTGATGTACATTAACAATAATTAAGTGAATTTTACTTATTTTACTTTATATTTTACTGAATTTTCTCTTTCAATCAATGTATTAATTCGTTAAAATAAAGAATTAAACATAAACTATAGCGTTACCGGGTTATGTATATTTTTTCTGCAATGTCGCCACCTTCATATTCCGCATGGATCATTAGAAAAGCATCTTATTGTTTAAATATTCGTTATTTATGTCCTCTATTTACCTTATGCTAAAAAGCGAGGAAACCAGTTCCATTTTGGTCCCACAGCTTTGTTGATTTTTACTCCAATAAAACACTACAAGTCATGCTTTGATGAATATTGTCATGTATTAATGACGAAGATAAACAACTAACTACAAATAAACTACGTTAACTACTAGGGAGATCCCAGATAAACAAAAAAGAGACTTATTGAGCACCTAATTTCAGACCGGCAGCGGATCTCCTTAAAAGTTAGACATAATTATCATTGATGAATACACATTTAGAAGATGGGAAATTCCAAGGTAACATACTATCCTACAACAATGGCAGGAGGATCTCCCTGTCATAAAAAAAAACAAATCAATGTAAAATTAATGGTGGCATATACAAAACATTGTCACTTTTGTTATTACCCTGGTTTGTGAAGGACGCTTTTATGTAAACAGAGAGATTATATGTGTGTAAGGTAGACTTTCATTAGGTGCAAGCGCAAAATTAAGCCAGCGCATATACATATAAACAACGTTTAGGGGCTATTCGATTCTATCTCAGGTACGCGGGGGAACACATGAGACCCCTTTGCACGTTTCTTAACAGTATGATATTTACGCATTTTCGAAAACTATAAAAACAATAAATTAAGATATTGGTTACTCTAGTAATATGATGGCGTGTTACCTGTCCTTGATAACGTTATGTATGATATTAGGAAAATACAATACATAAAGTACATAACTTTAATCAACAAACACACTACGGTAAGTAATTTTTATATGTAAATACATGTTCCTGCTGATTAAAAGTGAAAAAATTCAAATCTGTAGGGCACCATTATAAAGCTACTCAAGACACTTTAAATCAATTCGCCAAATAAGTTTGCCCACCCCCCACCCCCGACCCCGGGTTTCACCGGTAAGGGACTAATAAGAGAGGTTCAGTTCCATGAATAAGGTTCAGCATCTATTTATGATACTGTTGGTCGTTGATAATATCAGATTTATCTGCGGGATGAATATATGAGTATATCTGACAGACTGAACATATGTTATATTTGTCTATGTGCTTGTGTAAGTTGTGTGAATTCGTAACATGAAACTCTTTACCTTTTTTGTACACTTCTGTACGTATGACCGGCGTCTATGCCCCCCCCCCCCCTCATTTAGATTTGCTATTTATGTTAGAGCTCTTATAAAATGCTTAGACTTTCGGTTCTAAGTTACTATCTAGTTTGCTCATCAAAACGAAATTCTTATTCGGGAAGAGAAGCTTATCAATATTCATAGATGGTCAAAATAAGAAAGTTTATTTTTCTCAAGAAATTACTTTGTTCTGTGTATTTGACGTTGTTTTAACTAAACTATACAGCCCTGGACGAAATCGGGCAATTGTCGACTGGACAGACAACCATGAATAGACCCCGTCTTCATCAAATCAGAGTTTGTCACGTTAATACGGTTTTATACCTCTCTCTCTCTCTCTCTCTCTCTCTCTCTCTCTCTCTCTATATATATATATATATATATATATATATATATATATATATATATATATATATATATATATATATATATATATATATATATATATACATGTATATATATATATATATATATATATATATATATATATATATATATATATATATATATATATATATATATATATATATATATACATGTATATATATATATATATATATATATATATATATATATATATATATATATATATATATATATAATTGACCTACATACTTTTGATATTGCCTTTGTTAATGAGTGTTTCGGAAAAAATATTCAAGTTTATTTAAAGGTTTTCAAAAACACTTGTTCAGGGAGTGCAGAATTTTCTGTTGTATATTTGTAGATGTTTGTTTTTGTTATTTCAATAAAATAGTCCTTTAACGCAAGTTTGAACACCTTGTGACAAAGAGTCATGTTGAAGGTTTTCATTTTAACAGATCCTTCAGTACTCTTTTGGTGTTCAAAAAACCCTATCTAAATCTACCAACTTTAAAACATACAACTACCGTTGTCACACACAATTCTGACATCCATATATCATAAGGGGTCAATTATTTTTTTGTTTTGATTCATCATACACTTTGTTTATATCAAGATGAAATATTTTTTTTCAACTTAATATTTTAGATTTTGGAAATTAAATATGCTATAACATAGCATATTTAATATGGTAGAATATAGGATTTGGAGGATTTTCTCAAATTCACATTCAGGCGGAAGGAAACATAATGCCAGGAACACTTGCAGTCCAAAAATCAATTATTATAGATCCTTTTATCAAAGCAGTAATGAGATATTTTCTAACAAAAGGCAGTGTTTATTCTTTATTGTTTTATATTGCCTTCACGAATTCTAACCTTTGCCAATGGTAAGTGCATGTAGCTGATTTATTTGAAGAAGCTGAGTGGTGAATAAATAACTGATCAGATATGATTACAATATGTTTAGCTTTAATCATTTTGTAGAAAAACTTATATATATGTTGTAGCTTTTAAATTTGAGTATTTTCATATATTTTTATTTAAGCGATTTTATGTTAAAGGAGATCAATACAGCCCTTAATTGGTCACGACAATCCAGCTCTCTTAAACAACCGTTTGCTGTACAATCATACTGTTATAAACAACGCTGTAGTGTACAGAAAAATATTATATACTTCTCATTCTGACGGAAAATATATTTTCAGCTAAACTATGACAAACAATGTTTACAAAAAAAATATTACCCATAGTTATAAAGGAACTATCATCTTTCTATGTGTACCAAAGAGGCAAAATATGTTGAACATGTATTTTTAAAAGAAATCAAATTAAAAGTTTTTCGTCAATATAATTTGAAGCAAGTCAAACATTTTATAGGTAACAAGGTCCACTCCACTGGTCTTGATTTTTTTTTTTGTTTTGTAATAGTATTCCTGACGTCGGACTGTGCAAATCGGGTTCATACTCTATTGCCAAAAAGTTGTCCTTCCATTTCCTGTTACACGCTATGTCGTAGGGTATTTACGGATCATTTGGTCTTGCTGTTATAGTTCTGATGACGAGTTGCTATATAATTCATTTTCTATAAAGTTAAGTAATTGAAATTTCTACTGGCCTTAGACCATCTTTAGACCAACTTTCCAGCCACTGCATTGAAATGTCATTTGGAAAAAAGTTACGTAACAATGCACTGGCTAGACTTTGGCTGCTAGATCAGTATATATTTCGAAGTTATCTCTCTTGGATACATTTTGCGCATATCATTGTCCACTGGTGCTTCAACTTAGACCCCGAGTGTACTCGTATAGCACACGTTTTAATTAATTGATTATTTTTTTTAACTTGCCTAGACATGATAGACATTGTTGCTTTATAAATTAAGGTCTTCCGTTTCCAACGGAAGACCTTATTGTTATTGCTTTGTTTCTTTTCCTCTATTATTATTATTAAGGTCTTCCGTTTCCAACGGAAGACCTTATTGTTTTTGCTTTGTTTCTTTTCCCCTATTATTAAGGTCTTCCGTTTCCAACGGAAGACCTTATTGTTATTGCTTTGTTTCTTTTCCCCTATTATTAAGGTCTTCCGTTTCCAACGGAAGACCTTATTGTTATTGCTTTGTTTCTTTTCCTCTATTATTATTATTTTTTTTTTTTTCTGTCACGGTTTCTCAAAAACGCTTTAATCGATTTTGATAAAACTTTCAAATCTTATTCATGACTAAATTTGTAAGAAAATTACACGAGGTTTTCTTGGTCGTTACTTCCGGTCCCGCGATATTAAAAAAAATATGTTTTCGCTTGTTCACAGTTTTTCTCCAACAGTTTTTAAGATAGAACTTTCAAATTTTCAGGGATGATAGAGAGTGTTCTGCCGCAGTGCCCTTCGCATATCCGAACGTCCGCCGTTACTTCCGGTTGTCACCGGAAGGAAACAAAAAATTATCATTTTTCAACTTTTTTGACTTGAATTTTTTTTTTTTATTATTCGATAAAGACGCGTTTAAAACTTCAGAATATGAAATCCGTTTTAAAATCGATCCACGCATTCTCGAGATATTAGTCTTCAAAATCTTGAAGCGAGAGTCCGCGTAGCTCAGTCGTTAGAGTGGTGGACTTGTGCCCAGGCGACCCGGGTTCAGTCCCCGAGTGTCGAACGTTTTTTCTTTCGTAATTGTGGTTTGTTTTACGATTTTATCTTGAAAATGATGGCTTAAAATCTTTTCCGTTTAAATTTTATCATCAATCAAAATAATATCGGTGTTTTTATCCAGTACAAATATAGAGCCCAATTAGAAATACCGTAAATTTCCTGCTATGTGACATTTTTTTTTTATCAGCAGCTATCTAAATTCAGACGCTCGTAGCATCGCCGGCATCAAAGTCATGCCGCCGAAGCACCCCTGTAATACGACTGCATTAGAGCTCGCCGGGTCGCTTTGCCGGCATCAAAGAAATGCCGCCATCTCAATGACTGTGTGCACACAACAATTAGCGACTGCGGGTAGGAAATAACTGTGTCCTAACAATATGCTTATGTTTCAATTATTATACATGACTTTAAACTGAGGGTTGTTTAATGTTTCTCCACATACGTGGATACAGCACGCAAGAATACATGCGTTTATTGACAGATAGTTTTTTTTACAGATTATATATGCGCGGATCCAGAAATTTTTTCAAGGGGGGGGGGGGTCCGTAGGAAAATTGTGTTTGCCGGGGGGGGGGGGGGGGGTGGGGGTCCGAGGCATATTTGCTATAATTTTACTATGTAAATTTAATAAATTTTCATTTTCCAGGGGGGGGGGGGTGTCCGGACCCCCCTGACCCCCCCTCTAGATCCGCGCATGACTGTGGTGATAACGAACTGTGTTCAAACTCAAAATTACAAAGAAAAAAATACAAAACACCATCAGAGTAAACACGGATCTAAACAATTCGTTGAAACTTTTCTGCAGTTGTAGCCTTGCTTGTGCGTAGTTCTCTAACTTATATCGGATTCAAGGGTAAACCCAGAAAGATGTCGATACTAAATATAAAGTTGCATTCCAATAAGCAAAAAAAAATTGCTTAGCCTAGCGAAGAGCTCTCTCTCTCTCTCTCTCTCTCTCTCTCTCTCTCTCTCTCTCTCTCTCTCTTCATACTATTGAAAAAAGTCATTCTAAACATAAGAATAATTTAAAATGTTAGTACATGTATAAATATGAAAAATATTTGTTTTTCGACCCGCGGTTAGCTATTTTATCTATTTGTAATGCACTTGCATCGTTGGAACCTGATTCACTGTTGTTGCGGCGGAATGTCTTTGATGCCGGCGAAGTGACCGAGGATCGAAATACGTCACAATACGGATTTTACAATATTGGCTTGACTTTTACATAGCGTTTTAGATATCCGGTATTGGTTCTGCTCTATGTTTAAGAGTGGGAAGAAATGGTAGAAAAGAACAGCTTTTAAGGTGTACTGTAGATTCCTAATTAAACGCGAGGAATTAATTTCCGCGTAAAATCGCGAGAAGTGATCCTCGCGGATTTTAAAATCTCGCTTTTATTTTTCAGACACTTTTCAACTATAGAAAATTATAACCAAAAAAATGAAGATCGCGATTTTGTGTTCTCCCGATTTGATACAAAACTGTGGAGTCGCGGAATTAAGAACTCGCGTAAAATAAGGAATTTACAGTATTCAAACGGAAGACCTCTTGTTGCTCGCAACGAGCGTCTAGTTATTATTCTTTTTTTTTTTCTCCCACGTTTTCTCAAAAACGCTTCAGCCGATTTCGATGAAACTTTCAGATCTTGTTTATGACAAAATTTGTAAGAAAAGTACGTGGGATTTTTTTGGTCGTCACTTCCGGTCCCGCGATATTAAAGATTTTATGTTTTTGCTTGTTCACGATTTTTCTCCAAAAATATTTAAGATAGAACTTCCAAATTTTCAGGGATTGTAGAAAGTGTCCTGCCGCAGTGTACTACGCATATCCGAACATCCGCCGTCATTTCCGGTCGTCACCGGAAGGAAACAAAAAACAGTCATTTTTTAACTTTTTTGTTTTGAATTTTTTTTACGTTACTATTCGATAGAGACACATAAATAACCTCAGAAAATGAAATCCGTTTCAAAATCGATCAACGCATTCTCGAGATTTTAGGCTTCAAAATCTTGAAGCGAGATTCCGCGTAGCTCAGTCGTTAGAGTGGTGGACTACTGCCCAGGCGACCCGGTTTCAGTTCCCGAGTGTCGAACGTTTTTTTCTTTCTTAATTGTGGTTTGTTCAACGATTTTATCTTGAAAATGATGGTTTAAAATGTTTTCCGTTTAGATATTATCATAAATTTAAATAATATCGGGGTTTTTTCAGTACAAATATAGAGCCCGGTTAGAAATAACGTTAATTTCCTGCTTTGTGACAGTCTTTTTTTTATCAGCAGCTATCTAAATTCAGATGCTCGTAGCATCGCCGGCATCAAAGTCATGCCGCCGAAGAACCCATGTAATACGACCGCATTGGAGTTCGTCGGATCGCTTTGCCGGCATCAAAGAAACACCGCCATCTCAATGTCTGTGTGCACAAAACAAGTAGCGACTGCGGGTAGGAAATAACCGTTCTCCTAACAATATGCTTATGTTTCAATTATTATACATGACTTTAAACTGAGGGTTGTTAAATGTTTCTCCACATACGTAAATACAGGCATGCATGTATACATGCGTTTATCGACAAATGTTTTTGGACAGATTATATACATGTGAAGCAGGGCTATTTCTCATTTTTATTTTTGTATCTATTTGTATTATACTGTGTTAGAGTTATTGCCCTTTGATTGTTTGATTTTTGATAATGTGATCTATGTTTCTAATAAATACCAATCAGCGTCATAATCATTTTTATACCATAATAGATATTCATTGTAAATAAGTTGTTATGTATAAGATTTTTATGGGGTTAGATCTAGATAGTTTGTTTATTTTTGATTTCCTATTTTAAATACTACAAATTATTCTAGGCCGGCACATATATAAGGACAGTGTCGACAGCGTCTGCACAACGACTGTTTGGGGTTAAACTGAAACAGGTACGGCAAGATTGAGAGTGCGGACATCCCTGCTCTCTCTAATCTTCGTGTAATTTAACCTACGATACAGAGTGTGCGGGCATCCTTGCTCTGTATTGCATCAACATATGTGTGTGTGGTCAACCCTGTTTGTATTGGTGGTGGTTTCGGCGGAGCAGTGAATGTCTGAACTCTGACTCTACGATGACATGTGGTGAAAATGAACTGTGTTCAAACTCAAAATTATAAAGAAAAATACAAAACACCATCAGAGTAGACACGGATCTAAACAATTCGTTGAAACGTAGCCTTCCATGTGCGTAGTTCTCTAACCTATATTGGATTCAAGGGTCAACCCAAAAAGTTGTCAATACTAAATATAAAGTTGTTTTCCAATAAGCAAAAAGTCATTCTAAACATAATGATAATTTTAAATGTTAGTACATGTATAAATATGAAAATTATTTGTTTTTCGATTCGCAGTTAGCTATTTTATCTATTTGTAATGCAGTTGCATCGTTGAAACCTGATTCACTCTTGTTGCGGCGGAATGTCTTTGATGTCGGCGAAGTGATACGCCACAATACGGATTTTACAATATTTGTTTGACTTTTACATAGCGTCTTAGATATCCGGTATTGGTTTTGCTCTATGTTAAAGTGTTAAGAAATGGTGGAAAAGAACAACTATCTCTATAGTCTTTTTTAAGGTGTATTCAAACGGAAGACCTTTTGTTGCTCGCAACAAGCGTCTAGTTATTAAGGTCTTCCGTTTCCAACGGAACACCTTATTGTTTTTGCTTTGTTTCTTTTCCTCTATTATTAATAAGGTCTTCCGTTTCCAACGGAAGACCTTATTGTTTTTGCTTTGTTTCTTTTCCTCTATTATTATTATTATTAAGATCTTCCGTTTCCAACGGAAGACCTTATTGTTATTGCTTTGTTTCTTTTCCTCTATTATTATTAAGGTCTTCCGTTTCCAACGGAAGACCTTATTGTTATTGCTTTGTTTCTTTTCCTCTATTATTATTAAGGTCTTCCGTTTCCAACGGAAGACCTTATTGTTATTGCTTTGTTTCTTTTCCTCTATTATTATTATTATTTTTTTTTTTCTGTCACGTTTTCTCAAAAACGCTTCAGCCGATTTTTATAAAACTTTCAGATCATAATCATGACAAAATTTGTAAGAAAATTACCCGAGATTTTTTTCGTCGTTACTTCCGGTCACGAGATATTAAAGATTTTATGTTTTTGCTTGTTCACGGTTTTTCTCCAAAAGTAATTAAGATATGACTTTCAAATTTTCAGAGATGGTAGAGAGTTAACGGCCGCAGTGCCCTTCGCATATCCGAACGTCCGCCGTTACTTCCGGTCGTCACCGGAAGGAAACAAAAATAAGTCATTTTTCAACTTTTTTGATTTGAATTTTTTTAATGTTTGAATTTGATAGACACGCGTTCAAAACTTCAGAATATGAAATCCGTTTTAAAATCGATCCATGCATTCTCGAGATTTTGGGCTCCAAAGTCCTGAAGCGAGAGTCCGCGTAGCTCAGTCGTTAAAGTGGTGGACTTGTGCCCAGGCGACCCGGGTTCGGTCCCCGAGTGTCGAACGTTTTGTCTTTCTTAATTGTGGTTTGTTTTACGATTTTATCTTTAAAACAATGGATTTAAATGTTTTCCGTTTATATTTTATCATAAATCAAAATAATATCGTGGTTTTTTTCAGTACAAATATAGAGCCGGGTTAAAAATACAGTTAATTTCCTGCTTTGTGACAGTCTTGTTTTTATCAGCATATATCTAAATTCAGACGCTCGTAGCATCGCCGGCATCAAAGTCATGCCGCCGAAGCACCCGTGCAATACGACCGTGCAATACGACCGCATTAGAGCTCGCCGGATCGCTTTGCCGGCATCAAAGAAATGCCGCCATCTCAATGACTGTATGCACACAACAATTAGAGACTGCGGGTAGGAAATTACCGTTCTCTTAACAAAATGTCCATGTTTCAATTATTATACATGACTTTATACTGAGGGTTGTTTAATGTTTCTCTACATACGTGGATACAGGCATGCATGTATACATGCGTTTATTGACAATTTTTTTTTACAGATTATATACATGTTCGAATTGTACATTTACTTCTCTCTCTCTCTCTCTCTCTCTCTCTCTCTCTCTCTCTCTCTCTCTCTCTCTCTCTCTCTCTCTCAGTCAAGTCATGAGCAGTGAATGTCTGAACTCCGCCTCTACGATGACATGTGGTGATAACGAACTGTTTTCAAACTCAAAATTACAAAGAAAAAAAATACAAAACACCATCAGAGTAAACACGGATCTAAACAATTCGTTGAAACTTTTCTGCAGTTGTAGCCTTGCTTTTGCGTAGTTCTCTAATCTATATTAGATTCAGGGGTCAACCCAGACAGATGTCGATACTAAATATAAAGTTGTATTCCAATAAGCAAAAAATTTGCTTAGCCTAGCTAAGACCTCTCTCTCTCTCTCTCTCTCTCTCTCTCTCTCTCTCTCTCTCTCTCTCTCTCTCTCTCTCTCTCTCTCTCTCTCTCTCTCTCTCTCTCTCTTTCTCTCTCTCTCTCTGTTGACATACTATTGAAAAAAGTCATTCTAAACATAAGAATAATTTTAAATGTTAGTACATGTATAAATATGAAAAATATTTGTTTTTCGACCCGCGGTTAGCTATTTTATCTATTTGTAATGCATTTGCATCGTTGGAACCTGATTCACTGTTGTTGCGGCGGAATGTCTTTGATGCCGGCGAAGTGACCGCGGGTCGAAATACGTCACAATACGGATTTTACAATATTGGTTTGATTTTTACATAGCGTTTTAGATATCCGGTATTGGTTTTGCTCTATGTTAAAGAGTGTTAAGAAATGGTAGAAAAGAACAACTATCTCTATAGTCTTTTTGAAGGTGTATTCAAACGGAAGACCTCTTGTTGCTCGCAACGAGCGTCTAGTTATTATTATTTTTTTTTTTTCTGTCACGGTTTCTCAAAAACGCTTTAAGCGATTTTGATGAAACTTTCAAATCTTATTCATGACTAAATTTGTAAGAAAATTATCCGAGGTTTTCTTGGTCGTCACTTCCGGTCCCGCGATATTATAAAAAATATGTTTTCGCTTGTTCACGATTTTTCTCCAAAAGTATTTAAGATAGAACTTTAAAATTTTCAGGGATGATAGAGAGTTGTCTGCCGCAGTGCCCTTCGCATATCCGAACGTCCGCCGTCACTTCCGGTCGTCACCGGAAGGAAACAAAAAATTATCATTTTTCAACTTTTTTGACTTGAATTTTTTTTATTTTAATAATCGATAGAGACGCGTTAAAAACTTCAGAATATGAAATCCCTTTTAAAATCGATCCATGCATTCTCGAGATATTAGGCTTCAAAGTCTTGAAGCGAGAGTCCGCGTAGCTCAGTCGTTAGAGTGGTGGACTTGTGCCCAGGCGACCCGGGTTCAGTCCCCGAGTGTCGAACGTTTTTTCTTTCTTAATTGTGGTTTGTTTTACGATTTTATCTTGAAAATGATGGCTTAAAATGTTTTCCGTTTAAATTTTATAATAAATCAAAATAATATCGGAGTTTTTATTCAGTACAAATATAGAGACCGGTTAGAAATACCGTTAATTTCCTGCTATGTGACAGTCTTTTTTTTTTATCAGCAGCTATTTAAATTCAGACGCTCGTAGCAACGCCGGCATCAAAGTCATGCCGCCGAAGCACTCCTGTAATACGACCGCATTAGAGCTCGCTGGGTCGCTTTGCCGGCATCAAATAAATGCCACTATCTCAATGACTGTGTGCACACAACAATTAGCGACTGCGGGTAGGAAATAATCGTTCCCCTAACAATATGCTTATGTTTCAATTATTATACATGACTTTAAATTGAAGGTTGTTTCTCCACATACTTGGATACAGGCATGCATGTATATATGCCTTTATTGACAAATGTGTTTTTTTACAGCTTATATACATGTTTGAATGTATATTTACTTCTCTCTCTCTCTCTCTCTCTCTCTCTCTCTCTCTCTCTCTCTCTCTCTCTCTCCTTACTATTGAAAAAAGTCATTCTAAACATAAGAATAATTTTAAATGTAAGTACATGTATAAATATGAAACATATTTGTTTCTCGACCCGCGGTTAGCTATTTTATCTATCTGTAATGCAGTTGCATCGTTGGAACCTGATTCAATGTTGTTGCGGCGGAATGTCTTTGATGTCGGCGAAGTGATACGTCACAATAGGGATTTTACAATATTAATTTGACTTTTACATAGCGTTTTAGATATCCGGTATTGGTTTTGCTCTATGTTTAAGAGTGTTAAGAAATGGTAGAATAGAACAGCTATCTCTATATTTTTTTTTAAGGTGTATTCAAACGGAAGACCTCTTGTTGCTCGCAACGAGCGTCTAGTTATTATTAAGGTCTTCCGTTTCCAACGGAAGCCCTTATTGTTATTGCTTTGTTTCTTTTCCTCTATTATTATTATTATTATTATTATTTTTTTTTTTCTGTAACGTTTTCTCAAAAACGCTTAGGCCGATTTTCTTGAAACTTTCAGATCTTACTCTAGACAAATTTTGTAAGAAAATTGTCGATCATTTTTTTGATCGTCACTTCCGGTCCCGAGATATTAAGGATTTTATGTTTTTGCTTGTGGCTCATTTTTCTAAAAAATTATAAAAGATGGAACTTTCAAATTTTCAGGGATTATAGAGAGTCGTCACCCGCAGTGCCCTTCGCATATCCGAACGTCCGCCGTCACTTCCGGTCGTCACCGGTAGAAAGCAAAAATTTGTCATTTTTCAACTTTTTTGATCTGAATTTTTTTTATGTTTTTACTCGATAGAGACCCTTTTAAAACTTCAGAATATGAAATTCGTTTTAAAATCGATCCACGCGTTCTCGAGATTTCGGGCTCCAAAATTCTGAAGCGAGAGTCCGCGTAGCTCAGTCGTCAGAGTGGTGGACTTATGCCCAGGCGACCCGGGTTCGTTCCCCGAGTGCCGAATGTTTTTTCTTCCTTAGTTGTGTTAAGAATAATGATTTTATATTTGAAATGATAAATTTTACTTATTTCCAATTTTATTTTATCAAAAATCACAATAATAGTGACTTTTTAAGTATAATTTAAGTATAATTATATGTCTATTGAAATTCATATAGAGGGTTTTAAATGGAATTTGATGAAGTGTTAAGAAATGATAGAAAAGAACAACTATCCCTTTAGTCTACTTTATGGTGCAATCAAACGGAAGACCTCTTGTTGCTCGCAACGAGCGTCTAGTTATTATTTTTTTTTTTTTCTGTCACGGTTTCTCAAAAACGCTTTAGCCGATTTTGATAAAACTTTCAAATCTTATTCATGACTAAATTTGTAAGAAAATTACACGAGGTTTTCTTGGTCGTCACTTCCGGTCTTGCGATATTAAAAAATTTATGTTTTCGCTTGTTCCCGGTTTTTCTCCATCAGTTTTTTAGATAGAACTTTCAAATTTTCAGGGATGATAGAGAGTCGTCTGCCGTAGTGCCCTTCGCATATCCGAACGTCTGCCGTCACTTCCGGTCGTCACCGGAAGGAAACGAAAAATTATCATTTTTTACCTTTTTTGACTTGAATTTTTTTTCTTTTATTATTCGATAGAGACGCGTTCAAAACTTCAGAAAATGAAATCCGTTTTAAAATCGATCCACGCATTCTCGAGATATTAGGCTTCAAAGTCTTGAAGCGAGAGTCCGCGTAGCTCAGTCGTTAGAGTGGTGGACTTGTGCCCAGGCGACCCGGGTTCAGTCCCCGAGTGTCGAACGTTATTTCTTTCTTAATTGTGGTTTGTTTTACGATTTTATCTTGACAATGATGGCTTAAAATGTTTTCCGTTTAAATTTTATCATAAATCAAAATAATATCGGGGTTTTTATTCAGTACAAATATAGAACCCGGTTAGAAATACCGTTAATTTCCTGCTATGTGACAGTCTTTTTTTTATCAGCAGCTATCTAAATTCAGACGCTCGTAGCAACGCCGGCATCGAAGTCATGCCGCCGAAACACCCCTGTAATACGACCGCATTAGAGCTCGCCGGGTCGCTTTGCCGGCATCAAAGAAATGCCGCTATCTCAATGTCTGTGTGCACTCAACAATTAGCGACTGCGGGTAGGAAATAACCCGTTCTCCTAACAATATACTTATGTTTCAATTATTATACATGACTTTAAATTGAGGGTTGTTTAATGTTTCTCCACATACTTGGATACAGGCATGCAAGTATACATGCGTATTTTGACAAATGTGTTCTCTCTCTCTCTCTCTCTCTCTCTCTCTCTCTCTCTCTCTCTCTCTCTCTCTCTCTAAGTCAAGTCATGAGCAGTGAATGTCTGAACTCCGCCTTTACGATGACAGGTGGTGATATCTCTCTCTCTCTCTCTCTCTCTCTTTCTCTCTCTCTCTCTCTCTCTCTCTTCATACTATTGAAAAAAGTCATTCTAAAGATAAGGATAATTTTAAATGTTAGTACATGTATAAATATGAAAAATATTTGTTTCTCGACCCGCGGTTAGCTACCCTAAAACCTTGAAAATAAGCCGCGGCTTATTTTAACTTTTGGTAAGAAAGTGGGGGCTTATTTTCAAGACCGTCTTATTTTCAAATCGCGGCTTATTATCAATGCAAAAATCCCGTAAACGATGAGGTCATAATTTAGGCTTATTATCAAAACAATATTAATTGTAATTGATCGTTTGACTGTTCTAAAAATGGTATATCCAGGTAAACACCTGCAAGAGTAAAATGAAAAGTGGTAAAGTGTTTCTAATTCAATTTTATATCATGTATCATAATATTTATGCACTCTGACCACTTTTCATTGCATCTAACAAGCTCTAACCAGTGTATTCGCCATTACGTAACTAGCCACCTGTTGACTCGTCGCGTAGTCAATGTTTGTTTAACAATTTCCGGTGTCAGAAGTATGCACTGCCCTGTCGGACTTCACAGTTTATATTAGTATAGGAAGATAAGCATTAATTACGATTTGATTAAAATATTATTTATTTTATGTCCCTTTATGCCGTAATTGGTTTGCATACTGATGGACACTTTAAAAATAGACCGATCATTTGTACGACTTGATAATGATGATAAACGACACATACAGACGTTTCTTCACAATGTTTATTTTACAATAATTAAATAATTGGATTAATTATTAGATAAAGAATTACCGTTGTTGGTTGTTTTGGTTTAGATTCACAAACGTTCGTTATTACTTGTAAACGAATTGAATACATTATGTACGCATGCATATCGGTGACGTTGAAAAAAAATTCCTCTTTTTGGGGATGTATATAATGCATAGTAACAGCGGGGTTTTTTTTTAGCATGAAATACACAGGTGTATGCTACACATGAGACTTTACGGTAGTCTAAAATCTTTCCAAACTGGCATTGTCATGACTGGCTTATTTTCAAAACAGGCTTATTTTCGAGTAATTTTCAGTGCAAGAAATAGGTGGCTTATTTTCAAAACCGGCTTATTATTAAATCCGGCTAATTTTCAAGGTTTTAGGGTATTTTATGTATTTGTAATGCAGTTGCATCGTTGGAACCTGATTCACTGTTGTTGCGGCGGAATGTCTTTGATGCCGGCGAAGTGACCGAGGATCGAAATACGTCACAATACGGATTTTACAATATTAGTTTGACTTTTACATAGCGTTTTAGATATCCGGTATTGGTTTTGCTCTATGTTAATGGTAGAAAAGAACAGCTATCTCTATAGTCTTTTTAAAGGTGTATTCAAACGGAAGACCTCTTGTTGCTCGCAACGAGCGTCTAGTTAAGGTCTTCCGTTTCCAACGGAAGACCTTATAGTGATTGTAGTGTTTTTTCTTTCTTTCTTTCTTATTATTATTTTTTTTTCTCCTTTTTTTTCGACAGAATTTCTCAGAGATGTCTGAATAGATTTCTCTGAAATTTTCAGGGATGATTGAGGATGATAAAATCTCGAGGAGTTTTTTTCATTTTTTCAGAAATCATTTCTGGTCGTCCGTTCCCTGTCCCGCGTCAAAAATCTTTGTTCCTTCGAGATCTCAGAAACGGCAAAGACTTGAACATTCAGACTTCGTGGGATGATAGACCTATAGTTGTAGATGTGTTTAAACTTTTTTGTTTTGTTCGTCGTAACTTCCGGTCGTCACCGGAAATGCTTTAAAATTTATTTTATTTAGGTATTTAATTTATTTTACATAGAATGAATATGCTGGTATAAATCCTTACATAAGTTATCTATGCGATGCTTAATAAACAAAAACAATCTACTTCCGGTGAGATATCTCAATTATCTCAGGTAGCTCTTTTAAATCAAATTTTGTTCCCACGAGATCGCAGAAACTGTAAGTGACCAAGACACGAAACTTTTATAGATGATAGACATTTGATTGAAGATGTGTTTAAACGGTTTCAATTTCTCGACCGTCACTTCCGGTCCACACCAAAAGGGTTCAAACAAATCAAGCTGTTTATTTGTTTAACTGTTTTAGTTAATTCAATAAAAAATAATGTACGATAGGCAATTACACAAAAAAATATATAATTTATTTTTCATTGAGCACTTCCGTTTTTCCATTTCCTGTCCCGAGACAAAAAACCTTATTTTGACGAGATATTAAAAACGGTAACGACTTGAACAACCAAACTTTGTGGGATGATAGACCTACGTATTTACATATGTTTACACAATTATGTTTTATACGCCGTAGCTTCCGGTCGTCACAGGAAGTACACAAAAATTTGATTTTTTAAAACTATTTTGGTAATTTAACATGGAAGTAACATTTTAGCAATAGAAATGCAAAAGGTCATCTACACATAGTTAAATAAACGAAAAAATTCTACTTCCGGTGAGACATCTCAAATATCTCAAGTAGCTTTCTTTTATAAAAATGTTGTACCCGCGAGATCTCAGGAACTGTAAGAGATCAAGATACAAAACTTATATTGGTGTTAGACATTTGATTGATCATGTGTTTAACGGGTTTCATTTGGTCGTCCATTACTTCCGGTTTTCACACGAAACGTTCAAGCAAAATAAGTTTTTTAAAAGTTAAGATTTTTTTTTACAATTAACTCAGTGTGATGAACATTAAAATACCATAGGAAAATGTATTAAAAATATCTACTTTTAATTTCCTTAATCATATCCGTTTGTCCGTTTCCGGTCTTGAAACAGAAACCTTTTCTCAGCGACTTCTCATAAGTAACAAAAACTTGAACATCAAAACTTTAAGGAAAGACAGAACATTGTATGAGGATATGTCTACTATGTTCTGTCTGATCCGGCGTAACTTCCGGTCGTGGGAAATTCCATTACAGTATATGTTATATCCATTTTAGTTTTACAAGACAAATGAATTTTTTTAAGATTAATACATAAAGAACGGAAGACCTTTTTGTTGCTATAGCAACAAGAGTCTAGTTATTATTATTATTATTAATTTTTTTTCTGTAACGTTTTCTCAAAAACGCTTCGGTCGATTTTCATGGAACTTTCAGATCTTACTCTAGTCAAAATTTGTAAGAAAATTGTCGATCATTTTTTTGATCGTCACTTCCGGTCCCGAGATATTAAGGATTTTATGTTTTTGCTTGTGGCTCATTTTTCTAAAAAATTATAAAAGATGGAACTTTCAAATTTTTAGGGATGGTAGAGAGTCGTCAGCCGCAGTGCCCTTTGCATATCGGAACATCCGCCGTCACTTCCGGTCGTCACCGGAAGGAAGCAAAAATTAGTCATTTTTCAACTTTTTTGATTTGAATTTTTTTTATGTTTCAACTCGATAGAGACCCTTTCAAAACTTCAGAAAATGAAATCTGTTTTAAAATCGATCCACGCATTCTCGAGATTTCGGGCTCCAAAGTTCTGAAGCGAGAGTCCGCGTAACTCAGTCGTTAGAGTGGTGGACTTATGCCCAGGCGACCCGGGTTCAGTCCCCGAGTGCCGAATGTTTTTTCTTCCTTAGTTGTGTTAAGAAATATGATTTTATATTTGAAACGATAGATTTTACTTATTTCCAATTTTATTTTATCAAAAATCACAATAATAGCGACTTTTTAAGTATAATTTAAGTATAATTATATGTCTATTGAAATTCATATAGAGGGTTTTAAATGGAATTTGGTGAAGTGTTAAGAAATGATAGAAATGAACAACTATCCCTTTAGTCTACTTAATGGTGCAATCAAACGGAAGACCTCTTGTTGCTCGCAACGAGCGTCTAGTTATTATTATATTTTATCAAGTTGAACATTTAGAATCACTTTTGGTTCATTTTGTTAAATATGAAAAATTGTATAAATTCTTGACAAACAATAACATCTGTAAAATAAATAAAAGTCAATTTAACATATAATGATTAAAATTGTTTTACAATTTGATTTGTTCATGTCCTATTACTGGGTGATAATCCGGAAAATTGTTGAATGAAACATACCACTAGTACAATTGAAGCAATAATTTAGAACAAATTTAAATGACTACTTCTTTGTCGGTGACTAATTTATTAGGAACGGATACTTTTTTAAGATATGCAAAAGACAGATCATACGTTTACAAGTGACCTTATATAGAGAATTTCAGTATATCTTAACACAAATTGGCTTCTTTAAAATGGCAGGGCAAAAGTGTCGGTAGAGTGTGCCTGAAGCAGAATAATATATCATCGACTGTGCAGTACAAACTGTTGATTCAAGATTCTTCCCGTTGTGCTTTTGATTTTCCCAACCTACACCAATTTATTTTAAAGTTTCTGGGAAGTATATTCATGTATCATTTTTCGAACCACTTCCTATCTATTCACAAGCATGAAGTCACTTGAACCGGAAATAGCGAGACGAAACGCGTTGGTGATATACTTTGGCATATAATGTTCCCATTATCCTTTGTATTTACCATAGCAAATCATTTCATTAAGCTTTTCATTTCAACTTTTTATAGAATCACATACTAATCTCATACCAATGTATAAAAATATCATCATCAGTTGAATTCTAATTTGGTTAACATTAAAAATCCAGGCTCAACTCAAAAACCTTTAACTTTGTGACCTCTAGATATAATTCAGACAGTAATGGATGTTTTCTGCTAATTGGTAGACTTATAAAAGGATATATTTTTCCAAATATAATTTCTAGGATATCGGGAAGAGGAAACAATTTTTTCATGAACACAGGAATATATATATCAAGAACCTTATGATATAAACATTCTGTATACAAAATGCATCATACGTTTGTGTTATACATGCTGCTTTTTGAAATACAACTTGCCATTGGTAATTCTTCTCACATATAAGATAACTGCAATACGATGTTAATCATATTTTATATTTGTATCAAAACGTTTTAAAATGTCGATGCTTTTTTAAACTGTTTTACAGTTTGTGAGGTTGGGAAAGTTGGACCAAATTGTGATGTATATTGTCCTTTTCCAAACTACGGGGAAGATTGTCAGTTTAAATGTCATTGTAGCAAGGAATACTGCAATCCAGCTATTGGATGTGAAGGTACACATTTGCAACAATGTTAATTAATTTTATTTTGTGTATGGAAATCTAAGACTTGATGATTAAGGGAAAAAAAATTAAAATCCTACGAAACTTTTTTTTAATTTACGTTTTCCTTTTTTTTCTCATGTCAAAAGTCGGGTGTGATGAAAGTTATTGCTACATGTACCATCTCAAAATGGACGTCAACTTATTCACAAAAGTATCATCACCACCTTCGTTAGGCTTGTCGGTTAAAATCAAAATCCGACCATCGATCATGGCTAGATTTTTCATGCCAATATGTGTGACATTCAATATTTTTAGCGCCGATGATAATACGCAAAAATTTAAAACGTAAACATTAATTTATAGCTTTATGACTCGGATTCGCAAAAATTAATTGACGTAAACATTTCCAGATTTACGGTATATTAGAACGTAGATCGAGACAAGCATTTTATAAAGCTAACATTATTTACATAATCAAAAGTAAAGTAATCTCTATCTATCATCCAAATCACATTCCATTCACCAAAATTTTAATCGAACGGAGATTGGAAAGTTTTTCTTTGTAGATAAATCATGGAATGAAGTTCATCTTTACCCATGACCCTGTTTTCCTAATTGTTTACTTGAAAAAAAAGTTTTATATTTATTCAGACATCGTGAATTTTGTCGTTTCTAGTTTATCATGCAAGTGACATTTTTTCAATTATATTTTAAAGCCTTTTGTTTTATCTATGTTTTAAAAAAAAATTCAAAGCAGTGATTAAACGTTTTGTACTTTTTCCTAGTAAGTTCCAGAAATGTTTTTAATTCCACACCATCTGAAGACATCAGCCCAACTGATACAACAGTTCAGATCACAGAAAAAAGTAAGATAATATACTTTTTTATTTGTATTTCAATATTTAAATGGCGCTTCAATTATTTTACAAGTACATGTATCATTTTGTGTACAATCTAATTACTTTTATGTATTTAAAGGCTATAAACAGGGCGTTTAAAAAAGGATGTCAAAAATAGCAAAACTTAGACGAAGGCAATATGTTACATTTAACATCTTAGTATATCAAGTGAATAATTAACGCTTTTTCTTATTATTCGATGTCGATTCTGTAATCCTTTGTCAATGTATATAAATATAACTAAAAAATACAAAAACAAAGGTATAAAGGGGTACAGGTATTTGTTTTTTAAAAAAGGTTTTACAATGAATATTTTATTCGTCTTACGCAGATTTCCGTGTTATGATTACAATCAGGCATATTCTGCACATTTGTAAAACAGAACAGAAAAATAAAAGAAGAAATTTGTTTATAATTCATGAGCCTTATTTTGCTTTGCTATTTTTTCTTACAGGTTTTCAAGGGACAGTCGGCATCCAAGAAGGTTCAAGAAATGCAACCAAGAAAAAAGATCAGACGTACTTCCAGACAATAAACAATACCATTTTTGTTTGCCTGGCAATTATTGCAGTGATTTTATATATATCCCATATTTGTTTAACAGTACACAAGAATAAGTCCATAGGCAAATCTTGTTTTACAAACAGACAGTCAATATCTCTTGATTATGTATAACACTTAAGAAAAATTATTTTTTTTTTTTTACTTTTTATAAATGAGACTGTTTTGATTAATATAAATCAACATTTATATCGAAAATGGATGCAACGGTTCAAGAAATAAAAAAATAAGTGTTAATCTACAATTGTTTTATATATATTTTGTTTACACTGAGATGTGATTGACGCTGTATCCATCGGAACAGGTCATGTCCGACTTCTATTCGAACAACGTGTCCTAGAAGCTTTCTTTTCACTCGAAGCAATAAATTTTCAGTTACATCAGGACATAATGCAGGAAAGATCATAGTAGTTATGCCATTTCTTTAAATAATACATGCATCTTAAGTTGAACGTGAATCGTTAACCGGAGCATTGTCATGCTGCAGTGTTCTCTTGGTTGGGAAAAAGTCGGGTTATTACCAGCCACAAAATGTCATTCATTATTTGCTGATCATTGCTATCAACAACTCTAATAAAACTGACCCCGAGTCCCAAAATACAACTTTAAATCATAACTTTGTTCTATGGCTTGTTTTGGCGTGCCGCAATCAACTTCAACATCATGTGCTCTATACATGTATGTCACACGATTAAAATTTCCAAAAATTTAACGAAATTACCATTCTTTTAAATACGTTAATTATACTAGTATGGCGTGAAAGGGCGAATGCAAACATGTCGCCATTTTCTAGGAATATATATATATATATATATATATATATATATATATATATATATATATATATATATATATATTATATATATATATAAAGCACTGAAAATGGCTAACGACACGAACAATTAAAATTGTCAAATTTTCGGGACAACCAGTCCCTTCTTCAGGACAAAAGAAATAAATTACATAGGTAAAAACAAAGAAAACAAATTCTAGCGCTACTTCTAAAACTACTAAAGAAACTAAAAAACTAAAAAAAAGAACAACTACATTATAAACAGTTGAGTTTACATTCTTAAAGAAGGTGTTGATAATGCGGCCGATCGCTCTAAAGTAATCAATCGACTGTTAACGTAACGCCTGATTGAGTTAATTAGCTAATTAAAATTGACGTCCGAGTTAATAAATGAGAATTTAAACCCCCGTTGTTAACTCGTACGGCACTTATGATTTACACCCGAATTTTTCAATTAAGTTTATAATGGGTAAGAGTTAGATTAAACAGAGAAAAATAAATAAAAGATTAAAAATAAAGAAATATGAAAATAGTTATTAATAAATAAAAGGTAGTAAAGGAAACTAATAACTGAAAGAGGCGTAGTTGACAGATTTGATAAAATTACTATATGGGTGTCAGGTGATGTAGGGCTATGAGACGTTCATTTTAGTGAAGTCCATTTGTTTGTTCATGCCATCAGGTCTGAATGATTTGAGTCTGTGCATCCAGAACTTTTCCTTGCTTTTCCACTCCGCGTCTGTCCAATGAGGATTATGGTCGATAACCAATACTGTCATGTCTTCCCATTTGTGGCCACTCGTATTATAATGTTCCCTGACGGGCTCCTTGATTTTTTTGGTCTTTATGGTAGAGCGGTATATATATATATATATATATATATATATATATATATATATATATATATATATATATATATATATATATATATATATATAACACGCATGTACATTGTACTATAACAAATTTCTATAGAATTTCCGTTATTATACTAAGTTGTAATTCATATACTGCAGGGTATTGGAATCATAAAGCAACAAATTTTGACCCGGGGGAGGGGGGGGGGGTGAGGTAGAGGTGAACTACCAATGATGACCAGACGCTTCTGCACACAAATTCAATACATATAATTTTATACTAATTTCCTGTGTTTTTGGTTGTGTTTTGTTCGTGTTTTTTTTTAGTATCAAAATAGCAGGTTTATTCCGTATTCCATTATACATGTAAGAAGCACAACTTTCGATTTGACATATTGCTCAGTTTTTTGTGTAGTACAACATACATATAGTTGTTATGTCAATTATAACACCACGACTCGATCTGTATGTACAAAACCAATCCATTGAAACCTACTTCAAAAGTGCACGTTAACAATAGCGAGAGTTGGCACTATCGGTAAATTCGAGTGAAATTTTTATGGTCAGTCAAGTAGATAGAAGATGATATAAAACTGACTTCCCCTTAGAGACACCCGTCATAAAAGTCCGAAAAACGTGTACCCCAATCTCATAATGCAAATACACTGACCGTATTTTAAGAAGTACATGTATGTATGATACATTGAAAATGAACAAGTTCCCCTAAAACCACGTGAACATGAGACGGAAGTTTAGTCCCGGGATAACAAGAAAATGAAGAAGAGGGGATTGTTGTATCATGGCATGAACTACATCTATAATGGCGATTGTACGAGGACTACTCGTCTTATTTGTGTTGTTTGGGGTAAGTCTTGGAATCTCTTCTAGTATCGGTCAGAAATTTGGGTTTCTTTTTTTTGATTTCCTTGTCCAGTAGAATATTTAACATGTCGCACCCAATTGCTTCATGTTTCAATCAGACCCGTAATCTTTATAGCTTGTTTACGAAATGTCACCGGAACAAAATATGCAAATTCAAAACTTTACGATAATTTACACCGAAACAATTTTCAGTCGTTTATTTGCTGCCTTAAACACCGGACGCTTCATTTTCTGTTAAGTGGGGGTAAAATTTCTATTACAGCCATATCCAACTCATTTGAGTCATCAGAAAATGTTCAGTTAAATATACACACACACATATATAGCTTGCATCATCATAATGTTGAATTTTTTAACCAGTGGGTTTTAAAGCTACATACATGTACAAGACATTAACTAATCTTCCTTTTCATCTTTTTTTTATGGACGAAATTAAGGACAATCAATAACACATTCATTTCTCTTATCGAGTATATGCAGACGAATTTCAAATGTACACCTGGCAATGCAAATAATTAAACATAGGTTTAAAAACTATGCACGACTTTAAGAGAAAGTAATTTTAAGATAACATGTGCATTGGTTGGCATGTCTTTTGCATATAATTCAATGATACATATTTTAAGGTTGGTCTTTAAAAACCGCCCACAATTGACTGAAGTGTCACAATTTCTTTTGTGTTTCCATGAAGCCGTATATTGATTGTGTTTTTGTTTTTGTTTTAATTCAAACTGTACTTTTCTATCATAAATGTATATCTACTATCTATGAAGAGAGAGAGAGAGAGAGAGAGAGAGAGAGAGAGAGAGAGAGAGAGAGAGAGAGAGAGAGAGAGAGAGAGCTTAACAGATAAATTACAAAAACTATCTAAAATTATTGCACTTGAAATCATATTGCCGTTCTGAATTTGTTTTCTTTTCTTTTTTATTGTTGTGTGAATTGCAGAAACCCATCATAATAAGAGACTGTTTGTTTGCATTGTTTAAAACCGTCTTATAAACATGTTAACAAATAAAAAACTAGCACAAAACGCTATGTACATTTGTAATACTATTCTTGATGCTGCGAAATACAAGACTTTTAAATCTTGGTAGTTGCAATAATCAGAATCAAATTTGGGTAGGTACTTTCACCTAAGAAAATGAATAGATTCAAATCTTCAAGTCTATATCATAAAGCGCTTCGGGCTTTATTGGATTTGATCACTCCCGACGTATTTGATCACCTCATAATACTCAAAGAATGATTCATTATTCCTTATGTTTATAGAATTATTTTCAATTGCACGATTAAATATTAAAATAGTCATTGGTGAAATGCATTTGAGTATACATTAATAACAAAATCGATTCGTAGTGTTATTACAGACAAAGACACTGGGAAATCATGTCTACTTAAGATTCAAGACGAATTTTTAAAGTTAAATCGTATCTAAGGGTATTAGTTAGGGACGATGCTAGTAGAATTGTTTTTTTGAAAAGGCTGAACTCGAAAATGAGGGGATGATGAATTAGAGAGATATTGCATTCAAGATTTTTGAACTGAAATTTTACAAAAAACACGTGGAGTTTCAAACACGGAAACAATAAATTGAACAGTTGTTCCTCTTCGTAATCATTTGATTATTCAATTACGATTTTTTCAGCTTTATTTGAATTTTCAAACTTTGTATTTACATGCATATCCCAGTTTAAACAAAACTAGTTTTGGTGCGCTTTTCACACATATAATTTCATGACTAGAGATTTACAGATTAACACTGTAGACTGAATCATGATAAAGATTTTCTTTTTAGTTCGTTATAAACAGGATATATTACAAACCCAAAAGGGGTTGGTTTTTCCCAGACTATTTTTGCTTCTGTGGTCTCTGTTTATGTACACGTGTTTGTCTTCACTGGACATTCGTTGTCTTTTTTAGGATGTGCATACTAAATCAACATGTACGTTTATATTTTATTTTAAAAACAAACGCCAAGAATTTTTTTTTTTGGTTTTGTCTCACTGTATTCTAAACCATATCTACCGCAATATACATTAAATTGTTATGTTTTGCAAAAATTCCATTGCTAGTTTACTGTGATTTCATCAGTATATTTTTTCGTTTCGTTGTTTGAGCGATCAAAGAAATAAGGATCAGCTAAAAATCGTACTGGGAGAACCATATTCGTCCACAAATTTATCTTTCTTTGAAAGCACAATACTTACATGTAGTATTGTAATACAGTGTTCTACAGAGTATACCTCTAAATAATTTTACAGTCGTAGCCAGATCACTAATATTACATAGTAATAGGCGATACCCTCTGTATGTTATGAATTATTTGCGCAGTACTCAAAATACACATTGACACATCCTTCCCTTCCGGTCACTGCTGATCAACCTAAGAACCAGGAAACTGGATACTAACGTTACATAATTTTCATTATCCTATTCTGGTATATTAAAAAAAAAAAATACCGCGACTAATAGTACAGTTGTTTGTTTACCCTTGAAATGATTCATTTTTATCAAATAAAATTTGCGGAAGTAAAGCCATATCTTGATTAAAAAAAATCTTTCAGAACGAAAAGACGCGGACATAAAGTAGTAAGATAAAGCTCAGTATATATAAATGTCTTGTCTATTTTAAATATACGTGTGTGCATATATTTTTTTAAAACAATGGTGGTTCGGGTGTTGCCTTGTACCGCAAACACTATACAAGTATTTAGGAGTGGAATCTGGTGATGAATATCTGAGCTATGCCAATCTTGATATTGTATAATTTGAGTACATCAATGTTTCGTATATTACAATATCTTACCCCCTGCTAAATTGTAAAAAAAAAATCATTGGTTAACAGCAGTCACGTGGAGACCATGTATATTCTTTATACACCGTCAGTGCGTTACGTGAAAAATGATATATTATGTTAAATACTACTGGATAAGAACAAATATAAGCTAGATTGACACTTCAATAACATTTTAATGATACGCCCTAACCTATAGTCGGGATGTTGCACAGGAATGATAAATTGTAGTACTTTGATGCTGTTCCAATAGGGAAGTAAGCAATTAGAGATAAAGTGACAATTCAGTTTTGCGAACAGATTTCTTTCAAGAAAAGGTGATATGACTAACTGATATAACCTAAGTGGGATAATAAAGGATCTCTTAATAATTTTGTCATGCATTTGAGTGAGGTAAATGTTAAACCACCCTCTCTATCAAAGATACAAAGATACACAGCAATGTGCAATGGCTTTTTTTTCAAATTGCCAGATACCTGTACATAAATTGAACACAGTTACAGTCTATTCGTACTTTATGGGGACATTTTTTTCCTGTGTATTTTATTGAAACATGTAATACAGTCTAAATAATTCAAAAGTTCACTGGTTATTCGTTGAAAACAACAAACAAAAGTGTATACTAAAATGTATTGTTTTTTTCAAATATCCAATATAAATATCAAGAGAATGATATATTAAACATTTTAGAAATTGCATTAATATTTCATTATGGCCATAGAATACATGTATATCAAAATATTCAAAGTTGAAATTGAATATTTAACTTGAAACATACACAGGTATGAATTCAGATGGTTTAAAAATACTATTAGTTTGCCCATAGCACGTACGTTTTTTGGTTTTATTTACTGCAGTGTACTTTACTGTCCCTAAGCATAAGAGCTATTTAAACATTACCGTAAATCTGGAAATTTTTACCGTAGATAAATTTTTAGCAAATTTGCGCGTGCTCTGCTTTCGCAAAAAATTTTTTCCTAAAAATTAATCAACAATAAAAAAAAAAAAATAAAAATTTTACCAAAGGCTGGTCTCTACTCCTTACTATATGAACAGGTGTCTGTAAGTAGTAGTCATTTAAAAAAAAACTGTTTATATAGCCAGGTAATTACCCCCTAGCTATTAACAGCGTGTGGAGAAGGGCTTTACTCAAAATCGGTGTCTTCGATTGACTGGCAGCCTCATGTCTATCTTAAGTGTACATGTATACTGATGACACTGCATGCATGCATGATTTATTCATACATGTGATATGTACCGGCGTTACGCAGAATGTAGCGGGTTTTTATTTTTTGTTTACCCCATTCACAGTATACCGGCGGGACACCAAAATTCACGGAATTTGAAAATTTGTACAGTATTTTGAATTTCTCAATGAATGCCGCCATTTTCCTCTCATTCTCACTCGCTCGGCACAGGAAAACATCACCTATGTTTGACACGTGACCCTCCGATACTTGTGTAGTGTACACAAACCGTCGCATATGAAGGTGTGAACTGCTAATTGGGATAATTATCTCGCTATAAATCCGTGTCAAGATACCCCTTTAGGTAGTTTTGCTGCATTTGCTGCTGTTATTGTATGTATCGGAATTTGAACAAGATGTAAATTTCAGACATCAACTCTCACATGGTACTATATAAAGTTGGTAAACAAATACGATTCTCGAGAAAATTCGAGGTGGCTATGGAACGCCTCAACTGCCTTATGTGAATAAACTTCATTATATGATTATACTTTAACATTACGTGATGGTACTTTAACATTATGTGATGGTACTTTAACATTATGTGATGGTACTTTAACATTACGTGATGGTACTTCAACATTACAGGATCCTTAGGATTTTCATGATTTTGGGAAGTTGTCTTTTTTCTTTCTTTATTTTTTTTTTGCTTGTCAAGATTTTTAGGATGAGTCTGCCCTCCCCTTTCTTTCAAAAACGATGCTACGTGCCTGTGTAAGCACTGATTTATTCAACAGTACAGTTACTGTTAAAATCAGATTCAACAGCAATGGGGGGGGGGGGGCTGATGCTACGTGCCTGTTACATTGCCCACTCCTACACAGGGAGAGCCCGTCAATCCCCATAAGTCCAATCTCTAACATAAATTACAGAAGTCTTTGTTTGGGTGCTATTAAAATTTTTAGCAGTCCACTCTGACCAAGCGCCAAATGATTGGGTTCACATTTTTGGACCAAAAATCCCCTGGGGGACTTTTCGTACCCCCTGATTTTTACGCGCTGATGGGGAGCCCAAATGGTCTCACCAAGCAGCCATTCTTTAAAATTTAAAATGACCCTTTTAAAAGTTTAAGGCAACTCTTAATCAAACAAAAGTATTTGTTGATCTAAACTAGTCTCAATGGACCTTAGTCCTATCTGATCAATTTCTGAAACAGAGAATCAGCCCAGTGTTAAAATTTTTTTTACAGGCATCCACGTGTTTAGAGATTTGGCGTACATGTATTTCGATCCCGATGCGACGCTTCCCTATTTTTAGAACCACCGCATAGTAAAGTACCATCATATAATGAAGAATTTTAAAGTACCATCACGTAATGTCGAAGTATCATCACGTAATGTCGAAGTATCATCACGTAATGTTAAAGTACCATTACGTAATGTTAAAGTACCATCACATAATGTTCAAGTACCATCACGTAATGTTAAAGTACCATCACGTAATGTCGAAGTATCATCACGTAATGTTAAAGTACCATCACATAATGTTAAAGTACCATCACGTAATGTTAAAGTACCATCACATAATGAAGTTTATTCACATAAGGCAGTTGAGGCGTTCCATAGGTGGCGGTAATATACGATATCCGAAGGTTAGCTAACATTGTGCATGTCAATATGTGTGACATTTAATATTTGAATGCTTTTTATTTTTAGCGCTGATGACAATTCGCAAAAATTTAAAACGTAAAAAATAATCTATAGCTTCATGACTCGGATTCGCAAAAATTAATCGACGTAAAAATTTCCAGATTTACGGTAGTTAACAAGTCAACAACTTAAAGTATAAACATATACATGAATTGAAACAGTAAAATGCTTTTTAGGTGGTTCTTGTGGTAATGAAGGTAGCAAGTTTTGATAAGGGATACATCTTGTGGTCGCTACCTTTATGGCCGCATGGAAATCTACAGGAAACATTCTATTGTTTAAATGAACAATCAAAGGAAACATTTTGCTGTTCATATTTACAATTCTCTCTTAATCTTTCTACAGATATCCATATGATTTAAAGATAGGTAATTTATCGCTTTAGTCGATTAGTTCGTAGAAGAAACATCCAATTCTTCCTTATATGGAAGTTTATACTTCACGCTATTTGGAAGTCCGGCGTTAGCCCGCGCTGTTTGTACTCTTCAAGCAGCTAATGTTCGATTAATCAATGTATAATCCATGCATAGTTAGCCTTTAATGTATAAATGAGACACCTTTTTCATGACTAATGTCAACATTATTCATTATTGGTATTTAAGTAAACGTTGTCAATTAATTATATTAACACTGATTAGTAATGCGTCTGAAAGGAATTTAGAAAAGATTCAGTTTTGTCAGTATGTAGCCGTATGAACTCATTCCAAAATAGACCAATCCACACTTTACAAAAGTTATGTCTCTTGGCCGCCATCTTGGGGGAAAACCCCTATAGATTTCTCACAGAAGCCTTTGTAGTTTAAAGGTTTGTTACTCTGTCATTTGATGTTAAAAGTTCGTTTCCGTCGTGTCTTTTGATTGCCCCTGGATGAGGCAACCCATAGATCGATGGAATAAATTAAATTCAGAGAGATTTCATCACAGGACGCCCAAATATTTTTTTCCCATTTGACCTTTTAGATGACTCCGCCCCGCAAAAGGAACCAACTTTTGTACAGTGTGGTTTGGACTATATTAATCTGATTTCTTATAAGAAAAAGAAAAGAGCACACTAAAGTCGTGGTAAAAACACACCTATAATTATATATTTCTAAAGGCAGGGCCTATAATGGTTATGATTGTACTAGTATATAATTTAATTTTGGTTGTATCGCCTCATTTCATTGGCTGATACAGATGGAGGGACATGTATTATATTGTATAACATACCTTGGTATGGGGACACACCCCCTTGACAACATCTATCCGGAACTACTTTTTTTACATGTAAACCTTACATGTACACATGCATGCATGCGTAGGCCTATGAATATTAATGAATTTCTACGAAAAGAAGCACAAAATGAGAGGAGGGAATTTGAATCTTTTTCAAGGTATGTTATGGATAAATAAAAAAAATATCAATAAATGTTATACCATAGTGAAAATAAACGCATTATTTACCAAAACACCTCATGATTTTAACCCAGAAAGGGATTTGCACCCAAATCTCTCTTTTCAGAGCGCTTTACTTTTAAGCTATCTAGGTTTTTGATGGTGTTTTAGTGTGGTTTTAATATTCTGATGCCTCTTTGACGAGCAAACAGATTTCAGCCCCCCCCCCTTATACTAACGTTAGACTGTTAAAGAATGATGTCGGGACTTAAAACATAAACTGTAATTAAATATGAATCCTCTGTGAGCAGTTACACTCGAGATAGCTCGACGGCTCATAGAAAACAAATGAGCGACACTCTTAATGTACTTACTGTAAAACCATGAAATACAAACATGCTCGATCATTTCACACACCGCTCCCAATCCCGAGTCGGTCTCCGAACATTAACTTGCCTCGTGTGCTGCATCCACGGCCCTAAGAGGCCTGCCTCTGCAATCTTCACACTTCCTCTGTTCTGAATTTATGTCCAATTCAACTTTTAACAACTGTCCCTTTACATTTGAGAAGTAAACTGTGAAGTCGCGAACCAGCGTCCAAATACCAAATTCAAATATGGCCGCCACCCTCGCTTCGTTCTAATCTGGGTCACCTGTTACTAAGGATGTTGTACTAATGCGCGGGTAGTTTAAAATGTCAATTACGGTTAAAACAAAAGCATGAAAATGGTACGGAAAGTTAGTTTTGTTAAATGTATTAAATTATAAGGAATAAATTTAATTTTGACGTATGTTATACGATATAACATAACTTGGGGCAGTTTACGCTTTTTTATAAACCGCTTCGCGGTTTATAAAGCGTAAACTGCCCCAAGTTATGTTATATCGTATAACATACGTCAAAATTAAATTCATTCCTTAAATATTAATCAAATAATTTTAAAAATAAAGTTGAATGTATGACCTCATTTTTTTAAAAAATATGGTTTAACTAAGTTTGACCTACAACAAATACTCTCCCCGATTATTTTCGCTTCTTTCACCCTCGTTGTCAGTGAGCGAATTTAAGACTGTGCTATTTCAAAACAATTTAAACAAACTATCTTAATTAATATAAAGAGTTTCTTTTTTTATAGAATTCAAGACGGAGCGAATTCGTTTGCGAATACAAAAGGGCGAAAACAACCCTGTATACAGTATAATTTAAATCATGAATGTAAATGACTAAATGTGGAGTTTTCACAGGAAAAAGCTCACACCAACAAGGAAGCAATTTACTGACTATATAGACAGAGCTTTACAATGTTAACTGGTGCTTCAATTTATAGATGCCTAGTTCAACAACAATGATTCAGAACACTTAACTCTATCTCTCTCTTCTGTCTCTGTACAACCCCCGCTATATACATATATCGTAATGTGAGAAAATGAGATACCGGGACTTCTCGGTCTTGTACGTACATCGTATCCGGTGACTTCACACAATGGCGTATAGACGCGGATATAATTATGTTTTCAAAAACTCAACGATGACACAATGCTAGTACATGTATATTCGTGGATATACTGTGTTTTATACTATAAAAACAACATATGGCAGTTGTATACTGTATACAGCGAAATATTCGCCCCCGTTTTATTTTTGCCCCTTTCGCCCTCGTTGTCAGCGGGCGAATTTAAGACTAGGCAAATTCCAATGTTTCAAATTATCTCTCTTTAAATACAACTGTGTCTGGGCGAATTCAAGATGGGAAGAAGCTCTCTGCAAGTGTAGAAGGGCGAAAATAACCCTGTATACATAATGTTCAATAGGTTGACGTTATATATGATTTTGAGTGCATTTGGTTGAAAATTATCCCTGTTAAAACGTTTTGTTCTTATGCATATACCGGTATTGAAATGGTTTGTTATCAGAGCGCATATCTTGTACTATATATTCAATAGGGGGGGGGGGGGGTTACCATGCATTTGAAACGCATACATAAAGTGATAAAGTCAAAGAAACTCTCGGAAAATAAAATTGTTTACAATATATATGATTAAGGGGGATCCTCATGTATTTGGTAAAGATGATTGCAATCGCAAATAATCGACTAAAGAAACATTAAATATTGTTTACAATACATTGTGTTGGGGAGATTTCCATCTGTGTGTAATGCATGCTTATAACAAGAATTAATGGGAAAACTCGGGAATGCATGTGCGATATAAACGTAGTTCTTCTTCTTTTCAAAATAGTTTCTTTGTGATTAAATATTTAAAATTGTCCCTCAAATGAATTGCGCGTTTATAAATTTGATAAGATCTTTTTCTTTTAAAATCATTGGCTTATGTAATATGCACACAATTCATTATAAGGACCTACACGAGTAATGGTGTGTTAGTTTCAAGAGGATTTTACTTGAAAATGTTAATATGATATTGTGTCTATGCCTTATAACTGTTTTCTTTCTTGTTATTTATATTGTATCTGGATAGAAAATCTTTGGATCATTGTGAAAAAAAAATAAATTCAGAAAATGTTTTAACTTTGTTTAAGCAATATTAATCAACGGCAACACTATATAATATAATGTATTTTTAGAATATTTCTAATTCTCTACAGAACAAATCAAGTTACAAATTACACCTACGCATGCGCAAGCCAATTAAGCATCTATACTGAAGTCTTTAATAGACATCAGCCTAAGTATGATTTCCTTGTTATATGTGCATGTAAGATCACTTGCTAAAAACGCATGTGTTATTTTCTGGTATATGCATTCTAGATTTTATGATCATCGGAGTAACAATGTAATTACAGTGTAATACCAATATTGAATTGAACAGAAAATCTCTGATATTTGTTGTATATTGTAGGGTTTAAAAAAAGATACAAAAGAACAGTGTATGCAATTCAGCAAACTAACATTCTAACATGAAAAAAGTTATTGTGTGCTTGTCTCAGATTGGACGAACTCTTCCCTATTGAAAATGCAGGGGAACAGTAAAAAAAGCTTCCTGCTTTTATATAATTTCCCCTCTATAATGATGCAGATCAAGTTTATTTGATTACCCACGAACCATCAGATTTGGGTGTGTGTGTGTGGGGGGGGGGGGGGTTACTCTTGATTGGAAACAATTAAATATCATTGGAGAGATATATTTCCATTGATGACGTGTCCTCTGGTATGCAATCAAATCATTCAGAAAAGATTCAAGTGAACATAGTTTACCCATGACCCCACATTCCCCAAAATATGTCCGATATATTAGAGCATCCGCATATGTGAATTTGAAATGGTCTACTATTTATAACTACTGGAGTATTAAATTGATTATCTATTTATCTAAGCTATGTTAAATTAACAATTCTGGAAGGGAAAATATTTTGATAATTGTAAATGCTCTCTATATGAGATAAAGCTGAAATACTTATATTTAATTTTAAAAAAGACATGCATGCCCGTAATTTTAAAGATTGTTATATTCAGTAGTATATTCTCACTATATAACTCTATATAGACGAATAGTCAATAATTGTAATGTTAGTTCGTCCAAAATATATTGACCGGTCAATATTTTTTTAATGTTGACCGGCTAGGAATAATATCTAGAGAATATTCCCTCTATTTCAATTATTCGCCTCTGATTTGTTGATTCGTAAACGGTGACGTAAATAAACCTTCGCGACTCCAAAAACAAGGTGACGTCATAATAGGCAATCAGTCAAGGCAAGTAAACAACGGACGCGCAATGCGATGGTTTGTTATCATAACGGGAATATGGATTTGCGAATTTTTGTGAAGTAAAATCAGGTAAAATATCTTTAGCCTAGTTCCTACAGACAGTGGAATATCACCACTGACCTTTTGATGCCGACGATATTTTGGAAATGAACTTTGCGCAAAACTGAATTCGTGAACTCTATGTTGAGCCAAGAAAATTACGGCGATCTGTTTTCAAATCCTTTCTTGATTTTTTGTTTGTTTCTTCATATAACAAAACAAATGTTGACTGTGTTTTCGGGCAACATTGATTATATTAGGATTATATTAGCCCTCTTAGGACGAATATATTGCCCTCCGCTTCGCGTCGGGCAATATTTCGTCCCTCGGGGGCTAATATAATCAATGTTGCCCTCAACCCCAGTCAATATTTGTATAATAAAACACAACACTGTATCTGTATCAAAACTAATTTGACATTATAAACATATACTTACAGTAAATTCCAATACAGAAATTTGAAGGCTGGCCAGCACTCAAGTTAGCGTGCATTGTAAAAGTCACGAATCATTGATTTTCGTCATTTGAACTGTTACTAGTATATGCATTATATTCCCTTTTCTTAAATTTTCAGATTTATTCCAGCGGTAACACTCAAAATGTAACAGATGGTAAGATTTTACATTGTCATAAAACATCTTTATACAGTAGACTGCTATAATTATAACTAGTGTTACTAGAGTGTGACTATAGTCGTATGCAACATCGTAAACTACTTCTATAGGATGAATAAAAAACCTGCTATATTATTCGAATCGTTCACGTTTGTTTACATAATGTGGACTGAAGCTTACGTCGTATGGAAGAATAACTAGTACTAATTTAGTTATAACTTTCCTAAGGATAAAATCTTTTACAGTTTGAAAAGTTTGATGTTTTAATTTTTTTTTTAAAATTGTCAAATGTTGATCTTGCAGCTATAATGTGCAATACAATTTTAAGCAGTGCAATTGTGATTAAAAAGGCAATTCTCACTGCTTACTCAAAATGATGTTATTCTGTAGGATGATTGACTTTAAGCATATATTTCAAACGTATCCTTGAGTACTTTTTGTGTACCACCTATATACATGTTACAGAAACCACTGTGGCTGAAGACACCACAACAGAAGCCGTCACAAGCGTAGCCATAGAAACCAGCACCGTAATGGAGGCCACAACTACAGATGTAACAGTTGCCATGGTTACCAATGAAACAACCACGGTAATGATGACGACAACAACGGAACTGGAAACAGATCAGACTACCATAGAAACCACAACGATGTTTATTCCAATGACGACGCTCGCACCAATCATTTTAACCAACTGCACGGATGACGATAACTGCACCGCTTCCAATTCAGTGTGTAATACAACGATCGAAGTTTGTCAGTGCAAGGATAACTTTGTACTGGTCAACGATACAATCTGTCTTGCGAATACAAAAGGGCGAAAACAACCCTGTATACAGTATAATTTAAATCATGAATGTAAATGACTAAATGTGGAGTTTTCACAGGAAAAAGCTCACACCAACAAGGAAGCAATTTACTGACTATATAGACAGAGCTTTACAATGTTAACTGGTGCTTCAATTTATAGATGCCTAGTTCAACAACAATGATTCAGAACACTTAACTCTATCTCTCTCTTCTGTCTCTGTACAACCCCCGCTATATATCGTAATGTGAGAAAATGAGATACCGGGACTTCTCGGTCTTGTACGTACATCGTATCCGGTGACTTTACACAATGGCGTATAGACGCGGATATAATTATGTTTTCAAAAACTCAACGATGACACAATGCTAGTACATGTATATTCGTGGATATACTGTGTTTTATAATAAAAAAAACAACATATGGCAATTGTATACTGTATACAGCGAAATATTCGCCCCCGTTTTATTTTTGCCCCTTTCGCCCTCGTTGTCAGCGGGCGAATTTAAGACTAGGCAAATTCCAATGTTTCAAATTATCTCTCTTTAAATACAACTGTGTCTGGGCGAATTCAAGATGGGAAGAAGCTCTCTGCAAGTGTAGAAGGGCGAAAATAACCCTGTATACAGAATGTTCAATAGGTTGACGTTATATATGATTTTGAGTGCATTTGGTTGAAAATTATCCCTGTTAAAACGTTTTGTTCTTATGCATATACCGGTATTGAAATGGTTTGTTATCAGAGCGCATATCTTGTACTATATATTCAATACGGGGGGGGGGGGGGGGGTTACCATGCATTTAAAACGCATACATAAAGTGATAAAGTCAAAGAAACTCTCGGAAAATAAAATTGTTTACAATATATATGATTACATCCTCATGTATTTGGTAAAGATGATTGCAATCGCAAATAATCGACTAAAGAAACATTAAATATTGTTTACAATACATTGTGTTGGGGAGATTTCCATCTGTGTGTAATGCATGCTTATAACAAGAATTAATGGGAAAACTCGGGAATGCATGTGCGATATAAACGTAGTTCTTCTTCTTTTCAAAATAGTTTCTTTGTGATTAAATATTTAAAATTGTCCCTCAAATGAATTGCGCGTTTATAAATTTGATAAGATCTTTTTCTTTTAAAATCATTGGCTTATGTAATATACACACAATTTATTATAAGAACCTACACGAGTAATGGTGTGTTAGTTTCAAGAGAATTTTACTTGAAAATGTTAATATGATATTGTGTCTATGCCTTATAACTGTTTTCTTTCTTGCTATTTATATTGTATCTGGATAGAAAATCTTTGGATCATTGTGAAAAAAAAATAAATTCAGAAAATGTTTTAACTTTGTTTAAGCAATATTAATCAACGGCAACACTCTATAATATAATGTATTTTTAGAATATTTCTAATTCTCTACAGAACAAATCAAGTTACAAATTACACCTACGCATGCGCAGGCCAATTAAGCATCTATACTGAAGTCTTTAATAGACATCAGCCTAAGTATGATTTCCTTGTTATATGTGCATGTAAGATCACTTGCTAAAAACGCATGTGTTATTTTCTGGTATATGCATTCTAGATTTTATGATCATCGGAGTAACAATGTAATTACAGTGTAATACCAATATTGAATTGAACAGAAAATCTCTGATATATGTTGTATATTGTAGGGTTTAAAAAAAGATACAAAAGAACAGTGTATGCAATTCAGCAAACTAACATTCTAACATGAAAAAAGTTATTGTGTGCTTGTCTCAGATTGGACGAACTCTTCCCTATTGAAAATGCAGGGGAACAGTAAAAAAAGCTTCCTGCTTTTATATAATTTCCCCTCTATAATGATGCAGATCAAGTTTATTTGATTACCCACGAACCATCAGATTTGGGTGTGTGTGTGGGGGGGGGGGGGTTACTCTTGATTGGAAACAATTAAATATCATTGGAGAGATATGTTTCCATTGATGACGTGTCCTCTGATATGCAATCAAATCATTCAGAAAAGATTCAAGTGAACATAGTTTACCCATGACCCCACATTCCCCAAAATATGTCCGATATATTAGAGCATCCGCATATGTGAATTTGAAATGGTCTACTATTTATAACTACTGGAGTATTAAATTGATTATCTATTTATCTAAGCTATGTTAAATTAACAATTCTGGAAGGGAAAATATTTTGATAATTGTAAATGCTCTCTATATGAGATAAAGCTGAAATACTGATATTTAATTTTAAAAAAGACATGCAAGCCCGTAATTATTAAAGATTGTTATATTCAGTAGTACTTATATTCTCACTATATAACTCTATATAGACGAATAGTCAATAATTGTAATGTTAGTTCGTCCAAAATATATTGACCGGTCAATATTTTTTTAATGTTGACCGGCTAGGAATAATATCTAGAGATTTTTCCTCTATTTCAATTATTCGCCTCTGATTTGTTGATTCGTAAACGGTGACGTAAATAAACCTTCGCGACTCCAAAAACAAGGTGACGTCATAATAGGCAATCAGTCAAGGCAAGTAAACAACGGACGCGCAATGCGATGGTTTGTTATCATAACGGGAATATGGATTTGCGAATTATTGTGAAGTAAAATCAGGTAAAATATCTTTAGCCTAGTTCCTACAGACAGTGGAATATCACCACTGACCTTTTGATGCCGACGATATTTTGGAAATGAACTTTGCGCAAAACTGAATTCGTGAACTCTATGTTGAGCCAAGAAAATTACGGCGATCTGTTTTCAAATTCTTTCTTGATTTTTTGTTTGTTTCTTCATATAACAAAACAAATGTTGACTGTGTTTTCGGGCAACATTCGCGTCGGGCAATATTTCGTCCCTCGGGGGCTAATATAATCAATGTTGCCCTCAACCCCAGTCAATATTTGTATAATAAAACACAACACTGTATCTGTATCAAAACTAATTTGACATTATAAACATATACTTACAGTAAATTCCAATACAGAAATTTGAAGGCTGGCCAGCACGCAAGTTAGCGTGCATTGTAAAAGTCACGAATCATTGATTTTCGTCATTTGAACTGTTACTAGTATATGCATTTTATTCCCTTTTCTTAAATTTTCAGATTTATTCCAGCGGTAACACTCAAAATGTAACAGATGGTAAGATTTTACATTGTCATAAAACATCTTTATCCAGTAGACTGCTATAATTATAACTAGTGTTACTAGAGTGTGACTATAGTCGTATGCAACATCGTAAACTACTTCTATAGGATGAATAAAAAAACTGCTATATTATTCGAATCGTTCACGTTTGTTTACATAATGTGGACTGAAGCTTACGTCTTATGGAAGAATAACTAGTACTCATTTAGTTATAACTTTCCTAAGGATAAAATCTTTTACAGTTTGAAAAGTTTGATGTTTTAATTTTTTTTTTAAATTGTCAAATGTTGATCTTGCAGCTATAATGTGCAATACAATTTTAAGCAGTGCAATTGTGATTAAAAAGGCAATTCTCACTGCTTACTCAAAATGATGTTATTCTGTAGGATGATTGACTTTAAGCATATATTTCAAACGTATCCTTGAGTACTTTTTGTGTACCACCTATATACATGTTACAGAAACCACTGTGGCTGAAGACACCACAACAGAAGCCGTCACAAGCGTAGCCATAGAAACCAGCACCGTAATGGAGGCCACAACTACAGATGTAACAGTTGCCATGGTTACCAATGAAACAACCACGGTGATGATGACGACAACAACGGAACTGGAAACAGATCAGACTACCATGGAAACCACAACGATGTTTATTCCAATGACGACGCTCGCACCAATCATTTTAACCAATTGCACGGATGACGATAACTGCACCGCTTCCAATTCAGTGTGTAATACAACGATCGAAGTTTGTCAGTGCAAGGATAACTTTGTACTGGTCAACGATACAATCTGTCTAAAAGGTAATTGAAACTATTTACTAGACTAGTCAGCGTGGACCAATTCATACTGGGATAACCTATATTACTGACATTTTCTTTGGTGTTGGTTGTAAGGGGACCACATTTCTGTTATTTCAAGGGAAACAATAATTGGAAATGGTCTTGATAAAGCGTAAAGATTTTATTTTCTTTTTTTAGCTCACCTGAGCTGAAAGCTCAAGTGAGCTTTTCTGATCACATTTTGTCTGTCTGTCTGTCTGTCTGTCTGTCCGTAAACTTTTCACATTTTCGAAATCTTCTCCAGAACTACTGGGCTAATTTCAACCAAACTTGGCACAAAGCACCCTTAGGCAAAGGAGATTCAAAGTTGTGAAAATTAAGGACCACGCCCTTTCTCAAGGGGAGTTAATTAGGAATTATTGAAAATTTTTAAGAATTTTCAAAAATCTTCTTCTCAAGAACCATCTGGCCAGGAAAGCTGAAACTTATGTGGAAGCATCATCAGGTAGTGTTGATTCAAAGTTGTGAAAATCATGACCCCCAGGGGTAGGGTGGGGCCACAATGGGGGGTTCAATTTTTACATAGGAATATATAGAGTAAATCTTTAAAAATCTTCTTCTCAGAAACTAATCAGCCAGGAAAACTGAAACTTGTGTGGAGCAATCCGCAGGTAGTGTAGAATCAAAGTTGTGAAAATCATGACCCCCGGGGGTAGGGTGGGGCCACAATTGGGGGTTAAATTTTTACATAGGAATATATAGAGTAAATCTTTAAAAATCTTCTTCTCAAAAGCAAACCATCCAGGAAAGCTGAAACTTGTGTGGAAGCATCCTCAGGTAGTGTAGATACAAAGTTGTGAAAATCATGACCCCCGGGAGTAGGATGGGGGCCACAATAGGGGGTCGAATTTTACATAGGAATATATAGAGTAAATCTTTAAAAATCTTCTTCTCAAAAACAAACCAGCCAGAAAAGCTGAAACTTGTGTGGAAGCATCCTCAGGTAGTGTAGATACAAAGTTGTGAAAATCATGACCCGCGGAAGTAGGATGGGGCCAAAATAGGGGGTCGAATTTTTACATAGGAATTTATTGAGTAAATCTTAAAAAATCTTATTCTCAGAAACTAATTAGTATGGAAAGTTGAAACTTGTGTGGAAGAATCCTCAAGTAGTGTAGATTCAAAGTTGAATCTTTGTTCCTGTGATTTACTTAATGGAAGCTAACATAATTGTTTTGTCGTGTAAATTATGTAGCCCTTCGAACAATAATCGATCTAATCACTAAAAATAAAGCAAATTTATGTGATGTAACATTATTATTTACATTGTCAAGTTTTGTAAAGTGTTGCGTTTTTGTTGATATATAGCCGCTTTAAATAATCAGAATTCAGTCAAATCTTGTTTATTACGTTGAGTTAATAATAACAAATGTGCACTTGTTTTTAGTGGGTTGGATCTGAGGGAAGAGGCTATTGAAAATGTTTTTTTGTTTTCATGTATATGTATTGGGTTTTTTTGTAGGGACCCAATACACGATAGCTGTATTTACTGTCAATGACGCCTTCAACAGCTCGTCGAATGTAACTCTACCAGATGTAACAACATTGTCTGACAGTAATAAAAACACACTTTTTAAATAATTAATCATTCAAATGCAAAATTCGTTTTTACCGTATTGGTACAGTTTATACATCAATATTTTGTTTGCTACCCTAAATATTGGGGTTTTATGTGTAAATTAATTATATACACATATTATTGACACACACTCACAAAAAATCTATACTACTATATTAAAATAATAGACTCGAATTTTTGGGCTTTAATACCGAGAAATCGGAAGAGTACTGTCTTTTGTTTTATATATTTTAGACATCATTGGTACTTGAAAATTACCAATATGTTTTTATTTTTTCTCAATCAAGCTTCACTAATTAATAATCAACGAAAATTCCTTTTAAAAATCCGGAAATCATCTGGATTTTTTGGATTTTACAATCTTGAGCATGCGCATTACATTCACGCTAAATCACGGGATGCTTTTTAGTTTATGTTTCCACAATATCACATTTGCATGGATAAACTCAGAAACGATAATACAAATAGGTGTAAATTTTCATTGAAAGTTTGCTACATGTATATATTCTGTTCATCAAAAAAAAATACGGGAGATAACTCTCAGTGCATTTGATTTGAAAAATCCCGAGAGTTCCAAATGTCAACATGGTATCGAAATCGTTACAGCCGCAAAATGGTTTGTTATGAATAATTTGACTGTTATTTTTAATAAAGCTTCATTAATTTTCTCAAAATCGTATCGGAGCGATTCTGCATTTTTTTGCTACATTACGGGTATATGGGAGGCATTTTAACTGTGGTGAAGGCCTGTCCCGAGACGCAGATTATTTTATTAGAATAAACTTAGATTATTCCGACATCATATAGAATGTCAACCCGTGCACGCACGGGTCAAAGTATAGTGCAATACAAAGCAAATTGAATTTATTTAAAATTACTAGGCAGTTTGTATTTCCTTTTTCATAAAGATATGACAATCGACAATTTTGTTTTGCTAACAGCACCAGGTCGAGTGGAAATTCATACGCCAACATCATACATCAACCAAACAACAACAAGTGCTGTCATATTATGGCGCCGACCTTCAAATCCAAATGGAAACATTAAAGCCTACAGAGCTGTGCTAGATATTTTGAATTGTCGAATTTACTATTTATGTCTTGATGTCTGCAATAATGTAAGTAAACGTAATTGTTACCGTTTTAAAATATCCCCTTCCTTCTGTTTTATAAACAAAGACGTCTACATGGTAATCATTAGGATCAATATCGAACAAGCAATAATAAGATTTGAATGAAACTTTTACCAATATTGCAGCTATTCTCGAGCATTGATTACAAATTAAATTCTGAGCTCTATATGAAGAATATGTTGATCTTTATGTCAGATGTAATAGAATTAAATTAAAAAGCATTAGACAATTAATCTTAAATTGCATGGTTGCAGACAATTTTGGGTCCTCCAAACAACACCTGCACGATAAGCAATGACACAACACTAATGGAGAACCAAACGGTGATGTCTCTATTCGTAGATGATCTTAGACCAGGCACCACATATAAATTGAATGTAGTGGCATACAATGAAGCTGGAGAAGGAAAGATTCCACGGCCTATCTTCCTAACAACAATGAGCCTAAGTAAGCTTAAACATTATTTTACGATCCTTAGGTGATGTGCGCCATCATTTATTATTTCTGAATACGGTAAAATAAATAGAACCTACCAATTGTTTTAATGAAAGCAGGCATATGTAAATTGTATTAAAGGTGTATAAAGTGATTTTTTGTAAATTTTTTATGAGATGAATTGGTAATGCACTTTTATTACTATCTTAAGAGCAATTTCAGTCAGACGGAATTATGTCAGAAGTGAATGACATCAAATTTGCGAGTTTAATCCTTACCATTTAAATTGCTTTAAAAGAAAAATCGTTTGTAGTTTTCAAACCTATCCATTGCTATGTAATTAAGGCGGAAAAAATATCCTGCATAAAATAGTATATTGTAACAAATTGAAGAAATATTTTAGAGCCAGATCCGGTAGAGGTTGGAACTTTTAGCTTTAGCACATCACGCCATGATGTGACGTGGGAATCTCCATCTTTCCCTGGAGAAGACTTAAGATATAGTGTATCTCTAAAAGACGCTTTTAGAGGAGACGTTTTGCAGCACCCTTCAACCACATCTGGTATATTTTAAAAGTTTAATTTCCTTTGTCGTTAACGCTCAATTTCTGTCAATGAAAACTTACAAAATACACGCTTCTTCTCTTTTAGAGTCCGTTTTAAGCCTCTCCAAATTCAATCTTTACAACTTTTACAACTACACTGTAGTTGTAATAGCCCAAACGTCTGCTGGAGAAGCGGAACCTAGCCGGTTTACTTTTACCACACCGTATGCAGGAAGTAAAAAATATTTTTTTATAATTTGAAAAAAAAACGCCATGATATAGGGGGAAAATTATGTAATTTTTTTGTGTGTGCATTAAACAGGCAACTCATGATATTGCCTGAATACTTTGATTTTCTGAAAAAGAATTTCTGCGGAAATTAAAGAATTGAACAAAATTTATTATTTAGATTTTGGAATTTAATGCCATGTTTAAAATTAAAACTCCGCTTTAAAAATGATAGATAATGAAGTTATCTAAAAATAAAGTGTGCTCGAATAAAAAATCGCATTCTTTATAATAGCTAGGTGACAGCTCATACGCTGGTATGATCATGGGCACAAGGAAGCTCAGTTTATTTTAACAACAAACTTAGTTCATTTTATGAATCAAATTCATTTTAATAATTTTTTTTCTGAAGACTTTAATACTACTTAACATCATTTTAACACATTGCATGCAAGAAGTACAGTGCATATATAAACAATATTTAATAGTGTATGAATATTCATGCTAAAAACAGGTAGACATAATTTAGCAATAATTTTTATTAATTTGACCGAAAAAAATAAATATATTTTTGTATATCTATGAAGTAAACAAAACTGCAAAACTGAGGTTATGGCCAAGTTTTGAGAAGTGCAAACATTAAAGCATATGATATCTTAAAAAAAAAACCACCTTTTCTATTAATTAGCCCTAAAACAAAAGAAACAATATTGAAACCTCAAATTTATGATTGTGACAGGATATTATGACAGCATATATTGTTTGGTTGAAAAGTAATCATTTTCTAAAATAAGATGGTCCTCGTTAAATTGACTAAAACAAATGATGTCGCCGGACGTCACAGAGCAACGAGAAGTGATAAATAGAGGAAAACACAGAACAAAACTGTGAAAATGCACCATGATACAAATAATATGTCATAAGTTATTAAAAAAATAATTTGCCTAAATAAATGTGTTAGTTATGACTTTCATGAAAATGTTTTTGGCAGACAGCAACATTGTCTACATATTTTTTATTGGCTCACGTATATATATATATGAATGCATTTTTCTTTTACATAATTATAAAGAACAAAATACACTGTATACATACTAGACGCTTGCGATCATTATGATGCCAATCAAACATTATTTCTTTTATCAGAACTAGGAGCTCCGCAAGGAACAAGGATTGTAAAATATGAGTGTAATAGAATTCAGATTACTTGGTTCGAGTCAGATATCCGGTTACGGAATGGACCTATTACAGGATACACATTCAAAAATAATTTTGGCGTAAGTTTTTCTCATTAGCTATATATTTTCAAAAGAAAAAGAAATGTCGTTAAGTTATTGATAATAATGCAACATATTTCAAAATATATTTCTGTTTATTATTACATATATACATACGAAAACTCGTAATAGGCACATAATTCTTTGATTCTAAATACTGTTGTATAACATTAGTACTTGATAGTAGGGGTGGTAGTAATTAATGTTTGTATATGCGAATGCAAATTACTTAAGTTCTACAGAGTTGTTTTATGTTAAGAATGATAACCAAATTACTCTTAATACCAGTGAATGTATCTTTTTAGAGTGAAGTTTGGACTTATCCAATAAGTATACCAGAGTTCTGGGCAACAAAAAGCAAACAATATTATATTGACTTGGATATAAAAGAGTTAACCTTGTATTCTATTGAGGTTTGTAAATCCAATGTATTGCTTTATTTACGGAATTAATATTTATTTGTTTATACGAATAAAAGGGTTTGGCGCAGTTTACGGTTTATAACCCGCAAAGCGGTTATTAAACATAAACTGTTTTAAGGTTCTCCGATCTGCAGCCTCAAAGTATTTCTTATCCTAAAAGTGTTATTTATCCTTCAAACTTTATAAAAGAAATAAAAGAGAAGGATTTTTACGGTATCCATGCATTTTACGAAAGTATTGCAATTTTGTGGTCCACGATAACTAAAATCAAATAAAAATGTATACAAGTTGAGATGAGACTAGAAAAAAAGGTTGTACCGGTTCAACTGTGGCTCGAACCCCTTTACCTCTAGTTAGTAGGTCTCTGTGAAACCACTGAGCCAAGAAGTTCGTTAAAAGGTTTAGCGAAATATTAACACTTTAAGACTAATTATATTTGTCTATATGAAAGGCAGATTTATGGTACGAATATAAAAAATCCGGATAATTTAAAATTATGGAATATTGCTGAGGATCGGAGATCGGTAAAACATTTTATATCGTACAAAACAAATAAACATTGAATTTATTGCTGATAATTTAATTTTTTGCTCTTAATTGTAGGTAAAAATGGTGCTTTGAACTTTTAAATGATTTCAAATTGTACAAAATTCAAACGTAATTTCAGGCGGATTAATACGTACATGCACGTTTTTGACGTTAGTCTTACATTGACGTACTAGGCAACGTTATTTTAACGATATTGAATTTTTTTATCCAAACAGAAATCGCATTACAACCAGAATTAAATAAGATTCTGAATAAAAGTATACAATTTCATAAAAAGATATTGTTTGATGGAGATACATAAAACTACGGAATCAATAGTGATTTTACATTTTAAAATTATTTTTATTTAAAGGATTGTCTTTTTTATTTTAGATCAACGCTATCAGTTCCGTCTCGAACCAAACTGGCAACAGTTACACAATTAAAAGCTTTCAATCAAGCGAATGTCGTAAGTATTGTTGGACAACTTTTGACGAATGCACAGATTTATCCGTTTCTTTGGAACCGTGGTGTCTTGCAAAGTGTTAGGTCTTGACATGCCTATTGACAATTGCAACTTCTTTGGCCTTTACGACAAGTAATAACTAAGATTGTATTACACGGGAGCCTATAAAAACACAACTTTTATAAAAATTTGATATCTATCTATTGAATGCTGGACAATATAGCAGATGTTGAAATTTTAGGCAAGCTTTATTAATATCAATGATATATATATATATATATATATATATATATATATATATATATATATATATATATATATATATATATATGTACCTTTTAACATGAAAAAAGAAACAGTCATCCATTGGTAAAGATTGTTCTGCCATCAGATTGATTTATTTTATATCAAAATATAACATCTTGTTATGTTAATACATTTAAGGTGTTTTCCGAGCTTTGCCGGAAAGTTCCGAGAAGTTTCAACTGGTGTATTAATTAGGATACAGTTTGTCAAATGGTTTTTTTATTATAAACTGTTAACTTTTTCAACAGCAAAATACAATACGCCAGAGATCGTGCTGATCGTCTTTGCTTTCTTGATTCTCCTGGGTATATGCTTAGCTGTTATCATATACGTCTATAGAAAGAAGGTCCGGGAAATGTGAGTACATGTATATGTCATCGTCACTGTAAAGAGAGCAGATGCTTAATATCTTAACTTAAAGAACTAGTTTTTGCGTTCATTAAAATCGAGATTTTTCCCCAGATATTTCGGTATGAACATCTTCAAAGAACTATTTTTTCAGAGCGGACTTTCTCATTACTGTCAATGAAATTTGCCGCTCAGTTCATATCCAAGGCAAATGTTTCATTTTTCGAACTTGCTACGATTTATCGATTGAAATTTGTAAAAGAAACAAAAAAACCAAAACAAATCGAAAATAAATAAAGACCCCTCCCCCTTCGAAAACAAAACAACCCCCCCCCCCCATAAAAAAAAATACTAACCCCCCCCCCCCAACCCAAAACCAAATAAGTATTCAGTTAAAATCAATTGATATCTTCAAATTCATGTATAACTTTATGTCATAATTTATACATGTACGGTGTATATTAATAAACACATCACATTTTTTATACAAAAGTCGATGGAGGGTATACCTATACTTTTCATTGGTGCCTTTGCTCCTTTTTATTATGAAAGGTCTTCTGGTAATAATATATCGCACAGACATGTAATGTTTTAGAGGAATAATAAGTTCCGCTTCCGCTTAGGGGGAATAATCAACTAAATTTTGAAATAAGTATATTTCATATAGTATTCATTGTGATATCGGTTCTGAAATGTCCTGTTTTGTCCGTTTTGTCTATATCAATAATACATCCTGGATTCTAAAATTTCAGGTATCAGAGATTGAATAAGTATGACTTGATATCATAGATAACGGTTATGTTTTAATTAATATCTGCATGCGCTTTATCGAGTTGAATTGACGATTTTAGGAGATAATAAAACTTCATTGCATCAGAATTATTATACATTAAGTACATTTAGTACATTTAGTTCCTTAGGGACACGGAATGTCAAATTACATACTGTAGACAAGATCAATATAAGACCAAGTTTATTTTTATATTTTAACAGAAATTTTGCGTAGCATCTTAATTTGTTCATGATACAACATTTCATTTAAAAACAAAAACATAAGCAACGTATATATATAGATTTAGCAAGCAGATAAATAAGAGCTTAAATTTTATTTTTATTAAAGATAAGTGCATTACCGACACAAAAACTTCCCAATACCACTTAATGAAAATTAATTTCCACTTTAAAAAAATAGAAGAACATGCACGTACTTAGGTATAGAGATATAATACTTCATGTTAAAAAACCCGCGGTTTTTTTTCTATCTACGCATAGAATGGAACAAGAGCGCCGATGCTTAGTGTTCTATTATTAAGATTATTTCCGTAAATACGTTTCAAGAGCCTCGTTTTGGATTTACATGCAGATTTCATTTCGTTTCCCTTTTCCTACATTCATTTGATGATAAGTCAGACTGTTTTATATAGAAATGTTTAGTCTTTGGATTGAATATGGTTTCCATGACTACGTGGTATGTGTGTTTTAGGTATGTCTTTGTTTAAAGGATTCTCGTAATTTAAAGTTTTATCGTTTTCACTTTCAAAGTTAGTGAAAAAAAAATATCTGTATAAAATTGTTTGGAACCTAATGCTATGTTTAATAATATTATATGCAATATTTGGAAAATTGGGTTACTGGTTATATTTGCTAGAATATTTTCATACCCAGAATTTATGAGCATGGGATAATTATAGAATATTTACTCGTGATTATGTGTGAGTGTTACATATACTTTGAGCAGGGAAGTTGTTATAAGGGAAATCATTATAATAAAGCCATACCATTCACATCCATTGAATGATAATTATATCAAATTTCAGAGAGGAATCGTATATATTGCGCACCCAGTTCGGTCGTGTCCAGGAGATGGTGGTTTAACCCCAATTGTCGACGAAGAAATCGAACTGAACAGGTAAAACAAGTAGTAATCAAATATTGGAATAAAAATAGAGAGAAACGTGAAAGTTTTGAATAATCTATAAATAAGCATGTGCTATCATTGGTTGAAGTTGATACATACTAAGAAGGAAAGGGAAGTGTTACGGCAAATTGAAATTCAGGGAACGTCACGTGGTGTGAACAAATCACCTCAAGAGGAAATATCTGTTGTATAATGCTTAAAAGAATAAATTTAATTTGATTAAAGTGAACAAAGCGATTAAAATAGTGATAAAATGTTATCTACACTTGTAAACATAACATGAAAAAAAAATCACACAACTTTTTCACTTTGTAAGATAAGTTGGTTTTTTGTTTGTTTGTTTTTTTTTTTTTATTGTAAATCAAATTATTTTGTAGAAAGTGTATTATTTAAGAAATAAACAGCAATTTAAAAAGTTCACTGGGATATGAAGTTGGTTGGTCACGTGATCAAATCCTGTGAAGCCCGAAGGGCTTCTCAGTAGATTTGATCACGTACCAACCAACATCATAGCCCGGGGAACATTTTAACTTTGCTGTTAATTACTTATATTTACGTTTGAAAAAGACAAATCGTTCAGAACTGATAAAATAACCGAGATTTTATGTTTACAATAATCCAAGCGACAAGCGATAAGCGCGTGCTATGATCATTGTGACGTCACGAAAACGTTCATACAGAATTGAACGTTTTCGCTTTTCTGTAGGTTCATATAAGGAAGCATATTTGCAAATGTAAACATTCTTGAATGATAATACTTGGTATAAATCGAGAAAATTATTTTAGAGAAATGACACGATTTACATCATTTTGAATAATAATTGAAAATAAATAATCCAATTAAATTGCTACATGTATCAAACGGATATTAACGAGTGTCGTGCATACCTTAGCATTAAACCCCAATGTGTGCAACTGAAATGCATTAATGCCTTCTGGACTTGTAAATAATGTTTTCAGTAGCTGATATGATTTATTACAAATTTACAGACCTTTTATTTTGTCCGATGCCCAGAAAGCCTTCGAAGAAAAGTCTGCAGATTCTAACAGACTATTCCTCATGGAATATGATGTATGTTTAGTTGCATGTGCATGTTTATGTTAACCCTGTAACAAAAGGTTTTTATTAAATATAATGTTACATTAACCTGACTTCACAAGAGCTTAACTACACGCTTAAGTAGAATATTTTAAAAGATACTAATGTATATTTTTTAATTATATTTCAAAATACATTTACTTTTAAATTTGTATGTAAAGTAAGTTTCAAAATCAAGAACAGAAACAAAAAAATCAGGAAAAATCGACTATATATTTACATGTTGTGTTATATATATATATATATATATATATATATATATATATATATATATATATATATATATATATATATATATATTTATATATATCATAATACCGGTATTATAATGTACGTTGATCTAAATTTACTTGAGCAAAAAGCCGGTCGTTGTTTGCTTTGTCCGACAAAACATCATAGCGACATATTTAAAAACAGCATTTATGAGTGTTTACAGAAGTCGATCCAGTGTGCTCCTTGGAGATTTTTTTCATATTTCTGAAATATATAGCAGATAAATAAGATAAATGTTAAAAGTTGGTTATGAAATATGGAATCTTTTTATGCATATTATGTTCAAGCAAGCTCATAATATATATATCCAAACAACTTATAGAAAATTGACAGTTTTTTGACACGATTTTTTAACCCCACAATATTATATCTCAAAATCCAAAATAAAGAACAACTAATACATAATGTGTATCAAAGTACTGAAAGTTATAAATAGGGTTTAGCAAGCTGTATGTCAAGTTATTGGGAATATTTGCATCAACATTGTATTTTGTACTGTACAATTTGTGTACAAGCGCAGAAAAAAAACCATCAACATTATAGTTAGACATTTCATCCCGAACTTAATTCTAATGCACAGAACCAGAGGACGATGTTCTTGTATGACGCAATGTATACACAGCAAAATATGCCACGTATGTATCACATACGTTAAACGTGTGTAATACGTATGTGACCTCACGTACGTTTAACGTGTTTAATTACCACGTCTTTTTAACGTACGTTTTAAACCGAACGTGGTACATACGTTACACGTATGTTTAACACACTTGGTAGATACCTTACGTTTAACGTACGTGGTAGATACCATACTTTCACATACGTAAATTATAACATGCGTTTAACACATGTATATCTAATATATGTATCTAATGTGACTCGCATCTCACATGTTTGTCATAATCTGTGACATGTATGTATATATTCTATATGTAAATATTTGAGTCCCATTTGTATACATAACAGACACAGGATCCAGGTCTTTGATTAAAATTCTTCAAATGTTTCTTTTGTCTTTCAGTTCAAGTTGTCGAAATCCCTTAACTCCCAGCTTTAGGCTCTTCAAATAACTATTTTACTTTCCCATCAATGGAACTATATGTAATTACGTGTCCAGCCATCTGCTAATCTAAAATTACATTAAGAAGAAAAAACAGATTTTCACAATTAAAATTCTGGTTTATTCTTCTTTAAACATTTACATGCAGTTATTCTTCTGTGTTTCCAGAGTTTTCTGAAAATAAAAATAAAAATATGACTGCAAGTTTTTTTTTCTTTATCATAATGTTTTAACACAATCTCATACCTGTTAACCCTTCTGCTGAGAGAGCCGTAAACAAAAGGCAGATAATAACTGATTGACGCAGAACTTTTGACCAGCCTATGAAAAAGTGAGTTACGTTCTAAGTACATGTAAGTTAGATCATATTAAGTAAAATTTAAGCTATAAAGAAGGGACTCGGTCGATTCGCTCCCTCCGCCCTCTTTTTAATCGTAATTTTGAATACGAGGCTATTGTGACCTACACCATCCAGTTTAAAAGTTATAGCACAGACAGTATTTGGCTACGTTATGTCTGGTATTTTTCAAAACGAGGCTACTGTGACCTACATTTGATTGTTACATCCGTTTCTATATGACGAACCAGCTAACCAAGTTTCAAAGACCTACACCATCCAGTTTAAAAAATATGGCACAGACAGTGTATGGCTACGTTATGTCTGGTATTTTTCAAAACGAGGCTACTTTGACCTTCTTTTGATTGTTACATCCGTTTCTATATTACGAACCAGCTGACCAAGTTTGAAAGTCCTACACCAACCAATTTAAAAAATATGACCCAGACACGTTTGTGAGGGACAAGGAAACATAAATTTCAATCAGAGACAACATCATATGCCAGACAATTTTTTATCTGATTTTGACCTAATAAGGTTCAGGTCAGCTAAGAGTTAAGCTTTAGCATTATAATTTATTACACATATATCGATAGATATTTCTAATGATTTTTGTTTTTACATTGATTGTCATAAATTAAAAAAAAGGATGTTTGTACCTCTTGCCCTTTCAACTCTCCTCCAATCTTTCTTATTTCTGGGGCCTTCCGTCCTTTTCAATCTGAAAGGTTAAAAACAAATAAAGTTTTGCTAAAATTTATTTGGAATTATTTTAAATCAATGTGCATCTTTCCTTTTGAGGAATATTTTTCAAATTTGAAAATTACAATTATTTTAAAAACAATTAAACTGTATTCTTTTTTTTACATAATTATTATAATGATTTAATTATAATTGCATGAAAATGTGTTTTGACAACTTACCTCTTCCCAAAAGGACCTAAATTCACCCCGGAAAAGTGTTGTAGTCTCTGAAATTAAAAAGATTACCTAAAAAAATCAAGATTATGCAAGTTATTTTTCTCTCATATTTTGATAACTGTTTATATTGACATTTTCCAGTGTCTTGCCTGTGATAACAATACGTATCGATTTTGTACTATATAACCCATAACTTCAAATGACGCCAAATTGAGGCATCAGCGGGGTTTGCTTATTTATATTTAGATATTTAATCGTACGGTGGCTTAAATTATGTAAATATAGGTAATAAGGAGTCATTCTTTGAATATTTTGAGGTGATAATTTCGGATGGGGCGTAATGAAATCTATCATAAAGCCCTTCGGGCTTTATTGGATTTGATCACGCCCCGACCAAAATTATCACCTCATAATACTCAAAGAATGATTCCTTATTCCTGAAGTAAATACTTACAAACAGAAGAGCTACATGCATCCTGTCCTGAGAGAGGGTGCATTCACCGGCCTTGGAGTAGCTGTGAAAGATGTCATAGCACAGCTCTCCAAGGCCTTTACATGGAATCCGTTGTTTGTCTGCCAGAATCTATGCAAAATAAATTTTCAAAAACGTACATACATTTTAGCAGTTTATCTCATATATCAAGAGATAACCAATATTGGCCTTATGTGTTGTAAACTAACCAGTTGATCATTAAAAATAAGAAATCGGGAATAGAGCATATCTGATATGTTTGTATCAACCCTCTCCACACACAAATAGCCTACACAAGGAAATGGGCTATTTTCCTTCCAGTGACCTTTCCCAAATGACCTTGGTTTAAACTTCTGTTTTACCCTAAGATCATACACAATTTTTGTGTAAAGTAAGAGATTCTATTGTTCCACCATAAAAAAGGTATATGGATGTGACACAATATTGCACTGACAGACTTACCAATAGACAAACAGACGGACAATATAATTCCAATATATACACCCCCTTCCATAAAAAAAAGAACATTGTAGGGGGTATAACTATTTGGTACATACAAGTACATGTATTATGGAGAGTTGTTTGTTTTCTAATTCTAATGCTAGAAATTATACATACATTAACCTACTGTAAAAGCTGAACAAATTTTTACACATACAGACTTTTAAGTTAACAACTCATGTAAAATAAACAAAAAGTGAACATAAAAGAATTGGATAACAGACAGCAGCCAAACACTATTTTGTTATCAAATGATTACACACCTTTCTCCTAAACTGATTCCTGAGTTCGGTGAATTTAAATAGGGCATGCGAGACCATCTCCCGGAATGCTGCAGGATTGGTTCTCATGCCGTCCATGGCCAGGCAAGTGTGAACTTCATTCTGAAATATTTACAATTATTCATTCATAAGTTTATCACAGATTAAGTGAGAAGCACAAAAAAAAAACAATCAACCTCCACATTTTTTACCTTGAAATCATCACTTTTGACTTCCAGCCATGGACGACATGAGAATCTACTTCTCAAGTATAGGTTGAACCTCCTCTAAAATACAAACTTCAGTCAATCAATGCATGTAAACACATCCACATTACATAAAAATTACATAAAAAACTTTTATAATGGCACATCTGCAAATGTACTTTATGGTTTTGATATTGACACTAAATTAAAGTTTAACCTTGCACAAGGCCGTTTCAGTCTTGAATGATGTACTGGTGGCAGGTGCAGATGACTTGCCCTTAGCTCTGTCACTTCTCTCCGTAAAAGGGCATCATCGCCTGCCAGCTTGTCTAATTTTCTAACTACAGATATAATATGCTATATATGTATATAATTAACCAAAAATTGCATTTATATAAAGTAACATGGCATGTTTTAGCTTCAGATTTTGTCAAGTTTTTTTTTAATGAAGACCTGAACACTGCAAAAAAATAATAATAAAATGCTAATATTGTTAACAGATTTACAGCTATACAACAAAAATATGGAGTAACGCTTGAGAAGATGTAGTATTGTTTTGTATTTTGAGCTTCAAAACATGAAATGTGTACATGTACATGTATATATCTTACTTATTTCGTCCGTTCTGTCATTCCTTATACCGGCCGGAGGATTAAGGAAAAGATCCTGGGAGCCACTTGGGGACTCCGTCTCAGGGATTGTCTCTTGAGAATCCTTTTAAAATAATACCAAATAATTGATATAAGACGAAAAACTAAGCATGTGCCTGTACCTGCATGGTAAAAGATTGACAGGAATACATACATAACTGTTATACGTGATATATGTGTAGGGGGTAAACAACTTTAATTAAAAAAATATATACTGCACTGATAGAGTTTACATTGACTTAAAAATAAATAACTTCAAACCAACCATTTGTAAATATCATTTTCAAACACATTTACACCTGTCAAACACAGCTGACATTTGTTTTGGACCTATTTATAACTCACCGCAAATGCGTCCGTCATCTTTGGATTTTCCCTTATGACGTCTGCTTCTGATGGGGTTCGTAAGGGATGTTGTAGTCGTGTATCTTCGACTTGCGCATTATTTAAAACTTACTCCCGATAAAATATATCACTTGTTGTGTTTTATATTGAACAAACTCTTATTAAATTTGTTAGGTCTCTTTTTAAAGCGTAACTGTGTAAATGCAAAAGTGTGTTAATGTAAATTGCTACGATACATCCTTACGGTTCTCAGTGAAACCAATGTAAACAATGATGGCGGATCCCGCAGAATTACAATGTATGCAATTTTCAAACAAATAGAACTGCATTTTTCACCGACATATACAATCTGAAAGACATAAACAAATGGTAATTCTTCAAAATGAACAACATTCTCCAGCAACAGAGGACACCGTATCTTCAGAAAAATGCCAATGCCAAGAAACTTCCGCAGTTCTACTGTCAGAAGACGAGGGTGAATTACCGTCCGATGAGTATAGTAATAACGGAAACAATGAAATAACCAACACTGGGCATGCTAGATCATACACACCATCAGATTCGCAAATCCAGGGAGATTGGTATCCCTTTACATCAAAGATTGAAATGTTGTGCTACATTGTTATGAGTTCCGCATCTCATCCTGTGGTAAGTTTAATTAAATGTGACTTTCTATATCCACATTATCCTCATTCACATAGAGACCTGCATGTACACACCTTATTTCATGGATATTTGCTTTATTTGATGTGTAATAAAATCAACAAACCCTGTACTTTTTTACCACCTCTCTCTCTCTCTCTCTCTCTCTCTCTCTCTCTCTCTCTCTCTCTCTCTCTCTCTCTCTCTCTGTCTCTCTCTCTCTCCGGTCCTACTAAACAGAGAACGCTAAAAAACTCAAGAGAACCCCAGAGAACTCTGGGATTATATCATTTTTCATTCATAACCTCACTTTCAATAACCTGATTTATTAATGTGCGCTCTCTCTCTCTTTAAAAAATACCTTATTTTTACTATACTTATGTTTTTAATTTTACTTTAAAGAGCTTTACCAATCTCTCTCTCTCTCTCTCTCTCTCTCTCTCTCTCTCTCTCTCAAATATATATATATATATATATATATATATATATATATATATATATAGAGAGAGAGAGAGAGAGAGAGAGAGAGAGTCTCTCTCAAATATATATATATATATATATATATATATATAGAGAGAGAGAGAGAGAGAGAGAGAGAGAGAGAGAGAGATTGGTAAAGCTCTTTAAAGTAAACTTAAAAACATAAGTATAGTAAAAATAAGGTATTTTTTTAAAATTGAAAAGCAAAATAAATTGTAAATCATAATTAATGGAGTGAAGAAATTGTCAAATTTCTGTCGTGTTCCTATGTCCCATCTCTTCTTAAACTCAAAAGCCTTTAGTTTGGGAATTTGAATTGGGAGGATATGATGACAAAGGTATACATATAGTTTACATGTAATATTGCATGAATTGATTCACATAACATTTATGAAATTATTAATATAATATATACCTTAGTAGATGATATTAAAATAGATTCAGTTTTTCTTATTCATTACCTAATTTATGGAATCCAACATGGCATATATACTTAATTATAAAAAAGTCATTTAATCTTTTTAAGGGGACATACCAGAACGGCATTACATTTTGGATTTTAAAACCAAAAGAATTATTGAAACTTTTCATTTCAAATCCAAAGGTGTCATCACAAATTGTCAGGTAATGAGGACATTAATGTTAAATGCAAATATGTATACACTTAATTTTGTGAATTCAGTTCTAAACCCCTTAAAAATTAATAAAAAGTTGAAGGTTTGTTTTTTAATTCACTTGTCAGTTGTTCTAAACAATGACATAGCATCAGGGAGGGAAGGGGGCCCCACTTTTTCTCATATATGTTTGGGTTTTTTTGTCAAATTTACATATAAAAAATTGAATGATCACGGAACTGCCCCCCCCCCTATTTTGGGAATATGTAAAAAAAATAGAAATAACGAAATTAAGAAGACAGAAAATGAAGTTATAGGTACATTGTAGACTGTGCTTCTCCCCCCCCCCCTTATAGATTTCGATTTCCATGATTTTGGGAAGTTCCTCTTTGCTTGCTTGTCAAGATTTTTTGGATGAGTCCACCCCCCCCCCCCACACTTTCAAAAACGTTGCTACTGTACGTGCCTGCAAACTAAAACTCTAAAACACTAACATGAACAAGGGCACCGCTAAGCGGAGCATCCCCTCGCGACATGACTTATTGTACGGGGAATACGTTATTTAGGAAAATACATGTAAATTTATCAGATCAAAATAAAGAAAGTATTTCTTTAAACCACTTTGAATACATGTACATACATGTAATATCTATTTAATCCCAATCCCCAGGCTTTGTGGTGTATAAATTGGGGGAGGGGGTTTACATAACAGTTTTCCTATTCCTAGCAGAAACTCAACACATATACTTTAAAGTTTAATAATTTAGATTCATTTAGTGACATTCATTTTGATATAAGCATACATAAACGATCCGTATACATTATAAAACGTAGCTGAAAATCAAGCGCTCTGTAGTCTGCTCTGATGGAAATTCTAGTTGCTAGTCGTCGTATTATAATTAACCCATAGTATAGTGGATATATATGCAGTTATTATTAATATAAAACAATTTTCGCGTGATAAATGTGCAATATATGTCAAAGTCTCTACTGAATTTTGGACTAGTTCTATTGTAAGTAATACGGGAAAATTTGTCCGAAAGTCGACTGCTTGTTTCGATGTAAATCGGCAGACTTAAATCTCTTGCCCGCTTCAACTTTTAACTATGGGCACTCGTCTAACACTACAATGCTACAAAACGTTTTTTTATACCTTTACTAGATTTAAATCCCAAAAATGTCAAGTTGAGGATTTGAACTGTATACGGTAGCGATTAACTTCAAGTCGTACATAAAATTACCGGAAATGTCTATTGTCAAGTCGTACATAAAATTCATGTTTTTAACTTCATTTTTTACGACAATTTAAAAAAATACTTAATCAATTGATTTTGAAATCAACAGGGTTTGTCCTTTTACCATGCCAAAGAAGTGTACAAAGTTTGATGGATATTCATGAGAGGGTTTTCTTGGAATTTACTAGAAAATTGAAATGGAGTACACACACACACACATACATACACACATAAGAACACACACACGCACAGTAGCGATGCTATATCCCCTTCGCAACAAGTTGCGCGAGGGGATTATTATCATTACATATTAACGTGTACCCCTATATTATTGGAAACCAAATTGTCAAACAGATGTAATAGCTCATCCTGCTGATGCAGATAAGTGGAGGAATGGCATCAACTTTCACATGAACGAAGATGGGATACCTCCCACAGTTACCATGCCAATCAATTTATTTTTTGATGACACTTCAACCAATAGGAGTAAAAGGTGGCTACCTCTACACTGCATCCAACTGAAACTTTCAGGTACATACGAGGGTTGTCCAAGAATTTAAGTTCGTGGACAATCGCGTTTTTGTCGATTTAAATGGGTTTATATATACATATTGTATATCTAAATCTTTGTCATAAAATTTCAAGTCAAACTAAAGTAGTTTTGAATGTTTTACATAGAAATAAACTAAAATTTTAACGTATCAAAGGGTCGCGGAAAGTAAGCACGGCCCAGCGTAAAAATTGTCAAAACTTTGTAATTGAGTTTTTAGATATGAAAATTTACAGTTTTTATAATACATTTCATAACTTCATAATCTTCTATAATGATGTAGTCTGTATGGTGTACGCCATTTTCATACGTCTTTTAAAGCTATTTTCAAACTACCTGAGGACTTTTAAAAGATATTACGGCAAGAACATGTCTTGAAAAACGCCTAAAAAGGCGACGTCAGCTGACCGCACGGAACAGCGCGCCATCATAAAATTGTTTCGACTGAGGTAAAACACACTTTCTCCCTGTCAAATTTGTAAGGTATCTTCTTCTATGATTTTTATAAAGATAAAGAGACCATGTCTTTGTTTACAACGTTACTTTCATTGTTTTGAAATCAAGCATGTTTTCAACATGACCAAGCATAGTTCATTTCTGTCGAGGATTTTGATTGGTCAGTTTTTCTAGGATTTGGTCTCAATATCGTCAGATAGAAACAAAACAAACGATGGAGAAAACAGGAAAAACATAAAAATAGTTCGAGTTTACTTATACTCAACTGGCACAAGCGATATTTTAATGGAGTATGCTACTGAACCCTCTGACCAAACAGTGAATGCGGCATATATACTCTCAGGTAAACCCAGGACTACGACGTTATAAAAACGTCGTTATAAGTCAATGTCAGACTGGGCCGTGCGGCCTGCATAGGCAATGTATATATAATGATAACTCCAATACAAAAATGTACATTGCTCTGATTTTTATACATATACATTATTATACTCTATATTAAAATATTATAATACTTTCCTGATAGTGGCGCCGTTATTTTGAATAAAATTACATGTGTCCACGAACTTTCTGGACAACCGTCGTACATGTATATTAACATTTGCAAATATGTTCCCTGATATGTAACTAACAGACTAGCAAATTAAAAACAATTAAAACAATGTGATATCATATCTGGGTGAACTTTTTCACTTGCTGTTTATTTATAAAGTAATCTTTTCATGCTTGTGTTGGTATATTATTAAACACATGTCCTCATTTAAAGGCAAATGTTATAAATATAATAGTATGAATTCTTCAGATTCTCTCAAAATGCTATGACCAAGCTATTCTGAAATAGGGAAGTCATGTACTGGAAATCATGTACCCGGTATTTGATGAAAAGTTTCCTTTAAATACATCTTTAAGGTTTACCACTTTGTGAAAGGATGAAACAAAGTTCTGTGTTCTTTGTTGGAGCATCTGAGAAATTGGAAATTATGGACCTGGGCCAGTTAGTGGTTGACAACATATTGGAGTGTGAAAGGTTTGACACATTTTGTTGAGAACAATTCCATTTCTGTGTTGAAAGTTCTTTTACAATATTCTTAATTTTATGAGAGTAAATCTGTAAACTTGGGCCATTATCTTTTTTTCTTAATATATAGACTGAAAAATATGATACATTAATTTTCTAGGGAAGAGGTTAAAGCCTTTGATGCGGAAATGACACAAGAATGCACCATTAAAACATGCATTGATGTTATTGTGGCAGATTACGCTATGATGTCTTTTTGCGCAAATCATTTAGGAGCAGCAGCAAAGAAGTATTGCCCAAGGTGGTTTGTATGTTGCATTTACTTTTACACATTTTTTTCTTTTGTATTGTGTTAAGTTCCAACATATGTGAAACGTACGTGGCACAATTAGCTGTATACAAGAGATAACTTTTTCTTGGAAATGATCCAGTTAGTTGCTTTTAGTATACTTCAGTTGTATGTAGAAAATAGAATATGCAAAATGATTTTGTAAACATTATCATATAAAACATGATTTATTAGTCAAATTTCTAAACATTTTATTGAATGAAGGTTAAAAATAACAATGACAAATATAAGAGTTGCTCAGAGACATTTCTGGTGAAAATATTAGGAAATGCATGTAGTTATACTTGTGGTTTTGCAAATCAACCTTTCAATAACTATAAAGTGTCATACAATGTTTAGACATGTATGATGTATGTATGGTTTACCTTCATTCATTTCAGATACATGAGTGATACAGCAACATCAGTCATGTACACATGCACATGCAGATAATATTAATGTTATAAAAATACATGCCTTCACACATATGTAAAACATATAATATTAACGCACGTGTAACATACGGTTGTTAGAACTCATGTTAACCGTGTGTTTATTAACATATGTGTAACATGTGGTTGAGATCCACATATGTAAAACGTATGGTTCACCTACGTTTAACATATGTAAAATCTCACGTATGTTAAACGCATGTGATGTTTAACGTATGTTATCACACGTATGTGAACCATGCGTTTCTCAACGTATGTGTAATGTACGGTTTGACTTCACGTGTGTGTTACATATGTTTAACGTATGTTGTACATGTGTTAAGTTCCAAGATATGTGAAACGTACATGGCACAATTAGCTGTGTTGTACAAGAGATAACTTTTTCTTGGAAATAATCCAGTTAGTTGCTTTTAGTAAATATGTCGTTTCATAGCCCAACTCTAGATCTAAACTCAGTAAATGATTGCTTGATTTAAAAGAACAATTACTTTTTCAGTTTCAAATAGATCATTTTGTTATTCTTGTTTCACAAATATAATACTGTAAACCAACTTTTATTTGCGACGACTTAATTTCATTATTTAACACGCTTTATCCACACTCGTTTTGATATAACACCAATACGGCAAAGGTTAGTTCGCGGGGAAGAATATTCGCGACAAAGAGGCTCTGGCAAATCTCGCGAATATTTCTCGCACGCGAATAAAAGTTGGTTTACAGTATACAAACATCAAACTGGCCAGACTTTAAGTACTCTCAAAATTTTGATTTTTTTTTTTTTTGCAATTCGGTGTAAATGTCATCCTTAATATAAGGTGTAGATAAAGATTATATACCTTACAAATCTTGAAAAATGAATAAAGTGTAAAAACAGCCAATGTTTTTATCACTCTTGTTTTTTTTTGGGGGGGGGGGGTTTCTTAAAAAAAAAAAAGAATATAAGTATCCATAATTTATATTTTAAAAAAAATAGCAAATAACAGAATTCGTGTTGATGACTTTGAGTTACGCATTCCAATAAAACAATATAAATTGAGAAGAGCAATTGAATCACGAGAAAACAATTCTTCTTAAAAACAAATTAATGTATACGATGTCATGATGTTGTCTAATGCGGTTTTAATATTAATGGGTGTGTATTACATGGTAGACCCTTAAAACTTAAAACAAATGAACGAGAATAACAAATTATTCAATTGCACATTATTTCCCACCTGTTTTGCCAGTAAACATAGGCGATATCCACTGCATGGAGTTTGAAGTCCTATTTGTATAATTAAAATGAAATTCCGACTGTTTAAACGTTCCATATTTTGTTTGCACATAATTATAAATGATTTGAATTCAATGAAGAACTTGATACCATAGCTGCATGCAGGATATACTCAAGTTATTTTGCAATGTATAGTGACATTTAAAGACTTCTATTTTCCATGATTTTGGGTTTCAATTCTGTTTTACTTTCCAACGATCTTTTCAACTAACTTTTTGTGAATATCTGAATTGTTTATCCTTGATCTAAATATATAAAACATATTTCTTTTTAAATTTGTTCAAACAAAAATCCATTCATTGTATTAATACGTATAAAATAGTGACGTTCAGTCACATTCAGACGAAAGAATTTTTGCATGAAGTGCAAAAAATTGGCTTCGGGAAGGAAGCTTATATATGATCGAGGAAAACATATCTGTTCGATTTGTTCACACAACTATTTGTTTGTGTTGCGGAAAAATAAGTATTTTTTTTTTTAAAGTCTTATCATGTTGATAAAAATGTGAAGAAATGTGTCCTACGTTTAATGTGTATAATTCCATTTTACTTTGCTTTGTCTGTGCATTGTTTTCTGTACGGTTATCAGAGCAGTACACCATCAGGTAAATCATAATTTTACTTGTTAAAGTCTACATTTTTTTTCCAAAGATTTTTCGTTTCTATTTGCATGATGATTAATTATGATTTCTATATCATTGTAGATCCAGTAGAAATACAAATATTAAAGAGTGCAAAACATGGGACGAAGCTTTGTACAAATGTCAAGGTAAATTAACATTTATTAATTGCATTGTTTTGTAGATTTTTTATGTTATTGTCTTTAAATAGTGTTTTGTTTAGTTGTATGATACCTTAGGAACAAAAACAGGAAGCAAACCATTTTTGTTCGTGAAAATGTACATGTGTAAAAGTTTTAAAATACTAAATCTCTTTTGTCGACTTCTGAAGTAATTAATAGGAAGTAACTAATCCGACTATGTATGCTTTCATGAGAGTCTTATCATATCAGGTTTGTTATGTGCTTATGCTTTCGTACCTGAACATTTTATTGAAAAACGAGTATCTTCGTCCTTGGTCATAACTCATATCAGTTTCCTAACAAGGCCGGCTCTAATTATTTCTACCCTAGATATTTGTAGTTTTACTTCTATATCAATTATTTTTAAATCAAAAATCATTTTTTTTACCACCCCGATTTGTTAGTGGGTCGTCTCGAAAGTTAACAATTTTTACCATCGGACCCTATGGGAATTTGTTGAAAATGTACTAAATATTCACATTTTTCCCCATCTTTTCTATATTTCTGCCCAAGGGATTTTTTCCCTTTAAAATATATGACATCTTCGCTCGCCAAGGGTGTTCGGTCCACTCCGCTCCCCGCAAACCCTTGGCAGATCTCATTACGAAAACTCGGTGACAAGCTATGATTGGCTGCAGCTGCGAGAACCTGATCCGATCGCAGCGTTTAAATCAGGCGCTTGTAAATAAACTTTAAAAGAGACACACGTGTGATCTTTGGTAAAACATTCGGTGCTTTTAACATGCTGAGGCACAAGTGTTCGAGTACAGTGTCTTCCAAACGATAGTCTAATCAGATCACTTTAAAAAAACGATATATTTTACTGCATGGGATTGAACAGAGATTTACAAACTTGTCAAGGCTCGCGTGATAGTATGGGAAGTAATCATGGCGAATGTGGAAGTTGCCTATCCCGTTAGTATATACGTCACTGATTATGGTTATTGTTTTCAAAGGTTTATTGAGCTGTATTTTATATTATTTAATTTCTTTTGTCCGCAATATTCACGACGACGATACCTGGTTTTATGGCACGAATGCTTTCATATATCAGCGACTTCTTCACTCCCGGTACAGGTCGACCTCTCTACAAACACTATACAGCAACTTTAAATAAAACATTATTTGCTTTCTCTAGGTGATATCTTCATTCCTATTTAATAGCACCGTTAATTATGTTCCGATTTTCGCTAGTCAACATGTTTTCAAGTAGTATTTATGCCATAGTGTGTATATTAGCCGTTGTTTTATTCGATTAAACTGTAAATATTCAAAGGGCGCAACTCAAGTTTCTCACTAGATAGCGCAACCGCATCACCGAGTTCTCGTAATGAGATCTGCCAAGGGTTTATGGGGAGCGAAGTGGACCAATAACCCTTGGCTAGCGAAGATGATATATGATAAAAGTTACCAAATGGTGAAATACAAAAAAAAGTTTACCTCCTGATTTGGTCCAGGGGTTATATTAAAGTTGATTTTTTTCCCATATTTTGGAATATTGCGGTATATATTGGCTTAGAAAAACTAAGTTTTGACAAATGATACTTTTTAAATGCTCATCTGTTTCTTTTGATGTCCTGTCAATAGTTTTTTATTAAAAATTTATTTCCGCCTCGAATAAATGAGCGAGTCTTACTCTTTTCTTTGTGATTATGCATAGTTTTTAATACCGGAAAACGATGACGCGTAAGCGCCATTTTAGCATTATACCCTATCAAGATCATAAAATCACAATTTTTCAACTAAAAAACGTGGCATATAATATTAATATTGTATGAAAACACAATACAAAAGAAAGTTATTATTTTGCACCAACGGTTACATGAAATAAAAATATATGCAAAGGTATGCGCACTCGAGCTGTACTCTGCCTCGTTAAATATACTTTTGCCGCTATTTACACTTCTATTCTTATGAGCTAAGTTTGAAACTTTAAAAGACCAAAGTATTTTAACATGCATCTAAGTTTTAATAATAGTATAATATATTTAGATCTAAAAAGGCTTTTTTATAAAGTTAGAATAACGGGATACCTACTTTTTTAAATGGATATTTAATGTAGTGTAATGCCTTGTGAATATTTGTTTTATTTATTCTTTTACAGAATGCAATGCGGGCTTCGTTGGTACCAATTGTGACATTTATTGTCGCTACCCTAGCTATGGCAACAATTGTCAAAGTCAATGTAACTGTCTTGAAATTAACTGTCACCCAGCTACTGGATGTAAAGGTGAATACAGATAATTATCTGAAGTTCGATATTTGTTGTTAAGCGCATATCATATATTATCGCAAACGATATTGATTCAAATCTATTAACGTAATAATGCGTGTTGTCTTATATTTAGATGGTTCGCCGACATTTTCGTCACTAACTTTGACATCCTCGGTAAAAAAGAATTCTTCTGAATTTTTCACAACGAATAAACTAGGTTTTCTCCTTAATTCTTGATTTTTAATTTTGATGTACTTTTTACTATCAGTTTATAACAATAGATATATGTTTCAGAATGCCATGCAGGGTATATAGGAAAGAAATGTAATATCCGTTGTCGCTATCCAGCTTTTGGTCATTTGTGTCAGTTTGAATGTAAATGTAGTGAAGAACGTTGTAATTTCGCAAAAGGGTGTAGTGGTAAGTTTTGAAACATCCGTATAAAAATCACAGCTAACGTTAAAATATCACAAAATATTTAAGTCAAAAAAACGACTAATGATCGTCAGTTCATACATATCTTGTGGGCTAGCTAACCAAAGCTGCTTTGTTGTAACCGTCAATTTGTAACATAAGCGTTTAGAAAGATTTCATTATTTCGAGGAAGATTTTTTTTTGGAAACGGGGATCTAAATGTGAATGCTTTTCTAAAATCTGCAACTACGGGTTTTATCGTGTTCATTCAACTTAAAAGAAAAACACATCCCTGAGTAAAAATTTGAAATCAAACAACAGGCATTGTTCCTGGTGGCCATTGTCCGCATGGGTAAAAGGTCTTTTTGTCGTCTGAAAAGATGGGAAAATTAACGGAAGACCTTATTGTTTTTGATTTGTTTCTTTTCCTCTATTATTAAGGTCTTCCGTTTCCAACGGAAGACCTTATTGTTATTGCTTTGTTTCTTTTCCTCTATTATTAAGGTCTTCCGTTTCCAACGGAAGACCTTATTGTTATTGCTTTGTTTCTTTTTTAAGGTCTTCCGTTTCCAACGGAAGACCTTATTGTTATTGCTTTGATTCTTTTCCTCTATTATTATTATTATTTTTTTTTCTCCCACGTTTTCTCAAAAACGCTTCGGCCGATTTTCATAAAACTTTCAGATCTTATTAATGACTAAATTTGTAAGAAAATTACACGAGATTTTTTTGGTCGTCACTTACGGTCCCGCGATATTAAAGATTTTATGTTTTCGCTTGTTCACGATTTTTCTTCAAAAGTATTTAAGATAGAACTTTCAAATTTTCAGGGATGGTAGAGAGTCTTCTGCCGCAGTGCCCTTCGCATATCCGAACGTCCGCCGTCACTTCCGGTCGTCACCGGAAGGAAACAAAAATAAGTCATTTTTCAACTTTTTTGATTTAAATTTTTTTAATGTTTGAAAGCAATAGAGACGCGTTCAAAATTTCAGAATATGAAATCCGTTTTAAAATCTATCCACGCATTCTCGAGATTTTAGGCTCCAAAGTCTTGAAGCGAGAGTCCGCGTAGCTCAGTCGTTAGAGTGGTGGACTTGTGCCCAGGCGACCCGGGTTCAGTCCCCGAGTGTCGAACTTTTTTTTTTTCTTAATTGTGGTTTGTTTTACGCTTTAATCTTGAAAATGATGGTTTAAAATGTTTTCCGTTTAAATTTTATCATAAATCAAAATAATATCATGGTTTTTTTGTACAAATATAGAGCCCGGTTAGAAATACCGTTAATTTCCTGCTTTGTGACAGTCTTTTTTTTATCAGCAGCTATCTAAATTTAGACGCTCGTAGGACCGCCGGCATCAAAGTCATGCCGCCGAAGCACCCTTGTAATACGACCGCATTAGAGCTTTGCCAGCATCAAAGAAATGCCGCCATCTCAATGACTGTGTGCACACAACAATTAGCGACTGCGGGTAGTAAATAACCGTTCTCCTAAAAATATGCTTATGTTTCAATTATTATACATGACTTTAAACTGAGGGTTGTTTAATGTTTCTCCACATACGTGGATACAGGCATGCATGTATACATGCGTTTATTGACAAATGTTTTTTTTTTTTACAGATTATATACATGTTTGAATTGTACATTTACTTCTCTCTCTCTCTCTCTCTCTCTCTCTCTCTCTCTCTCTCTCTCTCTCTCTCTCAAGTCATGAGCAGTGAATGTCTGAACTCCACCTATACGATGACATGTGGTGATAACGAACTGTGTTCAAACACAAAATTACAAAGATAAAAATACAAAACACCATCAGAGTAAACACGGATCTAAACAATACGTTGAAACTTTTCTGCAGTTGTAGCCTTGCTTGTGCATAGTTCTCGAACCTATATTGAATTCAAGGGTCAACCTACAAAGATGTCGATACTAAATATAAAGTTGTATTCCAATAAGCAAAGAAAATTGCTTAGCCTAGCTAAGAGCTCTCTCTCTCTCTCTCTCTCTCTCTCTCTCTCTCTCTCTCTCTCTCTCTCTCTCTCTCTCTCTCTCTCTCTCTCTCTCTCTCCATACTATTGAAAAAAAAGTCATTCTCATCATAAGAATAATTTTAAATGTTAGTACATGTATAAATATGAAAAATATTTGTTTTTCGACCCGCGGTTAGCTATTTTATGTATTTGTAATGCACTTGCATCGTTGGAACCTGATTCACTGTTGTTGCGGCGGAATGTCTTTGATGCCAGCGAAGTGACCGAGGATCGAAATACGTCACAAAACGGATTTTCCAATATTTGTTTGACTTTTACATAGCGTTTAGATATCCGGTATTGGTTTTGCTCTATGTTAGAGAGTGTAAAGAAATGGTGGTAGAAAAGAACAACTATTTCTATAGTTTTTTTGAAGGTGTATTCAAACGGAAGACCTCTTGTTGCTCGCAACGAGCGTCTAGTTTCTATTATTATTATTATTTTTTTTTTCTGTAACGTTTTCTCAAAAATGCTTCAGCCGATTTTAATAAAACTTTCAGATCTAATTCATGGCTAAATTTGTAAGAACTTTACACGAGATTTTTTTGGTCGTCACTTCCGGTCCCGAGCTATTAAAAATTTTATGTTTCTGCTTGTTCACGATTTTTCTCAAAAAGTATTTAAGATAGAACTTTCAAATTTTCAGGGATAGTAGGTAGTCATCAGCCGCAGTGCCCTTCGCATATCCGAACGTCCGCCGTCACTTCCGGTCGTCACCGGAGGGAAACAAAAATAAGTCATTTTTCAAATTTTTTGTTTTGAAACTTTTGAATGTTTGAATTCGATAGAGACACGTTCAAAACTTCAGAATTTGAAATCCGTTTTAAAATCGGTCCACGCATTCTCGAGATTTGAGGCTCCAAAGTCTTGAAGCGAGAGTCCGCGTAGCTCAGTCGTTAGAGTGGTGGACTTGTGCCCAGGCGACCCGGGTTCAGTCCCCGAGTGTCGAACGTTTTTTCTTTCTTAATTGTGGTTTGCTTTACGATTTTATCTTGAAAATGATGGTTTTAAATGTTTCCCGTTTAAATTTTATCATAAACCAAAATTATATGGGTTTTTTTCAGTACAAATACAAAGCCCGGTTAAAAATACCGTTAATTTCCTGCCTTGTAACAGTCTTTTTTTATCAGCAGCTATCTAAATTTAGACGCTCGTAGCATCGCCGGCATCAAAGTCATGCCGCCGAAGAACCCCTGTAATACGACCGCATTAGAGCTCGCCGGGTCGCTTTGCCGGCATCAAAGAAATGCCGCCATCTCAATGACTGTGTGCACACAACAATTAGCGACTGCGGGTAGGAAATAACAGTGTCCTAACAATATGCTTATGTTTCAGTTATTATACATGACTTAAAACTGAGGGTTGTTTAATGTTTCTCCACATACGTGGATACAGCACGCATGAATACAGCGTTTATTGACATGTTTTTTTTACAGATTATATGCATGTTTGAAATGTACATTTACTTCTCTCTCTGTCTCTCTCTCTCTCTCTCTCTCAAGTCATGAGCAGTGAGTGTCTGAACTCTGCCTCTACGATGACATGTGGTGATAACGAACTGTGTTCAAACTCAAAACTACAAAGAAAAAAATTCAAAAAATCATCAGAGTAAACACGGATCCAAACAATTCGTTGAAACTTTTCTGCAGTTGTAGCCTTGCTTGTGCGTTGTTCTCTAACCTATATTGGATTCAAGGGTCAACCCAGAAAGATGTCGATACTAAATATAAAGTTGCATTCCAATAAGCAAAAAAAAATGCTTAGCCTAGCTCTCTCTCTCTCTCTCTCTCTCTCTCTCTCTCTCTCTCTCTCTCTCCATACTATTGAAAAAAGTCATTCTAAACATAAGAATAACTAGACGCTCGTTGCGAGCAACAAGAGGTCTTCCGTTTGAATTCACCTTAACAAAGACTATAGAAATAGCTGTTCTTTTTTACCATTTCTTAACATTCTTAAAGATAGAGCAAAACCAATACCGGATATCTAAAACGCTATGTAAAAGTCAAACTAATGTTGTAAAATCCGTATTGTGACGTATTTCGATCCTCGGTCACTTCACCGGCATCAAAGACATTCCGCCGCAACAACAGTGAATCAGGTTCCAACGATGCAACTGCATTACAAATAGATAAAATAGCTAACCGCAGGTCGAGAAACAAATATTTTCATATTTATACATGTACTAACATTTAAAATTATTCTACTGTTTAGAATCACTTTTTTCAATAGTATGGAGAGAGAGAGAGAGAGAGAGAGAGAGAGAGAGAGAGAGAGAGAGAGAGAGAGAGAGTTATCACCCCATGTCATCGTAGAGGCGGAGTTCAGACATTCACTGCTAAAGACTGAGAGAGAGAGAGAGAGAGAGAGAGAGAGAGAGAGAGAGAGAGAGAGAGAGAGAGAAGTAAATATACAATTCAAACATGTATATAAGCTGTAAAAAAACACATTTGTCAATAAACGCATGTATACATGCATGCCTGTATCCATGTAAGTGGAGAAACATTAAACAACCCTCAATTTAAAGTCATGTATAATAAATGAAACATAAGCTTATAGTTAGGAGAACGGGTTATTTCCTACCCGTAGTCGCTAATTGTTGTGTGCACACAGACATTGAGATAGCGGCATTTCTTTGATGCCGGCAAAGCGACCCGGCGAGCTCTGATGCGGTCGTATTACAGGGGTGTTTCGGCGGCATGACTTTGATGCCGGCGTTGCTACGAGCGTCTGAATTTAGATAGCTGCTGATAAAAAAAAAGACTGTCACATAGCAGGAAATTAACGGTATTTTTAACCTACTGAATAAAAACTTCGATATTATTTTGATTTATGATAAAATTTAAACGGAAAACATTTTAAGCCATCATTTTCAAGATAAAATCGTAAAACAAACCACAATTAAGAAAGAAATAACGTTCGACACTCGGGGACTGAACCCGGGTCGCCTGGGCACAAGTCCACCACTCTAACGACTGAGCTACGCGGACTCTCGCTTCAAGACTTTGAAGCTTAATATCTCGAGAATGCGTGGATCGATTTTAAAACGGATTTCATATTCTGAAGTTTTGAACGCGTCTCTATCGAATAATAAAAGAAAAAAAATTCAAGTCAAAAAAGTTGAAAACTGATAATTTTTTGTTTCCTTCCGGTGACAACCGGAAGTGACGGCGGACGTTCGGATATGCGAAGGGCACTGCGGCAGACGACTCTCTATCATCCCTGAAAATTTGAAAGTTCTATCTTAAAAACTTTTGGAGAAAAACCGTGAACAAGCGAAAACATAAATTTTTTAATATCGCGGGACCGGAAGTGACGATTAAAAAAACCTCGTGTAATTTTCTTACAAATTTAGTCATGAATAAGATTTGAAAGTTTTATCAAAATCGGCTGAAGCGTTTTTGAGAAACCGTGACAGAAAAAAAAAAAAATAATAATAATAATAATAGGGGAAAAGAAACAAAGCAAAAACAATAAGGTCTTCCGTTGGAAACGGAAGACCTTAATTTAAAATGTTTGTACATGTATAAATATGAAAAATATTTGTTTTTCGACCCGTAGTTAGCTATTTTATCTATTTGTAATGCAGTTGCATCTTTGGAACCTGATTCACTGTTGTTTCGGAGGAATGTCTTTGATGCCGGCGAAGTGACCGAGGATCGAAATACGTCACAATACGGAATTTACAATATTGGTTTGAATTTTACATAGCGTTTTAGATATCCGCTATTGGTTTTGCTCAATGTTAAAGAGTGTTAAGAAATGGTAGAAAAGAACCACTATCTCTATAGTCTATTTTAATGTGTATTCAAACGGAAGACCTCCTGTTGCTCGCAACGAGCGTCTAGTTATTATTATTTTTTTTTTTCTGTCACGTTTTCTCAAAAACGCTTCAGCCGATTTTGATGAAACTTTAAAATCTTATTCATGACTAAATTTGTAAGAAAATTACACGAGGTTTTGTTGGTCGTCACTTCCGGTCCCGCGCTATTAAAAATTTCATGTTTTAGCTTGTTCACGATTTTTTTTCAAAAGTATTTAAGATAGAACTTTCAAATTTTCAGGGATGATAGAGAGTCGACTGCAGCAGTGCCCTTCGCATATCCGAACGTCCGCCGTTATTTCCGGTCGTCACCGGAAGGAAACAAAAATAAGTCATTTTTCAACTTTTTTGATTTGAATTTTTTTAATGTTTGAATTTGATAGAGACATGTTCAAAACTTCAGAATATGAAATCCGTTTTAAAATCGATCCACGCATTATCGAGATTTTGGGCTCCAAAGTCCTGAAGCGAGAGTCCGCGTAGCTCAGTCGTTAACGTGGTGGACTTGTGCCCAGGCGACCCGGGTTCGGTCCCCGAGTGTCGAACGTTTTTTTTTTCTTAATTGTGGTTTGTTTAACGATTTTATCTTTAAAACAATGGATTTAAATGTTTTCCGTTTATATTTTATCATAAATCAAAATAATATCGTGGTTTTTTGCAGTACAAATAAAGAGCCCGGTTAAAATTACAGTTTATTTCCTGCTTTGTGACAGTCTTGTTTTTATCAGCAGCTATCTAAATTCAGACGCTCGTAGCATCGCCGGCATCAAAGTCATGCCGCCGAAGCACCCGTGCAATACGACCGCATTAGAGCTCGCCGGGTCGCTTTGCCGGCATCAAAGAAATGCCGCCATCTCAATGACTGTATGCACACAACAATTAGCGACTGCGGGTAGGAAATAACCGTTCTCCTAACAAAATGCCCATGTTTCAATTATTATACATGACTTTAAACTAAGGGTTGTTTAATGTTTCTCCACATACGTGAATACAGGCATGCATGTATACATGCGTTTATTGATATAAAGCAATCCAATAAGCAAAAACTAAGACCTCTCTCTCTCTCTCTCTCTCTCTCTCTCTCTCTCTCTCTCTCTCTCTCTCTTTTGACATACTATTGAAAAAAGTCATTCTAAACATAAGAATAATTTTAAATGTTAGTACATGTATAAATCTAAAAAATATTTGTTTTTCGACCTGCGGTTAGCTATTTTATCTATTTGTAATGCAGTTGCATCGTTGGAACCTGATTCACTGTTGTTGCGGCGGAATGTCTTTGATGCCGGCGAAGTGACCGAGGATCGAAATACGTCACAATACGGATTTTACAATATTAGTTTGACTTTTACATAGCGTTTTAGATATCCGGTATTGGTTTTGCTCTATGTTAATGGTAGAAAAGAACAGCTATCTCTATAGTCTTTTTTAAGGTGTATTCAAACGGAAGACCTCTTGTTGCTCGCAACGAGCGTCTAGTTATTATTTTTTTTTTTTCTGTCACGGTTTCTCAAAAACACTTCAGCCGATTTTAATGAAACTTTCAAATCTTATTCATGACTAATTACACGAGATTTTCTTGGTCGTCACTTCCGGTCCTGCGATATTAAACATTTTATGTTTTTGCTTGTTCACGATTTTTCTAAAAAAGTATTTCAGACAGAACTTTCAAATTTTCAGGGATTATAGAGAGTGTTCTGCCGCAGTGCCCTTTGCATATCCGAACGTCCGCCGTTACTTCCGGTCGTCACCGGAAGGAAACAAAAAATTATCATGTTTCAACTTTTTTGACTTGAATTTTTTTAATTTTATTATTCGATAGAGAGGCGTTCAAAACTTCAGAATATGAAATCCGTTTTAAAATCGATCCACGCATTCTCGAGATTTTAAGCTCCAAAGTCTTGAAGCGAGAGTCCGCGTAGCTCAGTCGTTAGAGCGGTGGACTTGTGCCCAGGCGACCCGGGTTCAGTCCCCGAGTATCGAACGTTTTTTCTTTCTTAATTGTGGTTTGTTATACGATTTTATCTTGAAAATGATGGTTTAAAATGTTTTCCGTTTAAATTTTATCATAAATCAAAATAATATCGGTTTTTTTTTCAGTACAAATATGGAGCCTGGTTAGAAATACCGTAAATTTCCTGCTTTGTGACAGTCCTTTTTTTATCAGCAGCTATTTAAATTCAGACGCTCGTAGCAACGCGGACATCATAGTGATGCCGCCGAAGCACTCCTATAATACGACCGCATTACAGCTCGCCGGGTCGCTTTGCCGGCATCAAAGAAATGCCGCCATCTCAATGTCTGTGTGCATACAACAATTAGCGACTGCGGGTAGGAAATATCCCGTTCTCCTAACAATATGCTTATGTTTCAATTATTATACATGACTTTAAATTCAGGGTTGTTCAATGTTTCTCCACATACTTGGATACAGGCATGCATGTATACATGCGTTTATTGACAAATGTGTTTTTTAAAAGCTTATATACATGTTTGAATTGTATATTTACTTCTCTCTCTCTCTCTCTCTCTCTCTCTCTCTCTCTCTCTCTCTCTCTCAGTCAAGTCATGAGCAGTGAATGTCTGAACTCCGCCACTACGATGACATGTGGTGATAACTCTCTCTCTCTCTCTCTCTCTCTCTCTCTCTCGATCGATCGATCGATCGATATACTATTGAAAAAAGTCATTCTAAATATAAGAATAATTTTAAATGTTAAACTGTTGTTCCGGCGGAATGTCTTTGATGCCGGCGAAGTGACCGAGGAGCGAGATACGTCACAATACGGATTTTACAATATCAGTTAAGAAATGGTAGAAAAGAACAGCTATCTCTATAGTCTTTTTTAAGGTGTATTCAAACGGAAGACCTCTTGTTGCTCGCAACGAGCGTCTAGTTTATTTTATGATTCCATGCAATAAACACTTAGCATCTAAGCATGCTCTTTACCATAACTGCGATAGCTACAAACACACACTTGGCGTTTAAGTTCGTCTTTGAAAACAAAACCACATGTATCAGAACTACCAGCTACGGTGGCCGCTATAGGACATATGCTTGGGATATCTTTTATAAATTCTTGGCCACGAAATAAAAGTTTTTCCCACGAAAAAAAATTGGTGGCCACGAACCAAACGTCGTTTCTACAATATAAAAGTAGTTCCCACAAAATAAAATTCGTGGCCCCGAAAAAAAACCCTCGTTTCTATGAAATAAATTGCATTCTTACCTAAAAAAATTCGTTCCAATCAAAAACATTTCGCTTCCACAAATTTAATTTGTTGTAACAAAATGAGAATTGGATGGCTTTAAGAAAAATTAAATGCTTTGCTATCAGTGAACGTCCTTTTTTGTTTAACAAAAATGTGTTGCCTCTATAAATACAATAATCTTACGTTTATTTCGAGGGAACTGTATATTATTAAAGATGGAACATAAGACGTAGTATTGTCATTTTATTTAAAAATATAGAATTCGTGGGAAAGAATTTTATTTCGTGACCACAAATTTTGTTTTGTGGCCACGAATTTTATTTCATGAAAACAACTTCATTTCGTGGCCACCAATTTTATCTTGTGCTTTCAACTTTTATTTCTTGGGAACGACTTTTATTTTGTGACCACGAATTTTATGTTGTGGCCACAAACTTTATTTCGTGTGAATGACTTTTATTTTGTGGCCACGAATTAAAAAAAATATCTCTAGCATATAACCAGCCGAAGTTACGGTAGCGATAATTTTATTAGGTAATTTAAAAAGTTGCTCTGAGATGTCTCAACGGTTTTTGTTCGATATCTTATAGCGTATCATAGAATAGAGATTTAACAAGTCTTATTTTGGTAAGATTGGTGTTTCAAAAAGCGTCACGATTATTGATATATTGATCATTTTCTTCTACAAGTACGCATATATCAAATATCAATATCACCTTTCTTCTTCATTAGCATAATGATTTTATTATTTTAATCAACAGGTCTGTCAATACCCTCCAGTTCCAACAATGGTTCAAAGAACAGCTTTGGTAAGAGAGCCCCTGATCATGAAGGCTCATTTGCCTTGCTTTATCATGTTACAGTCAGTTTAATAGTTCTTGCAGCAGTGTTTCTTATATCGTACCTTGGTTTAACTATTCATCAATGTATGTTCAGAAACAAATTTGTCGTTTAATAAATCCTCCAAATGTTGACAATTCACGGAGAATACGCCCGTTAAGTTTTTGTATCTATTTATGACAGCATAATGGACAATTGAAAGTATATCTAACCAGTTATATAATGACTTTTGGGTTGTCTTTTTACTTATATTCTATGTAATAGGTCGGCGATTTACAGCTATACCTAGCTAGTATTTTTATCGATAACGGATATTGTGTTTGAGTGATTCAGATTTTACAGTTCACTTCTAGCTTTATATCTACTAATTTTCAAAAAACTTAACTGACTTTGTCTGACATCTACAAGGGTTGTTCGGAAATTATTGAGACAACACAAATGTAGCTCTTTCATATCTTTTTCATCTGTATGTACACATTTTAATTATGCAAGGCTCTTAAAACCGGGGTGGGATGATGAAACCGGCAGATATGTTGCAATCACTATTAAAATACAACTCCTTTGGAAATAATGTTTTTCCATTGTGATTGGGAATATACTCTTTTATAAGAATTACTATGCAACCACTACTATTGAAATACACCCACTATTGATATTTATTGTATATATCAAGAGTAGTTGGAAAAATGTTTCGTTATATATGTATTGTCTCCCGCTTTCACCGAATGGTTGCAACACAGCTAGTGCTATATTCCATTTTAATTTGTATATTTTTTTGGATAAAGTTATTTCCCTTTCATGCTTAAAAAATTATGATTTATGATTCCTTATTTGATTTATCTGACTACATGTATGACTAATACGATTTATCAAATAAAAATATGTTTGTTGATGAGTTGCATTAAAATAATCTCATGTGATTTCTGAGTAAACTAATTGTTTAATTTTTACTTTTTGGACCTCATGAATCAATATAGACCTGCAGCTATGCAAGGAATAGGTTATCTGTGTCAATATATGAACTGCAGGTGACCCTTATGCACCTTCCATTGCATTTTGATATTTACGAATTTTTGGAAACTATAAATAAAATAGACTAATATATTAGTAACTGTAGTAAAATGATGGCATGTTACCTCTCATTGTTAACGTTTTACATGATGGTGAGATAATACACTACATAAACTACATATCTGCAATCAATAAAACATACGATGTTGAATAAGTTGTGCATAAATACCTGATGAATAAAAGTGTTTTTTTTTTCAAATATTGTTAGTATATATGGCACCATCATGACGGTTCAGAAGAGGTTTGAAAACACTTCGCCAAATACGTCTCAAAAACAAAATAGGGGGATGAATGACTTAGAAATCGCGAAAAAGATTATTCCATAAAATGGGAGTCCTTTGATGATATTGTTGTCCGCTAATATGATATGTATCTGCGGGTGAATTTATGCTTACAATTGTGTTCTCCAGTTGAATTTCGGTGACGCTGTAGCTGGGATGTTTTTTTTCCACAGACTGAATATATTTGTCAATGTCCTTTTTTAAGTTGTGTTGATTTGATTCATAAACATAAAATTGTAATTGTTTTTAACATTTCGGAACGTTTGCCGGCATCTGTGCCCCCTTTATCAGTGAGGCTTGCTATACATGTTAAAACCCTTTTAAAAAGAAACATAGACTACTATCTAGTTTGCTTATCAAAACAAGCCGTCAAACATTGATTTTTTTTTTCGAATTCGCGGAAAAAAGTTATTTAATATATTGTTTTAATTAAAATATACAGTCCCGGATCAAGTCAGACGAGAGTTATTACGTTCAATGTATTTTTATCTATTAGCAAATGGCTGGACAGATCATCAGTAGTAGACCCCGCCGCCTTCATCAGAACATCATATCAGAGATTGTCATGTTCTGCCCAAAGAACAGAAATTTTGTTAAAACGGTTTTAAATTCAAAAATATACTATTGGTCTTCTTTTTTTTAAATTTTGCAATTACCTTTGCTGTTGGGTGTTTCAAAATGAATGTTTAAATTTAGCAAACGTTTATCAAAAACACTTTCTTCATGGAGTGCATCGTTTCAGCTGTATCTGTGCATTAAAACTTGTTTTTGTTTATCTCAATAACATGACCATTTGACACAAGTTTGAACACCTAGTGACAAAGGGTATTGTTGAAAACTTTTATTTTGACCAATACTCCAGTATTTATTCATGTTCAAATAAACCTATGTAGATTTACCAACAATAGAGAGGTTTCTACTATTTTTTTCGCAGAATTCTTTTATTCAAATATCAAGAGGGATCAATTATCTTTTGTTAAGAATCATCATACACTTCGTAAAGATCAAAATCAAATATTTTTCAACTTTATATTTTAGGTTTCGTAGATTAAATATGTTGCTTACATGTATAACATAGTAAAACAAATATCGAAGAATATAAGAAATGGTGGATTGTCTCAAATTTAGACTTAGAAAGAAGGAAAGATAATGCCAGGAACACTTGTAGTCCAATAATCAGTTATTATGGATCGTGTTATCAAATCAGTAGTAAGATCTTTTCTTACAAAAGGCAGTGTTTTTTCGTAATTGGTTCATATTGCCTTCACAAATGCAAATCTTTGTCAATGGTAAGTGACTGTTTAATCTTATTCAACATTGTGCTTACACGTAAACTATTATTGATAACATATAATCGTTAAAAATATATTGTATGTTAAAATATGACAAATAGATAGCATACTCTCTCAGGTGTAACATATTTTATGCTATTCAAATGAAAATATTAATTTGCAGTTCTTAAAATAAAAGGCACTGAAAAAGTCAACATGCCAGTTTTATATTATGAATAGTTTTAAAACGGAAATTAAATAAATTATTTTCATTTTTAATATTATAAGAAAATAACTTTATTTTCATGAAAGCGGAAGGAAAAAAACAGTTACAGTTAATTCCTGTATATAAAAGTATAGATAATTTTGCTTTATACCTAGAATTTAATATCTTACAGCATGATATTTTTTTTCTAGTTATTTATCATATTTAAGATAAGAACTTGCTAAGTTTAATATAGCAAAAGGGAATCAAGATTATGGTTTAATTAAATATTCAATGCTATAACTATGCAATAAATCCTTAGAAACATCAACTATTTAAGTAATAAATGTAGCTGTAATTCCTTATTTTTCTCTTTGAAGGTATCCGATCCATATTAGGACCTAATTTTTCTAAGCTTAAATATCCATCATGTATTAAATACCTTGATGCTAATTCAAAGCATTTTAGAGTAGAAAAAGATTTACCGAGAGAAATTTTCAAAAATATTATTAACTTAGCAATAATTATTTAATGAAAATTGCATTAAGGTCATGGGGACAAGCACATTTTTTTTAAATAAAAAAGTAAATAAGAATATCAATAAATGCTTTGGTGGAAAGATGTATTTAATCATTAGAAATACAAAAACTATTGAAAATAAATTCTATACCGTATAGATTTGTTTAGAGATAATTTTTATAGAATAAGAGCAAAGGGGGACAACTCTTCCAGAAGAGGAAAAGGTCATTTAATAGGACACATTTCGCTCTTATATATTGGATACTTAAACATGAAAATTATGTCCAAGTATATTGAGTATTAAGCCCATACATATCTGTTATGCATCCAAATTCATTGAATCTGGGGCTATTATAGGTCGGATACCTTAAGGAACTTTGACAACCGAGATCAGGTTTTGTATCAAAACTAGACTTCTATATTATTTTCACAGTTGATTGTACAGAATCATGCAAGACTTAATAAAATAAAACAAGTATTTACTGAGCTGCTATAAAGCAGTAACCTAGCATTACATTCGTCAAATGGAGAATAAACTCCACATCAAATATTAATCTGATCCTACCTCTATCTTGGAGGTCCGTGTTGCTCTGCTTTGAATTTGTATTTCGTTTTATGGATTTTTGAGATGGTTGACGGTTTGTTATTGTCATTTTTTCATCAAGCTAGTTATGCCAAGATATCCCTAATTATATCAACCATGCTAGTTTGAATATTTCAAGTTGTAACTTAAATAAAGACTGGCCCCAAAACTTTAATATACTACATGTATGAACTATGCAGATGGACTGTAATTCCATATAGCAAAAAACGTTCGTGTAACAAAAAATTGCAAACGAATTCCTTACATATTAGAATGCAATACCTTGTCAAATATTTAAAAAAAATACCTGCATAGTACGTATTAAACAAGAGAGAAATAATAGAGACCGGGGCCTGCAACGCTTCTAATCTCTATAGGTTATTGGCGAAGATATATTTATCAAGCGACTTATTGCAAGAATTTTAAAGAATTGCCATCAAAAACCTTCAACATTAAATCACGGGTATATATATGTGTGTGGAAAAACTATATTGAAAAACAATTTTACAAGAAAAACGTACATGTACATGTGCAATTGCAACTTGTTTATAACATATGATCGTGCACAGAACAGTCAATATATATGGAGTCCGTAAATACAAGTGAAAACAAGAGAAAGTCAAAAGAGCAACTGAGGGATGTGAACAACATTTTTAATCCACGTTGTGAGTCATTCGTGCGACAAGGCAAATAAGGCTGTTTCTTCTGCGACAAAAATAATTATGTTCGAGTGTTCCATACAATCTGCAAATCCTGGCATGATCTCGATTGTAACGTTACTGTTTATATTTCCCTGAAGTGAGATGTTGGCATCCCTAAAAAGTTATTCGACACTTCATTTTTTACTTTATCATAAAGCACATTAAAGAAACTGTATTTGATGTTCATGATGTGTTTTTTTTTTAATTGGATAAATGTTTTATCCCATATGAGATAAATGCAACGTATAGAAGTCAACTAATTACATGTATCTGATAATAACTGCCTTTAACATAAGGAAAAATTAGTATCATATATGACAGATATTACTCTTTTTGCATTTTATTCTATACTGAAGGGCTTAATAATTGATAATGAAAATTAATACGTGAATTTGACTTCAAAAAGATCGGGGATTTCCAAAGTGATACGATGAGTTATCTTCTCTCTTGTCGGCCAGATTTATCTTCATTCTTGAAGCCTAGTAAAATATCACTTTTCTCATCGCGTTCGAGTATGCATACAATTAGACATTAAATTTAACTTAAAATGAATGATGACGTTATCCTCGGTTATTTTAAATATTTGAAATGATATACAAGTATAAGTGATTGTGATGCAAGAAGACTTAATGTTATTGATTAATTTAAGAGTTCAATTCCTTTAAGTTTACATTTCCTTGTTCTATATGAAAATGTTTAAATTGAGTATAGAGTTTGCAACGGAAACAAATTCAGAAAATTTAACTAATTTCAAAATCAACGAGGAAGACGGAAACGGGGACAGCAATTTTATTGCAGATATGTTAAGTGTATGCATCATATATGTTGTGTTTTTACATGTCATTGTAACTTATTCCAAAATATGTCAAGGGTAAGTTTCTATTATTCTATCAAATTCAGTAAAATTGATTTTACTTTCAATGTCATATTTAAGGCAATACTTTTATGTTATTGATTCAGACATTCCAATGAACAATAAAATTCTGATTTTATTCTTAATAGTGGATAAACTTTGATGCTCATTTTTTTTTCGAAGACCAAATGGGAGTGAATGCTGTTCTGGATATGCTTGGAACGAAAGCCTCAAGAAATGCACACGTAACTATATTTTAAAATATGTTTCATTATCTACAGAAAGTATTTAACAATAGTTAATTTAAAGGTAGTAGGGTCGTTTTTTTTTTTTTGGAAAAGACTGTAATGAAAAATGTCCATTTCCTTCGTATGGCGGTAACTGTCAGTCCATATGCAAATGTAGCAATTATAAGTGTCACTATGTGTTTGGGTGTAAACGTCCAGTATCAGGTAATATATATTTATGAGCATTCAATTTTGATTTTTATTCAGTTTTGTTTTATCTATATACTGTCTTTAAATGGTGATTACCTTTAAGATTGCGAGAATGGCAAAATAGGCTCGTATTGTGAACTTCTCTGTCCATACCCAAGTTACGGAAAAGAATGTCAGCTAGAATGCCATTGCACGAAGGATCTATGTGACCCTGCGAATGGGTGTAAAGGTAAGAGGGTGTAAATTGTTATCCATGACTTGAAACGCTCTTTTAACTATCTATAAAAGAAGGTTTGAGTACCTATCACTCCTTTTATATCACTACCGACTTTTCAATTAAACATTTCTAAGTTTTGCATGTGTTCGTGTTAGGAATTCAAAACGTTTACTTATAAAGAAAATCTTATGTTCATAAAAGTTCATATAAAAGCAACGGCCAACCAAAGTTTCTACGATAAGCTGTGTGACGTCAAACATAATACTTTTTGACCCGTTAAAAAAGTTCATACGAATATCAATTGGTTTTGCTCTTTCGAAATTTCATATGCAAGGAAAAATAAATGCAAATATATAAAAAAAAAAATGTTTTGTTAACCGTGCCGCGTTTCCTACAAGAAATATAACGCTATTGAAATATTGTTTCTCTTATAGATTTGACAGGCACAACAGAAACATTACCCCTGAAGGGAACTACTAGCATTCCACATTCAACTAATTCAGTGTCTTCATTTAGAGAATTTAATAGTAAAAATCTAATTTCAAGTGTTTCTAGAGTAAAGGGGGAACAAGGCGTTGCAGTGTAAAATTATTTCTCAGTGATTTTTTTTTGTTGCTTTTTTAAACACATTAACATTAGGATGTCCTCTACAGCATATATCATTTTCATGACTTCTTTCTTACCTTGCAAGGTAGATATTTTGATAGAAATTGTCTCTCGTTTTTTGGCATTATGAATTTATTTTTTTGACAATTCCAATCTTCTGCAATAATCATTTTATTTGATGGAATTTATTTCCAAATTATATTCATTAATTTTATTAACCGAAACACATTTCAAAATTATTTACATCATTGGCTTTTTTACATAGCAATATATAGTTTTAAAATTAGCACTTCAAAATTATATTCATATATCAACCTTAGCATATGCTTTGTTACTTATAAAATTTTCATGGCCACTTTCTTGGCATTCAAGGGAGATTCTACAATAGTAATCACTTCTACCCCTTTTTCTGGAATTATGACTTGTGCCAATTTCTGTTTTGAATCATCATTAACGTAATACATTCTTTCGATTTATTAATTAACACGAAATAATAATGATAATCATAATATATTTTTGATTATCTTAACCGCTTATGAATTTGTACATTTACATTTCTAAAATTGAAAATGTTCAATTTTTTCCATCTCATGTTGTGAAAATGACTACTTTAGAGCTGTAAAGGACGGGAAAAAGACCTTTCAAATCATGCTTGACGCCATACTGGATAAATGACATCAATGCATCATACAATTAAATCAATTATGACGTCATAATAGAGTTATTAGCAAATCAAACATCATTGCAATGACACGTGATCAGTGTCCTGTATCCCCCTAAATTCATCAATTAAGTATGATAAAATGTTATTTCATACAATTGTGTTATAATGCAGTTTGATTTAAATCTTAATCATTTATGTTTAATTTGTTCAACTGTTATCCAGAGAGTACCAAATTTACCATCGTGGCCAGTAAGAAGGGAGCTTCTCACATTTTTAAGTCAACATACAACACTTCTCCAATTATGGCATACGGTAAGAATTTTAATATATGACAATCATATTAATCTTGACTTGTTTAATCGCTTTTCTTCGATGGGCTATACAAGGTATAACATACCCCAAATGGGATCACCTAAAACCAAATTTTAAAGCTTTTAATTCATATGATAAGAAGGTTTTTTACGTCAAATTTAATGTTTGATTTTATTATTTTGTTTAAAAAGTCCGTTCGATTAGAATTATGATTTTTTATGATTTCTACAAACAAAAAACACAAAAACCTATTATCTAAGCCAATTTGATTAAAATCCATCAGTTCTGATACGCTACCGCTCTTGAACATCTGAATCAACTCGCTTAGGTGGCAGGGGATAGGTTTTTTGGTCGAGGAAATGTGAGGCAGATAGTGTTCATATATGTGATCTAATTTTTCAGTGGATTTCTAATTTTGCTAAATTTGGTTTGCATGCAGAGGACACATGGCCCCGACCCTTGATAAGTTTTAAACATTTCAGAATAAAACAAGTACAACTTACATATAGCACTAAAAAGAATAGCCAGGGACGCTCTCATAATTTTCTGAAAAATTGCCCTTTTTCATATTTTCACGGGTCCAGCACCACGTTCCAGTCCCGAGCAACTGCCAAAAACTACTATAATATTTGTAGCTTAATGTATACCCATGCAAACAATCACCAATTAATGGGCGGTCAATCACCTTCTTTTCGAGTGACATTTCGTGTTCTGAACCCACCCTACTTTTTAAGCACAAAACCGAAGACGAAAATTTTGGACACAGTTTCGCATTTTCATTCCATATCTTATGAAAAGTTCTACCAGTATTAAAGTTGCATATATCAATGAAATGGACATGAGCTCCTCTATCTACAAAATGAATGCAATAAACATTATTATGACGGGGTTTTTCATTCGAAACTATCCCCTGCCACCTTAGAGCTCACGTCCAATCGACCCTATGATAAACCAATCAAGTGGCCTGCAAGTTGCTGGCAAAACTCTGTCAGTGAAATATTAGTGTTCATTCAAGGTGGTAGCCTCGTCGAAAAACATACTACTCCCAAGAAAAAACGTGTTGGTATGTTGGTATAAAAACTCCACTTGAACGCTTCAAATACACGGACATTTTGTTTTTGCTTTTTTTTCTCTTGGACAGTATTTAAGAAACGCAAGTTTTGATTCGTTAAAAAAGAATATGACCTCAATTTTAGAGATTTTCATGTAGTTTGGACGTGACCTCTAAGCTGATTGATTTAGATGTCCTAGAGCGGTAGCGTATTAAAAGAACTAATTTTAATAAGATTGCAGCTAAGCATACACTTTACCATGACTTTAATATCTACAAAACACACCCTTGTTGTTTATGTTCGTCCTTGACAAAAAACACACCGAGCTACCAGCCAAGATGTTGGCAGCGGTAATTTTATTGGGTAATTTTAAAAGTTAACATGGGGTGTTCCCGACTAGCTGTTGTTGGAGTTTGTATGGAGTACCATCGGAAAACGCTTTAACTAGTTTTTTGAATTTGATATAATTTTTTCTAGCTGTGATCGCCATGTCAGATATTTATACACAATAGCCTAAAATGCATTGATATTGACATGATAATTCATTGATTTATTCAACAGGTCTGCCAATACCCTCCAGTTTCAAGAATAATTCGGAAAAAAGTATATGTAAGAGAGTTCATCAAGGTTCAACTGAGTTGTTTCGTCATGCAATTGTTAGCTTAATAAGTATTGCAGCGGTGCTGCTAATATTGTACAGTGGCTTAAGTATTCAACAATGCAAGTTTAGAAGTAATTTAACAAATACACCTTATTCTGAAAAAGTTTAGCTACCGAAATATATCTTTTGTTTGTGTATCATTTATAAAATCGATACATGTAGTTGATTTTGTCTTTGTAATTGCTGAATCATTAAAATAAAAGCAATATATGTACTTAAATAAAATGTCTCATCTATTGGTTAACGATGAATTAGACATCGAAGAGAAAATACTAGATAATTTTATTGGTCACAAAAGTTCGATTTCTTAATAATATTAATCGATCATGCAAATATGTTGTTTTGAAATCTGCATTAGTAATTCGTGAAATTTTGTCGAATTTTAACGAAATGAACATAATAAAATACAAAACCAAACCTGGCTTTACATAAGTTTTGCGTCTTAAATGTCGAAAAAAAAACACGTTTATTTATCCCCTACCGGTGAAAACTATAGTCTTTATCGCAGTTTGTCGGTTATTTGTCCCAATTTTTGTTTAAGATTTTTTTCGTTATGATTTTGCGAATTATTTTTAAACTTCATGTGTAACATCAAAATGATAAACTACAGATGTTTGATTTGTATTACTTTTAATCGACTAGAAATTACGCAGTTAAGTTTCTTAATGCGACTCACATTTGAGAGCAGGTCAGTGGTCTACTTGACCAGTATTCTAAAGAAATAAAGGTAAGAAAAGACAGTAAAGAATGAATAATTTGACTGTTATTTTCAATGCAGCTTCATTAATTTTCTCCAAAATCGTTTCGGAGCGATTCTGCATTTTTTTGCTACATTACGGGTATATGGGAGGCATTTTAACTGTGGTGAAGGCCTGTCCCGAGACACAGTTAGATTATTCTAATTAAGCATAAAAATACAAACTATTTTTGTGGAAAAAATTAAAAGGTTTTACTTTTTATCTGAGTCACAATTTCCAAGTTTTGCTCATATATTATTTTTTTATACGAATTTCAAATGGTATCAAATATTCTGAGACACCCTGTACATGTAGATTATCAACACTTTCGTTTCATTTGGGCTTTCTTACAAGAGCGATTTTGACAATTTGTGGGCCTAGTTCTTTTATGAATAAGCATTTTATGAATTTCATTTGCGATTCAACAATGAAGAGGGAAACTATGATATTAAGCGAGAACAGGAACAAATGTTTTATACATGTATATGTATCATTTTATTGTATATTTGTTTGCAGATATCTTTAGAGTAAGCATCATATATATTGTTCCTATATTGTTGTTGTAACATAATATTCAAAATTTGTAGAGGGTAAGTCAAACTACTATATCATAAATAAGAAACGCTAATCTTACATTTTAATAGTTCATAATTTAAAATAATAAAACTATTAATTTTAAAAATAATGATACAAGTTTCATTGAAGTAAACCATTAAAATCCAAAGATGTTCATCTACATGTATTTCATATCCGGACTCTTTTTTTTTGGAAGACAAGATAGTCTGAAATGCTGTTTTGGTTACGTTTGGAACAAATATTAGAACAAATGTAAACAATAGTATATAAGTTTATGTTTATTTTCTGCATAATCATACTTTTACATGTAATTCAGTAAACAAATAACTGTGTTATAAAGGTTGTAGGGATGGATTCTTTAATGTGGTAAATATCGATATCGAGCACCTACATATAGAGTGAACTCCCTGTCCTTTTGTAACCGTAGTAGTGATGTCACAATGTGTATGGATGTGTTAATGGGGTGTCAGGTAATTATCTATGATACCATTAAAATTTATGACAAAATTACAAAATTTGGTGTGTCTAAAATTAGTTATTTAGGGGGAACAGGGAGTTGCAGTGTAAACTTATTTGTCAATGATTTTTTTTGTTTTTTTAAACACATTAACATTAAGTTGTCATCTACAGCATATATCATTTTCATTACTTCTTTCTTACCTTGCAAGGGATATATTTTGATAGAAATTATACCCAGTTACTGCCCTTATGGATTTTTTTTGACAATTTCAATTTTCTGCAATAATTGTTTTATTTGATAAAATTTATTTGCAAAGTATATTCATTAGTTTTAAGAACGGAAACACATTTAAAAACTATTTACATCATTGATTTTTTTACATAGCAATATAATAATTTTATCAAAATATTGCTAAAATCAGCACTACAAGTTTTGTAGTTTTTGATTCTAAATTTTAACAAAATGTGATGGCACATAAAAACTTCTCAATGAATTTATAAAAAAAAATCATATTTCAACCTTAACATCTGCTTTATAACTTATTTTCATGGCCACTTTCTTGGCATTTAAGGGATATACTACAATAGGAATCACCCCTACCCCTTATTCTGGAATTATGGCTTTCTGTGACAATTTCATTTTAGAACCATGAAAAAAGTAATACATTCTTTAGATTTATATATTAACACGAACAGAATAATAATCAGAATATATATATGATTATCTTAACCGCTAATGAGTTTGTACATTTACATTTCTAAAATTGAAAATGGTAAATTTTTTCCAACTTCTGTTGGGAAAATGATTACTTTAGAGCCGTATAGTACGGGAAAAAGATCTATCAAATCATGTTTGACGTCATAATGGATAAATGACATCATAGCATCATGCAGTCAAATCAATTATGACGTCATAATAGAGTAAGCACATCAAAGCATCATTGCAATGAAAGTCACGTGATACGTGTCCTGTTCCCGCTTAAAAAACGTGAACATGAGAAAGAGCTAGAGCCACGAAGCATCAAAATATGCCTTAAAATATTCACAAAACTCAATTTTAAAACAATACAAAATGTAATTACTTGTGATGTAGGGCACGATATTCTGCTTCTATGCATATGTATTTTTTTCACCTCGGCCCCACCGTTAAGCACATGCGCAACATCAAACATAACATGTTTGTTAAAAATAGCTGAAAATTGTAGATTTTACTGCAGTATTTCCCAATTTTTTTTTTTTTTTTTTTTTTATATTGATATTTTTATAGATATGTTTTGTACATTTATTCGTCAACATCAATTTTCCATATAACATAGGTACAAAAGGACGTTGTAACTTTGAAAAATTGTCCTTTGAAAATTGTGTTCCTTTCAGGAACTTTTTTTTTTTTTTCTTTTTTTTTTCTTTTTTATTATTATTATTAATTTTATATAAAACAATTTACAAAATTGTGGTCATCAATAACTTATACATAAATATGAATTTCAATTGAAATCATTATTCGTTTTCAAGTATATAGGTACACAATGATATATATAAGAAAACATACATAATAACAGATAATGTATCGTACGAAGACATAATAATACATGTGAAATATAAGAATGTTACATTCATCGGTTTACGTATTAAAATAAGTTGAACCCCTGGCTTACCCGGTGGACATAACATCTACATATTCATACAGTCCATCACTACGTCCCCGGGTAAAGCGCTAATACACATAGACAGCCCCTATGTGTATCGGGTATATTATTGTTTTGAAAAGAATTACAGATGTCAAAGTTTAGCTATCAAAAGTTGAAAAAGCTCATTTTCTTTTGTATTTTTTAGCTTTGTCAGAACTGCACAGTGTGTCGTCAAATACTCTTTGAATGAGTTTTTTATCAATAAAATTGATTCGGGTAAATTTTCAAGTCTACAATACATTTTACATTTGTATATTCTATATGCAATAAATGACAAAAAATAATTATATAATTTGGTGACCTGTGTTTCTTCCAGGTAGAACCCCACCACAATATTTTTCCATTTAATATCAAAATTTAAGCACTCGCTTGCCGCTCTCCAAATTTTTTCTACATTAACACAATCAAAAATAAGGTGTTTCGAATTTTCAATTTCGTTACAATGTTTGCATTTAGCAGTGATATTTTTATTCCATTTGCTCACTAACAGATTATTACATAAAGATTATTCAGTAGTTTGTAATTAAACTCCGCTAAGGCTTTGTCTTTGGTATTTTTAATTTCCTGTGTGTATATTGATTTCCATGCATTTTTGCTTTCCAACTTAAATTCTTTTTCTAATTTAGATTGTGTACAAGGTGCTTGAAATCTACGTTTTATCAATCTTGAATAAAAAGTCTTGGTGTTGTGTTGATGGGAAATTATTGGTATTTGTTTTGTTTGTAAATATGGAATTTTTGAAAAATCATATTTGAGTTCAAATTTGGTAAATATTTGTTTTATTATTTTGTATTCACATAGCCAGTTTGTTCTTTTGCGCAAAGTATCGAATATATCAGAGGAACTTTTTAATGTTCCACTCTCTTCAAAAATATCCTTAACGTATAGAATTCCACTTTTAATCCAATTTTCAAAGCAGATTGTCTTACCTTTAAAATTAAATATTTTATTTGACCAAATAGGTTGTAATAAAAAAGATTCAGTAGAAAAGGCAGGTGTTTTGGTTTGGGTATCATCTTTACATAAATTATAGCATACAAAAGCTTGCTTGTAGAACTCTGGAAAGTTATTAATTATACCATAGTCTTTGGCAACTGTCTCATTTGTATTCATCAGATATTCGATATCAATTTTTGTAGCCTTACAGAAACTGTTTAAAAAATGCTTAATATTGTGTTCTGTACTGAGTAAACGTGGAATCCACATAGCCTTAAGGGCCGTAAATTTAGATTCTATATCGACAAGACCTATTCCTCCCTCATATACTTCACCTATGATCGTATTTCTTTTGATCCTATCTGTTTTATTCCACATGAAATTAAATATAAGCCTTTTAATATTTTTAATGAAATCATTGTCGGGTATTTCCAAAATGCTTGCTACATATATAAGTTTAGAGATTGCTAATGTGTTTATTATTGTGCATTTTCCAAATATTGTTAGTTTTCTTTTTTTCCAAGATTCAAATAACGTTTCCATTTCATGAAAGATTTTCATCCAGTTTTTATTGTAACACTCGATTTTATCATGACCAATGTGTATACCTAAGCATTTAACTGATTGGTTCGTTACATGTATTCCTTCCACATTGTTGTATTGGTTTTTAAGAGTGCCCAGAAGGACGCATTCTGTTTTAGATAAATTTATTTTTGATCCTGCGAGTTTACAAAAGATGTCAATGCTTTTAATGGCTTGTTTAAGGGAATCTATATTCTTTAGTGATAATGTCATATCATCTGCATGTTGGATGTTTTTAATTTCTTTTTCTAAATTTTTAACAGTAAATCCGTTTATTAACCCGTTGTTTTTTATTTTATCGGATAAGATTTCAGCGACGAAAAGATATAATAATGCTGAAATAGGACAGCCTTGTCTAATTCCTCTTTGCATTTGACATGTTCTTGAAATCCATCCATTATTTTTCAATCGAAATATTGGGTTTTTATATAAAATTTTAATCCAGTTTATAAAATTGGTTCCAAAATTAAAAGTCTCTAACGTTTTGAATAAAAAATTCCATTCAACAGAATCGAAAGCCTTTTCAAAATCCAAAAAGAGGAGTAGCCCTTCTTGATTATTATTTTCGCAATATTCAAAAATGTCTAGAATTAGTCTAGCATTTGTACCTATAAATCTTCCCTTTATGTACGCTGTTTGCTCATTACTTATATATTCATCTATCACTTTTTGTAATCTGCGTGCAAATATAAACGCAATGATTTTATAATCCGTGTTTGTCAAGCTGATAGGTCTGTAATTTTTTAATAGATATTTTTCACCTTTTTTGTGGATAAGAGAGATAACTGCTAGACGTTGAGAAAATGACATTTCATTTGACTGGAAAATTTCTTTCAACATATTAAAAAAAAGTGAAGATAGTTGATCCCAAAAACATTGATAAAATTCTGCTGGCAATCCGTCAAGCCCGGGAGCTTTATTACTTTTCATACTCATTACTGTATCTTTACATTCATCTAAGGTTGGAAATTTATCACAATTGTCTTTAGCTGTAGTAGAAAGAGTTTTAATACTACTAGATTCTAGATAATTTTCAATGTCTAAGTCGTTTACATTTTTTGTATCGTATAAATTCTCATAGAAATGACACATTTCACCTAAAATTTCGTCATCTGTTGTTACGTTTTCCTGTTTTTTATTCTGTAGTTCGTAAATTACGTTTTGTGTTTGTTGTTTTTTTTCTAGACCTAAAAAATATTTTGTGTTCTTTTCACCTTCATTAATCCATTTTGCACGTGATCTTATCTGAGCACCTTTAGATTTTCTATCATAAAGTTCATTTAGCTGAGTCTCTAAGTTTCTTTTCCTAAACATATCAATTTCATTGTAAGGCAAAGATTCTATATTTTCAATTTCTTTTTCTATATATAATAATTTCTTTTTAAATCTGTTTGATTGTTTAACGGAAAAAATTATAGAGAATTTTTTAACCTCCTCCTTCAAAAATTCCCATTTTTGTATAAATGTTTCATGCGTATTGGAGATATTTTTTATGATTTCAGAAATTTGCTCTTTGTATTCTTTATTTTCTAGAAGAGACGTATTAAGCTTCCAATAACCACCACCCTTTTTATTATCAAAAATATTTAGATCAAATTGTATCGATTTGTGATCGGACATTCTATTGCCGTTAGAATGGGTGTCGGGAATTTTTTTTAATGCTAAATTATTAGTTTTTAAAGATAAGTTTTCACTCATAAATACATAATCAATCCTACTTCTTGGTGTATTATTTGCATCGCACCAAGTAAATCCATCGGAGTGTTCATTTTTTTCTTTCCATAGATCTAGACATTTCATTTGTTTAATAATTTCTTTCAAAAGTTTTGAACTCTTATCAGTAGTACTGTTCAACTTACAGTTGAAGTCACCACACAAGATAGTATTTGATATATTATTTGAGTTATTATTAATAAATGTTTTCATTCTTTTAAAAAATTGAATTCGGTGTGATTCATTATTAGGGGCGTAAATATTTACCAAAGTTAAATCAGTTTCGCCTATTTTTACGTTGATCAAGATTTTGCGTCCATCATTAGAACTGTGCCTATTAATGATATATATATCTAAATCTTTCTTAAACAAAACTGATACACCTTTACTATAAGAAGAGTCTGAAAAACAATGAATAGATTTTCCTCGCCAGTTACAATTGTAATTAAATTCGTTCTTTTGGATATTTCCCAAATTTGAATGTGGCCACACTTGAGTACCTCTTTGAAACTTTTAAAACTGAGAGATATTGCAGATATGCATCTGCCTGCAAAATTTCTTAGAGGTACTCAAGTGTGGCCAAAATGTATTTTACAAATTTTGAAAATTTTAGTAACAGAAAATAAAACAGACCACTCTATTTTAAGGTAATTATTTGCTTAATTTTTATTGAAATAGCAGAAATTGTTTAATAATTATGAAAAATTATTTGTGATTATTTACAAAATCATCATTTTATTGAATATTTGAGGAAGAGATGCATATAAACTGAACTTTAACAAATTTTATCTAGTAATTTTATACTGTGTATTCATGCTTACATCGTGCATCATCAATGACGTCATAGTTTGACGTTTGCGACGTCAGTTGAATCTGTACACTGAATATTGAGTTTTTTCAGTATTTTGCTAATAGAACTTACTAGTAAAGTCTGCATTTTTAAAAGTATTATTTTTATGTACCACGGTATTATTCAATGGCAAAATTAACATTGTACGTACGTTGATGGCGACAAATAAGTAAACATTCCTATACCTTTATGTAGAATAAGCGATAGCATGTATAAGTAGCTAGTTGTGGGCCGTTTTTTTTTTTTTTTTTGTCAAACAGTTAAATGCATTAAACGAAAGGAAAGATGCAAGCGATTTTTTTTAAACTTGTTAAAAAAGCGTTTCTGAATTCCACGGGAGAAAGACAGCCGATATCACGTGTAAACATTTACATGTATGATAAACTTAACTTATTCCGTCAAAGAAGCTTGATTATCTAATTCCCAAGTACAGCTGTAATTGAATATTTAGCCATCGTTCCTTGCATTAAAAATATTGCCAATGCATTCGTTTTTACGTTATCAGTCACCTGTTGATTCGTCGCGTGGTCAATGTATTTCCGGTGAACCGTTACATGCAGTTATTGTAAGATCGATCGTGTCCGTTTCGATGAAGACGACTTTTGGTATACACAGCTAAGTTTATACATGTTCAACATGTGTACTATATAGAAGTCTTATCTTAATTGTGATGTCTTTGTTGATAATTTGCCCAATAAAAAAAAATTACCCTAAATGTGTGTACATCGGCGACTTTTGCCTATAAAATTATCGATTGAAATTTCCTTCGATTATTTCATGCATACTAAATCTAAATAAAGTTTGCCTTGTATGGCATATAAAAAGGATTCAGATTGCTGGGCCCTTTCCTTAAAAAAAACAACGATGAGTGCAGAGAGATTTGAAATGGTATTTGTTTCTATTCCCCCCCCCCGTCTAAAAAAATCAATCGATTTTCAGCAGAGTTATTACAAATCTATATATTATAACACAAATTCAACATACTTGCTATGAATTCGGCTTATCAAGACAATTTTACGACATTATTCATGTGCTACTGCTTGGCTGTGAAAAATCAAATGTTTATAGAAATGTTCATTGTAACCATCTTCGCTTCCATATAGTGAACCCACATTCTCTCTCTCTCTCTCTCTCTCTCTCTCTCTCTCTCTCTCTCTCTCTCTCTCGACATTTACGGATGGTTTATCACTAATAACAGTTCTCAAAAGACATATGCATATCACTCGAAACACATAAAATGTAAATGAATAGACATTATGTTACGGCATATCGAGAAATCGATATTCTTTTTTCATTTAATTAATGAACATTAAAACGCTGCTGTTATATCATTCCTTTGTTCCATCAGTCAAAAGTTTTACTTTGGACATGCAGTCCGATATTAGTGAGTTTCTTAATATCAGACCGTTACCAGTGGTTACAATACTGGTATCCTTTAAAATCGGGCTTTCTCATGTATATATATCAACAATGAAATTCAATGGCAGTGTTTTAAATACGATATATGCCTTAAACACTTCCGTATGAAAAAAATATCAGTCAGTTCTCGGCTGTAACGGGCCTCGAAACTGTTTAATATTATTTCACACAGAACTGTTTTCGGCATATATCCATTACATATATATACAGTCGCTGAAAGGTTTTCCCACTTGAACATTGAGTGCACTCTGAGCGAACGGTTAGCGCACGCTGAGCGGAATTGGAGAGCGCTTATGAACAGTGAGCGAACGCAGAGCACAAACTCAGGGAAAACGCAAAATGAACGGTGAACGCACGGTGAACGATATGTGAACGCAAGATGAACGATTTATTCGGAGTGCCCCGGGAGTTATTGTTACATTGTGTTTCGTTGGTAATCAGATAATAATAACAATAAACTTCATATATGTATTGTTATCAGCCTAAATATAATATTATCTGACTAAACAATACGTGAACACTGAACGAACGATGAGCGCAAGGCGATCGCTTTGTGTACGCACGGTGAGGGCTTTGTGAATGATGAGCGCAAACAGAAGGGAGCGGAGAGCGCAAGTGAACGCACTATGTACGCACGGAAAAAAAATGGGTAAATAAAACGTTTCAGGGACTAAACCCCGGCATCTTACTGCTATAAAACGCCAAGTTTGGGTGAAAATTTCGAAGCCTTGAAACAAGTAAAATAATCATGCAGAATAATGTACACAGACTGTTACAGTAATGCATCAAAATTCGAGATTACATATATCTCTCTTAAATTCAATTACCGTATTTCTGTCATATTTATTTTTAATAATTTGGTATTATATCGGTAGATTTCAATGAATTATCATCAGTTATACACTGCGCATCATCAGCATTACTTCATGCGTTTCAAATTGCAGAAAAAAGAACTTTGAAGACACCAACATATTTCAATTTGACCTTCAGCACTAATCCCTGTATTTTTTAAAAACGTTATTGTTAATAAAAAATAATAATTTTTTCCTCAATAAATTTATTTTCCTAAATTATTTAAAATGTCTACAAGATAATTGTATTCTGTTTTTGTTTATTTTATTAAATTCAAGTCATGCATAGTTTTATCATTTCATGACGTTACTTAACAAAAATGACGTCTGTTTTACATTTTTCCATAAAAACAGTGCCATATTGTAAACTCCGTATATAAAAAAAGTATGATAGATATCGTAAAAAAAGATAAACAGTTATGAAAAGCTAAGATTTTACACTATATTTCACCAAAATATGGTGATTTTTGTTGATAGGGCACTTTTTGATGCTTCGTGGCTCTAGCTCTTTGTCCGTTTCTGTGATTTATTTTGTCGCTATCCAAACTTCGGAGAAGAATATCAGTTAGGAATGGTTGCGATGAGGAACTCTGAGATCAATTCGTTCAAAGAGAAAGTAATTGTATCTTACATGTATATATCTCGGTTTTCTTTGACTTCTTTTAAGAACGTTACACGCATTTTCAATTGAATTGATTCCCAATTAATTACATAAAGCACAAGAACCGCTGTCGTCACAACTCAAGAGGATACTTGGACTCTGACGTCATCACACACGAAAAATGAAGCCAAGAAGAATTTCAATATTTTTACAATATTTAAGATGACACTTATTAGTGATTTGTTTTGTCGGGGGAGGGGATGTTATTGTAAATTAACGGCAAATGTCAATTAATTACCTAATAGTTAATATAATTATCCATCCTTCCAAAGTCAATAGGCATATATACCATTAACCAACATATTGCCGTGGTGTTTCTCTGAAAATACATTGGTTTAACTTTAAATTTACAGCAATACATGTTTATTGCGAATTCACTAAATAGATCACCATATTTTGTAGATGTGTAGTAAAGAGACTTTTGTTTCCGTGCATGCCATTCATATAAATGCTGAGGCATATTTTTAACTGTTATTTAATTAATTGTTAATGTGTTGCCGAACTTACAGTTTGATATTGTATAATCAAACAATAATATCCCTTTTTGGTGATTCATGCGGGATATGACGGTAGAGACATTGCATAAAAAAAATACATAACCTGCGTTAGCGAGTTATGTAAATTCTTTCTGCAATGTGGTTTCATTGTTTATATTTACATCTTTGTTTTGACAAATTAATGAACTAATCGTAAAATGTAAGTCAAAGTAACTAAATTGTGTTAATATGCATCAGTACGTTATGTAAAATAAAAGTACCTAGCGGGGAAATTCGAAGTAAACATTTTCTAGTATTTAAACAAGGTTGATTAGAAAAGTATTTTTTTTCTGATCACCTGTTGTCCGTCGTCCGTCAGTTCGACCGTTCCTATGTCTGTCAATTATTCACCTTTTTGACTTCTCTTAAACCACAAACAGTACAATACATCCTTATGGAAAGAGGAATCAAATTTGTTTAACTAAAGGACGAAACCCAATTTAAAAGGGAGAAAAAGAAGGTGAAAATAGGATGTGCGTCTGAAAAAAAATCTTCTTTTCAAGAACCGCTGCACCAGAAATGCTAATATTAACAACAATCTTGTATATCTAGTGAATATTCTAAATTGTCAAAACCATGACATCAGGACCAATGCTGTGGCCCCAAGAGGAGAACAAAGGCTAACACACACACACACACACACACACACACACACACACACACACACCTATATATATATATATATATATATATATATATATATATATATATATATATATATATATATATATATATACGAGGATCCTGTATAAGGTCAACACTGCGACGGATAAACATAGCATCAATGTCGACCCGGAAGAATGTCAACACATCGGTGTTGACATTGTTCCGCACCTATCTCGTTTGGTATGATCGGCTTACTGGATGTCGTTTTTCTTGCTATTATACGAAAGATTGATATTTCATTGTAAATAAAACTTTGCTTTGGTTTCTTTAAACTTATCTGCTTCCGTGTTTTTATCTTTGGAAGGAGGGTAACCTCCTCGAAAGTGTATATCGCCACCTTGATAATCATAGTGAGAATGTCGACACGCATGTTTTTTGACTTTCTTTTAATAATTCTAACTATATAAGAATAAAAGAAGGAGTGCATACGTTAAAATAGTTAAGAATTGATATAACCTGAAGATATCATCATGATTTTTTCAGTAGTGTTTAAAAGATTTCGGAATTTCTATTTCAACAGGCTCTAAAACCGGCATTCAAACTGTATATACATTTTGTGACGTCAGGCGGTTTATTTAGCTGGAAAACAATGGCGGACTAGGCTAGTTCGCTTCAGGAGAATTTTTATTGTTTTCATGAATTTTGCGAGCTCAATGGAGTATTTTAAGGTTACCTTTTGTTCATTGTTGTTGTTAACGTATATAAGTACCTTCATTATTTGTATTCTTGTGATCATGCTTTTAGCTATATTATTCGTATTTTCGGTAGGTAATACCTCCTTTGTGTACTCATGAGCACGATAGAAAGTAACAGTTATTTTTCTGGGTTAAATGTTCTCTTTATCACAACTATTCCTCACTTAAATCTGCTGTAAAATAACTTAGTATTAAATGGTGTACCGTGAATTAAATCGATCTGCGTCGTTTGATTGATTTTATAACATAGTGTGTGTCTATAGAATACTTTCTTTACCCCTAACATTTGGAATGCAAATTGTTGAGGTTGTGATACAAATGACAAAACACAGGGATCTAAAATATGATTTTTACCGATCAATATTTTCTGATCTTGCAATTTTGTTTGTAAACAAGGATGTATTTCATATGCAAGAAAATTGTTCGATAAATGCAAAACACTGTCCAAGGTATTATCATGATTATTTTTATCTGTGACAATTTACTTTAAAGATCAATTAGAGCGATATATTTTTTTCTATTTTTCTTACATTTATTTATTCTCTTACTTTGCCAAAGATATGAAATATAAACCCTCATGCAGTTTTTAATATTTTAATTTTAATTTTCAAGAATGTGAATCATTTAGAATATCCCATACATGCATTTTGCATAAAATCAATATGATATCAAAAATATATTAAATGGATTGTTTATTGATAAATATACTCGCACAAGACGTGTTTATTTTGTTCTTTATTGTAAAGAAATATCTTCAACTAATATCAAACATAAGTGAATGTAAGTTTTTTTTCTTCATTCGCACAGTTTTTACAAAAATAAAATGACGTTCCTAACAGAATAAGATTTCACAAGCAAAAAAGTAGTCTGTTTATTGAAATAAATAAAAATTTTCAATCGGAGACAGAGGAAAAAAATAATTCTGTTGTTCTTATATTACTTTTTGTTTGGTGTTGTTAAAGCAGGATGTTGCCAGGAATTTTAAGTGAAGTTTTTATATTTTTTCATTGAATATAAATGATTTAATTTTGATTATTTTAAATCGGAGTATAGATATCAACTAAATCTAACCAGTTACTAAGAATAGTATAGGTTCTTTATTCCTGTTTTAAATGTAAACAAAAGAGTTACAGTCCTTGTGAATGGAATGCCGTAGTCTAAAAATAACTTGTAAACAAAGTGGCAAAACACGGGAATTATCTTCCCTTCACCATATCTAGCACACAAGTACATAATAAGCCCGAAGTATCAGACGTTTTTCTGGGTTTTCTTTTTTCTGGCAAGTAGAATATCAAAATTCTTTTTTGTTTAAAAGCCAGGAAACTTCAAATATATGAAAAGCCGTCACAAAACCAACATTCACTAATTGTTTTGTACGATTTCTATAACTTACGAATTCAATACCGGGAATCATGTATGTAGAAAATTAAATATTTTTTTCAAAACATTTTTGTCCCGTTTTTTGCATTTTGATTTGTGCTTTTTCTTAATTTTTAATGAAAAAGACACTATTGTATTACAGATAGTTGATCCTGTCATATGGTGTGGCTATTGATTGAAGTACTTGATGAGTCTTGAAATAAAGCAAGCTGATTTTGTACTACATTCTGTTGCTACTGAGTTTTCCAACACCAGAAATAAGAAGTTCCAACTCTTGATTTGGATTCATTCAAAAATGTCAATCATTAAATCGGTGACCAACGGATTGTTGAACTGGTTTTGTTCAAAAAGGTGAAATTTCATTTTTGCAACATGTAGTTTTTAGTAGTAAATATTTACATTTTTCAGTGTCTTTGCCAGTGATAACACTTCGCATTGATTTTGTACTATACAGCCCAATAAATTCAAGTGATGTATAATTGGGGCGCAAGCGGGGTTTGCTTATTTATATTTAAATTTTTAATCGTAGAATTTCTGAAAATTATATAAATATAAGTAATGAGGAATCATTCTTTGAATATTATAAGGAAATAAGTTCGTTTGGAGCGTGATCAAATTATCATAAAGCCTTTCGGGCTTAATGCTTTTTATCACGCCCGACCAAAATTATCACCTCATAATACTCAAAGAATGATTCCTTATTCCTTAAATCTTTCTTTACTACAGCTAAGTCATTCGTCATAAAAGATGCGGGAAATAGAGAGTTTCTATACATGAGTTTCGCACATTTTTGCAACTGAATAAATTCTTTATTATTACAGTTCAAATTTCTTTCAATAATATATCGTTCTGAGTTATCATTTTTTTAAGTTGACAAAAAATAAACTAGCAGGCATGTTCACGAAACTTTCCTAAGTTGTGACCTAAGAGTGTTACTAATATATGACTTAGGTAAAAAGTTAGGAACATCCTAAGATCAACTTAAGACATACCTTATGATGTAGCTCGACGGTATCCTAGGAACATCTTATTATAATCATTTTTATTTTTTAATATTTGATTCAGTACTTTAATTTAAAAGACTTTTGTGTGGAAAAATCACTATGAATTGTGACGTCGACAGGCTCATCACTGTACCTAATTTTACATTTCTCCATGAGCAGAAACAATTATACGCTATCTATATAACGCATTTACTTTAACCAATTTCTATACAATTTTCGTTATGATAGCTACATGCAGCTGTAGCATTGTCACGGGACTTCCAATCTAGCTTCTACTCAATCAGTATTTGGAAACGGGATGAGAATCTTTAGTTAAAAGGTGGGAATTTGCTAAATAAATCTTGTACAACAATATCTCATATAGCTGAATGTTTTCGAAAAGATACCAGTTTCTGGAAAACAGGTCCCATGGCAATTCTGTTGGAATTGCCATGGGAACCAATTGCGCCCCTATTGTTAGCATATCTTTTTTATATTTATATGAAGCAAAATTTATTTAAAGACTTGTACAGGAGAAGAAGAAATAAATTGCTGTGGCATTCAACTCGACATTTTGGGTAAATCGATGATGTACATGTATTATTTAAAGTATTATCAATTGCTACTTCCATTCATATGTCGACTCGATATATCCCAGTAAACTCTCGATACAGTACTTGTTATGAAGATAATAACATAATTCCTAGAACTAAATCTGATTCATATTAAAAAATCTTTAGTATTTCAGGTGCTATTAACTTATGAAATTAATTTGCAACTGATATTTAAAAATCAACATCTTTTTGTCAATTTCGAAGAAAGATTTCTAGTAATGGCAAGGATACAAAAGTTCCGAAATATTTTCTTCATGACAACGGAAAAATAAATATAATTCATACAAAATTAAGACACAGTTGTTCACTAACTTTTGATTTAAACATGCTACCTAAACTGTGTTTGTGGAATGAAAGAAGATACGTACGAATCACTTTTGTTTTTTGCATGTTGAAGATTTTTAAAAGCAATAAATGTTATGTTTAATGATTTGAATTGATTTCAATTGAATTGTTTTTACTTACAAGATACATACGCTACGATATTAACATATCCACGGTAAAGTCTTATACCTGACGTTAAAACATACACCGCTCCTTTAAAATGAAATTGCAATATTTATTGGAGTTTTCTTCAAATAATTTCCAATTTTGAAGGAAAGTGTGGTGGAAATAATTAGAACAAGCGTATGTATCTTGTAAGTAAAACAATTCAAAACAGATTTCATGCTTGTTTGTCTTTGTTGTATATTTGTATTTAGAGAATCTTTATAATTGGGATTAAAAAACTTTTTCACTTTTGTTATTTATTATGGATACATGTTCATAAAAGTATATTAAGATATTAAGAAATGTCTTAGTATATATCTTATGACATATTTTTTTATCACATTTCTTTTATTTTTAAATAAGATACCAACAAAATATAAAGTGAAGTGAAAATCCAAACAAACTACTCAAATTTCAAAAATAGTAGTGTCTATCAAAGACATATTGAATATTCAGATATTGTATTAAATGTGGTATTTGATCTACCAATGACGATTAGTCATTTTATTTGCGCCGATTTCGTATCAACCGTACATTTAGGTATACGTTCAGTAAATATGCTCCCTAAAAAGTATTTTTCTCACTTATTTTATATATCAGCGTGCCATGGTCACCTTACTTGGAATCGAACTTCTTCGGTCTGAGACATAGTTTCAAACACTCATACTAGTAGTTGTTAAATACAAAATCCAACTTATGTAACTTCAGAGTTGGTGAAGGGACGAGATGGGGAATTTTAAAGAAATTGAAGAGGAACCGTCTTGGAGTTAAAGTGGAAACGTTCGGTTTCAAACAAGTTTTTCCCAGTTACATGTACGGGTTGTGCAGATTAAAGTTTGATCAAACCATGATTCCCTAGAGAAAAGTGGGGCCACAAAGTGGGGGGGGGGGGGTTATATAGGAATAGAGAAAAATCTTCTTACAGGTACAACAACAAAAGGGGCTATGTATTTACCATAAAAATATGTGGATAAAAATCGGCAGATGTTTTAAATTTTTTGAGCAAGATCTACTGTACTTAGTTGTCAAGATATTTTGATTTTGATACTGTAATGCTAATTTGATCAGATATAAGGCTATTGTTGCTCAGGTGAGCGATGTGGCCCCTTAGCCTCTTGTTACATTTGTAAATATATTTGTTTTCTTTTGTACCTCATGTACCATTGATATGGTTTGAGAGAAATAAACATTCAATTCAAAGTAGTCAAACAACTTAATTGTGACAGTCCGATATTAGTGAGCTTCTTAATATCAGACCGTTACCAATGTTTACAATACTGGTATCCTTTAAAATCGGGATTTCTCCGGTAAATATCAACAATGACGTTCAACGGCAGTGTTTTAAGTACGATATCTGCCTCGGCCTAACGGACCACGAAACTGTAAAATTGAGAGTTTGTTAACCTTATATAAAAAAAAAGACTTTTTAAAACATTTTCCGTTGGTAAAATTAACAAAAATTATCTTGTCTATATATATTTCAACATCAGAGTACACCTGCATTTAAAAGGCAGGTCCTACTTTATTTGCCCATCATGATTGTTGAACATTTTGGTTTTTGTAAGAATGATTTGCATAATTGCTAGCCTTAATAAACAGCAATGAGAACGTGCATCTTTGCCTATAGAAAAGGTCACATAAAAAACAAAACAATATTCAGACTAATTAAGAGAATCCTAATCATAATGGAATATATGGGGATTTTTTTTTTTTACTCTTTGAAGTTTTAATTCTGAAACTATTTTTCATCGATTGCCCTGTCTAAATGGTCGGATATGACAACATGTGTGGCTTATGTATCTGCTAAATACATGTAGATGGTACATTTATATGTGTAATACAATTGCACAAGAAATTGCCGTCCCCGGGAACTTGATGTGGCTTCTTAAATGGGTGCGCTACATCATCCAATGCAGACTACTAGGGCAGGTGCAAGATCATATTCAGGAAAGCTTTGAAAATTTGTACACGTACATTTTTTTTATTACCAATGGCATGCACGGATCCAGAATGTTTTCCAAGGGGCTCTGACAGTTATTTGAATTTGCCGCGGGGGGGGGGGGGGGGGGGGAGGGGTTGGAGGCATTTATTTGGTAATTCTATAATGTAATTTAAAGAAATTTTAATTTTGCAGGGGGGGGGGTGGTGTCCGGACCCCCGTTAACCCCCCTCCCTCTAGATCCGCGCATGAATGATTTACATGTAAACCCTTGTTACGGTATTCTTAATTGTCAGAAAATTTCCTATTCGTAGAAACATTTTTAAAAAAAATGATCTTTTTTTGTGTTTCATGCGAGTATGAATGTATAAGCGGGCTATGTATTTTTCTATCTGCAATGCTGCCACCCAAAACAAGGAACGCATTTTATTATATATTTACATCTGCCTCTGGTTTTTAATTTAATGAATAATCCATAAAGATTTGTTAAAAATACGTAAATTATCAATAGTTTCGACCAAAGAATAACACAGAAGAAACAGCTAATTTCTCCATTTATGTGAAGGTTACTATATTTAATTAGTACATGTCGTTTTACTCGATCGCGTAGATTTCTCACTTGTTAGTTCAAAACTGTATGAACTACAATCGATATTCTTAAGAAATAAAGGGGAAAAAACATCTAGCTGATGTGAATATAAATCTGTGCTTTAGCGATACTTTTAATTTTACACATTTTTACTTGATGAAATAAACACAGGATGCTGAAGGAGAGTTCTTTACGTCGAAACAATATCGATAGAGTTTTGTTAATAAGAAATAAATTACGGTCTGTTGAACGAAACTCTTTTAAATAAGCCATTTTTGTAGCATTTATTTTAGAATACTATAGTAAACATATTATAGATCAATGAAATCGCCTTTAAATTTTAAAAAATTCATATGTCCCGGAGAAAGGGGGGGTGGGTTTTCAAACCCCCAGAACCTGAACTTTATGTGAATGCAACATGAACGATTTATTCGGAGTGCCCCGGGAGTTATTGTTACATTGTGTTTCGTTGGTAATCAGGAAAAAATAACAATAAACTACATGTTTGTATTGTTATCAGCCTAAATTAAATATTATCTGATTGAACAATAAGTGAACACTGAACGAACGGTGAGATCAAGGCGAACGCTTTATGAACGCACGGTAGGCGCTTTGTGAACGATGAGCGCGAACGGAGCGGAGAGCGCAAGTGCAGGCACTGTGTGCGCACGGTGAACGCACGGAAAAATGGGAAAATAGAACGTTTCAGGGACTGAACCCCAGCAACTAACTGCTTTAAAACGCCAGGTTTGGGTGAACATATTGAATCCTTGAAAGAAGTATATATAATGTACGGAATATAATGTACACAGACAGTTACAGTAATGCATCAAAATTCGAGAAAACTAAATCTCTGTGAAATTCAATTACCGTATTTCTGTCATATTTATATATTTATGTTTAATAATTTGTTATTATATCGGTAGAATTATATAATTAACCCTCATTTATACACTGCACATCATCAGCATTACTTCTTGCAGTTTCAAATTGCAGAAAAAAGAACTTTGAAGACACCGACATATTTTAATATATCGCCGTTATATTGACATTCAGCACTGGTCCCTGTATTTTTTAAAACTTTATTGTTAATAAGATTTTCATGGTATTTTCATCAATAAATTTATTTTCATAAATTAATTAAAATGTATACAAGATAATTTTATTTTGTTTTTGTTTATTTTATTAAATTCAAGTCATGCGTAGTTTTATCATTTCATGACGTTACTTAACTAAAAATAAAGTCTGTTTTACAATTTTTCATCAAAACAGTGCCATATTGTAAACTCCGTAACGTTTTATAAAAAAGTATGATAGATATCGAAAAAAAGAAAACCAGTTATGAAAAGCTAAGATTCTACACTATATTTCATCAAATTATGGTGATTTATTATGAAAGGGCAATTTTTGATGCTTCGTGGCTCTTGCTCTTTTTTTCATTGCTCTCTAACCAAATGTTTTTTTTTCTTTATTGTATAATTATAATGATGAAACTTTTGCACTTACATTGTTCAGTTATTATCGACTATTTTAATCATTTACATACATGTAATCCTTTTGTTTTTGTTGTTCAGTTTGTTATACAAGTACTGAATGATGAAAAATGTATTCTTGTTTAACGTCACAGGATATCTAAACGAGGTTAAACCACTGATATATAACAGCGTTTAAACTGCACGGGGTACTCAATATTAAGAAACTATTTTCTATTTACAATAGATAAATTAGTTCTGTCAACTTATTTGCCTAATTATCGACAAAGGAAGTCATTAATTATATCATTAATTTCAGCGAAAACAATTCCCAAGAGAACAAGGAAGTACATGTATATAGTACTTAACAAAAGGAAACTCTTGAACAATAATTATAGAACACTGTAGTATTCTTGGTAAACATGTGATAATTAAAACTATTTTATTTGAGATTTCTACTTGGATATTGGATAATTGACAAAACGATATGAGCGATAAACAATAAAAACAACATTATTCCGAAAAGAACAAAACAAAGCTTGACCCATTTTCTTTCTCTTAAATAAACATATTTATGTCCTCCATTTATCTTATGCTAAAATGTGTGGAAACCAGTTCCATCTTGGTCCTGCAGCTTTGTTAATTTTTACTCCTTAAAACACTACAAGTCATGATTTGATGATTTGATGAATATTGTCATTTATTAATGACGAAGATAAACAACTAACTACAAATAAACTACCTTAACTACTAGGGAGATCCCAGATAAACATAAAGAGACTTATTAAGCACCTAATTTCAGACAGGCAGCGGGATCTCCCTAAAGACTAAGTAAGACATAATTATCATTGATGAATATACATTTAGAAGATGGGAGATCCCAAGATAACATATATCAAAACTAGTCTACAACAATGGCAGGGGGATCTCCCTGTCATATGAAAAACCAAAACAACGTAAAAATTAAGGTGGCATATACAAAACATTTTGCAAACCAAAACAATGTAAAATTTACAGTGGCATAAACAAAATATATAGGAGGGTGTAATGGGGATGGTGGAGGGTTAATTTTCACACAAATAAACTCTCTGTTCACATAAAAACGTCCATCAAATACCAGGGTAATAACAAAAGTGGCTTTCACGTGATTACAGTCCTGCAATTTCATTGGTTGTTGACAAGATACAAACACAAATATTCTAAAAATAGATATAATGGCCCCTCAGGTTAAATATAACTATAAAAACCAGATTCTAAAAATAGATTCTGTGACAAAAATAGATGGTTAAGATACAATGATGCCATAAAACATATTATTTAACAATAATATTTCATTATGTCCTCCATTTATCTTATGCTAAAATGTGTGGAAACCAGTTCCATCTTGGTCCTGCAGCTTTGTTAATTTTTACTCCTTAAAACACTACAAGTCATGATTTGATGATTTGATGAATATTGTCATTTATTAATGACGAAGATAAACAACTAACTACAAATAAACTACCTTAACTACTAGGGAGATCCCAGATAAACATAAAGAGACTTATTAAGCACCTAATTTCAGACAGGCAGCGGGATCTCCCTAAAGACTAAGTAAGACATAATTATCATTGATGAATATACATTTAGAAGATGGGAGATCCCAAGATAACATATATCAAAACTAGTCTACAACAATGGCAGGGGGATCTCCCTGTCATATGAAAAACCAAAACAACGTAAAAATTAAGGTGGCATATACAAAACATTTTGCCACAAAATCCAATGTCAGTTGGATTCCGCCACCCAAAGGACAAAAAAGGGGAACTGGTTACTTATTAAACCATTTCGAAATATTTTTAAAGAAAAATCATATATATGCCAGTACATGATATGTTTTAACTACAACTTTTAGTTTTAATTAAACAAAATGTCAGGTGGCCAGCAACACAAAGAAAAATAAATGGTAAAACACACATCATTAGTATGTATAGTAGTTATTGATTACCAAATAGTGGTAGGTGGATAAAGACATAAAAACATGGGGGAGGGGTAGCAGACATAATCTGAACTAACCATATAAGACGAAAAAAGGGGGGGGGGTTCGGTAGCAGACATGATCTGAACATAGGATAGGTTTAGGGTGGTAGCAGACATAATCTGACCTATTGTGGGTTTAGGGTGGCAGCAGACATAATCTGACCTACTTTGGGTTTCGAGTAATAGCAGACATATCCTGAATAGTAAACTCAATGTAAAAAACGGTGTGGTAGCAGACATAATCTGAACTACCTGGTACTCTAGCATGACTAGGAGTTAATAACATACTGAAAACCGTCAAATCAAGAATTCTCAATCATTTTTAACAGAAAATGAACCTATCCGAATGTAACGCTTGACAGCATCCGACTTCCATCTACCCATATTTTGAATAGCATTTTCTGAAAAACCCACTTGTGCTGCATGTGTAGCAGCTCCAATTCTAAAGCTGTGACCCTTGTATTGTTTGGGATCCAAACCAATAAATTTGATAACTTCACTCAATTTTCTGGAAACAAAGGAATATGACACAGGACAACCATCTAAAAACTGGAAAAGAGGTCCCTTTAAATGACGGTAATGTTTTAGATATTGAAACAGTGCGTGAACTGGACATGAATGAATGTTGTTTGATGTTTCTAAAGTAATAAACCTTGGTTCTCCTAAACTAATGGTTTTACAATGACGAAGGATTAATTGGACATGTTTTAATTTGTTATTCACTACCTCAAAACGCACATCTGACCTTTGAATTACAAAATCTACCCGAATTTTTGATGTTATAACCAATTCACCTAACCTGAAAAATCCATGGAATGCAATCAAAAACAAGGCCTTAAGCAAAAGCATTTTGGCATGATCAGGGATTGTGTGTCTCAAAGCATTTACAATCTTGGTGAGAATTTCTCCAGTTATTGGCAAACGTGAGTCCACAGTTGGGCCTACTTTGTGACACCCTTTCAGCATCTTCTGCACCAAGAAACATTGAGCTGGATCTGGCATATTAAGAATCTTATGAATGTATGCAACAGCTGAAATATGTGATGATATTGAGCTTGGTGAATATCCGATATCAAACAAGTGACCTATAAAATTGCAGAGTGTAATGGATTTTACAGGTAATGATATGTAATCAGCCCAGGAGAAGAAAAGCTTCCATGAATGCTGGTATGCTTTTCTTGTTGCGGGGGCTAATGAAGCTTGCAGTAGTCTTTGTGCTGAAGATGTTAAATGTAAAGAAGGCTCTCTGGAATTTTCGTTGGTTGTTGTTGTAAATATGGTGTTACCCGAAATGCTTCCTGAAATTTAAAACGAGATAATCTGTCAGCTGTAACATTCAACTTCCCTGGAATGTGTTTTGCACGGAAATGGATATTGCACTGTAGCGACACTAAAACAAGTCTGCGTAATAATTTCATCAACGATTTATCCCTACTAGACTTTTTGTTGATAACCTCTACAACAGCCATATTGTCTGATAAGAACAACACCTTTTTGTTTTTAAAATGAACTGACCACACTTCCAATGCAAGAACAATTGGAAACAATTCTTTTATGCAAATTTGATAGTCATTTAATTCTAAAGGCCATTTACTGACAAACCACTGTGACCCTAAAACAGCTGCAAATCCAAGTGAACCTGATGCATCTGTGTATAGACTAAGATGGTCTGAAGATAACCAAGCACTGTCTAAAAATACTGATTTACCATTATAATGGTCAATAAACATTGCCCAAGTTTCTAAATCAGCTCTAGATTCTTTATTCAGTCTAATGTAAAACTTAGGATTAGTTAGGCCACATGTCAAGTTTATCAGTCTACGAAGGAATGTTCGCCCTGGAACCACAACAGAGCAAGCAAAATTTAAAAGACCTATAATGGATTGCATGTCTTTTAATGTGACCTTTTTGCATTTCTTAAATAAGTGTAGTTTATCCTGGATCTTTTGGATTTTATCCACAGGAAGCCGGCATTCCATATTCACTGAATCTACCTCAATACCATATATAACAAGATTGGTCGTAGGTGCCTTGGTTTTCTCCATTTTGATCGGTACCCCAATTGACTTGCAAAGAAATAAAAAACTGGCAAGATCATTTGAACAACTTATTGAATTTGGGGGGCCCACAAAGAAAAAATCGTCTAAAATGTGTGACATACCTGAAGCATGAAAAACATTCACCATGACCCATTGCAAAGCTTTACTAAATGACTCAAAAATTTGACAGCTACTGCTGGCACCCATTGGCAGACACTTATCGTAATAAAACTGACCCTCCCAAATAAACCCTAACAAATGATAATCAGATGGGTGAATGGGGATAATGCGAAAGGCATCCTCAATATCTGTTTTCGCCATCAAACAACCTCGCCCAAACGTTCTAACCAAAGAAACTACCTCATCTATCGAATCATATTGGACTGCTGAATTTTCTTTAGGTATGTACGAATTAACTGAATGATTTTTAGGAAAAGAAAGGTCATGAATCACTCGGAATTTCCCAGTATTGCCTTTTGGTACTAGTCCAAGTGGAGAAACAACAAAGTTATCAAATGGTTTGTATGAGAATGGACCAGCAATACGCCCTTTACTTAAACCTGTTTGTATGTAGTTTTTAATGATATCCGGATGTTCCAATGTGGATTTATGGTTTTGAGGGGTACATGGTGGAGGATCAGATGTACAACCTAACTTAAAACCATAAGTGAAGCCGTTAATGAGGTATGCTGATAGTACTCTGTCATAATTGATCAAAAAACTACTTAAACTTTTTGGATTGACTGTAGATGGTAACTGGCTGACTGTGGGTGTTATGTGGGGATTTGGTTGTATTGATTGTACCTTGTTTTTGTCTTCGCACTCTACAGTTGACTCTTGCATGTGACATTGAACATAACTGACACCTGTGGCTATAAGGGCAGGGGTTGTGTGAACAAGATTCACCATTGTTGAAGGCATAACAGAATTTTATAGGTCTGCTGCCTGCATTTGTACGAAAGGGCTGCTGGGATTGAAAATTGCACACAGCAGCAGCCTTAACCCTTAACTCTTCGACAGGTTTTTGCCATGGTAAATCTGCCGATTCTTTTAACATGCGAAAGTTCTCATCGTATACCCTCCATGACTTTTCCCCTAACATCTTATGCATTTCCCTAATGAAAAAACAGTATTTTAAAAGATGGGGAGCTTGTTCTGGGTACTTCTCAATGTAAATAGCCATATATATCAAAAAGGCGTCAGTCCACTGCTGTATAGACAGTGGAGTTTTGGGTTTTGAGAACCCCTGTTGCAATGTTACAGACCCTGTTGAAATCTTTAAGGATAATGGTTCCTCTCGCTGCTGCAACAAGATATTTAAATCAATGAACTGATTCGCCCAGATTTTGGATTTCACCCGTTGTTGTGTTGCAGCACCGAGAGGAATACCATCAGAAATTGAAATAACATCCTTAATTTGCGCTGTTGCTGGCTCACCTGAGGTTTGGAGTAAAGCATTGACTAAATTTGCAATGTTCGTGGTTGAGTCTGCAGTATCTTGTATACGGTCTGATGAGGATGTAGAAGTAGCAGGCTTTGGAATGACATTGCTCGATGAAGGTTGTTGAATGGAATCCTCAAATGTAGGGACTATGGTATTGTTTACCCTGTCACTTGCAGAGATATTTTCACATAAATCCAAGTTATTTATATCATGACTGACCTCTGCACTATTGTTGTCATATGTGTTCATAGCACTGTCAGTATTGGAAGAGTTTTGAGATTGCTTTATGATAGCCGACGCTAAAAGGTCATAATCAATCACAGCTGCCACAGAAGGATTGGGACTGTTTATGGGCATCGTAGACTTTTTCCTTTTTGTTGCTGGTTTAGGTGTGGGTTCCGACCTCCGTTTAGGCATGGTTAACTCTGAAATGATTTACAAATGTGTTACTTCAAATTAACTTCAACCCTGGCCTCACTTTGGGAAGTGTTTATGTGTTTACCATTGAACACATAAATAACATAGTGCAATCATTTGACACATTATCTAGTACTTTATATACTTTCTTGGTTTCAGGAGTACTAATAACTTTAAATCTAATCATGTTAAATGGACAATGCCTTATACAGATAAAAGTTGCTTAGGATTCATGAGCCAATCATTATTTGGCATGAATGATGATGTTCCTCAACAAACTATTGATTCAAATCTTAGAAAATGACCTGTTATGGTCTTGAAACATGTCAACTATAATATAGGAGATTTAACTTAAAGACCAGTCCCCCAAAAATTCTATACATGAAAAAATTTTCTAGAAGCCAATTGTAACCTACTTCTAAGACTGAACATGTTTTACTTTTAATTCAGTACATGCCTGAATGACATTCCCTAAAAGGCTTGCACAGACTTATAACTCATAGACATTTTTCATGTCAGAGTAAATTACTTAGAAAACAGACAAGCATCAGAATGCACTCAGAATTCTGTGTCTGTCTGAATAATTACTTGGAAATTAGACAAGCCATAGAATACATTTTGAAATTCTGTACATGTCGGATTAAAATAACTTAGAAGACAGACAAGTATTAGAATACACTTAGAAATTGTGTATATGTCTGAATAAAATTTCTTAGAAAACAGACAAGGATTAGAATATATTTAGAAATTCAGTACATGTCTGAATAAAATTATAACTTAGAAAACAGACAAGTATTAGAATATACTTAGAAATTCTGTACATGTCTGAATAAATTGCTTAGAAGACAGACAAGCATTAGAATACACTTAGAAATTCTGTACATGTCTGAATAAAATGTCTTAGAAAACAGACAAGTATTAGAAAATACTTAGAAATTATGTACATGTCTGAATAAAATTACTTAGAAGACAGACAAGCATTAGAATACACTTGGAAAATCTGTACGTGTCTGAATAAAATGTCTTAGAAAACAGACAAGTATTAGAAAATACTTAGAAATTATGTACATGTCTGAATAAAATTATATACTTAGAAAACAGACAAGCATTAGAATTTAGAATTAGGATTAACAGAATGAGAATTAGGTATTGATAGATTTTAGCCAGTTCATAAAACAGACTTAGCTTAGCCATCAGATATAAAAGGGACATTACTTAGTTTGACTTCATTTCACATGAAATTTGTACAAAATGCAATGACTACTGGCCTTTATTTTCTGCATTCTATTATGCACGGCATATTTGATGCTCCTAATGTACTTCACCATTGGTGCCGGAGAATTTGTATAACTTTCAACCCGCAGGTGGACCCCATCGCGCCCCAGGTGTGACAGATCTGCCCAAAATCCTCCGTGTCTCCAAAAATGAATATGATGAAGCCCCAAAGTTAACTGCTGTAAGTGTGTGTTTATTTTTAGCACTTCGTCGTTATAACCGGCCGGGGACTTCCTTGGGTCGCGGCGCAACAACTGCCCGATTACCACGTTAACAACACCAAGTCCATGCACAAGATAGTTTGCATATGCAACAATGTCCTGGGCAATATCAAGTGCTGCACGAGTTGTAGCATCATTTCCCCCGATGTCCAAAAAACACAATATCGGCACAGAGGTAAATGTGCACAGCGTCGGTGAGTTAGCCAGACCACGGATTGTCAAACCTCCCTGACTACGAAAACAAACTTTGAAGACATCTTCATGCAAACACAAGTTCTTATACACTGGGTTTTGCAATGAAAAACGTTCTAACCGCTTCACATATGAATGTCCGATAACTCCAACCACAGTTTGCTCTCCCATATTGAAACTGTGCTCTCCCATGTTGACAACAATCCGTGTCAAACCAGTTTCTCTAAAGTCCGTACCTTGGGCGCCGATGGGAAAGTGATCCACATATAAACTTAGAATGAATATACACTTACTTTTCAATTAATTTTCACACAAATAAACTCTCTGTTCACATAAAAACGTCCATCAAATACCAGGGTAATAACAAAAGTGGCTTTCACGTGATTACAGTCCTGCAATTTCATTGGTTGTTGACAAGATACAAACACAAATATTCTAAAAATAGATATAATGGCCCCTCAGGTTAAATATAACTATAAAAACCAGATTCTAAAAATAGATTCTGTGACAAAAATAGATGGTTAAGATACAATGATGCCATAAAACATATTATTTAACAATAATATTTCAAGGTTCACATTTGATTCTTTGTTTAATCCATCTGCAAAATAAAAAAACATAATAAAAACAAATGAATTTAATTTTATATATATATATATATATATATATATATATATATATATATATATATATATATATATATATATATATATATATATATATAAAGCACAGAGAAATATATATATATCATCTATCTATATATATATATAAAGCACTAAACATGGCTAACGACACGAACAATAGAACAATAGATATTGTCAACTTTCGGGACAACCAGTCCCTTCTGCAGGACAACAGAAATAAATTACATGGGAAAAACAAAGAAAAATAAAATCCAGCACTACTATTTAAACTACAAAAGAAACTATAAAAAAGAACTACATTATAAACAGTTTTAGTTGTTATTCTTAAAGACGATGTTGGCATTGCGGCCGATCGCTCTAAAGTAATCAATCGACTGCCAACTTCGCGCCTGATTGAGTTAATTAGCTTATTAAAATTGACATCGAGTTAATTAAGGAATAAGGAATCATTCTTTGAGTATTATGAGGTGATAATTTTGGTCGGGGCGTGATCAAATCCAATAAAGCCCAAAGGGCATTAAGATAGATGATAGATTTGATCACGCCCCGACCGAAATTACCACCTCATAATATTCAAAGAATGATTCCTTATTACTTATATTTACATAATTTTAAGCCATCGTACGATTAAATATTAAATATAAATAAGCAAACCCCGCTGGCGCCTCAATTTGGCGTCTTTTGAAGTTATGGGTTATATAGTACAAAATCGATACGTAGTGTTATCACAGGCAAGACACTGGAAAATGTAAATATTAAATAATAATTTCAACCCCCGTTGTTAACTCGTACGGGACTTATGATTTAGACCCAAATTTTTAGAAAATTCGAGTCTAAATCATAAGTGCCGTACGATCCTGTCGTGTTTGAAAATCTTCCTAACTATATTAAATAAACGTTACAGGAGCAGGTCGAGCTGGGACTGAAAGGTATAAGTGTTCAGGCCATAATAGAATAAAACTACATGTATATTGTATATTTACTATCAGTTCAATCTAATGAACTTAATATTTAACACAGATTTTAAGAGAGAGAGAGAGAGAGAGAGAGAGAGAGAGAGAGAGAGAGAGAGAGAGAGAGAGAGAGAGATTATTTTTAATTGGTTATAATGCTGGAAGTAATATTCAAGCTTCCAAAAATAATTGTTGGACAGTGAATTCATTTTTGCTTTTAAGGGTGTATGTCTGTTTTTTATTCTAATGGAACACAGCCTAGAGAAGGTGGGTATTGGGGTGTTTAGCACTTTTAAAACAATAGCTTGTTTTGATACTTAGATTGTCCTGGGGGCATTGTGTGTTGTTGAAACATTCTTCACAGTAAAGAATTTATTGAATGCACAACTAATTTGAGTAATTTTTTAAATGATTTAAAATTATTAATAACAACACTCTTAAAATTGTTATTAAATTGTGTTGTTATCGCTTGTTATATTGACAATTTAAAACTAAAAATGGATTTTTAATTTTTTTAATTATACAACCAACATGTTTTTATCTTAAGAATTATTTCTGTCTTCTCTAAAACACTTTTAAAAATGAACATGCATAAAAAAGCATGGTAATGCAAAGAAATGCCATGTAATAACAGCATTACATTAGATTTTGGAAAGTAATACTTTACAATTATATTACCATTACTTGTTATATTTGTGGCATTACATTTAGCATTACCCCAAGCCTGATATATATATATATATATATATATATATATATATATATATATATATATATATATATATATATATATATATATATATATATATATATTTATTTATTTATTTATTTATATATAGGGAAAATATTTGAAAATCTTCTTCTCAAGAATAAAAATGCTACAATTTGTAATATTTCTATGCAAGCATCCTCAGATAGTCTAGATTTTAACTTGTTAGAACAGTGACCCCTTGGCCAATAATGGTCGTAAGAAGGAATCAAAATTCAACATACAAGTATACTTATAGGGAAAATGATTTTTTTTTAAATCGTCCATTCAAGAATAAAATGCTTTGATTAGTTGGTTTTATTTTTACTCTAAAAAATATCTTTTTATATGAAGGTCACAGTGACCGTCTTTCACTTTTTAAGCGCTAAGCGTACGCAGTACGCAAAGCGCTTATTGGCATTGCTTTTCGGGGATGTCACTTCCGAATAAGTGCCACCTATAATCAACTAAAATAATCTGATGACTCGATGTCTAATAATAGAATGCAGAGACATACTCGGCTGCGGTATCGGTGTTAAGGCAGAATAATTATAATTATTTGCAGCAGCACACACATTATCACAATACTTTTTTTTTCTTAAACATCAAATTAAAATAAAAGAGTATTTGTCGGTGCCAAAGAGCATACGTAGTTTTGTAAACAGCATGTTGCAATGGGGTTTCATACATTAGTACACGGGCTGTGATGTCGGTAAAAAGGCAAAGTAATTCCTAGAACAGAACTGACAATACAAGATGGATAGCATAGAGTTTTATGTATTTCAAAAGTAGTACAAGTACTATTGGGAAATAAGAACAGAATTCTAGACTTTCAAATTTTTAGAATAGAAAGTCGATCAACAGTAAAGCATTTCGTAAGGAAATAATCTGCAACTTAGTGTCGGAAGAAAAAAGATTTGTTTCAAGTGTATGATATAGGTATAAAAACTTTTCATTTATTTGTTTACATTGCACATGTAGAAGGGCTATAGTGTTATGATTTAACGCAAATTCTGAAGCCACCTCTTGCATTTGACAATGACAAATTATGTTGCATGCAATTTTACACAAGCCAGTCTTTTATTTCATATATAGTTGGGTTGTTTTCTTCTGTTATTGCACTAGTAGTTAACTGTTTTCTGTTTTATAAAAAGTATTAGAACTTTTATAGGTTATTACGGAAGTATCAGTGCTTTTGTAAAAGTTTGAACTTTTGTAGGTTATTGCAGTAGTATTAGTAGTGCTTTTGTAAAAATGCTTTCTGTTTTTATAAAGCTAGCATACATACTTTTGTATGTTATTGCTGTAGTTGTAGTGCTTTTGTAAAATTGTTTTCTGTTTTTATAAGTCTAGCGTTAGAACTTTTGTGTGTTATTGCAGTAGTAGTAATAGTACAAGTAATGTTTTTTTTGTAAAAAAAAAAATTCTCATTTAAATTTTGAAATGTACATTCTCAAATCATACAATGATGTTTTAAGTCTTAAATACTTCACTATTTTCTTCTTTCAAAATTCATTAGGGTGGTATTCTCATTCTTCCCTATTATAGGGAAAATCTGCTTATTTCTATTCAAACATTTATTTCACTGAAGGAAAACTCCCTACATATTATTAAGTACATTTCTATAATTCAGAATATATGTTTTAATGACACTTTTCTACAGGTATTGCATTAAAACTTGATCAGATTTTATTTCTCTTCCTCCTGAAATAAAAACATAAAATTGCTTATGTGTTCCCAAATATTTCGCAATAATTTCTAATGCTAATATATATATTCAAAAAATTTATATAGGAGAAAGCTACACCGACTCAACTATTTCGGAACTCAGTTCGAAACATTTTAATCTGTTAAAACCATCTTTTCAACCCACTTCTTCAATTTACCCTTTAGTCGAGTGGCTATAAGATTGTAAAACACAGATCCTAGAGTTCGAATCTCGCTTTATTCTGCGTTCATGATTTTATTGGCTAGGTAGCACCTAGGTTGTTCAACGATTAGCTAGCTAGCCGCTAGGTACATGTAGACATATCTAGCCTAAAATTGTATGACTAAATATTAAATTCAAGATGGCTGCCTAAGTTACCAAGTTGCAACAAGCAAACAATTTATATTATTTAATGATTTTTCTTTCGTTTGATAAGTTAGTATGAATTTTAATACATATATTTCTGCATGAAATTACCAAATCATATCGATGAAGTTATTCATCTGTTGATAATTTAAACTTCAAATCAATGAACTAGAGACTAGGCTAGCTTATCATTCATTAGACCTAGATATCTTTAACCTAGCGGCTATGCACGCATCTCGGTTATTGAACGCAGTCCTAAATCTTGTTTGTAGTTCAATGTATACAAAAATGCAAAGTCTTGGCTATATATATGACGTATGTAAACTTTTAAATTCATTCATCATGATACATGTATAATGTAATTAATTTTTGCACATGTAGGGACAGCTTAGCGCTTCTCAGTACTTTCAGTACTTTGATTAAAATTATTAATGGTTCAGATTACAGATTTTTAATCTTTGATACGTTGAGACCTAGGATAGTGATATTTGTCAGTTGATGCATCTTAGATCGCAGTACAATGTATATGATGTCCAAACAAATCGACTTTTTTATTTATAGTTTATACTGTATTGTCAAATCTTGGAATATATGACAATCTGTGTGAGTTTTACAAATGTCGAAAGAGAATGATAAAAGAATTGTTGTTCAGGTGATCGATGTGACCAATGGGTCTCTTGTATGTACTGTGTGTCTCTGATTAAGCAAATGGTAATCTTTGTCTTTAGAACATTCAGTGCAATCCATTATTACCCTGGTTTTCAAGGGTAGGTATTGCTAAAAGATGTTAGCATGTATGTCATAACTTCCATCTTACTTGGCCATTTTATTAACTTTCCAAAGCAAGAAGCATGAAATATTATCCAGGTAACACAAATCTATGAAACACGCGAATTTGCTACGTTCAACAAGCATGTACCTATAAATACATTAAATAAAATGTACTTACGTAAAGTTCCTGGTTAGTTTTATATTCATCCCTGATTATATTTTTATTGGCACTATTTGGACTATTTCAATATTTTAGTTTAAACATTTTGAATAAGTCAAACAATAATGCTACTGTTGGTATTTCTGTATACTGTCTGATCTCGTGACCAAAAAAAAAACAAACAATTTTTTGTCATTCACACATCGATCTTTCCATATATTCCATCTAAACAAATGAAAAGTATGTTTGGCATTTAGTGAAAAAGGTGATTGGCTCTCTATTTCCAGTATCACAACAGGTGATCTCTTGAAGGCATCAACCGCTTTTTATCGTACAACATTTGAACACTCTCTAGTGTATCAAGCTCTAATCATCATTATACTAAATTATATGTAAATGCATACATATATGCATAATGAATGGTGGCCTACCTATTATATTTGGGACTATCATGAATAATTAATCAAATGTGATGAATACCGTTATCCTCATTGTTTTAAAGTTATTGTTGGGAAAGAGCGTTGGTATAGTTGCACCTTTTTTGTATTAAGTTGTTTCCACCTGACTTCTCGTAGAATCAACTGCAAGTATCGTTATAATTCGCGATTGTTTTTACGTAAGCATTAATTTATCCACTCTAAACGTGCAAGTGGCAATTACGGGTAAGATAAATCGAAACGCGCTTTATTTAGCCGTTGATACTTATAAGAGACACATGTATATGTACTAAAGGAGTATGTCGTTTCTGGTATGGTTGTTGTCTAGTAATTTCAGCTAACCATGATGTTTAGTTAATGTTTGGAAAACTATTTGGTAAATTGATATTCCCTGTACAAGAACTTCTTATGAGGCGTAATCAATTGAAAAACCCTAGTCAATTACATGTACGGTCAGGGCTTAGACGGTTTTACGTTTCCTTTACCTTTTTACATTTAAAGAACAAGAAATATATTGTTGAAACAGAAAACCCAAATATTAAAGTGTCTCATAAACATATACCTATCTATTGATCTTTGCCAAAAGTCTAATTAAACGAATCCAAATAGTTCATTCAACGTATGAGACTGACAATTATGATACAGCTGCCAGAATTGTTTTTAAATTTAGTTAAATTACGTTAAATTACAAGGGGGAAACATTAGTAAAAGGAAACGTCAAACTACTCTCCTAGATACAGGCATACTTTGAATTGGTTTTGAACCGGACCTAATTAAAATCTGTTAATAATATATAGAAATATTTGTCATCAAATCAGGTTTCTAAACAGTCTTCAGATGTTTTCCATCTACGGTGTCTTTTTGCTTCTACGGTTATTTGTTTTCCATGTATCTGAGGAGTCACTTGTAAGGTAAAAAAGTAAATTTTCTGACTAACCTCATGTTAAGGTCACCTAGAAATATCGGGTGGTATATTGCACTTCGTACTCGTCGGCCTTTGTGCGTCCATAAAGCCTTTTAACAAAAGTGGAAATCCATGATCCCCTAGATAAGGATTCTGAATCCTGGGTGGGACCAAAATGATAAAAAAAAATATAAGGGAATTTAATGTTTTAATACATTTTTCTTCACTTTTGCTTACTCTAAAAAAATTCGACTGTGTATTTAGAAAGACAATACAGCTGTCTACTTAAATGTTAAATGTCATGACATATAATGCACTAGAGGGCTGGGGTAATCATAGAGAATAATTATTATGTTTAAAATGTTTCTTTTTCTTAGCCTGTTGAATTTTCTATGGAGCTGAATACACATTTAAAGAAGAGAATGAAGCTGTCTATCAAAGTAAATATATCATGATAGCCCATGGGGCAGGAGTTTTCACAGGATGAAGGTCTGCCATTCAGTCAACTGAATGTTAACCGAATGGTTTGGAACGGTGACTGAATGGCACAAATATGCCATTTAGTCACTTTTCAGTTACCTTTCAGTAACCTTTAAATTGACTGAATGGCACAGTGTCGTGTTGTGTTAGTCTTCCGTGGATAAACCAGGGCTGAATTCCGTAATTTAAAAACATTATGCATTTTTAGAAAGATCTCAAAGTTGCATATGATTTATTCCTCCGATAGATTTGAATCATACTGGCAAACATCCTTTTTTAAAAGCCTTACATTGAAATTAAAATAAATATTTCAGTAAAATTGTATCAAAAGCTGAGAGTCCTTCATACGTTTGGAAAAGTTGTAAATTTAAAAACAAAATATTGCAATTCATGGAAACAATAGTCCCTGTCATATCTGAACTTGTAATCTATGGGGTGCTATATCCTTTTGAAACCTGAAGTTAATCAAACATATCCTTTGAAATGTTTTGTATCAATGAATAAGACACAGTTGTGAAGGACTTTTAATGTACACAAATATTATTAATTGTATATCAACTTTAATCATTCTTTATCCTTTTTTGTTTATGTAAGTATGCAGTAAAAAAGTAACGATTCGAAACAAGTATCAAAGACCCCTTCACTGAAGTAGATTTATATTTGAAAAAAGAACAATTTAATTTATTTACCTTCATTTAGATAATTAGATGAAGTAAATAAATGCATACATGATATAAACATTGTTAATAACTCTATTTATAATCTATGTGTTGCAAAAACAGATTCCTATTAAATAAATCACCTGGTCAGTTAATGTAAATGAAACACAGACTCAGACTTACACAAAGATTGAAATTTAAATTCCTTAAATGGTTTCAAAATTGCGGAAGCTATTTAAAATCTTTTTACAAGTTTCCGTAGTCTGAAATTGTATTAAAATTCAATTAAATATGTTTGATACTAATATTGCCTTTATCAAGATTTCTGCTTTGGTTTCCGCAATACAGATAGCATTTGGAATCTTAGTTCAAGTTTCCACAAACTGAAACTAGATTGAAATTTACTGAAACTACTATGTAGTTGTATCACGGTTATACATTTGTCATAGATTTTACAATGTGTATGCAATGCGGAAACCATCTAAAAATGAAATGTGTTGTTTTCGCAGACAAAAATGTGGTGGAAACTACCTGAAACAGTATTATTGGTTCATAATGTGGAAACCATAAATAAAACATCAATTTTAGATTTGAGCATTGTCTACATGTACATATACATATAGTTTCGGTTTTGCTGAATCTGGATCTTTTCATCTAATGCTGTGCAAAAAGTTATAGATTTAAGTCCCTGTTGCGGGATTTTATGCAATTAAGGTGGTCATTACCATAATTTACAGTAATTAATGTTAAAAGTCCAGAATAAAGCTTGAATGCATATATGGGTTTTTCTGACAGGTCTGTGTAAATGCTAAGATACTAAGTTGAACATTATGGCACGTGAGCCTCTTGTTTGTCATTATTGTTTATCATTTTACAATTGTGAGAAAATCTTATCTTACGTTTTCTTCAGAAATAGTTCTACTTTTAATGCCGATGAAACGAAAATGTTGGACTACATGCAAAAAAACTCTAAAGGTTTATAATTTACAAAAGACAAAGCTTTATTGCAAAATAATCGCGTAGTTTCTAATTAATGTTTATTGAGTTTTCGTCCTATTAACCTTGCATTGCTTATATCATACATCATTTAAATTTATATCAAGCCTGCAATGATGGATATACTGGTTCTGACTGTACACTTCCATGTCGCTATCCGAGCTATGGGAGGGATTGTCAAAAAGTATGTAATTGTGCGGAATTCTTCTGCAATAGTACAACTGGATGTGAAGGTAATTTGACCAAATGCATAATAGTATGTAAAGTGTATAAGCTGATTTTGTTTTATTATACACTAATTATTTCTTCTAAATATTAAGATGGGTCGCCGACGTTTTCAGTGTCACACACAAGAATTATCAAGACCGACACTAGCGTTCAAATACCCACAGATGCAACACGTATGTGTAGTTGTTGAATTATTTCCCTTTAAAATCTAACTGCTTTGATTTTTCATTTCATCTTTTACATTATGTTTATTTAAAGCCTGCCCAATTGGATACACGGGATTTAATTGTGATCGACCGTGTATATATCCCGGGTTTGGAGCTGGTTGCCAGTCGGAGTGCAATTGCAGTGTGAAACAATGTGACCACGTCAAAGGATGCATTAGTAATGGTATTTTGTTAAATGACATCATCGATATGCTGATATGTTGTACATGCAGTATCTGCCTATTTGCCTGTAGGTCTTTCTGTATTAATATTTTCAATACTTAGCAATCTCATGATCACTTAAAAATAATAAGACCATTTAGTCTATTCTGTCTGTTCTATTCCATGGTGATGACGCAATAGTGGTATTTTGATAAAACAAGTAGGCTGACATTTTTTTGGAATTGTTTCATGTTAAGTTAACATAATTTAATCATCCTTTTAAGGCATGCGTGGATTCATTTGAAACAACAGCACGCTTGATATTGGATGTCTATATCCTAGCTATGAAAAAGATTGTCTAATGACGTGTAGATGTGAAGAGATGTTCTGCAATACAACAAATGGCTGCATAGGTATCATAACAGTATTTGCATTTTAGCAGTAAATAATTTAATTTTGAATTCCTGAGGCAGTCATTTTATCTTTTACCGATATCAATTTTAAATTTGATACTGTAAACCAACTTTTATTCGCGACTAATTTATTTCGCGATTTACTGGAGAAAACTAGTTCGTGGCTACAATCAATCCTTATCTTCATATGATTCGTTCGTAAAGTCATAGGGCAAGGATTAGATTGCATCTAGATTAAATCTCCCCATACCGCATTCATTCTATGAAAATACTATTAGCAGTATCTTAGAGACACAAATGGAAAGTGTTTGGGTGTGATCTTTTTCGGAAGGAGGACGGATGGACACACCTGAAATGTGTATACAAAACAAGAAACGGCGCTTGACAAATGAAAATTGTACGTAAAAATAAAAATTAGTTTCAAAAGAAATGCGTTTTTAATGAAAATGTGTTACCTACATAGGCACAGAAATTAATCATTATAAACACGAAGACTGTCAGACGAGGAGGAACTCTATTCCATCATCCCCGCGAATAGAGTCTGATGGAAAATATTCTAAAGAGAAAGGGCAGTAGAAGGTGGTTTAAGGCAATACCTGATTTAACTCCTTTTTACAATTTTTGTCAATCTAATTTTATGAACCTGTAATACTTTTAATCTAATCAACTATCTTGTAAGTTGATTCAATCTAATTGGATAGGTTTGTACATGTAAAAATAATTGGAAATGATGTATTTTAATTTTTTTATTAAATAAATATTTACGTTTGGGTGTTTAAAATACATTTTCGATTTGAATAAGAGCATTTTATGTTCAGAAGAACTAAAACATAGAATTTACATGAATGCGTGGTACAACTCAATTATCAAATGCCCTCTATTTGAATTATTAATAGTAAAAGAAATAATTGTGACGTTTTTCATCGAACATTCAATGTAACTGCAAATAAGGTCAAGTACGCTTTTTTATTTTTCAGTTGCAAATAATTGTACATCGGATAAACACCACAGAAATCAAGCAATGATGTTTAGCACAGTCATTCTTGGAGCATTGGCAATGATACAGTTCTCTGTCTATTTTTATTGTGCATGGTCTTCAAAACGATTGTAAAATCATTTAAGAAACCTTCATTAAATAAAAAGACAATTTGAAGGAAAAATGCTTCAAGACTTTAAGGAAGGCAAAATTTCATATGTTTTAACTAATATTCATTTTTGAGTTATGTGTAAATAACTTTTTTACAAGAAAAATATCCATATGTACATCAATTGAAGTCGAGTTTGATGATATTAAGAAATATGGTAAATATGCATTTGTCAAAATATATACTGTATGTAAATCAATGTCATTTTAATAAATAGAATGCCTTTAAACTTTGAATTTAATTTTCTACCATTTATATAACATTTGTAATTCACTCAGGCTGTTTCTCTACAGTTTAATACATCTCATACAGTATACAGAGTACATCGATAAAATAAGATGTTTTAAATTGTATTCCCTGTATTTATGATGAAATGGGGCTTGCCTTGTTTTATAACATATACCCAAACTAAAAAAAATAAATAATAACGAGGGGACGGTAAACTATACTAAATTATTTCATGGAACCTTAATCCTACAATTTTTATTTAATAAACGAGAAAAAAATGACCAAATCAGTTTTATCACGATTATATCATTTCTAATTTCAGGAAAGTTGCTCGTTGTCGATTTTTTCTATTTGCATCCACGATGAAATTGTCATGGTAGATCATGAATATGATCTTCACGGTCATCCAAAGAGATTCATTAAATGATATAGAATGCAGTGTTCGCGATTATCTTTGACTTGTCATTATTCGAGGAGTGTCTGACAGCTTCTGTACAATGAACGTATTATCATCTCCATCAATGGTTTATTGCGTGTTTAGATAATAAGGAATTAATAAAAACACAAACGAAATAGATCTCGCTTACCCTGTGCTACATAAAAAAGGGGGATTTTAAATATTTTGTGGAAATTTTTGGAGTAAAAGCTATATCCGCGAAAAATCTACGTAATTTACGAACGAGAGTGAAAACGTGTATATTCGTTTCTCAATCAAAATTTCCCATATACTGTCAATTACAACGTTGAATTAAATTCATTAAAAAGATACACAATTTGTATTATTTTTTCTCTGCCAGGAATTTAATGCCTTTTTAAATTATCAATTCATCACTTGACAGCATCAACTGAATTTTTACTAATAAACAAAAATTGCTGGAGAATCAACACCCTGATAGTTGCTATATTGTTTTAAATTTATAAATGATTATTCATTCTTTTGTTTATAAAGTGAAGGGCATAGTATCGTCCATAAAGTATAAAATGATTCATCTTTATCAGGCTTGGGACGAATTACATTGTAAGTAATGCATTACATTACCATTACTTCAAGAATTTGGACATTAAATTACCATTTCCATTACTTAATTTTCTTGAAGTAATGCATTACATTACCATTACATGAGTAAATTGCCATTGCTTTTTGATAAGTCAATAAGTTTTAAAACATTAATTTAAAAGCTGAATAATGTTTAAGAGTTTATGCAAATGTTTCAAATGTAAAATATGCTTAAACATATTTACAAGTTCATGTTCACTATCATGTTCAAATTCAATGACTTATACAATTGTACAGGATTGCTGTTGCACTTTTTGATCATCAAAGTGTCATCTTTTAACTGCATCCGGTCGAGTTTGAAAATCTAAGATATAATTGTTCTGGCAATAATAGAAACAAAACAACATAAATACTGTATTTTCGATCAGTCCAAAATAGTGTACTTAATATACGACACAGATTGAGAGAGAGAGAGAGAGAGAGAGAGAGAGAGAGAGAGAGAGAGAGAGAGAGAGAGAGAGAGAGAGAGTAAAATTATTTTCAAATGGGTTAAATTACTAAAAGTAATTTTTAAGCTTCCAGAGATCATGGTTGGACAGTTCATTCTTTTTTATATTCACAACTTTTTCATACTGAGAATTCTAAAAGCAGTACAATGTTGAATGCCTTTTCCGCAGCTTGTTCTTGTTGCATGAACTCCAGGAGAAAAAACTTGACTTCCCAATGAGTGATTGTGTCATTTATTGACCATATAAATGACAAAATTATAACTAAAGCACATTAAATATAGAATTATAATTATCATATTAGCTAATGTAATAACTGGGATAAGGTCTTATGATAAATTAAGGATTTAAGCCTAGAAGTGTTAAATTGCTATTAGTGCTTATCATCAGAGACATAAATAACAGAGATTGGCAACTCTGCCATTAGCGTGTTTTGTTGTTGAAAAATGTTACGGGACCGACCTTACTTTGAGAACTGCTTTTTAGTAAACAGAGATAATGATCTTAAACCAAAAGTATAGTCTTTTTTAATGAAAAATAGGCATAGGTTTTAGACATTTTTGAAACAAAAAATTGAAAAATAAGATTAATATATAGAAAATATATTGGCCAGCTATAAAACATCGGCGAAATCTCGGACGACGGGTTGCCAACTGCCTCCTTAAACTCCTCTTTTAATATTGTTTATAAGACATAAACTCATGAAAATATAATATTTTGAATGTTTTGGTAATAAGTTTTAGCTGTTTATATTTCGATATAATTGTTTATTTGAAAGATAAACTGATTTAAACTGGGAACACTTTACAATAGGGACCGCGAGATTTTGCGAGATTTCGATCAGTTGCCAATCTCTGTTATTTATGTCTCTGTTGTCATCAAACATTTGAGATCAATGAATTGATCATTCCAAATTTTGTTTTTGACACGGACAGGAACAGTTGACCCAAGAGGTATGCCATCTGCAACTGTGAGTGGGACAGGATGAGGAGAGTAAGTGTCAGAACCTATATCTGCCACCGACTCACCTGAAAATAGCTGTTGAAGGTTGTTAAGTAGATTAGCATTATTCAAATCAATAGAACTATTGCTTTTCGTTGAAGCCTGCAGGTGTGTATCAACAACAGGAGGGCTGCTTGTAGACGGCATTGCTTGCTGTTGTTGCTTGAGGATGGCTGCTGCCAACTGGTCATAGTCGATGAGAGGGTGGCTGGCACTGCTTACTGGTTGTGTGGTTGGATTCAAATCTGTATTGATTTGGCTCACTGGTTGTATGGACGTACTCGGATCTGCAATGTTCTGACTACTGGTAATTGTAGAAGCACGACGAGTGGATCTCTTTAATGTCTTTTCTGGTGGAGTAGGTTTAGGGGCTGAGGATTTTCTTTTCTTGTGGCATTATGTTCTACAATAAGTGCATAGATGGTATATTGACAAGACAATAAGCAACCAAGAATTTTTCTATACATATTGTGCAAGAAGTCCAACTTTTTATCTCATCATTAATCTGTTATTGCCAAGTTTTAACCAGCCATTTTCAGTAATATTTAACACAAAATTATTTAATTCAAAATTATAAATCATATAAGATGGACACGCCAGATAATATTAGATTAATAATTATATTTGTCATACTTCCTGACTCCCCAAAACGTCTTGGAAGGCTAAGTAGATTAACTTGTTGCCATACAAGGTAAGATCATATAATCAAGATCAAGCACATATGCAAGATCATAACATTCTTCAGGCAACCATTTTAAATAAATAAACAGACTTCCCAGCTCCCAACACAAAGACAAGGATTCAGGAAGTTTAAATAAATAAATTTGCTGCCGCACAACGTATGATCATAACTCAAGATCAAGCACCGATGCAAGATCATCAACATTCTTTAGGCAACCATTTAAACAAATAAACAGACTTCCCGACATGTTCTAAGGAGTCTTGGAAGCTGAAAGGAAAACAACTTGTTGCCTCACATTGTCACATTGTGCATCATGTAAAATTAAAGATGCTCAGACAACATGACTCAATTGACCCATGTAAATAACATACAAGGCATAACTTGATATGCCTTAATTATATACTAATTGTCAATGGGTCGTTATCAATGCAAAATATCCATACTTTAATAATTTGAGACAGACTAACCAGCTGTCAACTAATATTGATACAGTGATTCTTATTTACAAGAATGCACAATAACGGCAATCCTTATGCTTCTCCAATATTTTTTCATTGGCGAGGGGGGATCCCCGGGCTTCAGGCTTCTCAGAGGGGGGTTGGCAAGGTGCACGCCATCTCTGCCTAGGTGAGACATATCCATCCAAAATCCCCTGTGTCTCCAGTAGAATATGTTGTTCAATGTCTGTGTTTTTTGTGTTAAGAGACCATTAATTTCAGTCACGTTATCGTTGTATCACGGGGGACTCACGGAGGGATCCCTTCGCAGAAGCGGACCGATGATCACCACTCTTGTCCCGAGGTCGTGTATCAGGTACTCGGCGAAGGAAACAATGTTGGCTGCAATTTGTATATTTGATATAAAACCAATGTCATTGCCACCTATCTGCATGAAAAGCATATTGGGAGTCCCTGTAACGTCCCTTATCATTCGGTGCAGGTCGTACGTTCATAAACCTCCTCTGGCACACACCGAGATTTTATACCGGTCAACGTCTAGATTTAGGTTTTGCAAATTCGGGTTAAGGGCCATAAATTCAGCCAGCCTTCTGATGTATAAGTGCCCGAGGAGACAGACATGTGTTTTTGATTCGGGATCCACCCCTGTCATGTTAATTGAAGATATGTAGACTTACTTTTTTTATTTCACTGCATCATTGCATGCTCAATTTTGCACCTTGTGGTAAAAAACTATTTGCGCGGCAAAGGTTTTAGTTTTTGAAAGTTCGATCCCGATCGAAAAGAACTTGAAGATAATAGATACAATAACCAGAAATCGGAAGATTTGGAAAAAATTAAATAGCTTATCAGGAAAGAAAGTTTGTATATAAACCATTTAATGGAACATAAAATTGTCTTAATGCATTCTTTTTTTGGTTTTGAGGGTGTATGTCTGTCCTCTATTCTAATGGAACACAGTTAAGAGAAGTGTAGAGATTGGGGTGTTTAGCACCTCTTAAAACAATAGATTGTTTCGATACTAAGATTATCCTGGGGGGCAATGTGTGTTGTTGACACATTTTTCCCAGTAAAGAATTCATTAAATATACAACAAATTGGAGTAAATTTTTCAAATGATAAAAATTTTTTTTATAACAACACTCTTAAAACGTTATGAAATTTTGTTGTTATAGTTAGTTATATTGACTATTTAAGAATTGATTTTTATTTTATTTTTTTAATCATACAACTGAAATATTTTTATCTCAAGAATAATATTTATTCTTTAAAACAATTTTAATCAAATTTCAGTTATTAAATTCATCACATATTTAAAAAATGAATATGCAAAGAAAAGCGTAGTAATGCAAAGAAATGCCATGAAATGCCAGCATTACACTAGGTTTTGGAAAGTAATACATTACATTACCATTACTTGTAATGCTAAATTTGTGGCATTACACATTACTAACATTAATTTGAAAGCATGTAATGCATTGCAATGCATTACCATTACAATTAACATTACCCAAAGCCTGATCTGTATACGAGTACGCGAAAAACATGCAGAAACAAGTCAAAGATTATGCAGTATTAAATAGACAAAATATCTTTGCTTTGACGAGGGGGGGGGGGGGTGGTGATTGCTAATCAACAACGATTTAACCAAACATAAGCTGTTTAAAGCATATTGTATTTTCAAATAAAATTGATTCATTCAACTAAATATAAATGGAGGCCTACAAACGATCCCCCCGCTAAGAAAAATCATAACTCCATCATTTCTCATTTAAAGTTATGAATGCACCTATTGTTTTATTGTGACTTTGAATTTACAAAAATGACCAAAACTTAAGTTCAGAACATTTTTACAAGTCACAAGCAATCGTTGTCACAAATTTTATCTTTTAGTCATTTTCCATTACAAAATAAGGCCTCAAAAGTGAATTCTGCATTTTTTTAAGATAATTACCTTAAACTTGCACAACTGCATCTGGCCTAGACAGGAATTATGTATTTTTTAAACATTGACCTTGGAATTGCAAACTTGACCTAAGGTTAAGTTTATGACATATCCTCTGGTCATAAACACCCTTTGTATAAAGTAGGAACTTCCAATGAATTTCCAAAAGAAATGTAGAGAGCATACACAAATATTGCACTTCCTTCCAGTGACCTTGATCTTTCCCAAATGTCCTTGGGGCCAAATTATGACCCACCCTCGGGTCATAAACGATCTTTGTGTGAAGTAAGAACTTCCAATGTTTCTCCATAAGAAAGTTATGGACCGGGTACAAATTTCGCACTTTTCCTTCCAGTGACCTTGAACTTGCCTAAATGACCTTGGCTTAAAATCACGAAACACCCTATTGTAATGTGCAATCTTTGCGTATCGTTAAAACTTACAATGCTTCTTCATAAAAAGATGTGTAACAACATAAAGATTGCACTTTTCCTTTCAGTAAATTTGAACCTGCCCAAATGACCGTGAGTCAAACTTATGACACATTCTCTGGTAATTAGCAATATTTGTGTGAAGAACTTCCAGTGTTTCTCCATAAAAAAAAGATATAAACCGAATACAAATTTTGCACTTTTCCTTTTAGTGACCTTGAACCTGCCCAAATAACATTGGGTCAAAATCATGACACACCCAACCAAGATGCTTCCAGAAAAAAAAAACTGTTAAAGTGTAGAAATGCTGCATATGCAAATATTTCCATCACGAGCTCTTTAGGTTGGAATGTGTTTAGAAAAAAAATAAAACTTAATCATTTATAAAGAAAGAAAGGGGTTTAAATAACTCCTGCAAACGTATGTCAATTGAAAACCAGCTAAAGCCATTCTTCAAGATATTCACATAACAAACTTGCAAAATGGTGGCTAAAAATATCAAATGATGAATGAATTATAATTCTTAAGTTGATCACAAGATAAAAATTCAAAGTGCTTACATATATTCATTAAATTTAATTGCCAGCTAATGTCCCAATGTAGCTTGTGCAAACGTTTATTTTATGTTGTGGTGCTTTTGGTAATTAGTTTTTACGTAAGAGTGATTTTAGAACTTTGAACACATGCGGGTTAAGTTTAATAAAGCGGCTTTGAATTCCAGGACCCAGCAACCTTGATTATTTTGTGCATACTTATTTTGATTTGCCATAACTCAGTTGACAACCTTTTATTATCTTTTCTTTACACGATCTTATTAATGGAACGTTACGTAATTAATCATGATACGCTATACCGATATAATGGAAATAACAGTTAAGCCTGTTAGTGACACCATTGATATTGGGGAAGGTTTTTTTCATACAAATCAATTGGGTTTTTTTTTTTGTTTGGGGGGGGGGGTGGCTTACGACTTGTTATTTATCAAACAATAAAGATAATGCAAACTAGTTTTATTAAATTGATATTTTCCAAAAAGAACCAATCACAACTTGAATTTTTAATCGTAACAATCCCATTATGAAATTTTGTGTTAAAGGGGCATTGTCACGATTTTGGTCAATCCCCCCCCCCCCGATTTTAACGTTTACAATGCTTCAGTAAGGCATTTTTAATAGGCAACCAAAATTTGAGCGTCATTCGTTGAGTTATAAGCGAGTTACAGAGCTTACAATTCTTTGCTATGTAAACAAAACTTTTGTTTACATTTTGAACGTTGAAGTAAAAACTTCAGTTTAAGACTAAAAATGAATGTTGTAAACGTTAGGATCTGTTTATATATGCTTAAAATGAGTAAGAATATGAAAAATCAGCTTGAAAAAGATTTTTTACCGGTATATTGAACTTATGAAAACAAACATGGGGCACGAGCCTTGTTTACATTACAAAGAATTGTGAGCCCTGTATCTTGCTTAAAACTTCACTACTGACTCTCCAATTTCATTTGGTCATTGGAAATGCATTCCTTAAGCATTGTAAATAATAAAAACAGAAAAATCGAATTTGACCAAAATCGTGACCATGCCCCTTTAATACAACTGTTGTTAAAACCAAAAAAAAAAATTAAGTAAGTAACTTTAAGTAATACCCGTATTTCCAAAAACAATTCTAATGGAAATATTAAACTAAGTACAAAATTTAAAACAAATAGGTCGGGGGAGTTTATGAAAACTCTTCTTTAGAACCACAGAACAATATTTAACAAGCATATTTTTTATAGAATAGCGCGCGTTTGTTAAAAAAAACCCTCATTGTTTGTAACGTTTACATGTAATGATATGTACATACAACTAATTAAGATAAGGAAGGATAGAGAACTATATGTGATTGCTATGCAAGGTTAAAAGTGTTATAGCACTATTAGTTTCAATTTCCTTATTTTATATGAATATGTCTGAATTGAGTGCAGAGTTTTCAACGGAAAACGAATTTAAAAAATGTATTCTGTTTCAAAGATGAAACTGCAGACGGTAACTGATTTATCTTTAATATCAAATTCTAGGTCAGTTTAAGCAAATTGCTTATTTATGGATATCGCCGGTCCCATAACACTCCAGGCCGTGCAGACAAATTGAATACCGCGCTTATTTATATTCATATTGATGTTAATTTGTATGAAACATTTATAATGTCGCTATTAAGACATTATGTACTTTTTTGGTAATAATTTGAACCTTTCATTTTATTATATAATAATAAATATATTCAAATCAAGTAATGACGTTTACTTGTGCTCATTCACCGTGATCAATTTTAGCGTGTTACATGTATCGAAAATTGAACGTCACAGATTTCAAAATCAAACTTAGTAGTAGGAAAAAAAACACTGAACTGAATGTAAATATATCAAGATAATAATATATAATAATGACACTTGTGTAACAGGACAATTCATATTTTACTTTTTTGTGTTTATGAGTACTATGTTATTTTTATGCTGTTTTTTTAGACCCGATGGTCCGAAATGCTGCTCTGGATTTGTTTGGAAAGAAACCAATGACAAATGCACGCGTTGGTAACTTTTGAAGTATTATTTTGTGTACAGCATCATACGGAGTTCTGTTATTAAACAAGAGAATATTTTTAAGGTTGCATGGACAGGTTTATGGGAAAAGACTGTAGTGAACGATGGTATGGTGTCGACTGTCAATCCATATGTAACTGTAGTAATGATAGTTGTCACCATGTATATGGATGCTTACGTTTAATATCAGGTATTGTTTTAGATTGTTGACTTGATTTTGATATTTATCTATTTACAAATTCATTTTGTCTAAAATGTTTTTAAAGGATGATTATTAAACAATTTTCAATACACAACTAAATTTTACTCTAAAGAATGTGAGATTGGAAGAATAGGCCAGCATTGTGAAGTTTAATGTCCATACCCAAATTACGAAAAAGAATATCAGCAGCTATACAACTGCACGATATATTTTTGTGACTCTGCTTACAGGTGTACAAATAAGATGTTAGGTGTAAATAGTGCTATATTACCTGTAGCGTTATTAAACCATAAATAGAAGGTTAATTCTCACATCTACAAAATTTATATCCCTGTAGACTTCTAACACTTACTATTAATTCCTACAGTTTTTTAGTTAATGCATATAACGAAGCAACTGTTAACCAGATTTTGGACCAATTTTAATAAAAATTCACACCGATATCTTAACTGTTGTTTACATAACGTCATGTAGATGATATTGATATTTGGAAATGCTTACTTTCCATTAGAGATTTGACTGGCACAACAGGCACATCACATCTGTACAAAAATACTGGCATTTCAAATTCTAATGATTCGACTTATCCATCAAGAAAACGTAATGAAAATCATATTATTTTTTTCGATTTTTCTTTCAAAAACACATTAATTACTATTGTTAACATGATATAATGGTATACATTAATTTCTGTTTTATGTTGATATCTTCAATTTTTAATGCGTTCAAACTTTTACCCAGCAAGTACCAAGTTTACAATCATCACCAGTAAATAGGAAGCTTTCCGGATTCTCAGATCAACATACAACACTCATTCAGTTAAAGGAGCCAGGAAGATTTTTGCTTATCGTTTATAAACTCCGTCCATAAAATAATTTAATGTTATGATATCATACAAATTTTTGGTGCATGCATCTGTCAAGTACTTTGTTAACTACAAGAGATGTCTTTGACGTATAGGTTGAGATTTAAAAATAAAAGAACACATTTTCGAACAACCAGACAATATTTGACAGTTTTCTAACTGTGATAGGCACGTCTTATATTTACGTTTATACCTTTAATCATTTTCTTGTACAAAAACTCATATATAAAATATCAATATCTTCATCTTCCTTTCTACTTCATTATCATAATTTTTTTATTGTTTTAATCAACAGGTCTCTCAATATCTGTCAGTTTCAACAATAGCACAAAGGAAAGTATGTGTAAGGCAGACCCTTAAGGCTAAAATGTGTTGCTTTACCATGTTATAGTCAGCTTAATAATCATAGCAGCCGTGTTTCTAATATCATACTTTGGTATAATTATTCATTAGTGTATGTTCAGAAAACGTTTTATTCTGAAGGCGTTTAGCTGACAGATTTTTTGTTTTGCTTCTGACTCATCAACGTAGAATAATTTTAAAAAGTCAGGTAAATATTTAAAATGTTATCAAAAGATAAATATGTTTGTAATTTGGTTTAGAAAAAATTTTTAGTTGTAAAGGACAAGGATAGATTTATCATCTTTCGAATAAATTTATATTTTGGCTTTAAAGCGGCATGGTCACGATTTTGGTAAAATTTATTTTTCTTTTTTTATTGTTTATAATTCTTTAGGAATGCATTAATAATGATCAACCAGAATTTGAGTGTTAGTCGTAGAGTTATAAGTAAGACACAGGGCTTATATTTTTGTCATGAAAACAAGGCTCGTGCCCTGGTTTATGATTTATGATTCCTTATTTGATTTATCCTATTATATGACGAATGAGTTTTAATCTAATATTAAATATTTTATGTTGTAAATATTATTAAAATAAAATTCTGTATGATTGAGTTAATCATTTGTTCTATATTTACTTTTTGAACCTCATGAACCATTAAAGATCTGCATCTATGTAAGGAATTGGTTATCTGTGTCAGAAAATGACCTGCTGTGGTAAAACATGAACAGGTACGAAAGAGTGTCTAGTTATTCCGTCTTATGAACAAGTACTATATTACATGTCATTTTATTTAAACCAGCTAAACTGAATGCGCTGTCATTGTTCCTCATCATCAAAGATAAGTGTGCGTCAACGCATCTGGTACCTGTTAAGATCGAGCAGCTTGAGCATGGAATGTTTACATCTACCGAGCATGATATCCTCTATTTCTTACGGAAACTTATAGTTAAGTCATAGCTCTGTAGAAACAGCCATACTGAAATCTATACACGCTCTGTTTGTCCATTGAACGAAATCTACAGCGACTAAACCTGTCCGGAAACTTATAGGACTGAAATCCACACGCTTCGGTTATTGATTGGTCGAACCCTACAGCGACCTAAGAAAAATCACGGACTGCACGAACTAATCATAATAATGTCAGACAAACTCCCATTTGAGACGAATTGGCTGTTTCGTTTAGCTAACGTATTGATGTACAATAACAGTAATTAAGTGAACTTTACTTACCTTTGTCAATCAAGTTATTAATTTGTTAAAAGAAAGACTTAAATATAAGCCATAGAGTTAGCGGGTTTCGTATTTTTTTCTGCAATGTCGCCACCTTCATATTCTGAATGAATCACTATCAACATGGTCCTTTGACGCGAGTTTGAACACCTAGTGGCAAAGTGTCATGTTGAAGAATTTTCTTTTAACCAATCCATCAGTATTCTTTTTTGGTGTTCAACAACCCTATGGAAATCAACCAACTTTACAACATACAAAGACTGTCAGTCAACATACAAACTACTGTTATCACACACAATCTTTCGTGTATATATCAGGTTTAGTCAATTATTTTTGTTTTGATTCATTATACACTTTTAGATCAAAATCAAATAATTTGTTCAACATTATTTTTTAGATTTTTATTAAAAAATTAAATATGCTATAACATAGGAAATCAACTATCGTAGAATATAGAATTTGTAGGATTATCTCAAATTCACATTTAGACGGAAGGAAACATAATACCAGGAACATTGCCAGGAACATTCCAGTCCAAGAATCAATTATTATGAATCGTTTTATCAAAGCAGTAATGAAATATTTTCTGACAAAAGGCAGTGTTTATTCTTTATTGTTTCATATTGCCTTTACAAATTCTAACCTTTGCCAAGGGTAAGTACATGTAGCTGATTTTTTAAAGAAACTGAGTGGTGAACGAATTACTGATCAGATATGATAACAATATGTTTAGATTTAATCATTTTGAAGAAAAAACTTATGTATATATTTAAGCTTTTAAATTTAAGTATTTTCATATATCTTTATTTATGCGCTTTTAATTTATTTTAAAGAAGATCAATACAATCCTTAAATGGTCAGGACAATCAAGCTCTCTTAAACACCCGTCAATTATATTGTTATAAACAATGCTGTAGTGTACAGAAAAATATTATATACTACTCATTCTGCAGGAAAATATATTTTCAGATAAACTATGACAAACAATTTTAATAAAAAGGGGGCCCGAAAACAAACAAAAGAGAATTGTCAGTAAATTGTTCAAATTGAAGTAAATCCGTTTCAGTTTAGTACACTTTTAGAATATATTTGTGAAGATGGGTGGTACTCTAATGATTAATAATGGACAAGGCGGGAGTAATCTCTCTCCTGTATGTTATTACATCAAAATGAAAATGTTAATTTACATTTGTTCAATATGTAAAAATGCACTGGAAAATTCTATCGACGACAGTAGTTTTGAAATTACAGTTTTCAAAGCGGAGATTAAATGAAATATTTTTTTCTAAATATTACAAGATTAACTTTTTTTCAATGAAAGCGGAAGGAAAGAATAGATACAGTGTATGCCTGCTCAAGTCTGGGTCATTATGTCAAATTTTATATATTTATGTGTATTATGTTTTAAAAGAAATTTCTTTGTATCATATCACCATAACAAAGGCAGATCCGGACAATCTTTCCGGGCGTGAGCAGGGGGGGGGGATGTTCAAAGAGTAGATTTATTTGCGAATGGGGAGGGAAATAACCAAGGCCTATTTATAAATATAAGTATTTAAAGTTAACCACGCCCGCCAAAATATCCCCATCTAGATTGGCGCATGCGCAAGAATTTCTCTTTTAAAGTGTACTCAGTATTTGAATTTTAACTGTTCGTATGTCTTTTAGACCGGATGGTTTAGAGTGCTGTGTGGGATTTCTTTGGAATTCTACTGAAAAGAAATGCACGCGTATGTAATATTTTAAATAGTTAGAATTTAAATTCCTTTTTTAAGATAACTATATTCATAACTTTGTATAAAATTTAACGAGTATATATTAAGTTTAACCCTTGTGATTATCTCAAAGGTTGTTTGGACGGATTTTATGGTAGACATTGTGGTACATCATGCCCTATGCCTAGTTATGGCTGGAACTGTCAGTCAACATGTAACTGCAGCAATGATCAATGTCACCACATTTATGGATGTAAACTGATGCCTTCTGGTAAATATATTGATTTCTCAAATTAATTATTACATCGACATTCACATTTTATTTATATCATATTTTTAACTGTCTAGTATATTTTATTTTCAGAATTGTTCCATTAACAAGTGTTTTGGTATGAAAAATACGAATTTTGTTTTATGTATATTACATGTAAAAAATGTTTACCAAACCTTATATAGAGCGGACTAATCGTACTCTAACACCGCCTTCGAGGAAAAACTATGGCACGTATTCTACGGAGGCAGCATATCTAAAAAAAGAACTAAGATAACTTATTAAAATTAGTTCAAATTGTATTGTTATTTCCTAAGTATGTATGTGTCTATACTTCTTATCATCAGTGATATGTATCATACATGGAATAGTATACCCATTTTAAATTCTCATAAAGTACACATTTAATTCTATTTTATCCGTTCATTTATTTGTTTAGCAATGGTCTTTTAATTGCAGAAATGTTGGCAACTGCTCCGTCTATAGACTCAAAGACCTCCATTAGCAACGATTCAAGGAATGAAATGGAAATTAGAGGTACAAATCCAGAGAATTCTGAATATATCAAAGACCATGTTATTATTAGTCTTGCAATCCTTGCATTGATTTTACTGGCGTTATATATTGCTCTTACTGTTCAGCAGCGTTCAAAAATACCACGAGCTTCAATAACAAATTGATAAACCAGTTAAAACAAGTATTGAACAGCAGTGTTTCAAAAAATAAAATGGAAAAAAAACGTGATCAAAAAAGAAAGAATTTTGAATATGACATTCAGTAGAAGAATTTTCAATTTAACATGATCGCATTTTATTATCATTCAGCATCTTTTTTGTATTGTTGAAACTTGTGTTGTGTGTCACTTTCACTTTTCATGAAAAAAATGACAATAACAAACCGCCAACCATCTAAAAAAATCCGCAAAACGAAATACAAATTCAAAGCAGAGCAACACGGACCTCCAAGATAGAGGAAGAATCAGGTGCCATGGAGGAGTGAGCATCATTTTTATTTCATATCATTTTCAAAAATCTTGGAAGTTATCATACTTTTTATCATTAAGACAAACATCAATATAAATATTTTGTTATGCATTTGTTATTTTTTTTTTCTCTCTGGATATTCTGATATATATTATTATAATAAATAAAAAATTCAAAATCCATCTTATACTTCCCCCCTTTTTTTAGATATATCTAAGAGTTAAAATACATTGTTGTTACTCTTCTGTTTGTGGATTCTCCAATTTTTCAACCATAAATAGTTTTTATATTAACAGTTTTATTTCTTTGATAATTTTGTCTTTTAGGAAAAATCGTAGCTGATGGTAGTTAGGCGTTATTGGTACATACATATTTTACAACTTATAAACAACCGCATTCGTTAAAACATTTGTTCAGGGCAAAGTTTCAATACATTACCAACACATTTTCACATGTTTATCAATATGGTATGGCGACCGTTATTTCAATGTTCACGAAAGTATTGATAGCTATATGGAACTATCATACTCTAGTGCTAAAAACTTGTGTTTCCTTTGCTGTTACAGTTGCGGGTTAGCTCAAAACATTGTATAATATGGAGATAGGCGCAGATCAAGAATTATTTTGATGCTTAAATTCTCCTGAGAAGGTTCTACATGTACAGTGTATCTAACGAGAGGGATGTAGTTAAACCCGGAGCATATAGTCTTGTTGACATAGTCTACTGACGAGTTGATATTCCTAATCTGTCCTGTACAGTTAAAAAATGGAAACTTCTACTGGCCTTAGACCCATTCTCTCCAAGTACCATTTCCTGCCAGCGTAATAATGCACTGGCGAGATAACGTGCTTGTTAGGTCAATATATTAATCGAAGTTATCTCTCTTGGATCTTAGATAAAGTGTGCGGATGTCATCGTCCAACGGTGCTTTCATTTAGGTCCCGAGCGTACTCGTTAAGCATACATTGCACTTTTAAATATGTAATTCAACTTGATTAGATATGATAGACATTGTTGCTTTATAAATTAATATTCAACAATTATTTAATCAAGTAAAACATTAGAATCACTTATGGTATATTTTGATTAATAGGTAAATTGTATATTATATTCTTGACAAAATTAACACCAATAAATAAAACTAGCAGTGAACTAAACATCTAATAATTAAACTTGTTTCAAAATTTGTTCATGTTCTGCTACTGGATGATAATCCCGGAAAATGCCGAATATAACATACCACTACTACAATTAAATCAATAGACCCCTTCACAGTTACTGCAGTATTGCTCTGTTTGAAAGTTTAGTGAAATATGACGCCAATTGTTTAATATACGTCATTTAATTGCCTACCCACTTTAACTACAAAATAAAATATTCACCACAAAAAAAAAAAAATGAAGAGAAATGACCCCGTAGAAAAATGACCCCCCCCCCCCCCCCGCTCTAAACAAGAATACTTGTATCTGACTTTGAAATTACTTTAATTTTCACTCTGTTCAGCTGATTTTGAAGTAATTAACACCGAGCTTGTAAAGATATCGCTATATATATAGTTTTTCATATCCGTTGCAAACACACACAAACACAACACTTACATTGTCACAAATTGATTGGTCTCTTCTCTCGTCTAAATATGGCTGAAATTGACGCTGCACTTATGTAGAAATGTGCTTAACTGTACTTGATACTTTACTACGAATAATTTTTAACGATATTTTATATAGCTTTATTATTTAAAAACGATATTTGATTTACAAATTTTATGCACAACTTGCTAAATTATATTTTATCGCGAATTTACAATTGCATCAGCAACAAATTGCCATGTTTACACGTGTGTGATTAGAAATCTAAATTAGAAATACGGGTGTTGCTACTGTTGCATGAGCCATTCCGTAATTAAAAAAAGAAAACAACAGAAAACACATTCATACACAATGATTTATTAACATTCTCTCTCAGAGGAAATTGTGTGAAAATTAACGAACAATAATCGCGAAAGAATAATTGTTGTAATAAAATAAGCAATATTCATTGCTCAATTGAAGAATGACCTATATTTCCGTGAAGAAGATTAAGGAGGCATGTAACGTAGGAATATGAATACTTCCTATTTACATTTCTGGGGAAAAGTGATTTTAAAAAAAAATTACGTTAGTTTTGTTTTCTTCTACGTAATACATATACATCGATATTCTAAACATTTGTTGTAATGTTGTAAACTATTTGTGATCATGAATAGAACTTTATTTTTTCAGAGCAATTGCGTGAAGAGTACCTAGTGGCGAAGCAATGATTTTTTTACATGTAGTGTATTCAAACTCGGCAGGGAGTGCAGGACCTGAGGCGAAGCCCCCGGAAGCTCTTGGATTTTTTTTTTTGGGGGGGGGGTGGATTTTCAGGGGGATTTTTTGTGATGAGATATTGTCTCAAAATGTAGCAATTTTACATACTGCATGTGTAAGGGAATTAATGTTGAATTTTAAAAAAATGTGTATGTGAAACACGGATTCACCAGCGGAAACCAACTGCATACGACTTTTAATGTAAGGCGTTTTAAAACATTTCTATATTTAAAACAAAGCATACGAACCTTGGAAGACAAATTTTGATTAAGTTTATTATTGTGACGCTGATCAAATTTCAACCATCCGCCGAGTTTAAGTATAGACAGAATACAATTACGGACAAACAGGCAGGCATACACTCAAAATTTATTGTGTTTCCAAATATTAGTATGAATATATAAACTAAAAAGGAGTTAAAATTTGTTTACCTCATTTTAAGAATTTTATTGGAGATCATTCTTTAAGCAAATAACATGATTCTCAATGCGGTATAGTTCGTCCATATATTGATTCAAACGAATTTACATTGAAAATTTGATACTTTTAAATATGTAGATTATTCCGTGGACCCTAGGAGACAATTCCAACCAAAAGGAAAGTCTTAGGACCTATGCTTGGCAAAATTTTGTGTATTTATTTGCGTTTTTGCTTAAAGGGTCTGCTTTTAACTTAAATTTAGCTTTAAAATTTAGTAGTTTCCTGTATCATTATACAGAGCTCTTATTTTTAGAAGATTTAAATAGTCTGAAAATGGCCACGATCATCGAGCCCTCTTAATATTTCGATTCAAGGTTTCTTAACACACAAATATTTTATTTGATGGAAAAATAAAGAGTCTTTTTTAAGTATGCTTACTCCTCCTAGGCATCTGACCCCACCTCTAATGTAATGTAGGTCCGTGTTTGCTTAACCCTTTGACGTTCGTACCGGTCAAATGACAAGTAAGCAAATTTTATCAATACATGATGCTCAAAATATTAGATGGTTTTGTTTATAGTGGACGGATTTCTAAAAACAAGGTATCAATTTCATCGTGAGACTCTGTTAAATTTACCTATATTGAAAATATTAACCAGTACTTAAAAAGAAACGTGGAAATTAACAGTTAATTAAGAAGAGGCTGTGCTAGAAATCTCGATTTCTGTGATTACACGTTTTCTGAAGAGTTTCTTGATTGTGTAAAAAACACAAGAAATATTTCGAAATAAAATTTATAACCTAAAAATCTTATGACCTCAAGGAAAGTAATCGTGTAATTTTTTTTAATTAAACTATTGCGTTTAGATCATACAATAATGAGAACAATCCAGGGTTCAATTCAAGCAGTGAACTGTTATCGAAGAAAAATGTAAACGATTGACTAAAACTCATATAAACAAATAGCAATTACGTAATAGGAAAAAGAAAATTATATTTTAAAAATAAAATACATCAGCTTCTTTTAGGTGTTATTTTGAAAGTTGTCAGTTGAATATATATTACACAAAGCGTCGTTGAAATGGTATTTTAATTTTAATTTTCGCGCGGTTTGTGATGAGAATAGAGAGGGCGCAATATGCGCTTCCGGTGTAACGACAAAAAGTGACACCCGTCGAATATTGACCCGGGGGTCAAATTTCTACGTAGAAAACTGACCCAGGGTCAGTATTCTATGACAACTAGGGTCCTTTTTCTACAGTAAAAAACCATTCCAGACCTGTAGATCTACGACCCCCCACACGTTGAAAACTGACCCTCATAGAATTTTGACCTCGTTTATAAACTACTTAAAAATCATAAAAATTAGACGTGATACGTGAAACATTCATGTTTGGCGAGGGGAAAGGGGGCAGAGAAAGAATATAAAAGATGGATGCGCCTCCCGATTTACCTTGTTACATATATAGCATCAGTTTAAACAAAAAGATGTCTGTGTTAAACTTAAAGTACTAGTCAGCTTGCTTTATGGTGCCCATTCGCTAAGCCATTTTAGGGTTGTGTCCTCCCACTAAAGGTACATGCATGATGATGCGTTCGGTTGAGCTCCCATTTTGCATAACTAAAGACAATGGACACTAATATGTCAAATCCAAAGAAAGTTTAAAGTTATTTAAGAAAATGCCTGTATTAATTGCTAGATTCAAATGTAGTTTATATGTACCGCGGTTGTATTCAATTGGAATCAAAGTCATTGCTACATGTAAAGCCCTTTTCAGTGTCATTATTTCTTTACGATTTCCTATCTCTGTTATATACCGAAGTTTGCAAGTTAATTTTGATTACAATAGAGATCGATTAGAATCATCCATATACATAGATAGAATTATTTATAAAGTATTCTGTTTCATTTGTTCGAGTCTAAATTTGAATTTTTGGAATTTGTGACGTTTAATTTGTTTTAAAATCAAGCATTGTATTCGTTTAATATATTCTTCTTAAACCTGTTGTAACAAGAAAATAATTGTTGTTAGAAATATCCAATGGGATGTTGCATGCAAGCGCGGATTTAAGGAGTGGGGGAATTCAAACTCTTTAATTTCACTTTATATCAAATTCACCGATAATAGGCCTAGACTCCCTCCCCTCTTTGGCAAACATAATATTATCCCTCGGACCCCCCTCCCCCATCCCCGGATAAAATTTTCTTAATTCACGTATATGATAAGATGTGCCTATTTGAGACCCATGGTTAATAAATCGCTCATGGCGATATAGAGCGTGATGAATAATTTTCTCTTCCCCTGTAAATTAACTGGTATCAATTTCTGCATACAATAAGTGCGAGTTTTATTTTCAGTCAGATTGATATAGTTCATATTCAGTCATGGTTTGACAATTAATGTAAACATACGTTATACTCGTATTATATAGCATGACTCCCTCCCCGCCCAGTCCCCCAACCTTTCAATTTTGTTCTAGATTCGCGCCTACTTTAACTATCTATTTAAAATTCAGTTGTTATCTAAGGTATGTCTTTTTCTTCTGTTCCAAAAATGTAAGTAAGGAGAACATTTTATATTCAGTGTACTTTAACTGATAACGAAACATTACTATACCTTTTAATTTTTAATTAAAAAAATTGAAAGACATACTGAGATAATGAATTGATGATAAGCAATAACAGATGATCAGAAAAGTGTACTCAAGCTGGTTTTTGGAACAATCTAGATATTAAGCATGCAATGCCCCCCCACTCAACCTCCAGCACCACCACCACCACCCCTGTATCCACCTTAAAGAAAATAATAATATATGCATGTAGTCGATATTCTACAGGGTCATTTTTCTACAACCATGACGGACAAAAATGACCTCTAGACCATCATTTCTACGATGTAATCCAATTATTCTACAACCGAGTGGGTCATTTTTCTACGTAGAAAAATTACCCTTGGTCAATATTCTACGGGGGTCATTTTTCGTCGTTACACCGGCATTATTGTTGAGAATAAACAGCGGGTAAAATGGATTTTGACGAGATTCTCTCCGAGGATGAGGAAGACTATCTTGACTTACTGTTGACTGGAAGATTGTCCAAAGAAGCAGATGACCAAGATGAAACTTTTGAACCATCAAATTCCTTGCAAATTGGATAAGTAATCTGCAGTGTGGAAACAACACACCGGAGAGAAAAAATAGCCAGCATCTATCATAAAATGGATATTTTGTTAAAAAATACCGACTTTTATCGCTTATTATTTATTTTAATTAATAACGTTTTGATCATAAAATGTTTTTTCATCAGTTTTTTTCCACATTCATTCATGAATTTCGTAAAATTGTGAAAGATACGAACTGCATACTGCATCAAATAAAACATCGTCATGTGAATTTGTAAATTGAAAATTGATAAAATTAGAACTAGTGACTGACTAGTACTGTACTAAAAAACACATGGTTGATCAATTTTCTGATGAATCATTTCATTCTTGATGGCTAACTTTTAGAGTCTTGTCGGACCTGTTTATTTTTTTAGACAATTCAAGTCCATATATTTTTTAATTCTTATTTAATTTCAATGATATGATTAAACTTGTTAGTAGCCTACTTGAATTAAAAGCAGTAAACACTCTGAAATGAATACAATTTTTAGAAGTATACTGTAACCAGGTAACATTTCACGCCAGTGCATTGTTACAACATTTATCATATATATTTTTTTTATGTGTCGATAAAATGCACTGGTGAGAAATGATCTTCAGTGAATATTGGTTCCATGCTTTAAATTATTTTTCAGACATCCCCCATCACAGACAAGTTCTCAGACTCCCAGACTACAGATAGCTCTACTTCTCAGGATCCACTTGCAGAACATATATACTAGAGAGACCAGAATGACATTGATGAGGGAATGAGGGACTCTCGGCTGTTTTCCTTCAAGCCATGTCTTCCTCCTGGTATTCAGTTTGGTTTTGTAATCAGGTACAAATATTTTTAATCATTATAATATACGGTACTTTATTCTGGTATATTATACTAAAGTCCCCTGCAGAAAGAAGGGAGTTTACTTTCGACCGTGACCAACACCTTTCCACCCTCCCTAGAAATCACTTTATACATGTACTATTATGATTAATCAAATTAAGATTTCATGTCAAAAGACTAGGACTGCCCCAAAAGAATTTATTAGATGTATGTCTCAAATCCAGTACAGTTTCCCAGTATGGCAATTCTGTAACACGGTTACACTGAGAGCAAAGAATCATGTTCCTTATGAAGAGTCAAAATAGGGTGAGGTCTGGAAGGTAACTCATTAGATAATTTAAAACAATTAGTCTTTTCTGAAATAGAGTACTGTTAAAGTTTAAATTAGGGAGGTTGATTATTATATTAGTCTGATTTCATTTGTAACATAGTATAGATGTGCTGTACTGGGAAACTGTACTGTTTTCTTGTCATATACATGTATGAATGAATAACTATGAATTAGTTCAGCCCCCACCCTCTTTGAAAAGAATTTGTAATCTGTGCATAAAAGCTATATTCAAAATAAGATTGCGTTAGGCAGTATGTGTTTGATTGACTTCTTCGTCATAATATCAGTCAATTTGAATACATATTTATCAATCAAAGTTGTGACGCAACTTTCTACAAGTGTTATCTGAAAGAATGGAAGACTGTTCGGCAGTTACAATAATTTTAACCGTTTTTAACTGCATACAGTTTGCATTTCAATTTTTACAATAACTATCATTTTTTAGACAGACAAACAGAGTATAACAAAAGCCAGTTGATTTTTTCCTTCTGTTCCTGACTCAAGAAATAATGCTAGAGATTTATATTGCCACCAACCATCATGCATAGGCTTTGATTTCTAAGGGCCAAAATCTTTCATATGCCAACAGCATGGTGGCATGGACAAGGGTCACTGTTGAAGAGATGTACAGGTAATTTAGTCTACAAAATACAAATATGACAAACAAAAGCAGCAATATTGCTTATTTATTTTAAAATCTACTTCAGCAAGTAAACTTTAGGTGTGGGTTTTTTTGTGATTGTGCCTGGCTCTATACCTATTATTGCTTTGCATTATACAAAAATTATCTATATACAAATTTAAAGAACAAAACCATATAAATTTTCAACTTTTTTTTTTATTTAATTGATATCTTAGATTTATTTTATATTGAAATGTGAATTTTAATTTATTGTATTGATTTTCCTTCATTCGATAATTATACATGTAATTATCATTGATAAATAAGCAATGCACTGACTAAAGAGTATGTTTCTGATAGGCTGTATCGCACTCTTTCATCTTGTTGAAAAGAATAAAAGTTATCAACCATAATGTGCTGCATATGATAGTTTCATATGTTTTGGTTATTTGAATTTCAGTTTATAGTGTATGTGAATAACATAAACAGTCCTTGTGGTTTTTTGAAAATTTCTTTTTCATTCTGATTTATAAATTTTGTAATTTTAATCATTTGGATTTTATGTTTGTGAGAATTTGGATATACGTGTCTGTGTTCAATCTCTTAACATTAGAGAGAGATTGGTCAACTTGTCCATTGTACAACAACAACAACATGGTCTCAGGTGTCATGAGCACCACAAGATTTAAGGCTATTATGTTTTTTTCTGCAGATCAATGCTGACACTAAAACAGGTACAAACATAAGATATCTTATAAGCCAATTATAATGAATGTGTACATATATAATACTGGGGACAATTTCATATTTTATACCCCACGCAACATGTTCGAAGGGGGATTATCCGTCTGTCAATGAGTCCTGTTTTTCGTCAACACAACTCCATCCTAACTTCTTAACGGAATTTCATAAAATTGTGTATGTATTTAGAAGACAATGTGTAGATGTTCATATTACAAGGACTTTACAATCCTTTAATTTTTTCTGAGAATTTTAGTCCTTTTGAATGTAGGATTTGTTGTTGTTCAAGACAAAAGTTATTTTCAGTATAGATGTTCAAATATGCAGTAAATTTGATGTGATGTTTTATTCCTAGAGATATGCTCATCTATTGATTTATATTGTGTATTTATTGTAAACCTGCCATTCGTTATGTAAAGCATTCATTGTGCATTTCTTCTAATAAGTATAAGGGTCAACTGGCGGAAAATAATACAAGATTAAAATGTTCCTGTGTATTAAACATTGAAATATATATTGTAACATGTATATTGATTTATATATAACATCACTTCTTTTGTTTACAGATGACAAGCTGACAAGAGTGCGTAGTCTTTTGGAACATGTGGAATCCATATCACAGTCATTGTTTTAACAATACGAGTCTGTGGATGAAACCTGTAACCTATTTATTTATCCATAAAGGTTCTTCAATTGGACAGTGCCAACGAACTGTAAAGGAACGTTCAGGCTACAAGAAAAAAGTGATTCCGCAACCATTGATTGTTCAGGACTACAATACCAATATGGGAGGTGTTGACAAATCCAACTAAATGTTAAACAAATATCCATGCACAGCAAAACGTCCTTTGAAAAAAAATTAAATTACAAATTATCCACTTTGTTTCTAGTTAACTTGAAATATACTTAAACGTTTATTACATTGTTAACACTGACGACTTTTTTATACTGTCATCATCAGCAAGGGGTGGAGGTAGGTGTGGGGGTATTTTATGTATTCCCCTTAACTTTCGACCGAAAATGTCTACGTAAAAGGGAATTGCTGTAATATTTCGAAACTAAAATTGGGATGTATAACTCGCACCTGATATCATCAATATTAAACAAATATACCATCACAAATCAATATGAGTCACATTTTCTTTAATATGATTAGTTTTTTAACGCATGGGTTGAATGTCAAAGGAATCCTCTTGGTGCTTTTTGTCAGTTATAAATAATGCGGTAAAAGTTTTGAGACTCTTAAGTTACTAGAGGTTATGTATTCAGTGTAATGTTTAGCGTTTGACGACATATTTTAATAAGTCATTCTTTTCTGACGATATAGTAGGTCGTATTCTACAATTGTGAACAACGATGTATTCCACCCAGGACTCGCACAGCGTTGGTTCAACTGTACATACATTTAACAGCATATTGTTGATCAGTTTTTTTTTCTGAAATAATTTGTGATCGGAGATAGAAAAAAAAAAGAGACACATAAAGAGAGTAAGAGAGAGAGAAAGAGAGAGAGAGAGAGAGTGAGAAACAGAGAAACAGATGGAGATTAGGAGAATGAGGTTGATGGATAGGCAAATTAATGAAAAGATAGAACATTCGGTTTTTTTTAAATTGTAATGCTTTAAAACAATATAAGTGACTTATAACTATGCTCTTTCTCCGTCATATTTCATAAAATTTAACTTACATCCTCGACACAAAACAGACACCGGATGTGACCACTACATAACGGGATGCCAACTCTTAGTGCTAAACACTTGTCCGCAGTTCATTGACTTGATAAATTCAAAACAAGATGATTGTTTTGTTCATAATTTAAGAAAATAATATGTGTGAATAAAGGTTGCTATTATTTCGTACGCACATACATATTGTAGTAAACCATTTATTGTTTATTGTAGGGAGGCGGGCAACCTTTTTTATTCAAGTTATAATGAAATCTCAGTTAAAAGAAGACGTGCGTCCGTATAGAAACACATACTTCTGTTTTGAAAAAAAAGACCAAGCACAATGAATATTTTTTTATGGTATTTGCATTTGCTTTTAATGATAATGAAATCTGAATATTCATTTGTTAGCTTCATTTCCACTAGATGATACCCGCGCAAGCGCGGGAATTAACACTTTACTCATATAATGCTTAATATGTTGAACCATATTTTTGTTCATTTTTGTATATACTTTGTCCGATTTTTTCCTTATCTTATTCTTTAAATTTGAAATAAAAAACAAACTGCATTGTTGGATATTTAGAGGAACGGGCAGGGATGAAAAATCTAAACTGAAATGGATAATATACGTGGATAATAATGTACGTGGCCTTAATCCTTAATTGTTGCAGCTGACTGAATAAAATAAACTTTTTTATTGTATTTATTTCAAATCAGTAAATGGGTATTTAGTGTATCTCTCTCTAAATTTGGTTCTTTTGGTCAATTTTCAATATAATTTGTATTACTCTCCCAAATAAGAATTTCGGATAAAAGACTGTTTTGAAAAACAATCTGGAGGTGGTGGTGGGGGGGGGGGGCATCCTCATTAAATTTATAGATGTAGAATACAAAAATCTGTTCATTAATGTTTACAAATTAATGTCTAAGGTTTACAACCAATCTGCCGTGGTATGAAGTTTGAAATTAAAACACGCTAGGTTGTGCATTATTATCAATTTGCATGCATATTTTATACCAAAGTTGTCAGATGCAAAGTTTCTGGCCGATGGTTAACTCGCCCTACACTTTCCGTCATGTCAATTAGTCAACCCGTTTCTGGCCACCCCGATCTGAAACGTTCTCTCCATTAATACTAAAATCGCATTAATTGTTCTGTTTTATTTATTAACTTTTTGTATTAAACCAAGTCCGATCCAAGGTATCTGCCCGCGATGCATGATGAATTCGTCCTACACTTTTCGTTAATTAGTTAATCCGCGTTCTTGGTTACCCCGTTCTGCTGGAAAGTTCTCAAGCGAATGTGTATCAAAACTAAAATCGCACACTAAAGAAACGAATTGACTCATTTTATTTATTCAACATTTGTCAAATCTTAACTTGTATGTATTCTCTAAATGGGCTCACCGTAAATATATTCACTCTTTACGTAATCATTCAATATTATTTCATTGCAAGTATATATTTTGATGCAAACTATCCCTGACTTGGATCCGCCAAAGCGTGTCCACCACCTTACTCTCATTTTTGCTATTTCGGGCTTGTTTATCGAAAATGAAAGTGGGTTTTTTATTAATTTCACAATAATAACTTATAAGTTAAAATTCAATTATACCTTACGGACATCATCACGCATGTGTTGAAATACCAAGTACTCTGGTGCAGGCATTTTGTAGTTTATTTGCAAAATGCCTTAATTTATAAGTATAGATATGTAAAGTAAAACAGTCAGAAAGAAGAGCACACGACGTTTATAAGGAAACTCGCATCAGTGTTTTTATCAAATCGTACCAAGCCCCTAGCAATATTTTATTAACCACCATCCCCAAAAAACCCTTTCATTTTTCCCCAATGAACATAAATTCCCTCGACCCAACAAGGAAGTTAAAATTGATAAGCAATATATTATTTCCTTCATCAGTTTAAGATGTGGTCGGATCAGGTAGCACGATTTACAATTCTACAAATTGTTGTGACAGGATCATCATGTTTCGGTAAGTATATTGTCTTTATTGCATTAAAAACTTATTCTTGTTTATGAATATGAAAACTATATGAAAATGTAAATCTGTGGTTTACACAGATTGTCAGTATGTATCATCGATGGTGAATTCATTATTATTACAAATAAGAAGACCGAAGAAAATCAAATTCAGGTATAAACGTGATATCTAGTAGTGTTTTGTTTAATATCATATTTACCGCCTTTATTGTGTCTATTTTTATAACAATGAGCTTTTTATAATGTATTAACGTAATAAGAGTTGAAATTTAGTATTAGCAAATGCAATTTATATCGTCTCGTTAACTGTTGGTATTCGTAAATACCATGTATACTTTAGGATTATAACTCAAGACTTTTCAACCGTATCATTGTGTTGCTTTTTTCAATCTTAGTCAACCATCCTTATAAAAGCTACGCTGTTTTAAGTCTGACGTCAAAATAAAATCATTTGTTGTTTTTTTTTTTTGTTTTCATTTTTATATATTTTATTTTGTATACATGTTATCCGTTGACGAATATTTCTTTGTTTATTACTTGGTATACACAAATTGTATTATATTGTATTATATTGTTATATTATAAAAATGTGCTTCCAATTTTAAACTACCAAAATGTGGGACAATACTGCGACACCTAATTCAGAAACATATTTGATTTATTGCATGTAGTAATGTCCAATTACATATTTTATTACGGAACATCAGGTAAAAATTTCAGCTGAAAACGCTATTACATTTTTGAATTTTCTATAGTGAATTTGGCTCACACACCTGATCAGAAATTACAAGGGACAGCGACAATGAGTGAACTTCCTCATACAACTGGCTGGTCAGCAGATAAAGTTGCTGACGGAAATACAATCCAGACTGCTACCGGAGGATCCTGTGCGATCATGGACTTTGATCAACACTATAAATCGGTTTGGCTGAAGGTTCTATTGGAACGCCTGTTCAACGTTGCTTACATCGAACTTTACCTCAGAAACGAAAAGCGTACGTTGACTGTTTTTAAGGTCTTCCCTTTTCGACGGAAGACCTTATTGTTTTTGTACTTTTTCTTCTTATTATTATTAAGGTCTTTCGTTTCCAACTGACCTTATTGTTTTCGCACTGTTTCTTATTAAATGTAACTCTGTGCCGGATAATTATTCCAGTGCCAAGGTGGCATTTTTGTACCTGCTTCAAATACAGTTTCATGAAAATCCATATATACCAAATGATAGATCATTATCTAGAAAGTATATAGTATGTCAACAATTTTTATTTTACAGGGAAATAATAATTTTCATAGGAGAAATAATTTTCCTACAGAAATCATTAAAATTCTTATAGAGTTTTCAAAAAAATGTATAGAAATTATATTTACAATAGAAAAAAGTATTTCCAGCAGGAATTTGATTTAAACGGGTAGTTTTCCTACAAGAAATTAAGATTTCCTTTCGGAATTTAAAATCCTGTGGGAGTTTTGTTCAAATCCTATCGGAATTTAAATTTCTTAAGGAAGTTCTTTTATTCTTTAAGGAAATATTAAGTATTCTATAGGAAAACTATCCTTAGAACAGCTGTCGAACTGCACAGCTGCAAACTTATTTCGAAGATTTTTTTAAAAATCTGAAAAAATATGGAGGTGGTTCATTGGCGTTACCTCTATAACCGAAGCTAAGGCTGTTTGAATAAAATAAGTTGCAAAGCTAACTATCAAAATCATAAACCATATGTTCAATGTTCAATAAAAGCATACGCAGTAGTATGGCTTTTAGATCAATTGGTTTTTAGTAATCATTTGTTTTATGATTTTCTTTTGAGGAATAAAAACAATGTTTTCAATTCATTATTAAAACGCGAGTTAAGGAGATTACGTTTATGTGATGATGTTGATCCCACAGTAATTTTCTTCCAATTTTAAATGTATGTGAAGACGTAAAACACATCAATTTTATTAAATAAAATTGTTACTACTTACTAGATATGTTAATAAACGAAAATACAAAGGGCTGTTTTACATACCAGTTTGTATTCACTCTATGACCTTTTTATTGCGATGCATATAGGACCACAAAAATGATATGCATTGAGGTTTAATCAATCTATAATCTTATTATTTCATTATGAAGCTATTTTTTAAAAATAGTTTTAGATCGGTCATCGGGTTTTTCAATTTACGCACACTATGATGCCACTTTTAATTCTTCATCACCTGACTCAAACAACCTTGTGTACTACCATAACCCACTGTCCGGTTGTCCAGCCCCAATACAGAACTTCACTGTCAACAGACTTGTTAAACAAATAGTGTTCACAAACAACCGACCAGATGGATTTCAGACAAACTGTACAGGACAAAAGAGCAGTCTCTACACTTCGATCGAAATTTGTGAAATAAAAGTAATGGGTAAGATCATAATAAAACATAATGATACATTTACGTTTAAGCAAATTTCGAACGATGTAGCTTCGTAATGTTAAATCCAGGTTTAAACAACCGAAAATAAGCCATTTGAATATGTTTATGCGTCATTTATTTACACTCAATTGAACAGGATAATTACTTTCTTTCAGGTTGTGACTGGAACAGGTATGGTGTTGGATGTACAACGACATGCCCAAATAAGTGTAAAAAACAACATTGCGACGCATTCAATGGTTCCTGCGCGGAGGGATGTGTTAATCCAAGTGCCTTGACTGCTGACTGTATATGTGAGATTTTTTTTAAATTAATTTCAATTTTATTAATTTTTGGAGCACTATTTAGCATAATTTATATTTGGGAATAAAATAAACAGTATTCATATAACATAATTATATTTATCGTTATATATCGAAGCATGTATAGCAAACTCTTTTTAGCATCAAAATGCCTTATTCATTTTTTTTTTATCATTAAGAGGGTGGTTAAAACCAAATAAATTGATTTGTAGGGTACCAGTATTGTTTTTAAATATCATTGTATATCTAAAGGCAGTAAAACTTTCGTTGTAAATATTTAATTTCATTGTTTGAAAGGTTTTATTTAAAGGTAACAAGTGTTATTGAAATACATTTTATTAGTATGCTGTGTTTGCATTGATCTTTACTAACATACTTTCGGTAAATGTCTCATCATCTATAAATATATCTAAGGTGTGTAATTATGATGATTTCGTTCAGTGTGTGAAGATGGACAGTACATTTCAAATCGACGATGTGTGAGCTGTAAGGGACGTTGCAAAAACGGTGCGCCATGCAACAAGCTGACGGGCCAATGTGATAGTGGATGTGACACCCAATGGACGGGATTGTTCTGTGAACGTAGGTTCACGGCAATCATTGTTTCTAATATATAACAGAGTTTACCTTAATGCTGAGCTAAATGAAAGTACATGTAGGGATGTTGAGAATGTTAAATTTTAAGTAATTATTGACTAAGCGTGATATATTAGGTCTAGAACAATGATTTTGGTAGGTTGAAAATACAAACTGCTTTATGATTTTATATCTGTGTGCGGGTCTTCAATTGTTTTTTTTTTTTTTGTTTGTTTTATTTTTATTTATTTTTATTTATTTATTTTTTTTGCCTTCTTTTTTATAATGAAATTATTTTTTTTTTGTTTTCATTTTAGGATGCAGTGAACACTTTTACGGCTTTGATTGTAACACCTCATGTGGACACTGTCTAACTAACGATGTATGTGACAATGTAACTGGTCAATGTCCTAATGGATGTCAAAATCATTGGACGGAGGACAGGTGTGATGGTGAGTTTTAGTGAACATATCTTTCATAAGTTGTCAGATGTAAATATGTATCTTTCAAAAATGGACTGCTGGATGGATTGATATATTCTTTATTCTCAATCTACGAGACATTTTGGTATATAAATAGAGTTTGAGAGGGAAGAGAAAAAAACGTGTGGTTGCAACAAATCTACGCTTAACAGATATACGAGTGTTGGATAAGTTGGTTGTAAACAAGCATTTGGGCATTCTGCTGTTATGCAAATATTAAAACAACTCCAAGTATATAAATCTATTAAAACACAAACGATAATCTGAAATGTGGAAAAAATCTGGTATCATTTAGCCCATCCCCTGAATTGAACATTAAAATAAAGCAATACTCAGGAAAGAAATGAAAAAAAAAAACGTATTGAGCAAGTCAACAGGAGACTGTTCTGATATTATTGTACATAATGGTTGTTTATTCTAATTTAAATTGCCATGATTATTTCAGTTAAGTCTTTTTTTCAGTATGTCGTGATCGGTATTTTGGCAGTGATTGCAACACTCCGTGTGGACACTGTAGAAACAATGACGTGTGTAACAATATGACAGGCCTCTGTCCTAGAGGATGTCAGAAGCAATGGTCGGGATATAGGTGTGATGGTAGGTTTAACGGTGGGAATGTCTATTAATCCCCTCAACAATATACCTTAAAAATACTGTACTTACAAATTATCTTAGCTTGTTTTTTGTTACAGCTGTACAACTATATATCATCATTATTGGTTAAAGTAACACGTGTACATACAATTGTACATGTATCAAACTATTTACAATTGTCAGTTTGTACAAACCACTAATGCAATAACAGCATTTATCTAGAATTAAATTTAGAACTGTTCATTAAGTTTAAACAAAAAAGCGTCGCTTATGTTTGATAGTCGAAATGACCGTTAACTGTATATAAGTGTCTATACAAGAACAAATAACGCGGCTATCGCAATCTAAGTTGAAAAAGATACATTGTTTTTTGATATAGAGTAGTTTCATTCTCGTCTTTTATTCTTCTAAATTATTTGAATGCAAATATACTTTTCGTAATATTGGAATTTGTTTAGAATGTGAAGACGGTTTTTATAACGCAAACTGCACTGCCCTGTGTGGCTTTTGTGCCAATGATCAGCTATGTGATAAACGCACTGGAGCCTGTCTCAACGGTTGCAAGCAAAACTTTAAACTTCCGCTCTGTCAAGGTAATTTTTATGAATATTGCAGCGCTTAAGAGAGGTTGGTTGTCGTGGCCATTTTTAGACTCTATTCATCTTCTTTAAAAGAAACAATTTTTTTAAAAAGGCAAATTTAAAAGGTAAAATGTATGGAATTTTTTGTAAAATATTATTGTATATAGCTTAACAAATTATATTCTTAGATTACAAATTAATATGATGTTCAATTTATTGACCGTCAAGCCTTATTGGTGACATTTGTAACCAAAGACAAATTTCTATATGTGATTTTTTTTTCTTGTCTATTTTTTTAAATTAAACATTTAATTAACGCAATCCAATCATACTAAAAGAATATGATATATTTTTCAGGAAAAAAGGAATACAAAAATTTGTAATCAAGCGTCTTCTTCTGTGGTTAAAATAATCCTCTTAAGTAAAGCGTTACCTTTCGTTTATGAAATGTTTTAAATGAAGATATGAAGATGTATCTTATAAAACATATTGTTTATTTCTTTTCTTTCCATATGTTTTTATTATTATGTTTAGACATTCCTTGACTGCAAGAATTCATTCTATAACATATGGTTTAACCATTAAAGCTAGATTTCGTTCATATAACAGTGAATCTATGTGCATTCTTTCAAAGATTTCATTTGTAAAACACTCGATAATCATTTGTTTATTATTAAGAACAGAAACATCCGGACCCTGTGAATTTTTGCATTTTATAAACAACATTACATGTAATTCAAATTCATATGAAGATGCATTTCTTTACAGAGTGTGACGATGGATTTTATAATGACAGCTGTACCCTGCAGTGTGGGAACTGTAAAGCCGGTACAGCTTGTGATCAAATTAATGGATCTTGTCCAGATGGCTGTGCAGATCTATACAAGCCTCCATTTTGCACAGGTGTTTCACTTTTTTTAAAATTCTAACTAAAAATATACCCTGCCTTGTACGTTTAAAACATGCGAAAGATTGTTTCAACCTTTTTTAAATAATTGAAATATTATTTAATCAAATATATCCAACATGATTTACATTTTATTCTTATATTAAATGTTAGATATAAAATTATATTATTTCATATTTCAGCAACACACAATGGTTACATTGGGTTTTTTTTCTTAAGAAATAAACAGAAATTTTAAAAGTTCACCAGGATTATATCATTCTCTAAATCTTTTTTAATCACGTATCTATCAAGTTCATATCTTGGTAAAGTTTTAACATTGCTATTTATTAATGCTATTTACGATTAAAAAGTGAAACCGTTAAAAACAATTGAAATAACTGTAGTTTTAAAGTATACAAAAAAGATACCGTCAAACGATTAGTATGTGTGGTAATCATTGTGAGTTATTAAAAAGTTCACACAGACATGAATGTTTTTGCTTTTCTATAGATTCATATTAGTAAACACATTTGCAAATATAAACTTATGAATAAAATATTATAATAAACAAAACGTATACATTTTTATGTAAAACTATGCGGAAATCAGGCTTTCTTTTACTACATGTATAAATAGTCTTCAAAAGAAATACATTGCATCATCAATTTATTGTAATAAGCATACATCTTTATGTTAGCCCAAATGATGCTATCAGATGACTCAATCGAGAGCACGGGCGCAGTGGCAGGCGTGATCGTATCAGTGTTGGTTGTACTGGTGGCTCTTGGATTAGTGGGTTTGGTCTATAGACGGTATTTGGTCATTTATTTTTGAAAGTTCGTCTTCTATATGTTCATGATTTTAATTTGTTTTCTCTCTGCTTCATTTCGAACAATGTAAAACTTCGCATTACATTGCAAAAGGTATATAGATTTATTATAAATGTATTTTAAACACTCATTAAGGGGGATGCGCGGCCATCTTGTACATTTGAGGATAAAAATGTAAACATTTTTTGAACTGGCTCGTTTCTGCCCGAAACTGGCCAAAGATGTTGGCAAAAGATAAAAAAGCAATAAATATGAAGTCCTACATTTCATTTGTTTGAAAGTATGCCAACAAGAACAGGACAATGCCTTTTTTAATCACTTAACAGCTGTCGAACTGCGCAGCTGCAGACCTATAATCTGAAAAAATATGAAGGGGGTTCAATGGTGTCCTCTCTACAACCATGTTGACCAAATCTCTAGATAGTATGTGCGTTATGATATCTTTTTGTTGTTATGTAGCACATATCTGACCACTTTTTTAAATATATCTATCGACATTTTTGGCATATTCCGCTTAAATTTCATATCAATTTCATAACAATCTCAAAACAATTACCTCCAATTTTTGCTAAAAATAGCTAAATTCATGTCAGATCTAGAATTTTGGAATGTGGCCCCTATTGTTTATTTCTTTTTTTAAATTTACATAAACATTGTCATTTTGTTATTTGTATGCACAGTTTTGGTAAGATTGCATCGATGATAATTTGTTTTAGTTTGTGTAATAATTTGATTGCTCCACAATTTTGTAACAATCTTAACTATGCTATCGGGTTTAATATTTACTGGCATGTGAATCCTTTAATAAAACGGCCTTTATTTAAATCCGACTTAAAAATACGTTTATACTCACTGTGTTCAACTTCATACTGTATTAACATTACGATTGAATAATAGTTCAAACTATAAAATTTGTTAATTTAATTATTAAATAACTTAACTTGTTTTATTTTTAATTAATCATTTTAAATGCCGAATCTAGCAATACTTTAAGGAAAATTATCATTTCTATTCGGGGGGGGGGGAGCATATTTTTAAAATAAGCTAGCATGTGACATGGTTCAGAAATAAGATACATGAACAGTTTTAGACCCCATCTTTATATCTAAATTGTTTTCAGATGATTGACATTGTTTTTATTTCAGTTGCGAATTTCGTTAATGTTTACACAAAGCGGTTTAAGATAATAAAATAAGTTATTGTTTGAGCATTACATCTTATTGAAATGTCAAATATTCCATCTACATTAATATTTAATTAGAGAGACTTCAGCTATTTACTTTTTGTAATTATTAAATAAGCTGTGGGTTTTTTTACTTACAGGCACAAACAAGGAAAGAAACCCGAAGAAAACAGCAATGTAAAACAAACTAGGCCCAGTTCAATTCAGTCAAGGAGGGAACAAAAATATGCTAATATAAGTGGTAAGGTTCAGTTTATAAATTCCTGAAGTATATGTAAGTAGTTATATTGTTTACATGTCATATGGTCAATTTGCTTTAATTCAACCTTTATATTTATTACAAGATGTCAAAAATGTGATCCTGCAAACACAAAATTTTGCAATTTACTGGAGGTAAACTGGTTTTTGACGACTAAGATTTTAGAGAAACCCTATATAGTCCCCTGCTATTGTAACAACTATATGACAAGGGCTGGTTCTCAGTGATGAGAGCCTCTCGCCAATTTTGCTATATGTTCTTACTTGCGACTAGAAGTCGATCTAAAGTATTAGATCAATGAAATATACATTTAAAAAGCAACTCGAGAAATGAATACTTCCATAACATCACTCCTTTTTATCGTATTTATTCGTTTATTTAAGAAATGCCGGTTTTCATATACTAGTATTTTCAGTTGTTGCAAATTATGGCGGCGATATCATTGCTCCATACAATTTTTTGTGATGACACAGAAAGCCGCTTTGATTAACATTACGTAACAAAATAAGTTCAACAATGTTGCAAGTATTTGATTATCATAATGAATAAATATAACACTACTTTTGACAAGATATACGTATTCATTACGACATTAGGTGTTTTTAGCGCAAGTCGGTAATCTTGAGTACATAGAAAAAGTAGTGACACAGATTATTCAAGCGATACTTTGACCTTTTGACCCAGGCTGGTGCCATGCAGAAATAACATCGGATTGCGTATATAGTGTTATACAAGGGAAACATCTGCAAGTGTAAATATTCATTAATTCAAATGTTTTACGCATATTTTATTCATAACCATGATATTATATTTAAGTAATGTCGATTTGTTTTATGTGCGTTGTATTCATGATAGGACATTCAATTATAGAGGATATTTCATTTAAGTATTTTTCATTCCCGTTAAACATTAAATCACTGTTTCAATTTCATTTGTATTATGTGTTTTGCAATGATGAAATGACATTGGTTTGTAGAGAATTCACAGAGAGATCTTTCTGGCGAATGTACAAACGAAACAACAACAGACGACGATGGGGGATATTATAATACTACGGAACTAACTACATTTATCCGTGTAGAAGATCTACAAAGAGTTATACAGAAGAAAAGCAATGCCGAAAGCAACGTATTCCTATCAGAATACAAGGTATTAATTATTTTGAATCCTATATCATTTATTAGTATATGTTGAAGACAAAGTGTGCGAAATTGATTCAATGTTTTGCTTTAAGGGGAGACAGGACACGTATCACGTAACTTTCATTGCAATGATACTTTGATGTGCTTACACTATTATGACGTCATAATTGATTTGATTGCATGATGCTGTGATGTCATTTATTCATTATGACGTCATACAGGATTTGTTAGATCTTTTTCCCGTACTCAACGGCTCTAAAGTAGTCATTTTCACAACATGAGATGGGGGAAAATTAAAAATTTTAATTTTAGAAATGTAAATGTATAAAATCATAAGCGGTTAATATAATCAGGTATATATTCTGATAATGATCCGTTCATGTTAATTGATAAATCTAAATAATGCATTACATTTTTGATAGTTTAAAACAAAAATTGTCACAAAAGGTCATAATTCCAGAATAAGGGGTATGGGTGATTCCTATTGTAGTATCTCTCTTGAATGGCAAGAAAGTGGCCATGAAAATTTTATAAGTAATAAAGCGCATGCTAAGGTTGATATATGAAATTTTGTTCGAAAATTCATTGACAGTTTTTTTTTGTGCCATCACATTTTGTTCAAATTTAGAATCAAAAACTTCAAAATTTGAAGCGCTGATTTGAGCAATATTTTGATAAAATTATGATATTGCTAAGTAAAAAGGCCAATGCTGTAATTGATTTTGAAATTTGTTTCCTTTGTTAAAATTGATGAATATAATTTGCAAATAAATTCCATCAAATAAAATAATTATTGCAGAAAATTATAATTGTTAAAAAAATTCATAATGACAGACAAGGGGGATAATTTCTATCAAAATATCTCCCTTGCAAGGTAAGAAAGTAGTCATGAAAATAATGCATGTTGTAGTGGACATCTAAATCTAAACGTGCTAAGAAAAGCAAAAAATTTATTGACAAATAATTTTACACTGTAACGTCCTGTTCCCCCTTAAGCATATTTTTGCAAATGATCTGTACAGAGACACGAATCTTAATTGCCCTTTTTCTCAAAATACACAATCTATTCACAGTTGCTTCATTTATATTTGAGGACATTGCCTGTTCTCTTAGTGTAAAATGACAGTTTTGATTTAACGTTAATATGTGACCAATAGTTCTCTCGTGTTTATTACTCAACGCAGTTCGATTCGCATACCCTTACAATACGTAATTCCGAGGGATGGTCATGTAGTTAAAATAAAAAAAAAACCAATTCCAATCATTTGATTTTGTAGAGTTATTTCTAGCGTTGTATAGGTTTGAATCATATTTTTCTTACATTTCGTAATATTTTCTCTGCAGAGACTTCCAGTCGGAAATACTTCTATCTGTAAGGAAGGAAAAAAACAGGAAAACATGGCAAAGAACAGATTCAAAACGACCTTCCCATGTAATTTGTTTTTTGTTTAAGTTAATACATGACATTGATGTATTAAAATTGTCAAATTTCCTACAATGTATACATTATTCATGTTTTAGATGATCACTCTAGAGTTATACTCAACGAAAGATGGAATGAATCAGATATTGATTATATCAACGCCAATTTCATAAAGGTGTTTTTTTTTTGGGGGGGGGGTGTTTTATTTTTGTTTTTACTGGAATCTGTACGTGTTACATATAATTAAAAAAAATCTTATTCATTTAAATATTATATTTGGGTTGTCTATTTAGAACTATAAAGCTGAAAAGGCATATATAGCTGCACAAGGTAATTGTAAATTACTTTTGATGTTATGAAAGCTATACGTTTCAATCTGATAAATATTGTTATTATTTTTCAAGACCACAATGTGAACTAGTTTTTTTAAGCTAATTGTGTTATGCTGTATAAATAAACGACATTGTTATTATTATTGTTATTATTATCATTACTAGGAAATATGGTTTTAAAAAACACGTAATCATAAAATTAATTTAATTATGTCTTTAAACTATGTAGGTCCTAAGAACAACACCCTGGAGGACTTCTGGAGAATGATTTGGCAGGAGAACATAAGGTTCATTGTAATGCTCACCAATGTTTTCGAAAATGGAAAGGTATTCACATTCATAGTCATTGATACCGCTACTTTTACAATAGGTTTTCTGCTGTATTTTCATATCATTGAATAAAAACTTTTTTAAGAAAACAAAATATACGCTTAAAAAATCGTATACACCACAATTGTTTTACTATTGTTATTATTATTGTTATTATTATTATTTTTTTTTACCAAAAAGAACAAGTGCACACAGTATTGGCCTGAAAAAGACAAACTATTGGAAGTCGGTCCGTGTAAAATGCATCTACTAAAAGAATCTACTTACGCTCTTTATACTTGTCGAAAATTCGCTGTAAACAACTCTATGGTAAGACAACTTAAAATGTAACTCAATATTTATTTTATTTTTAAAGTATTAAAACGAGTTATTTCTTCTCTGATTTAATACTTCTATGGTAAGACAACTCAAACTCACTTGTATCACTTTATTAATTTCTTTTAAAATGTGTTCAAGTATTATTATTTTCCTGCATGCATCCATTTTGAATGTCTAATGTGGGAACAATATGTTACGTAATATTTTGTTTAAGTCTGCATGTTCTAATTTGGTATTTTTTTATAGTCTTCTGAAAAAAGAGCGCTTACCCAATATCACTACACGGCTTGGCCAGACCACGGGACACCAGAAGAACTAGGATTGGTTCAGTTTCATAAAGCAGTCACCAGAAGCTATCAACCAGGAGGACTGATGTTGGTTCATTGCAGGTCTACACATATTTTTATTTTCTAATTAATATAAACGATTGACATTAATGACATCGGTTTTTTAAAACATTAAAATGTCCGATATAAAAACCAATGACATGATTTTTTTTTAACAACAACTTCCGATTAACCAACCAAAAAAAAAAAGAAAAAAAACAAAAACAAAACAAAAATAAGAAGATATACAAATATTTTAAAATATTTATATATATATATTAATATAGAAAATAAGGTATTTGAGGAATTTGAACAAGGTATAACTGTTTAAATACATACGTAATAAGTTAATATTTGTGCTTGTTTTGTTAAACAATGAAGACATGACATAGTGGTCATTGTGAATACGCCGTTATCAAATTAAGCACATATTTACGTCACTTACTTAAATAATAGTTTCTAAAGTATTAGTATAGTTCAAACAAATTGACATAATTTAATTTACTCAATTAATCAGTTATGTGTTGATTTACTGCATAATTTATCTTGCAATGTATATTATTATTTCAATGATATCATACAATTCAATTTTTTTTTATTTTGGACAACTTTGTTTCCCTAATTTTATTCAGCGCTGGTGTTGGAAGAACTGGAACATTCATTGGTCTAGACTCCTTGCTTAAACAGGGAAGAGACACAGGAAAAATCAACGTGTTTGAGTTTGTAAAACAGATGAGAGGGGACAGGATGACCATGGTTCAAACACCGGTAAAAATATTAAACACAGAATCAATCAAACAGAGTGTTTTGATTGTGATGATATTGTGTTATTATTCGATAAACATAATGCATGTGTAGAATACTTTGAGGGAAAAGACATGTTGATGTCACGATTTTACCTCCATTGCTTAAATTTGGACGCAGCAGTATAACTCAAAAGACACATTTAGGGAACACAGTATAGACGTCTATATAAAAACCAATAATAATCGCATTCTTAATGAAAGAAATGAGTCAAGTCCACACTTTGCAATTAATTATTTAAATTGGTAGGAAATAGAACAAAATTAACAATCATAATTAATTTACTATCAATTATTCCTGTGGTTTTGATGAATATGTATTTTTTTATGATATTCACCTTTTAATAATTTAATGTATCTTTGAACAGGAACAATATATATTTCTTCATAAAGCGTTGCGAATTGGATTTCAAGATATGGACACAGTGTTACTGAAGTGTGACGTCACCGACAAATTCAACACACTGCTAAATGATAAATCTCCTTTAAAACAGACAGCATTGTATAAAGAACACCAGGTAAGCCGATTCTGTCCAATTAATACAGGACCAAGCAGTTGCTGACAGATTATTATTTAAACTTAAAGATGTATGTTGAGGGCCCCCGCAAACTCCAGTATGCACCATGTGTTTTGAACTATGCGTGACACATCGTTCCAAAGATATGTATCTAGTTATTGCATTTGTATGTTGCCTTATATTTGTTTTTTACCAATTGATTTAAAACAAATATGGTTGAAGTTTAAAATTTTCAAAATACCTGGTCATAATCTAAATATAAACTGTGACGTTTTAGTTCCTGCTAGCTATAAAACCTGTACATGATAACAAAGACAAAGCAGAGTGTATGCTTCCGGAAAATAAAAAAAAAAATGCAAACATGGACATCCTCCCAGGTTTGTAACTCAATTAATTTTTCATATGTTTATCAAGATCTAATAATATCATTAAACTGGCTTAACTCGAAAGGGTGCAAGGTTGAAGCAATTTATACATAGATATATGACGAGGATGCATCATTTACATTTAGGCAAATGTCAATAGTCAAAAATGTTTTTAAGCGTTGCAGTGATTTTAAATACACGATTTTTTAAATACACTTTTTAATTTTAATCTTAAAAAGGTTATTTGTATTTGATGTTTCTTTAATTTATCTAATATAGTTTCCAAGTATCGGCCTTATTTGACGTCATATGTACAAGGACGAAACGATTATATAAATGCAGTCTGTGTTCAAGTAAGTTAGACAACCTATATCCAGTATTTATTAAACTATTGATACATGTATACATAGATTAGAAATCTCATACATGAGTCAGTATACTTTAGAGGTATGTTTTCATATATCAAATGCCTTAAGTTTTGGAATCATGCATATTTTTGCCCAATGCATATATCTACATGTATATACAATGTCCTAAGCAGATACACATAATCATATGGTTTTTATTTTGTAGTCGTTTTCAGATCCCAGTGCTTTAATCCTTACACAATTGCCCCTCCAAGATACAGAAGTAGATTTGTGGAGACTCTGCGTTGACCATGATATTAATGCGATGGTCATATTGACCGAGAACATCGAGGTACCAGGATTATCGACAACATATTTTGAATATTTCATTGTTTATTATCTGGTTTAAAAAAGGAATATGTACATTTTAGCATAATATGCATTCATAAAAACGTTAGCCTTTTATCTGAAACTTTTTTTATTTCAGGAAATACATTGGATTCCGAGAAAAGGGGGTGTGCGTGAATGTACACCATATACTCTCAGTTTGGACGCTACTAGAAGTAGCATTAGTGGGGTATCTGATGATACATTGGTGATTGCATACGATGTGAGTTATTTTAATCAATTGATTAACTCATTGTTTAACGTAACTTCAGTTTTGTTCTTACCTTATGTTTTATATATATATATATATATATATATATATATATATATATATATATATATATATATATATATATATATATATATAAGTAACTTTTCCTCGTTTTATCCCCAATTTAAACCCTGATATTGTGGGCATTTGTGCAATATTATGAAAACAAAAGGTTTAAGGTACTGTACAACAAGATATCAAATTTGCTTCATAATAAAGGATCAAAGAAGAGAACTTGATGTGTTTCATATACCAGTTGGAAATGATAGCGCTATGTTGAAAGGCGTACAGTTGCTACTTGAGAAAGAGAGAGAAAACAATTTTAAATCGGTTATCGTCAGCAGGTGAGATTAAAAGTTAAAGAAAATTGCAATGTTACGTGCAAAAAATACTTGAATAATTTTAGATTAGGGTTCATACAAAAGTAATGGTTTACGATTAATTGTGCTTTTTAAAGTTCAAAGACACTTTCATATAATAAATGGTGTACCACTGATCCATTATATATCTCATATCTTAGTATATATCTTACAGAAACGGTGTCGGTGTAGCAGGTATATCCTGTGTTTACGTAACGCATCTTACAGTTAAGTTTATATCTTATAGGGATGATGCAGGTCCAGCCAGTATTTTGTGGGTTTTTCTTACAAAACGCACTCTAACATCTTAGTATATATCTTACAGGGACGGTGCTGGTTCAGCTGGTATATTCTGCGTTTTACATAATGCCCTCCAACAGTTACGTATGGACGGAGAGGTTGATATATTGACCACAGTCAGAATGATCCAAACAAGACGACCGGAAGTCATCACTAAGCTGGTAATCTTAAGAAAACTGAATTCACTATTGCATACTGTACCTAGCCAAGTTTCTTTTTTTTAATGTGAACTTTGATTGCAAGTATTATGTATCATTTTACTTTGTGCGTGGTTGGTTTTATAATTTTAGTAATTAGAAATGATAATAAGGCAGGGTTTATTGTTTCATCAAACCATTTATTGCATATAATTGATATAGTATTTAGTAATACGTTTTGCATTGTGTTAGGAAAAAAAATATTATTTATTGTTTTATGCAGACATATGCTTAAAAACATATTATACAAAATAAATATTATACCTTTTTTAGGAGGAATACAAGATATGCTACGAACTCCTGTTTCTCTCAATATCAGAAGATGGAATATACGCAAATACGTAATAAATTAATTACTAATCTCTCCAAGTAGTACACACAAAAAAATTAATACATTCGGAAAATAATAAAAACATATCGTCAAAGGTTGCCAAGAGAATTAACACCGGTTTTTACTTTTTTATTATGTGCCATTATGTGTGATGTATTATCTTTTGATATTAATTATTGTTTTAGAACAATTAAAGAAGAAGGTACAGTTTCCTTCAATATTTGCCCTAAAATTCAAAAGTTGTTTAAATCTCATAAAAATACACATATGCCATCCTGAACATGTGTGTATATAAATTACCAAGTTATACACTTTTATCTTGTTTCAATAAATAATTATGACTTCAACATTTTGGCATATTTCTAAGTTTTAGTAAAAATTGAAGAAAAATGGCACATTTTCTCATAGTTTTTTTTAAAGACAAATGTATCCGCAGCCGTCGCCCACAGCGAAATTAATATATTTTATGTGTTATCACATGATAAAGTTATTGTGTGAGTTTCATCGAGGGCGACAGCTGCGGACATATTTTTCAATTATTCAAAAAACTACTAAGAAAGTAGTGTCTTCTGCTCATTTTTATGAAAAATACGGGAAAATACACAGTTTGTGACGTCACTATTAACCTTGTGAAAGTCAAACCAGGTAACTATTTATAGATTCTTAATTTATGGGTATTCTTGTGTAAATAAACGTTACATTTCAATTTCCTTTGATATTTTTAAAAAAATCTCTAAAACAGGGCCAAATTTGACTGAAACTGTACCTTGTTCTTTATTGTTGTCATTTAAATGATTACGGCAATAACACTGTTAATTCTTATACTCGAATGCATAAAACAACAACTTAAACAAACTATATTGATGTTTGTGAAATAAATGAATGATTTTTTTTATTACGATAAAAATGTTTTACAAAAGATGATCGATGTATAGAAAAAAAATGCCATTAATGTCATTTATATTTAATTTTGATTCGGTGTTTATTAATTTTCTTTTCCTTTTTGTTTTAGTTTGTTCGTTTGTTTGTTTGTTTTGGGTTTTTTTATATTGTTTAGGTTTTTAGCTCACCTGAGCTGAAAGCTCAAGTGAGCTTTTCTGATCACATTTTGTCTGTCCTCCGTCTGTCTGTCTGTCTGTCTGTCCGTCTGTCTGTCCGTCTCTCTGTCTGTCTGTCCGTAAACTTTTCACATTTTCAACATCTTCTCCAGAACCACTTGGCCGATTTCAACCAAACTTGGCACAAAGCACCCTTAGGCAAAGGGGATTCAAAGTTGTGAAAATTAAGGACCACGCTCTTTTTAAAGGGGAGATAATTGGCAATTATTGGAAAATTTTGAGAAATTTTCAAAAATCTTCTTCTCAAGAACCATTTGGCCAGAAAAGCTGAAACTTATGTGGAAGCATCCTCAGCTAGTGTAGATTCAAAATTGTGAAAATCATGATCCCCGGGGGTAGGGTGGTGCCACAATGGGGGGTCAAATTTTTACATAGGAATATATAGAGTAAATCTTTAAAAATCTTCTTCTCAGAAACTAATCAGCCAGGAAAGCTGAAACTTATGTGGAAGCATCCTCAGCTAGTGTAGAATCAAAGTTGTGAAAATCATGACCCCCGGGGGTGGGGTGGGGCCACAATGGGGGGTTGAATTTTTACATAGGAATATATAGAGTAAATCTTTAAAAATCTTCTTCTCAGAAACTAATCAGCCAGGAAAGCTGAACTTTATGTGGAAGCATCCTCAGCTAGTGAAGAATCAAAGTTGTGAAAATCATGACCCCAGGGAGTAGGGTGGGGCCACAATGAGGGCTCAAATTTTTACATAGGAATATATAGAGTAAATCTTTAAAAATCTTCTTCTCAGAAACTAATCAGCAAGGAAAGTTGAAACTTTTGTGGAAGCATCCTCAGCTAGTGTAGAATCAAAGTTATGAAAATCATGACCCCCGGGGGTTGGATGGGGCCACAATAAGGGTTGAATTTTTACATAGGAATATATAGAGTAAATCTTTTAAAATCTTCTTCTCAGAAACTAAACAGCCAGGAAAGCTGAAACTTATGTGGAAGCACCCTCAGCTAGTGTAGAATCAAGATGTGATAATCATGACCCCAGGGGGTAGGGTGGGGTCACAATGGGGATCGAATTTTTACATAGGAATATATAGAGTAAATCTTTAAAATCTCTAAAACTAAGTAGCTAGGAAAGGTGAAACTTATGTGGAAGTATCCTCAGGTAAGGACTAGGTAGATTTAAGTTTGTTCAAATCATGATCCCCGGGGGTAGGATGGGGTCACAACGGGGAGGGGGAGGGTGACAAATTTTTGACATAGGAATATATATGGAGAAAAATCTTCTACAAAACCATTTGTCTAGAAAATTTGTAACTTTAGTAAAAGCAACCTTGGGTAGTGTAGATTCAAATTCGTTAAAATAAAAATCTTGAGTAGATTGGGGCCACATTCAGGATCCAATTTTACAAAGGAAAACATTTTTAATTCACAAAAACTGAAATGTTATAATATATATGGTTTTACTTATATGCAAACATTTTGCCAATTTGAGACTTTTGCCCCTGGACGATTCTTGGGCCTCACAAGGGGTTCAGAGTTTGATGTAGGTTTATATCCCATGTATAAACAATTGTCTAGGATCTTGTTGAGAACTGCGATGCTCAACATGTGATATGAATATAAAATCATCCTGTCAAAAAAGGGATTTGATTATAAACATAAGAATATCTACATGTATTACTACATTGTCCAGATATTTTGTATTATGTCGATCTCCATTAAGCTGATTTTATCATGCCTATTGTTGCTCAGGTGAGCGATGTGGCCCATGGGCCTCTTGTTTTTCTTCTTTTTGTTTTTTAGCTCACCTGAGCTGAACGCTCAAGTTAGCTTTTCTGATCACATTTTGTCTGTCGTCCGTCTGTTTGTCGGTCCGTCCGTCTGTCTGTCCGTAAACTTTTCACATTTTCGACATCTTCTCAAGAACTACTGGGCCAATTTCAACCAAACTTGACACAAAGCACCCTTAGGCAAAGGAGATTTAAGGTACCACGCCGTTTCTCAAGGGGAGTTAATTAGGAATTATTGAACATTTTTGAAATTTTTTCAAAAAACTTCTTCTCAAGAACCATTTGGTCAGAAAAGCTGAAACTTGTGTGGAAATATCCTCAGGTAGAGTACATTCAAAATTGTGAAAATCATGACCCTGAGGGTTAGGGTGGGGCCACAATTTGGGGGGGTTGAATTTTTACATAGGAATATATAGTATATAGAGTCAATCTTTAAAAATCTTTTTCTCAGAATCTAATTAGCCAGGAAAGCTGAAACTTGTGTGGAAACATCCTCAGGTAAAGTAAATTCAAAGTTGTGAAAATCATGACCCCGGGGGGTAGGATGGGGCTACAATGGGGGTTGAATTTTTACATAGGAATATAAAGAGTAAATATTTAAAAATCTTCTTCTCAGAATCTAATTAGCCAGGAAAGCTGAAACTTGTGTGGAAATATCCTCAGCTAGTGTTTATTCAAAGTTGTGAAAATCATGACCCCCGGGGGTAGGGTGGGGCCACAATGGGGGGTTCGAATTTTTACATAGGAATATATAGTGTAAATATTTAAAAATTTTCTTCTCAGAACCTAATCAACCTGAAAAGCTGAAACTTGTATGGAAGCATCCTAAGGTAGTGTATATTCAAAGTAGTTAAAATCACGACCCCGAGGGGTAGGGTGGGGCCACAATGGGGGGTCAAATTTTTACATAGGTAGATATAGAGTTAATCTTTAAGAATTTTCTTCTTAGAAACTAATTAGCCAGGAAAGCTAAAACTTGTGTTGAAGCATGCTCAGGTAGTGTAAATTTAAAGTTGTGAAAATCATGACACACGGGGGTAGGGTGTGGTCACAATGGGGGTTGAATTTTTACATAGGAATATATATAATAAATCTTTAAAAATCGTCTACTCAAGAACCATTTGGCCAGGAAAGCTGAAACTTGTGTGGAATCGTCCTCATGTAGTGTATATTCAAAGTAGTGAAAATCATTACCCCCGGGGGTAGGATGGGGTCACAATGGGGGGTCGAATATTTACATAGGAATATATAGAGTAAATCTTTAAAAATCTTCTTCTCAGAAACTAATTAGTATGGAAAGCTGAAACTTGTGTTGAAGCATCCTCAAAGTTGTGAAAATCATGACCCCCGGGGGTAGGGTGGGGCCACAATTGGGGGTTGAATTTCTAAATAGAAATAAATATAGAGTAAATCTTTAAAAATCTTCTTCTCAGAAACTAATCAGCCAGGTGATTCTTTTAAATTGTTTAGACTTTGGCTCCTTGATGATTCATGGGCCTCACAAGGGGTTCAGAGTTTGATGTAGGTTTATATCCCATGCATAAACAATTGTTTAGGATCTTTTTTAGAACTGCAATGCTCAACATGTGTTATGACTACAAAATCATCCTGTTAGAAAAGGGACCAATGATAATAAAAATAAGAACATCCAGGAGGAAAAATGGATTTTCATTTATACAGGATCTACATGTATTATACTACATTGACCAGATAGTTTGTATTATGACTCCATTAGGCTGATTTCATCATACCTATTGTTCGTCATGTGAGCGATGTGGCCCATGGGCCTCTTGTTTGTCTTTTCTTTTTCCTTGTTTCTTTTTTTTCGGGGGGGGGGGGGGGTATTTTCGCTATAGAGAATATTATCTTGTTTGCTTATTTGTTTGTTAATGTTTTGTTGAAGAGGGGGTATTTTTGCCAAAAACTGTGGGTGATTACAAAGTTAAATAAGCATGTTAAGCAGTATCTTCTCAAATATTAAGATTTTGAGCATGTGTTTATTGAGAAATTAAAATGTAAAATTAGTAAACAAATTCAATTATTTAACTAGTAAAGATTTAAAGTTAAATTTTGCCTGAGCTGTTGGTAAATGGGTTTTTTTTGGTATATAGTTTTATATATTTTCTTTTTATATAAAAAAAATTCATTTCTGAAATTCATTTCCTCCTCTCAAATAATTAAATGATTTAAAAAAGTTTATTTTTTATGACATTAACGAATAACGATAAACTAATAAAAAGTATGCTTTTATGGATTTTCAAAGTGAGTAATCAATGTTGTTTGTTATGAGACAGCATATACAAGTATTTGTGTTTGAAATTTCGCTTTCTGTGAATTTATAAACAAATTATATCGGCTTCTTTTATGGACGTACTATCCTTGGTTTCTTAATTTTAAAACAAATATTCAGCATTGGATAATTTTTAGATTTGCAAAATGTTCACAAAATTTTGATTTTGATTTTTAACATAATTAGAAACACGTTTTACCATTTTACTACAAAGTATCCATTTAAAACTCCATTAAGAATGATTAAAATACAAAGTGCACCAACAATTCCGTAAAATTCATACTTCCAGGTCTGTTAAGTATACCTTATTTGCTTCAAAATGTTGTATCAGTGTAATTTGTTCATTTATAAATTGATGCATGTACATACGTACATAGATAAACATATATATTTATATGATGCATTCGCCTCATTAGTCGCACCGTAAAACAAATGATAAATTAAACGATCTTATAATATACATAAGTGCCATTAGAAAAAAAGATTTTGACCATACGTCTGCATTTGTATTATAAAACTTATTTAGATATTTAATGAATAAAAAGAATCAGTACATTCAATCATCATTGCAATAGGTATCTTCAAACACAGTGAATTACCCGTTGAAGATACAAAAAATAAGGTTTTCTACCTTTGTGGTTTTTATGGTTAAATCCATATAATTATTGTTACAATTTGAAGATCTATATGCAAACAATCAAACTGAAGTCAAAATATTGATATGTTGCATATATTTTTTTTTCATGCTGTAGAATGTAACACAAGAGCAATATAGCTACATCTACCCAATCAAACATCGCATATTTTTTTTACTGATTTCCACTAATGAAATTAATCTTTTCAAAAAATTAATCATTATCTTTTTCATATTTTTGATAACAATTTAAGGCCATTTAACTTCATATATTATATAATAAGATTTACTGTGCGTTTTGATTCAATCTTCTATCCTATTAAAATACATTTTAGGAATTTGAAATATCTGAAACTTGTTAAACAATAGTTTGAAACCAGGCACAATTAGTACATATATTATTCATTATATATGCATTCATAAACTTGAAGAAATTATTACCATGTCGGGTTAAAACTGTTGAAATATGGGGTATGTATATGATTTCCTATGTACCGTTTTATCCGTTTTTCATTTAATTTTACGATTCCTACTAAAACAACCCCCTAAATTGCTGAATACAATAGTTATTTCAATTTTCATAACTTAAAATGTTTTAAAACACAACTTTGAATCGAGAAATATTGTCAAAATCATTAATCACATTACACTGATATTAAAACCGATAACGGTAAATATTCTGGAATGCGCTCGATGACATTATGCGACAATGAAAAAAAGACCACAAATGGTATTAATTATCTAAATATGATATCGGGTAGACAGTACTTGCAAGGAAATACAATCAATATGAAATCATCAAAACTTGGGAGACGATTTGCTTTCAACTTTACTGGAGCATTCTAATATATTCTAAGAATAATAAATGGAATGAATGAAATAAAATAAATAAACAATGAAGATTTATAAGTGAGATAGGATTATTTTAGAAAATAAAAACGAAAATATACAGGGAAATTTTGTCACAACACATATACATGATTAAACAGTAAGCAAATTATAGTTATATTCCTTAAATTAGCTGTCGTCGTCACAAAAAATACTTAGTTCGCTTATCAATCACTTAAAATTATCAGTAAACTCACCGTATGCATAGAATATTGTTCAAAATCCGAGAAACACATTTAGTATATGCATCTTAGTGCTTTGGAGGCAGACTGGTTGGCAAATATGAAAGATAATGTCGGTATGAATTATCAGATGTCTAAATTTCTTTCGTCTGACTTCAATAAAACTTCTAATGTATTAGTTATGGCAAAGAAATTAACGATGCTCATTGCTTAAAGCTTTTGACATTGGATTCGCAATGACTGTACAACTATTCATTTCCAATCGTAAATGTGTTTTGGGAACTTAATTTAAATTTTCAATTCAAAAAAAGTTTACTTTTACGATTTGTGTATTAGATTAAAAAAAAACAAACAAACAAAACGATACCGTTGTTTTACAAACTAAGAAATTACAAATCAATTAAAATCATATTATCCGTAGTTAAAATAAATTAATTTAATTTAACTGAAATACATGTATGAAAGTGATGGATATTAAAAATAAGCAATTTCTTTTAAGACTTTTATTATTGTACACATAATTCAGTATAATACATGTAGCAGTCAATTGGGTTAGTAGTAATAAAAAAAGCGTAATATATTCCTAAATATATCAAATCATCGATGCCTTGTTTTTTCTTGTTAATATATAAAATTTGTTCGTATTAAAGTTATTAGTCATTTCAATTTAATCTTGGGTTTTGTTTCAATGATTAAATAATAAAATAAGATCAAAAGACTAAAAGCGGAGTAATTTTGGTGAGAAAACCATATTCCTTATACACACTGAACTAAAAGAAAAAAAACGTACAGACACCCATATAAGTGCAGGTACATGTAAGAGAGGCATGTTTCGTCGAATTTGGTATTTCATCCTTTTCTAAATATTTTGTTGGTAAACACATGGATATGATATATTAAAATAAACAAAACAAAACCCCCCAAAAAGGAGAAACACATACAATAAATTTAGTAATTTAGTAAAAGTAGTTTGCAGATAAAATAATGCATGGCAAAAGGAAACCACAGTAAGATCTTTTTTTCGCCTTTCACACGGCGATCAGGTTTTATCTGTAAGTGGCGTTAATTTGAATATGCAAGGTAAAATGTTGTGGAAAAAAACATAACATAATAAATGGAAGCTAATGTGATCACGAAAAGGTTCATAGGGTAAAACGAGGTATTTGCTGCTGAAACACATAATACCCTTTTAATAACACACTGTTGTTATATGTTAAAGCGTTTATAGCTATATACAAACATACCGTCAATACGTAACATGTTATTCGAATAGTCAGTTTATTTTTATACCGTTGAAATAACAGATTAGAACATAAAATGTAAACAGGTTTTCATATATGCATATTAGATTTATATTATCAGTCACACGTACGAGCGGTCGATTCAAATAAATAGATCTTTACTTCCATGCCTCGAAAGAAGTTTTAATTTATAGCATTTGTGACAGTCATGAATTAAATTTGTTTATAAGGTTTATTCTCAAGTTGATGTAGATTTTATGAAGAATTATTTTTTATGTTGATTTTTATTAAATTTAAAGTTGATGCTAATCAAATAGTCCAACCTATCGCATCACAGTCGATCAGAATTTTGCTGTTTATCTCTTTTTCCTCATAAACATCAACAAAGCATCCAGTGTACTTAAACAATAAGGTTATTATTTCTATTTGATATGAAAATACTCCAATCATATAAAACGCAAGAATACTTTTCCTTTTGCGTCGACAGATGCATTTCAGCCAAAGTCCAATTTTAAACGGGCATGGTCACGATTTTTTAATGATCTTTGTTATGTAAATAGGGTTCGTCCCATGTTGTTGGTTTACATTGGTTCAATATTCTGGCAAAAATAATTAAAGATCAATGTAATCACTGGATGAAATATCTGGTTTCAGCACTGCGGAAACCCTTTGGAAACTTTGCGGAAACTTAAGGTTACTTTAAGTTTACGACAGGTTTCAGCACGGAAACTTCAAGTTTCATTAGTTTCCGCAGTGCTGAAACTTAGGCTGTCCACGAATCCAAATGGTTTCCGCAACGGAAACTTACTGAAACTTGAAGTTTCTGCATAGTTTCACCCTCCATATACGATTGGGATACATATTGTTTACAAAGGGTTTCCGCAACGGAAACTTGCTGAAACATGAAGTTTCTGCATAGTTTCAACCTTCTATATACGATTGTGATACAAATTGTTTACAAAGGGTTTCCGCAACTGAAAATTACTGAAACTTTATTATTTTTTTTTTGCTTTCACAAGAACTCAGCAAGGTTTCTACTATATGTAAAAACAACACAATTTCAAACAGTTCCAAATTTATTTTGTTCACAGAACTGAAATTGTTTCCAATTATAATAAATAAAATACAGCCAAGACATAATAATGGAGAAACATCCATATGGCAATTCCCTTATCAGGGACTTTCATTTAAAAAATGATGAAATTGCACAACACAAAAACTTCCAATAAAAATTTGTACATTTGTACTTGTTCTCTTCTAGATCAAATGCATATCAAACTTCCCTTTAAAAATGCAAAAAGATCTTACTTTTTTAAAAATATGAATGCAATTTACAAAATAACTGCATGTACATAAATTAAAAAAAAAAAAAAAACTTCACTGTTACATAAACATGATACACTTGTCCTAATTTGTTTTGAACTACAATGAATATGTACACCATAAAATATTTTTGAAAAGGCTAAAGTGTCCATCTTTTGTAAAAAACAAAAACTACAAGGTAGTAATTGAATATAGAGGTATGACCCAGATTTGATTTGAATATGTATGTCCATAAATTCCAAAATGAGGTCAAAGTGACCTACTTTCGAGTTGGGATAAACCTTTTCTTTGTTAGTTATATAATCTAAAGTCTTACATTAGAACAGGATTTGACAGCATTTATTAGATAATCCATAAAGTCCAAAGTGAACTTCTCAGTTCCCCCCATGATGTATCAACTGATCAGATTTGAATGTCCTAATCCTATCAGTATTTAAGAGATGACCCAGAGGGAGATATGAAAAGCTCGTGGGCTGATGAAAAGCTAAACAATGGAGCAGTCTGTCAAATCATGTGCAAAAATATGATGTACACATTTAAATCAATTATGCAACACACTTCATTCCTGATGAATATTGTTCTTTACACACGGTTTACCTTCCTACATTTTACTATTTTACCTACATTGATATTTTTAAATCCAAGTAATATATACATTGTTTATATATGTCAAGTGTTACTACATGTACATGTACTTGCTTTTTGTAGCATGAATGTATAAAATACAAACTGTCACACAGATCATTCACTTTACAATTCTCATCAATACCAGTATTTTACTTATGTTATAAAAGCTAATTCCAATATTAGTTACATAACACAGATAAAAAAAAATCCACATGGAAACAACTTTCCATGTAAGTACTTTTGTTATATAAAAATTGTAATACATGGGGTATATGTTGTCTTTATATATTTTCATATCCGAAATAATTGAATAGTGTTTGGTGTATTTGATCATTCTTTGACACATGCATTCATCTCCTAATGCAGTGTTTTTACATGTATTTAAGATTGGTTTCCTAATTTTTTCATATATTGCTGCATATAAGAAATAAGTTATCAATAAATGTTTAATCAAAGAAAATGAAAGAAAACAAAATGTACTTAACACTTAGATATATATATATATATATATATATATATATATATATATATATATATATATATATATATATATATATATATATCTGATTTAGGAATGGATTTATATTATGATTTTTCAGACAACCTGTTGAACGGTTGGTTAGTATAAATAGATATGTCTTTTCAGTTCTCTATTTAAAAAGTTACACATCATACTGGCAAAATAATAATAACATCCGGGGTTGTGTTTTGATTGTGAAAAAATATATGTCCTGAACCAACTACTTGGTATCAACAACATCATTAACAATGCATGTATATTATCAACCTGGAGGTGGAAGGATAAATGTTACCTGGAGTCTAATATTTTATGCAATATTTGCAAATATAACAAATTATTTAAGAAAATGAAAGTTAATATCAAGGTCTAATCAATCATTTGATAAGTCAAAACCATGTGTTTTTCTAAGATTTTAGCTTACGGACAGACATTGTAATTTACTGGTATTTGATCATATAAAAAAGTTTTTTTATAGTTTATAAGTTTTTTGAAATGGGAATACTTTACAGCTACAAAGTCTTGTTCTGCAGACTGAGGTTTAGTCAGGTTGTAGAGATGTGTCCATTAAAATCAATGAGGAGTGTCCTTGGCTGTTGTTGATGTAACCTGAGTCATAGTTTATGGAAATAGGCCTTTTGGGGGGATTTTCGAGCATTCTCCAGGCTTGTGAAGCACTAGCATAAGATCACATCGACATGGTTACAGCAGACTTGGTAGTTCTGGACAGTGGTAGCATTAAAATTCTTCTTATTGCAATGAACTTGTTCCTTTCACTGGACTGTACTTTATTTCTGTTCTTTTTATCTTAAACAAGAATGATCAAGTTTCATTTACATTTTTAAACAATAAACATTCAGTCTAACATGTAATATAAAAGGCAGCATAAAATTTATTCTGAATATAGAAGAAGCTAGTATTTGGTTTCATTTTATGTTTGAAACTAGGTTATTTTCATTTTGATTCAATAATTGTTTGTTGGATAATGGAATAAGTGTGTTTCACCACCACCACCCCCCCCCCCCCCATCAACCTCCTTTTCCAGAACTTAGACCTGGATTTCCCCCAAATTACTACAGTAAAGTTATAAACACTCAACACATGTATAAGTTAATGGTGAAAATAATCAATTTCAAAGCAATACCTTGCGTTCACATCGTCCAGCTGGTCAAAACATTCACCGAAGAGAAGATGCAACTAATCACCGGAAACATTGACTTTGTATGCTGTCAATGCTGAAAAAAAGAAAAACGTGAAAGATTTCATTTTCCGGTTTTAATAAATAATAATTTTTTTTATTTACGTACGTTACATTTAGAGTTTGTAAATTGTGTAATGTGTGAAAAAGAGTCATTGTTCGTCTTGTTTACCAACCAAGCATCCATATATTCCAGGGACGTTTATATATACGTATACCCTGGATATTCTAAGAAACTTTATCTTGAGTATCATGCATATAAACTTGGTTAATGGTTAACTTGGTCAAAACGTACATTTTAAAGAGATACGGTAATAAAAATTAAATGCCGAACCAAGTTTGAAAAAAATGACGCCATTTTGATTTGATTGCGCGAGATCTCGTTTACAAATGAGAGACAATTAAGAGCCTTGAAAATGTTATTGGGAGTATCTATATTGTGATTTAAGTACCTTGATATAAGTTCTTCGTTCCTGTATTATCTTCTTGTTGTAGAGGCTATTCATGTTTCTCAATTCTTCATTTTACAACAGCACCTTCTTGTCCATTTCAACCTTCGCTCAGGATTATAAAGTGCGCCAATACTGACCAATCAGAACCCGCTAAATCTTGGAGAAGTGCATCATGGGATAGTTTAAAATAAATAATGTTTAATCAAAATTATCACTTTTTACTGAGTAGAATACTTTTTACATATATTTATTTTAAATAGGAACTGTTGGAGTCAATATTTCCTGGTTAAATACGACAAATTTTTGGGGTGGTTTTGTTACAGTTGTAACACGTGATTAACAAAAAAATGGCCGACCGTTTGTTTACAAATGTTTTATGTAATTAAACATGCTAAAATAATTCTAATGAGCCATATGTTTCAGATTTTGTCTTTAACTATTATTTATTTACATGTTCTGATGATTTTGCCAAACTTAATATGATAGAGCCATATATAGTGTACTGACAAGGTAATCTTGACTTTTTCACCGCAATCCTAAGCACGGTCATTTTCTTATTCAAAATATAGAGGTGTGAAAATATAATGTTCAACACAGAGCAGGTTCCGCATGAACACACAGAAATCACAAGTATAATTTGATGCCGATCAATTAACAGGGGGTCTTGACTGTGGGCTGGTTAACAGGGTTCACCCGTACGGTCAATTTACAACTACGATGAATTGAAGGCAATTATTTTACAGTTACACATGTGCACTGCTTGGTCATACGATGAACAGTACGTTAAAAATTAAAAATACTTATAAAATATAAAAGCATTAAACATTAAACAAGCCGGGAAGTAAGACGTACATGTGTGACTGATATATAAACAAATATAAAATTGTCAATAACAGATTATGTTCCAAGCCATTACGTCAATGGATTTTGACAAATTTTATTGGAACTTGACCCCTACATATGAATAAAATAAGTATTTTAAATTCATAACTTTACATGTTATAGGTTTAGGAAGTATTAATTGACATAGACAGGAGCTGTTCTGTGCTAAAAGTGTTTGGTATACTTTCTATATCAAATGTATACGAATGTATCATCAAATTAAAAAAAATGGGATTGAAATCACCTGCACTACATGACTAGTGCTGGATTTTAAACCGATTTTGTAATATAACGTATAACTTCAGTAAAATTATAATTAATGCTTATTATATCTTATTACAGAAACATGTGCTTGTTTCATAAACATATATCAATGATTGTGTTAACCGTAGTACAGAAAGTAAATACATTAAGTATAGAAATACACGAATCATGATACAGTCACACATACATGTATATACATGTAGTAAAGTCTAAAATGCATGTAAATAAACAATTATTATATTAGGAACAAACTCTAAGTGGTTTTTACTTAATATCATGATCAACTGTACACTTATACAATGTTTTTTTTTCTGTGTACATGTATTGGCGTGATATTTAAAAAAAAAATGAATTAACTTTAAACTTCAGGTTGTACAATTATTTGGTATGGTTTGTAATAATGTAGCATTTACAACGACTTTACCTTAAGTTGATAATTAAAGGATTTAAGAAGGAGTCTTACAAAATAGGTATATTAAGTAAATGAGTGTAAGTAAAATACTTCATCATACAATGAATGCGATATACAACTAGCTAGAGATTTATTTTACTAATTAATTATAATTTACTAATTAGTTTTACTAACTCAGATACACACATATTGAAAAACAAATCCCTGCCGGGCTACAGTTATAAACTCATGCTTAGTACCGTGTATATGTTATGTAACAGTCTTTTGTTCACTCCTGACAGAAAAACCCTGCAATCCACACAGAATATACAGGAAAATCACAAAGAGGAGGTCACCTGGACAAAGAATGTATACACATGTATACATGTGCCCGAGTACCTAAGATTAATGATTTCATCATTAAACAAGATCAGACATCAGTTTTTCTTTTCACATTCAATTAATTACTTAGTAAATTTGTTAATCGCCATATTTTCCACATTTAAAGATAGTAACATGTATACATATAGTTTCAGTCACGCTGAAACCTACAATAACTGTACATATAAGCATGTGCGGCTTCATGATCATTGGGCTAGAATTAAACCTGTTGAAAATAATTGATATCACTTTTAAACTCAAATCAATTTTAGTAATAGTTTCAGCAATGCGTAAACCATTTGGAATCTTAACTTAAAGTTTCCGCATGCTGAAACCTAGCGGAAATGTGCTGAAACTGATTGATATTTCCATTATAATTTACACAACTTTTCATACATTTCAATATTGGTTTCCGCATTGCGGAAACCATCAGTAATCTTAGACTTAAGTTTCTGCTGACTGAAACCTAACGGATACTTGCTGAATCGATATAATGGTTTCCGCATTGCGGAAACTATACACGAAACTTTAACTTCAAGTTTCAGCAAGGTTTCCATATAGTTTCAGTTTTGCTGAAACTGGATTTTTCATCCAGTGAATGTCTGCTTGTTTGTTTGGAACATTAATTAACAGTTCCTGGTGTTGTCACGTTTATTTTAGGTGTAAACAAAAGCATGGCCTGAGCTTTGTGCACATAACTAGAAGTTGTAAAATCTGTATTTCGCTTATAACTCTACGACTGACATTCAAATTTTGAATAAAATGTCTTAATGATGCATTGTAACAGTAAAAACGGAAACAATGAATTTTGACCCAAATTTTGACTATGTTTCATGAACATGATTTTGTTATCTAATTTGATCGCCTTTGAGAGTAAGGAGAGAGAGAGAGAAAGAGAAAGAGAGAGAGAAAGAGAGAGAGAGAGAGAGAGAGGGGGGTCAAATTTAATTAAATATTCATTTAAATTGTTAATTTAAACAAACGTATGATGTACCTGTGATATCGACATTTGTTCATGACTCCCGTTCGGGAGAATTGTCAACACATATCACGTGGCTGTAAATTAAATGGTTCACACTAAGTCTAATGCAGAGTGCCATTTGATATGCAGTTTCATTTAGTATAGTTTCATTTAGGTCACGGTAAGTCAACATATTAATAACCTTAACACATTACTCAAACATATCATGTCATAAGCTAAAACGTTAATGATACTCATACACGAATTCTATTCAAGGGTAAACATTTTAATCCATAAACATTTGCAGAAATATAGAAACGTTATTTGATTTGGAATTATAGTGTTTTATTATTGGGACTGAAAGCAAAATAAATGTGCACTTGAGGAAATAAGACGCTATTTACCTTGTCTCAATTAGTGGTTATTTATCTCATTTATAAGAGTGAATGAAATAATAACAAAAGTGTTGAATTTTAATTTGCTATCATTTATTAAGAAAAAATATAGTTTTAATAATATATTAATCAGAGATTCTATATACAGTTGTTGTGTTACAATTGATAAGTGCTCCTCGTGAGAGAAAAGTATAACATATACAACAAACGAGTATCTAAATGACCGTTAGTTGAGGGAAAAAAACAATATTCTTATGATCTTGTGTTATACACAATCGTATTTAGTGAAGTCGATCAAGATTCTAACAACCGACAGCTCTGTAAAAAAAATAGATAATTGAAAAGAATAAGATTGAAAAAAATTGCTATATGTTCATATGAGGACAAAGTAGACATAATGTCGACTTGTCAGATTTTGAAGTCGACTTATCAAAAAATGGTCATTATATCTAGGAAATAATATGTTGTTATTAAATTATGTTTTTGCCACCTACTGTCATCGACTTATCATTATGATATATGAAAAGTCGACATAACAACCTCACAAGACAACAATAATTTCTGACTAAACAACATTAAGATCTGACAAGTCGACTTATCAATTAAAGATATATGTATTTTTTCTTAACCTATAACTTTCTTAACACATTTGCACTGCGTTTTCTCACATGAAACAAACTGTAATAGTGATAGTTATATTTCAATACCCTTGAAATAAAATAAAATATGTTTAAACATATTTTTATATAAGTGAAGTGTGTGTATGTTATCTGAATTACATTTCAATGAATAGTATGTGATCAATATGCATTCAGACATTTCTTACAAACCCTTATATTACCATTATTGTAACCTACTTAGTCATACAATAATTTGAAGAATGCTTTTGAGTTTTCATTCGAATAAACAAATTACATTTGCGTGCTTATATGACATACATGTACTCTAAAAATCATGAGTTCCATTTTAATTTTGATTCCATTAAACCATTTGTCTTAATGAGAAAAAATTGTAATTGAATCAATTTCTTTATTTTCCATCAACACATATTGACTTACGGATTTGATTTACTTTCTTTTTTAAAACACTGGAAATAAAAATGTTGCTAATTAAACGATACACAATGTTGATCATACATATATCCATAGGTTTCTAAATGTTAAGAAATGCCTCCACAAATAAATACCTTCTATAATTTGAATAAAACACTTCCTTTCTCTGTAGGAATCCAATATAAATTTTATATCATCAAAACGTAGATAAAAGGAAATCTTTCAAAACATATTTTCAGAATCTAATGAATACAGTCAATATTCGATAAAAATTGTTTTGTTTTCAGTGTCGTTATGTTTTATTTTCACTTTTGCAATTTTATTTCTCAATGATACTTTGCCATTCTAATGGGGTTTTCCACTGATGTGAGACTGCACAATATCTGTCTATTTCACCGAAACTCTTAAAGGTATATATACACCCACCTGTCTAAAGCAAGAAGCCGGCAAGCTAATAGTTAAACATGAAGTTTTTAACACGTGTCCACTGCTCAAAGTTGTCTCCAATATAGATTCTCATTTAACAACGTTCTCTGTCAAACTTTTTTTCTTTCTCTTTTCTCCAAACGCGTTATTCCACTGCCAACAGACCGACCACATTTTCGCATCGAAATCCTTTGTACGATGTAAAATTAGCTTGTCATATCACGTGCTTACATGTATGAATATTTCAAGGATAGGCGTTTACTGTCCGACCCTGTCAGTTTATAAATTATCAGAAATTTTTATTTAATTTCTTTTAAATGCGTTTAATTTAAACTGTATAATTTGTAGAAAGTTTATAACTTTGGTAGCTTAATTGAAAAACACAAGCATTTCTTTCTTTTAAGGAGGTTGGCTCCTGAAATAATAGTAATGTCGATCATCCGAAAACCACTTAGATATAAAGATGGGGACCTAAAATGTTTATTTATTTTATTTGTGACCCATGTCACATGCCATCTTTTGGAAATAGAGGGCTTCAAACAGATATAATAATTTTTCTGAAATTTTTGCTAAAATTTGACAAAGAAATTGATAATTTGAAGAAATCAAATAAATATTTATAGTTTAAACAATTATATAATTATGATTTTAATACAGTATGAAGTTGAACACATGTAGTGACTATAAAAGTAAAATCTAAGTCAAAGTTTAAAAATTCTTATTTTACTGGTGGCTTCAAAGGCCAGTACACAATGAACTCAACAACAGATGTTACAAAATTTTGGAGTAATCAAATTATAACGCAAATAACAAAAAATATAGTAATGTCATCTTTTCAAAACGTTGCATACAATAGACATACATCTAATGTCTCATTTAAAAGTAAAACAAGTAGGGGTCACATTTAAAAAATTTGAGATATAGCATGAAATAAGCTAATTTTAGGCCAATATTTGAGTTAATTTTTTCTTATTTTCTATAATATATTAGCTGAATGTGCCAAAATATATCGATAGAAATATCAAAATATTGTTTAAATATGTTTTTCAGAATATCATAAATATGTCGTAATACACAAACTATCTAGAAGTTTGGTCTGCGCTGAAAATTAGGAAGCTAAAGTAACAATACTCTAAAACTAGCGAGTTATGAAAATTGTTCATTTCCTTCTTGAAAACCTTCCGCCACAAAATATAGTCCCTTACTAAACTCTGTAAAAATGTAATTTTTTAAAAACAATTTTATTCAATATAGTTTATTTGGCATTGTAAAATATAAATATACTACTAGAATTAATATGTGATGCAGAATTTTCAGACTAGAGGTGACCCAAAATGGTTACCCAAAACCTAAGGAGCGAACCTCTTTAAAATTTTCATTTCAAACGGCATATATACCTTTAGATATATTTGTACGAAGTTTCTGTCGTATTGCTAACAACCAAAAGAAAGTCTAACGGTCAAAGAAGATGCTATCGAATAGAATATCACTGTGTTTGCGTCTAGGAAACTTCTTTCAGATGTGTATTCTCTATTAATTGGCTAAGGTAATTGTCTATGTATTATATATTGTAAGTTGCAAGTCAAGAGATCTTTCATCGATCACTTGCATAGAAGCATGTATAAACATGTTCATGTATTAGATGCATTTATATTCGCATTGCATTAACATCAAATAAAAGTGCGAAATGTCACTGTAAGTATCTATAATAAGATATATTATCCTTGTGAATGTATTTGATAAAAATCAATAAATACTTCAATGACAATAATAGGAGAATGAAAATAATGTAAGGAAGTTTATTAAATTGTTTACTAAACTTGTATTCAATCTCAGCACATGTAATTTGATTTCTAAAAATTAAGGTAAGTCTCTCGAAAGCCTTCCTTTTTTATTTTATTATCATGCATATTTTATGCCAATGGTTAATAAGCATAAGCTTAACCGTTCATTTCCACAGTCAGTCCATTTGGTTTTTGTATCGTCTTCCCATATTCGGCCACAACAGACTGACAACTTAATTATGATGGTGATAATAGGTATTAGCCTCTTTTTCCGATACGCTATACAAATATAGATATTGAGCCTGCAGAGCCTGGTTCTGACTTCCGGGTTGTTTTTTTTTTTTTTTTTTTTTTTTTTGGTTTTTGGTTTTGGTTTTTCTCCTCAAAATTGGAGTCAGCAGTCAACTATCAAATGAGATTGAGTCACATCAAATCAGCCATGGAACCTTTTATGACCATAATTAGCATTTATACGCTATTATGTCACCTTGTTGTTACATATTCAAATTTATGTCAAGGGTAAGTATTTTACTATAATCTTAGCTTACAAATAATGCTTTGACACGCATGACATTTAACGTAGGATCGTTTAACGAACCGGAAAAAAATGCATGAATCTGAAATATGATATATATTGTGTTTTACGTGTTCTGATTTATATGTTAATGTAACATTAATCAAAAAGTACTGACTGAGTATGATTCATTCCTTAAACATACACATGTACATTTTTTTCATGCTAATATTATTTTTTTAATGTACAGATTTGTTTATCTGTTTATTTTATATCCTAAAAACGAAAAGTTGCAAAAATATAGACATGGTTTCAATTAAAAAAAAGTTTTCATTCATTTGTTTTGCTCTTAAAAACTATACAAATTATTACTATTATCAAGATCGATTTAAAAAAAAAATGAGTATAAAACTTTTATAACGAATTTCAAAACCGTCAAATGCATTGTCTTTTAAAATATGTTGAGTATTTAAATGATATTGGCTGTAACAGATAGATGCATAAAATTACTGAGAGTGCCCCAGACTACGCCATTTGAAAAGATATTGACCATGTAAATTTATCATGTAAAGGTTCATGTGACCCAGAGAGCTTACAGATACTATATCATATGAACTATATATTATCGATATTATCAGGCTGGTTGTTTTTCAGTATGCTTGTTAATTTACTTTTTCTAAATTTAAAAACCTTTTTATTTTCGTCTCTTTAAAAATACGTTTAACATCTAAATAATATAGTTATAGATTATAAACAGATGTATAAAAATAATTCAAAACTAAAAGGCTACAGTTCTTACCAGACATTTAACTATATTTACCATCCCGATCCATCCCTCTTTCTCATTTAAATACTTTAAAATTTTAAGCCGATCTATCTTAAATAGCCGGTGTAGAATGACATATTTTTTTGTCATTTAAAATGTCAATCTAGCACTGATTGAACTATAGGAAAAGTGACAATCGAGGGGTATATGGAACATTCAAAAATACATGTAGAGTACTTTTGGTCAATTATGCAAACGAATTACAGCAGGTCTAACTAGTAATATTTAAAATAGAATATTTAGAAAACAGTGTTACATCATGAATCAGGTAATTGGCTTTACTTCGAAAATAATGTAAGTTAATAGTATTAGGAATTAATTTCTATTTACTGAAAGCGGAAGAAAATCATCACGCCATTACAGTAACCGTTTATTCGTCAGCTTTCTGGGTCAAATTGTCCGACTTATATTAACCATGAATTTTTTGTAGCGATAAGCAACACGTTCACTCTGTCATAGAAAGAAGACTCCATAAGTTCAATAACGGTTGTCGAAAATATGATCATAAAATGTGCATTCTTTTAAAATCGTTTGTAAAGCAAATAATAAATCGTTAGTGTATAATTCATTAGGAATTCTCTTGTCTAGATATTTATTCATCATGGTTTATGAATGCTGCTTTAATTAGTAAACAATTTTACTTAGAGTTTGTATTTTGGCCTTGAATATATCTTTTAGACCGGATGGTTTAGAGTGCTGTGTAGGATTTCTGTGGAATTTCACTGAAAACAAATGCACACGTAAGTACTATTCAAACATATACAGTTTTTAATTTCTTATAATATCAATAGTTTTGTTTTATTTTGAAACGTTTGTGATTATCTCAAAGGTTGTTTAGATGGATATTATGGAAGAAATTGTAGGCAAACATGCCCCATGCCAAGTTATGGTTGGAACTGTCAGCTCTCATGTAACTGTAGCAATGACCAATGTCACCACGTGTATGGATGTAAACGATTGCAGTCTGGTAAATATATTGATGTCTCAAATTATAACATCAAAATTTTAAGTTATATATATCTTTTATTTATTTAGAATTATTTTTTTTTTCAGAATGTAGCAATGGGCGCATTGGCCATTACTGTGAGATTAGTTGTCCCTATCCTAACTATGGAAAAGAATGCCAATTACGATGTCAATGCAATGAGGAACTCTGTGATCCAGCTACTGGATGTAAAAGTATTTACCGTTAGTCAATTGTTTCTTTGACAAACGTTTTGATGTAAAAAAAAAAAAGTGAAATTGTTTATGAATATGAAGTAATTTGATATACTCTTTTATAGAGCAGGAAAACCGTACTCTAACAACATCTTCGAGGAGACACAACGACATCACATATTCTACGAAAGCAACAAAAAAAAATAAAGAACTCAGTTAGATTACTTATAAAATTATTTAAAATTGTATTTTTATTTCTTAAGCTTGTATGTTTCTATATTTCTCATCGTCAGTGATAAATATCATACGCAGGATAATCCAGTCATCTTAAAGTTATATATCGTACATTAGTATTATATTTTGTCCGTTCGTTTATTTCTTTAGCAATGATTTTCTCTTTGCAGAAAATGTGGCGACAGTCCCGTTTACAGATTCAAAGACTTTCATTAGAAATGGTTCAGGGCATGAAATGGAAATTCGTCGTAGAAATACAGATATCTCTCAAGATATTAAAGACCATGTTATTATGAGTCTCGCGATCCTTGTTTTGATTTTACTTGCGTTATATATTAGACTAACTGTTAAGCAGCGTTCAAATATACCACAAAATTCAATTACAAATGAAAAAACCCGTGTTGAAAATATTGAACAGCAGTGTTTCAAAAAATGAAATTGGAAAACGTGATCATAAACAAAGCTGTTTCAATATGATTGTCATTATAAGAATTGTTAATGTAACAAAGTGCATTTCTACCAATTTTCAAATCGCAACATTGCTGAAACTTGTATTCACATTATGTAACTTTCTTAAACTGTTCGTCATTTTTAGAAGTCAACTTATCATGATTATTTTTAAGACTACATTGTTATAACCACTATTGAAATAAAACCACTATTAAAATAGATGATTTTAATAGTGGTTGGAAATGTATTCCATTAGTGGAATCACTTAACAACCACTACTGAAATAAAACAATTTTTGAAATAAATTATTTCAATAGTGGTTGGGGATGTTTTTCAATAGAAGAGTCACTTTGCAATCACTATTAAACTAATTATTTCAAAAGTCGTTGTGGATGTATAACATTATAAGAATCACTTTACAGCTACTATTGAAGTACTATTAAAATTGTTTTTTTCAATCGTAGTTGGGAATGAATTTCTTTATAAATACTACTTTGTTTTTAATCTGCTCAGATTTTAATGTGTGTTAATCTAAGCAGATTTACACACATTACTTATATAGGTAAATGTGCTCAGTGTAAACATCTCAGCGACTAATACATTACCAACACATTTTCACATGTTTATCAGTATGGCATGGCGACCGTTAATTCAATGTTCACTAGACTATTGCAAGAGGCAACATATAACAAATATACCTTGTTGTAACAAAAGGCTATTTAAAAGTGTTATGAAAACATAATTTGAAGCTAGTAAAAGAATCATAGTTAACCAGGTCCACTCCACGGGTCCGGCTTTTTCTTTCTTGTGGCACCATTTCTGACTCTGTTCTGTGCAAGTAGGGTTCATACTCTAGTTCCAACAAGTTGTGTTTCCTATTCTTTTTACAGGCGGGGATTAGCCTAAACCCTTATATAATATGGAGCAGAACTATTACAGTGCTTATTTTCATCTGAAAGGTTGTATCTAAAGAGAGGAATGTGTTTAGGAATGGTTACTTACATGTACCAGGTCGACTGATTAAGATATTTTGGTGTTATTGTAATAGGTCTGCTGTCGAGTCTCTATTCCATTATTGTACAGTTAATGTAATGGACAGTTCTACTGACTAAGAACAATTCTAACCAAGTACCATTTCCCGCCAGTGCATCGTTAAGTCATTTAGTAAAACAAAAATTCGGAACAATGCACTGCTGTTAGGTCAGTATATTTATCGAAATTATCTCTCTTGAATAAACTGTGCGAATTCATCGTCCATCGATGCTTTTATTTAGATCCAAGCGTACTCGTTTAACATACGTTTCACTTAATTATTTTATGTAACTTACTTTGAAATAATAGACATTGTTGCAATTTAAATTATTATAATATTTTTATCAAGTTAAACATTAAGAATCACATTTGGTGCATTTTGTTTATATGTAAATTGCATAAAATTTTGACAAACAATAACATCTATATGATAATGACAATCAATTTAAGAACTTATAATTAAAATTGTTTTATAATATTTTTATGTCATAGTACTGGATGACAATCCTCAAAATTGTCGAATGTAACATTCTACTACTAATTTTAAAGCAATAATGTTGCACAATTCTAAGTGACTGCATTTATTTGGGTGAGTGATTTATTTAGACCGGATATTATTTTAAGATATGCAAAAGATAGATCAAATGTTATTTTAAAATTCACCGCAAATAGTGATTGAAGTATAAATTTACACACATTTGCTTCTCTTAAATGGCGGTGTGTCGGTAGAGTGAGCCTAGAGCAGAATAAGATATTTTTGACTGCGGAGTACAATTTGTTGTTTCATTAGACCTGTTTCTTCTCGTGGTGCTTTGATTTTCCAAAGCTGCACAAATTTATTTTAAAGTTTGTGGGTAGTATGTGTCATATTTTGAACCACTTTCCTCCTGAACACAACCATGAAGTCACTTGAACCGGAAATATCGAGAGGACATGCCTTGCTAGCATACTTTCGTTAGTAATTTTCTCCTCATTCGATTCTTTTTAAAAGAAATACAAACTACACACAAGTTGTACTTTCAACATATAATCATATGATTCATGAAATAAAAATTAAACAAATTTCCAGAGAATTAGGATTTGTTAGGACGAATTGGCTATTTGTTCGAACGAATTAGGGTGTGTTCGAACGAATTAGGATTTGTTCTGACGAATTAGGATTGATTTGTTCGGACGAATCACCCGCCTACAATCAGCCCTTTCGTAGCCCAGGCTCCGCACAATTTAGAATCTCTGGCCCATCATCCCCCCGCTTCAACTTCACTAGACCTCGTCACGCCCAACCATATGTCAGGTCCAAGACAATATAGACAAATGGCAACTAGGAGCTACCCCAATAATATTTGAGCAGTTACATATGTACATTCAAGACTACCCTCATCAAGAGGACAAGCAGTTTCTATTACAAGGTTTTTCAAAGGATTTTAAACTCAACTTCGCAGGCCCTAGAACCCTCACTGAATCAAAAAATTTAAAATCCGCTCAACAACACCCGGATCAAATTAAAAATATATTAGATCAAGAAATTAAGCTAGGTAGAATGGCTGGTCCTTATCCTGTCAGACCCTTTTCAAACTTGCGCATTTCTCCAATTGGCATTGTTCCCAAAAAATCGGGCGGCTGGAGGTTAATTACTCATTTGTCTGCTCCGGAAGGTAACAGTATTAATGACTTCATCGACCCCAAATATTGTTCAGTTAAGTACTCTTCCTTTGACGAAGCAGTTACTCTTGTACAGTCGCAAGGTCCAGCTTGCCTGATCGGTAAGATGGACCTAAAGTCTGCCTTTCGGCTACTTCCTATCCATCCCAGTGATTTCTGCTTACTTGGTATCAAGTTCCAAGATTGCTATTATTTTGATAAATGCCTTCCTTTCGGGTGTGCACTGTCATGCGCATTATTTAAAAAATTCTCAAATTTCTTACATTGGGCATTAAGCCATACTACAAAGTCCAGTAAAATTTGTCACTACCTTGATGACTTTCTGTTTGTCGGTCCAAATGCGTCAAACGAGTGCGATAGATTGATGCAGCAATTCAGCCACATTTGCAAAGATTTGGGTGTGCCGATCGCGGCTGACAAGACTGAAAGTCCCACAACTAACAACTTATTTAGGGTTAGGGATTGATACAGTATCTCAAACACTTTTTATCCCACATGATAAAGTCACATCCCTCAATGACCAACTTAGGGATCTCTGCAATCGTAAAAAAATCACTCTACAACAGTTACAATCACTCTGCGGGTTATTAGCATTTTGTGGCAGGGCATTACCAGCAGCTCGGGCATTTATCAGAAGGTTCTATGGTGCTATGTCTAGCGCTTACAGACCTCACCACATGATTAGAGTCACCTCTGGAATGCGGCAAGATGCACTCATTCTGCTCAAGTTCATTCACTCCTTTAAGGGAACCTGCCCCTTCCCCGATCAGTCGTGGTCTCTGGACACGGATCTGGATTTTTCACAGATAGCGCCAAATTAACAGGTGGTGGTGTTTATTTCCATGGGGAATAAGCTTACATATCATGGCCCGAACATTGGGACTCAGACACTAGGCAAGATATATCCTACTTAGAATTAATTCCAATTGTAATGGGCATTTATATTTGGGGCTGTCAGTTGTCAAATTCCAAACTCTTGCTTCACACAGATAACATGGCCTTGGTATCCATTATCAACTCCAAATCATCAAAGTCTCAACGCGTCATGTCCCTCATTAGGCCATTGGTCCTAAAATGCTTACATTTAAACCTTCAAATTAAGGCTCAACACATAGCGGGCAAACTTAATCAAATAGCTGATTCTATTTCACGATTTCAGTGGCACCGCTTTCGCCAGCTGGCACCAGCAGCATCACCCAACCCGCAACCAATCCCATCCGAGTTCTGGAGCCTTTTGTAGAGGAGGTCCAAACAATATTGTCGGCATCGATTTCAACAATTACTCAGCTCACTTATTCCAAAGGCATGACTGCCTTTTCCCAGTTTCGTGATTCTTACCATTTACCACACACCAACCCCCCCCCCCCCCCCTTTGGACCATTTGATTAATTTCATAGCTTATATGTCTGCTTCAAAATTAGCCCCCTCTACTATCAAAACGTACATGTCCGCAATAGCGTTCCATAAAAAAATTAACAACTTCCCGGACACTACTAAATCCTTCATAATTCAAAAGCTCCTGATTGGCCTTTCCAGGAAAAACCCTTCTCTCGAATTCGAAGACCTATCACATTACCTCTTCTTCATGCAATAATTCAGGCCCTACCACACACATGCCACTCCACTTACGAGTCAATTCTCTTCACTTCTGCTTACCTTTTAGCTTATTTTGGCTTCTTGCGCGTTGGTGAATTAACAGTCACAACGGGTACATCCCCTAGTAGAATTCTGCAAGCCAACGCAGTTTCAATTACATCTCAAACCATACGATTATTCCTGCAGTTTTCAAAATCAGATCAAACTGGCACGGGAACCACCATAGTTCTACCTATTGATCACGAATCTTTAATATTACAACAAGCCTAGACAAAATTTCTCTATGTAAGACCACCTGTTGAAGGCCCACTACTTTGCTATTTTGATAATAAACCCCTTACATCATACCAATTTTCAACAGTCCTTACCAAGACTTTACAGCATCTTAAGATCCCTCACGCAGCCTTTAAATCACACTCTTTTCGCATAGGCGCTGCCACGGCAGCTTTCATTAAAGGTATCCCAGAACACCAAATTCAGTCTAAGGGGCGTTGGAAGTCAATGTGTTACAAGAAATACATAAGGCTATAGTCTTAAATTCTCTATTATTGCATCATTTTAACACCAATGCTAACATATAACAAGAATTTCAGGTCAAGCGCCACACATATGGATAGTCGGATCATCAATTACTTCCAAAGCTAAAATACACAGCCAAACGCGCGCTGGAGGCAATTCAATGGGCCTTCACGACTTGATTGGGGCTGAGGTACGCTGGATAAGCAGACCTGGTATGATGTGGGGGGACATTTTTACATGCATTTCTACCCAGCTATTTCACACTACTCCTCCTGACATGTTAGTGATACATTGCAGAGGCAACAGTATTGGCGCATTATCTTTATTGGACCTTCGACTAAAAATGTTTGAAACTATATCTGAACTAGCTACAATTTTGTCTAACACTTTGTTGGTATGGTTCGAAATTTTGCCACGGTCATGTTGGCGTTATATGTCTAGTACTATCGCAGCAGAAAAGTCCAGAATTCGTCTTAACAATGCAATCGCAACTCATGTTTTAAACTTGGGAGGGGCTTATATTAAGCACCTCGAATTAAATAAATATAACAACCAAATGTTTAGCTTAGACGGAGTACATTTATCCGAATTGGGCAATAATGTTTTCCTTGACACATTGCAGGGTGCACTTTATCTGTTCTCACAAACCCATTCATCAGTATATCCTGATCATATGTATTAGCTTATCCTTGTCACAAACACAACCTTATCCCAACCCCCTACCCTTTCCCTTTACCTAATCCCCAATAACCTGGTCATGGCTTAACCTTAAACTTGCCCCCAACTGCCCTGAATCATTCCCCTCTCTCGATGGGTTTGGGGTTGCAAAATGTCAGGCGGACAAACACCTTTAGTAAAGCTGTTTGTATGGCGGAATTTGCACCATGGCAAGGTTTCTCAAGTCTTTGATGTAGGCAACTGTTCCCAGGGCCTGCTCAAAGCTTGGGAATAGGTGGTCAACTGTTCCCAGGGTCCACCTAACCTAGCCAGCAACCCGCTTAAAGCAAAGCCATATTGATATTGACTTTCATATTTGAACTTTGATTGATTGATTGATTGATTGATTGATTGATTGATTGAACTTTGATTATTGATTATTGATTGATTGAATAACTTATTGTTGAACTATTGATTTTGATTGATTCATTGATTAATTGTGCAGCCATATACCTGTTCATCAAGTGGGTGACAGGTCGGTTGTTAAACTTATTGCTAATTAATAAATAAGTCATTTATTGTGCAGCCATATACCTGTTCATCAAGTGGGTGACAAGTCGGTTGTTAAACTTATTGCTAATTAATAAAAAAGCCTTGACCAAATCGCCAGCTATCTTTTATAATGGAATTTATCCCTACGGATAAATTCATTTATACAAGTAACAGCAACTAATTATATTAACACTAAAATATTTTGACGGAGTTAGCTTTAACAAATCAATCGGGTTAGATTGACCTGATTAATATCGGGTTCAACATCCTTTTCTTCTCTACCCATCCTTCACATAGCATCCCTGAAAAATTCACCCAATCCCACCCAACCCCATTAAAATCATATGCTGCAATATATTTTGTTACCTTGAAAATTTTGTGTTGTTATTCTACATATTCCATTTTGAATGTCAATACATGGTTTGGTTCATATAAATCTTGCGATAAGTTTTTAATTATCTTTATACTTGTACAATGTTCGTTGTATATCAGATATCGCTGGTTTGTTCAATTTAATTTCCAGTCAATAACATTATACTTTCCCTGAAGAATTCATGTATGTCATTATTCAACATGTAATTGTTACTGTCTAAATGTTAATACTATTCTACCAATATTAATTTTGTGATAAAATTAAATTATGTTTATACATGTACTAACAATGTTTGTTGCATATCAGATACTGCTGGTTCGTTCAATTTATTTTTCAGTCAGCAACACGATACCTTCCATTATTACCTACCTCAGATACCCGTCATGGCTTATACCAACATCTCATCCGCTTCCTCAAGTGCTCTTACAACTGTCAGTTACGGACGCGAAATTGATCGTATGGCGGAATTTGCACCATGGCAAGGTTTCTCAAGTCTTTGATGTAGGCAACTGTTCCCAGGGCCTGCTCAAAGCTTGGGAATAGGTGGTCAACTGTTCCCAGGGTCCACCTAACCTAGCCAGCAACCCGCTTAAAGCAAAGCCATATTGATATTGACTTTCATATTTGAACTTTGATTGATTGATTGATTGATTGATTGATTGAACTTTGATTATTGATTATTGATTGATTGAATAACTTATTGTTGAACTATTGATTTTGATTGATTCATTGATTGATTGTGCAGCCATATACCTGTTCATCAAGTGGGTGACAGGTCGGTTGTTAAACTTATTGCTAATTAATAAATAAGTCATTTATTGTGCAGCCATATACCTGTTCATCAAGTGGGTGACAGGTCAATTGTTAAACTTATTGCTAATTAATAAAAAAGCCATGACCAAATCGCCAGCTTGTGTTTAGCTGTTATCTTTTATAATGGAATTTATCCCTACGGATAAATTCATTTATACAAGTAACAGCAACTAAGTATATTAACACTAAAATATTTTGACGGAGTTAGCTTTAACAAATCAATCGGGTTAGATTGACCTGATTAATATCGGGTTCAACATCCTTTTCTTCTTTACCCATCCTTCACATAGCATCCCTGAAAAATTCACCCAATCCCACCCAACCCCATTAAAATCATATGCTGCAATATATTTTGTTACCTTGAAAATTTTGTGTTGTTATTCTACATATTCCATTTTGAATGTCAATACATGGTTTGGTTCATATAAATCTTGCGATAAGTTTTTAATTATCTTTATACTTGTACAATGTTCGTTGTATATCAGATATCGCTGGTTTGTTCAATTTAATTTCCAGTCAATAACATTATACTTTCCCTGAAGAACTCATGTATATCATTATTCAACATGTAATTGTTACTGTCTAAATGTTAATACTATTCTACCAATATTAATTTTGTGATAAAATTTAAAATTAAATTATGTTTATACATGTACTAACAATGTTTGTTGCATATCAGATACTGCTGGTTCGTTCAATTTATTTTTCAGTCAGCAACACGATACCTTCCATTATTACCTACCTCAGATACCCGTCATGGCTTATACCAACATCTCATCCGCTTCCTCAAGTGCTCTTACAACTGTCAGTTACGGACGCGAAATTGATCGTATGGCGGAATTTGCACCATGGCAAGGTTTCTCAAGTCTTTGATGTAGGCAACTGTTCCCAGGGCCTGCTCAAAGCTTGGGAATAGGTGGTCAACTGTTCCCAGGGTCCACCTAACCTAGCCAGCAACCCGCTTAAAGCAAAGCCATATTGATATTGACTTTCATATTTGAACTTTGGTTGATTGATTGATTGATTGATTGATTGATTGATTGATTGATTGATTGAACTTTGATTATTGATAATTGATTGATTGAATAACTTATTGTTGAACTATTGATTTTGATTGATTCATTGATTGATTGTGCAGCCATATACCTGTTCATCAAGTGGGTGACAGGTCGGTTGTTAAACTTATTGCTAATTAATAAATAAGTCATTTATTGTGCAGCCATATACCTGTTCATCAAGTGGGTGACAGGTCGGTTGTTAAACTTATTGCTAATTAATAAAAAAGCCATGACCAAATCGCCAGCTTGTGTTTAGCTGTTATCTTTTATAATGGAATTTATCCCTACGGATAAATTCATTTATACAAGTAACAGCAACTAATTATATTAACACTAAAATATTTTGACGGAGTTAGCTTTAACAAATCAATCGGGTTAGATTGACCTGATTAAAATCGGGTTCAACATCCTTTTCTTCTCTACCCATCCTTCACATAGCATCCCTGAAAAATTCACCCAATCCCACCCAACCCCATTAAAATCATATGCTGCAATATATATTTTGTTACCTTGAAAATTTTGTGTTGTTATTCTACATATTCCATTTGGAATGTCAATACATGGTTTGGTTCATATAAATCTTGCGATAAGTTTTTAATTATCTTTATACTTGTACAATGTTCGTTGTATATCAGATATCGCTGGTTTGTTCAATTTAATTTCCAGTCAATAACATTATACTTTCCTTGAAGAACTCATGTCATTATTCAACATGTAATTGTTACTGTCTAAATGTTAATACTATTCTACCAATATTAATTTTGTGATAAAATTAAATTATGTTTATACATGTACAATGTTTGTTGCATATCAGATACTGCTGGTTCGTTCAATTTATTTTTCATTCAGCAACACGATACCTTCCATTATTACCTACCTCAGATACCCGTCATGGCTTATACCAACATCTCATCCGCTTCCTCAAGTGCTCTTACAACTGTCAGTTACGGACGCGAAAGTGATCGTATGGCGGAATTTGCACCATGGCAAGGTTTCTCAAGTCTTTGATGTAGGCAACTGTTCCCAGGGCCTGCTCAAAGCTTGGGAATAGGTGGTCAGCTGTTCCCAGGGTCCACCTAACCTAGCCAGCAACCCGCTTAAAGCAAAGCCATATTGATATTGACTTTCATATTTGAACTTTGATTGATTGATTGATTGATTGAACTTTGATTATTGATTATTGATTGATTGAATAACTTATTGTTGAACTATTGATTTTGATTGATTCATTGATTGATTGTGCAGCCATATACCTGTTCATCAAGTGGGTGACAGGTCGGTTGTTAAACTTATTGCTAATTAATAAATAAGTCATTTATTGTGCAGCCATATACCTGTTCATCAAGTGGGTGACAGGTCGGTTGTTAAACTTATTGCTAATTAATAAAAAAGCCATGACCAAATCGCCAGCTTGTGTTTGGCTGTTATCTTTTATAATTCTGTTTGGCGGGGGGCGGGGATGGGGGTGGCGAAGACCCCACCCCCGACCACCCTCTAGATCTGCGCATAGATGCCAACTTTAGGCTACGCAGGTTTTTTCTTTGGTAACTATAACTTTTTTCCGCGATGCCAGAACAAATTGTTTCCAATAGTCATATGTGATTCCGATAACCGATTTTTGTCGCACGAGTTTATTCCAAAATGTAGTAATTTTCCTGTTTACTTGCGACAATGGACATACCAAATCTTCTTCTGTCTAAACAATATACATGTACATATATACTATCAAAGTTATGCTTCTTGGAATGGTTATATTTGCACAATTACTTAAGTGACTTCCTACTTTGTTAAAAAATATGGGTATTTCATCTGAAAAAAAATCCTTATTCGTCCAAATAAATAGTTAATTCGTCCAAACAAATAGCTAATTCGTCCGAACAAATCCTAATTCTTCCGAATCCATGACTCATTCGTCCGAAAAAATAACTTATTCATCCGAACAAATAGTTAATTCATCCAAAAAAATAGCTAATTCGTCCGAACAGATCCTACCTTATCCGAATCAAATCAAAATTCGTCCGACAAATTTAGATTTATTTTTTTTTATCTGGCCCTACCACGTTGCCGTAATTTTTTTGTATTCTTTCAAAAAATAAATTTAGACTTAAACTGTTTATGTGAATGACGAAATTTATAATGATATCCTCATTTTCCTAAATACTCTACATTTTATTTATTATTTTTATACATATATCATTGGTGGAAGCAAAAATTGATTTTGTTTAAAAAATCAACATGGTATTGCAGTTTTGCATTCAGATCTACCTACATGTATTGCATTGTGCAAAATCCTTTGACAGACGGTGGATTCACCACCTTGTATCAAGAGGTTTGCAATATATTCCATACATGTTTAGCTTCATGATCAAACTATATCATAACATTAAAAAATAGTTACAAAACATCCTCCCTCTTGTTCTATATGAACATAAACTGCTGTATAGTTCTAATGTTCGAGTCGGAAAAAGAGTTAAGCGATAGGAGTTTGTGAGGAATGACCAACTTATTTAAGGTTTTTGTGTTTAGTGGAACATTGAAGGTCCTGATGGGAATGGGTTTTTTTGGCAAGATTTAAGGACGTTGTTGATAAAGATAGGAAGAAATAAAGGCAATTATATATTTATAAAATCACCGCACAAACAAATGTGCCTTTCAACACTTTTGTTTATTGATTTGTTCTTTTTTTCCCTTTTTTTATGGGGAGGGGGTTTTAAAGGTGCCGTTATCATTTTAATTAACAACGACAGCATTTTGTTGCATTTCTCTGTTTAATGAAATACATATAGCTTTTCAATTAAGTGCACATTTCAAACCGAAATCAAATTTCAAGAACATGAACAATTTCAAAAAGGAAACTACAAATCAACTAGGAAGACGGAAACAATGACAGACTACAAATATTTTTATTGATTTAATTGAAGATATGGTAAGAGTAAGCAACATTTTGTTTGCAATTTTACGTGTCATTGATACATATTCACAACCATGTGAAGGGTAAGTGTCTGTTACTTCACCTTATTGACGAATGCATAGATTTTCTTGTGATATCATAACCATAAGGAAATAATAAGATGAATTTTCAAGTTAGTGATCCAAACATACAAGTGTTACACTAGATGATCATTTTAATCTATATTGTACTTTCAAATTGATATTCATTTTTCTCTTCTTTTATAAGACCAAATGGTTCTGAATGCTGCTCTGGATATGCTTGGAACGAAACCATTAATAAATGCACACGTTTGTATCTTCAAAAATTAAAAAAACCTATAATTTTCTACAACTTGATACTAAGTTCTATATTTAAACACAAATGAACTTTAAAGGTTGCAGTGTCGGGTTTTTTGGACAAGACTGTAGTGAAAGATGTCCGGCTCCTTCGTATGGCGTCGACTGTCAGTCCATATGCAACTGTAGCGATGCCAACTGTCACTTTGTTTTTGGATGTAAACGTTCAGTGTCAGGTACAGTGTAGTCTATGTTTACGGTATTAACTTAAGATCATTAACTTATTATGATATTCAATACTACTGTATCTTCGAATTCTGTTTTCCAATATGACATTTTGTTTCATTGTATACTGTAGAATGTGAGACTGGGACAACAGGCTCGTATTGTGAAATACTTTGTCCATACCCAAATTACGGAGAAGGCTGTCAGCTCAAATGTCATTGTGAGAATGATCTCTGTGATCCTGCTAATGGATGTAACAGTAAGATCATTAGTGTATAATGTTATTCATAAAATACATAGTTTAAAAAGCTCTACTTATCCATCTTCAGAAGGTGTATTGCTTATCAACCAAGTTTATATCCCTGTGAACTTTATCAACTAAACGTCGCTTGTTTTTCGTATTTACGTGTGGGAAAGTCAGGGTATTAACTTATAAACATATGTTCATATCAATGCAACAATCAACCAGTAGATCATGCGATAAGCTTCATGTAGCTGTGTGACGTGTTTCCTTTATTGATTTGACAAGAACAACATTAGCATCACATATGACGGAAAATACTGGCATTCCACATTCAACTTATTCGTTTCCTTTAGGACAATATAATAGTAAAGATCTAAAATCTACGTTAAATAGTTTCTAAAGATAAATACATAAATAGATTAATTTAATGTCATTTTTATAAATTTGTGTTGTTTTAATCGTTTATGTTTATTGAGCTCAAATGTTATTTAGAGAGTACACATTCTACCATCATAACCAGGAAGACAGGAGCGCCTCAAATTTCAAAGTCAACATACAATACTTCATCAGTCCTGAGATATGGTAAGATTTTCAATGTATGCCATTTTTATTAAAATAAGAGCTTTTAAGTCGGCACTTTGCAACAGGCTATACAAGGTCTACCAATATCCCTTATAAAACATCTTAAAGTAACAGTTTAAAGCATTTCGCTTATACATCATGATGATTAGTAGTTCCTTTTACGTTAATTTAAGTTTGTCTTTCTATTAGTGTTTAAAAAGTCCATCCTATTAGTATTTTCGTTTCATGATTCTAACAAACAACAAAATCATGAAGTTAGGATTTAAGCATACACTTCACAATACATTTGAAAAATAGAAGATACACATTTGCCGTTTAGGCTCGTCTTTAAAAGAAACACATTTCCAAACTAAAAGCCAATGTTTCGACAGCGATGATTTTATTTGGTAAAAAGTCGATCTGAGATGTATCTCTACCTGTAGTTGTCAGTTATTGTGTAGAATTAAAAAAGGGCCATGTATTTAGTGTACATTTGTAATGATTCAACTCAAGTTTTTCTTTACATGCGTAAGAATTTCATTCATAAGTACCTGTTGCCATACAAACGTTAATGTTAATTTATTCCTTAAAGGTTGTTATCACAGAAAACAATTAGCCAGTGTTATTCATCCTATTTAATGCATGTTGTACTATTGGCGTTTCATAAAAACCGTTCAGGTTTCTTATAAGTGATATTTATTTTTCTTCTTGCTGTAATCAGATATTTACATACAGCCTCGCATTCATTGATTTTTTTGTATCATTTTCTTGTACATATAAAAATGCATAAAATACATATATAAGTATCGCTTTTACCTTTCATAAGCTTATTTTTTTATTGATTTAATTAACAGGTATGTCAACACACTCCAGTTTCAACAATGGCTCAATGAAAAGAATATGTAAGAGAGCTCATACAGGCTCAAGTACTTTGCTTTATCGTGTTACAGTCAGCTTAACAATTATTGCAGCAGTGTTTCTTATTTTGTACGTTGGTTTGACTATTCATCAATGTATGTCCAGTCCTTCAACAAACACGCTGTCTTATACCGAAGAAGTGTAGCTAACAGGACCCTTTTTTTGTTATCCTTCAGAGATTTACAGTCTGGTTTTCAATTTGTTAGTATTGTTTAACCATAAACATATGAAATATCCTTAATTACATTTTATTTGGTTATCAATGTTAACATTATAGTAACTGTTAAAGTGTTTTGATAGAATTTTTCATTGATAGATAAACTATTAATCAGACATCAAATGCATTATACAAACTATTTTTGGTACTCACAAAAGTTTGATTTCATAATGATAATACATCGATTTCACTCACTTTAAACTATTGTAATGTAGGAGAATTTTTGATAATCATGAACTGTTATTTAATTCTAAAGAAATGGTGAGGGTAATTTGCAACAAACAAATCTATCTGGATATTGTGTTCCTGAAACACGAAAACACTTCAAGAATTATTAAGGCAATAGTATGAAATATTAGTTGCGAAATATTTAATCATTCATTTCTTTCATATTTAGATACGTGTATCATGAAACCAAAGGGTTGAGTGGCCTTTTATTTTAAACATTTTGTCCGGCGTCAGGCTGTTTTTCGCTTTATAGACTAAGGCCTATAAAGTGTCATTGCGTCAGAAATGTAAAAAAAAAAGACCTTATCTAAAAAATATTCATATATAACTTATCAAATTTGACTATTCATGAAGACTTAAATGAATTAAAACAATGTGATTAAAGAACGAAAAAAAATCCATTGTATTTAGTTTACACAAAATTCAGTCGTAAAAGACAAAGATGGATTTACCACATTTCTTCTAAATTTGCATTTTAGCTTTAAAAGCACCAGAACATTTCTATAAATTGTTTTCTTACAGTCCCCGAAACGTTCGACTTTCCCATTTTTTCGTGCGTTCACCGTGCGCTCACATTGCGCTCACGGTGCGTTTACTTGCGCTCTCTGCTCCGTTCGAGCTCACCACTCACAAAGCGCTCACCGTGCGCTCGCTTTGCGTTCACAAAACGTTCATCGACCGTTCAGCGTTCACTTATCGTTCAGTCCTTTTTCTTTCATTTTCATTCGGAACGGATCGGTCTTTGCGATTCACAGCAAAACTATAAAAGAACCCGTGCGTAAAGGTTGGAGGAAATTAAACTTATATTAATAATAAAACCTCATTTTATTAAGAATTTAATCCGTAGAATTTAAAGTACACCCTCTTGAGAAGGTCCGTATTTTTGTTGTTGTTTTTTATGACTTCATTCAGCGATAAATTACTTCACAAATAATAATTATTGATTCATTTAAAGACTTCAGTCGTTCAAAAAAGACACATATATAAATAGAGAAAATTATGAATAAGAAACGGGCGTTCTATTTGTGTACTTTTCACGATTCATATAATTCGTTTGATGTCCGATCACAAACGTATCCATGCTCGACAATACACTGAACAGATCAATTTAAGAAATCTAAGCTAACTATGCACGCGTGTTAATTTATAGATTAACAATAAATACAAACAACCTATCAATAAATGCGATGCATTTAAAATAATTTATGAAGTAATTATAATTTCCCGAATCGTGTTAACATATTTCGCCGAACGAATCAGCCGATTACCGTTAAACTCATTTAATTACGGTATGATTAGGGGGGGGGGGGGATGATGTAAATGTTTGTTTAAACAATAAATAAAAGTTCGTAATCTCATTTTTTTAATAATACATTTATCTAATGTAAACAAAAATTACCTCGTTTTATGATGAATGATATTTGATATGCTTAATTAGATGCATCGAGATATGACTGTTGCCATCCATGTTTGTGTTCTGGTTTCTGGTGCAAGTTTGCGGAATTCCCTGCTTGCGTTTGGTTCACTGTGGAGTCATTCCTGTTTGCGTCTACGTATTCGGTAGCTGTTGAAATTATGCAGTAGATCTCATTTCTTTGTCTGCGCATGATTTGTCCTTTTGTGGTTGAAGGCGTTGTTATTAATTCTGCACTTGAACATATTAGCAACACAAAAGGCTATATGGTTCTATCTCTGGTACATGACTGTGGAAGAACACAAGCAGTGACAATTTGCGTGTTACGCTGTAGTATGATACATGTGTGTAGGCATTTTAAAATATTAAACTAATGTTTTACGTATACAATTTTGAGTAACTTTTTTGGCTGAGCCTCTGTCCTCGCGTCCACGATGAAATGATGATACTGAATCATTAATTTGTATGCCTCAGTAAGTTATTGGTCACAAAGCAACCCCACTCCCTCCTTTAACAAATTAAATATGACATTTAACAAATGCAATGTTCACATTGTACTCCCGCTTACCAACAGTCAATGTGTAATTTCCTAATGTGATTCGTGCAATAACAGGCACCACCATTATTTCTTTATTGCTAGATGTTATTTATGGGTATGGCCCGGATAACAAAACTTAAAAGAAGGTTCGTGGTGTTTTACGCTGTTTGATACAAGTATCCTACATGTATTTGTTCACTCTGTTCTTAAACAATGAGATCTTTTCATTTAAAGAACCAAAATATGTGTCGTTGTAAACGGACTCTGTCAGGACCAGTTGACATATTACATGTAACATTTAGAAGCCGTCACTGTTCAATCATTTCTGTTTTGAAATTTTATTATAATTAGATGACAGTAATGCAGACCCAGGTCAATGAGCTAGCGAATTGACTCGGCCTTTTTGATGATATTGTTAAATAAAACTTCGTTTATAATTTATACTACTGTTACTGTAAGGTGACAATTTATTCATTCCATTTGCTTTAATAGGTAGTGTTGTTTGTTTGATGTAAGAAACTCTTGAATATATATGCCCTTTTTCTAATTAAAGTGTGTCATCCATTAAAATCCGACAATAGAATTTTAATTGATTTAAATAGAATTTTAATTCATAATAAAATATAAAATAAAATTCATAACAAAAAGAGAATAAAAAAAATAAAAACGAAAGAGGGTCTTCAGTAATTTGTGTGAATTCAAACGTGTTACTGAAGACCCTGCTTCGTCCAATTTGATATTTACTTTTTTGTACGCTTTATGGAGTTGGAATTGTTTAGTATTTGTGTAACAATTGACAGTGCAGTAGTTTGAATATATAAGATAATTGGTTTACATAGGGAAATTATTTCATAATGTCATAGGTAACAGGACCAAACTGATTTAAGTCAAGTTAAAACAACATCTTTTCATTTAATATTATTCTATAATATATTTGTAAAGATGGGTAATATTCTAACAATTGTGGGCATAGCGGGAAGTAGCATGTTCTCTTTCCTGTTTTGACTAATAAATTGAAAGCACTGAAAAAATTATACAGACAACAATTTTAAAACATGAACCTTTTTAAAAGCGGACGTTATATGAATTATTTTAATTTAGATAATACAGATGATTATGTTTTATTTTCAATGAAAGCGGAAATATTTGTAACAGTGGGTGCATACACAAGTCAGAATGAATTTATAGAATTTGAAAACTTATCTGTTTTAGATCTGATAAAAATTTGCTTGTTACTATTTTGCATAATTTTGCTTAAGATATAATTTGCCTGTAGTACGATTTTCTTTTCTATTACATGTACATGTATAATGATATCGGTTTTAATTGGTCAAAATATAGTGCTATGTGTATGTACTTTAACTTTACAAATACATATATTTCGTAGACTAGATGGTTTAGAGTGTTGTGTCGGATTTCTTTGGAATTCGACTGAGAACAAATTCACACTTAAGTATATTGTCATACCAATTAAGATATCAATATCCTTGATATAAGCAACATATTTTATTTAACATCTTGTGATCATTCAAAGGTTGTTTAGATGGATATTATGAAAAAGGGTGTAGTAAACCATGCCCTGTGCTTAGTTATGGTTGGAACTGTCAATTCACGTGTAACTGTAGCAGTGACAAGTGCCACCGCATGTACGGATGTAAACGAACGCCATCTGGTTAATATATATATATATATATATATATATATATATATATATATATATATATATATATATATATATATATATATATATATATATATATTTAAGGTTATATGCTATTGCATCTAGTAAATTGATTAATACGTTTTATTTTACATTTGCAGCTTACAAACAACAGCATGGATCAATTCTTTATAATATCACATTTCATTGTTTTAAGCTAAAGGTCATACTTGTATTTTCCAGAGTGTAACATCGGCTTGTACTGTGAAGTTAATTGTCCTTATCCCAACTATAAAAGTAATGCCAATTAAAATGTCACCGTAGAAAGGAACTTTGTTATCCAGCTACTGGTTGTAAAAGTAGATATCTTCAGGTACTTGATTGCCAAAAATATTTCAGATTTTAATACAAATTTTGCTATATTCAGTACTTTTTTCTTTTCTATTTTTTAGAGCGGGCAAAGTTTTCGCATAGCATTCTCTTCGAAAGAATGAAAATATGTCCCATTTTCAACTAAAGCAACAAATCTTAAAAGTAAAATCATTTATATTCAGTTAAAATTATGTTGCTATTTCATAAGTTTGTATGTTTTTATATCTATCATCACCAGTGATATATTTCTTACGAAGGATAATCCACCCATATAAAGTCTATCTAAATTGTCCGTTGGTTTATTTGCTTAACAATGATCGTCTGATTACAGAAAAGTTGGCAACTCTCCAGCTTACAGATTCAAAGACCTCCTTTAGCAACAGTTCAATAAAAAAATGGAAATACGTCATGCAAATCAAGAGAACTCTCATTATATCAATGACCATGTTATTATCAGTCTTGCAATCCTTGTATTGATTTTACTGGCGTTATATATTACTCTTAATGTTCAGCAGCGTTCAAAAATACCAAGTGCTTCAATAACAAATAGAAAAACCAGTTTTGAAAATATTGAAGAGCGGTGTTTCAAAAATTGAAATTAGAAAACGAGATAAAAATAGAAATTTCAATATGATTTTCAATATAAGAATTTTCAATTTAACAATCAATCTTCAAATTTTTGTGACGTTGAAACTTGTGTTTTAAATCACTTTAACTGTTCATCATTCTCAAAAGTCTTAGAATTTATCATCATCTTTTTTAAAGACATACATCATTTTGATATTTTGTTTTGCATTTGTTAAATATTTTTTGTGTTTTTGAATATTATGACCAGTCTTTTTAATAAATAAAAAAAATATAAAAGGCCAAGTGATATTTTTGATTTTTATATATTTACAGTCAAAGTACATGTACATTGTTATTAGACAAACTAAACATGTTTAAACATTGTACAATACTGTCTTACAGACTGTCATATATTACTCTTATGTTTCGGATTTGTACAATACAGGCATATAGACAATCTATTGAGATAGAAGCGGCAATACTTTGGTTTTAAATTCTCCTGAGAAGGTTGTATCCAAATAGAGGGACAGGGTTAGGTTAGGATCATTTGGTCTAGTTGTAATAGTGCTGCTGACGAGTTGCAATTTCTTTTCTGTACAGTTAAGTAATGAAAACTTCTACTGGTCTAAGACCAATTCTCTCCAAGTACAATTTCCCGCCAGTGCATTGTTACATCATTTGGTCAAAAAAAACAAATAACGTAACATTGCACTGGCGAGAAAAAAATGCTTCTTAGGTCAGTATATTTATCGAAGTTATCTCTCTTTGATATTCGATAAAGTGTTCGGGTCTCAACATCCACTGGTGTTTTCATTTTGGATCCGACCGTACTCGCAAGGCGCATGTTGCACTATTTTATTCAACTTGCTGGGACATGATAGACATTGTTGCTTTGTAAATCAATATTTAACTATCATTCAATCACGTTGAACATTTAGAATCACTTTTGGTACATTTTGATTAATAGGTAAATTCGTGACAAACAATAACATCTGTAAAATAAATAAAATTCAACATCCATTCATTAAGATTGTTTTATTTTTTGTTACTGTCCTAGTACTAGACGATAATCTGGAAAATTGTCGAATGAAAAAATCCACTTATACGATTAAGGTAGATCCGGTGGCTTTCGTGTCCGGTTCTTTTATTACACAGAGTGATAAATCATTAGTCATTTAAGATGACATTTATTTGATTTAAAGTATTGTACAGGTATGGTTTAGTGGCTTCAGTACAAATATATTGCTCATATTTTGCAAAGGGAGAGGAAAATAATAAATATGTCAAAACAGTGGAAAATTACTTGCCGGAAAGGGGAGGGGGTGTACTACTTCACTTGTTTTTACGGTTTTGCCAGCTAGGACCAAAATTCTAATATTCATTATACAGTTTGAGTGAGTATTTACGTTTTAGTGACTGTTAGATTATGTATATTTGGTACATTTCAGTTTTTTCCAATGTTTGCAAAAAAAAAAATAATAATAAAAAATTTAGAATAAAAAAAAGCCTTGTAAAACAATACGGGAAAATACATGTTCAAGAGACTATCAAACAAAAACAAGCTGGTCAATTTAGAAAAACTATATTTTGTGTTAACTAAATATATAACTCTAAAAAAATATTTAATACAAATTTTATGTAAGCTGTATAATTTTTGAGAAAATTCCATAAATATGAAATTTTGTGAATTCTTTGGAAGGTTGTGTGTAGAATAAATGTAATATTTTTGTATACTTTCTGCAAAGAATCAATAAGACTTTTTAATTTAACGACTTTCATAAGAATTTCTTAAATTATAACCTAATATAATGTTATTTTTGTGCATAATGTAATAAATTATGTGATCATGCTTCATTGCGTTAAAATTTGGCTGTTGAATTTAGGTCCTTATGAGCTGAAGCTCACCGTAGGAAGCAAACGTGCAAAGTTATAAATATTTTGGCCTCTGTAGTGACTTTATAAGTTGTTTTATCTGTTCAAATTTAAAAAAAAGTTGGACACAAATTTCTATAACACTGGGTCTACCTTTAAGCATTATTATTGCACACATCTAAGTGACTACATCTATATCGGTGACTGATTTATTAGCACAGGATAATTTTAATTTTAAGATATGCAAAAGACAGATCCTACGTTAGTTTAAAATTGACCTTTTTTTAGTTTTCAGTATATATTAAGACAAATTGGCTTCTTTAAAATGGTAGGGCAAAAGTGTCGGTAAAATAAGCCAAAAGCAGAATAATATATTATTGACTGCGGAGTAGAAATCCTTGTTTCAAGACCTGTTTCTCCCCGTTGTGCTTTTATTTTCATAAACTGTACCAATTAATTTTAAGGTTTCTAGGAAGTATATACATGGATTATTTTTCAAACCACTTCCTTCCTGTTCACAACCATGAGGTCACTTGACCCGGAATTAGCGAGACGACATGCGTTGGTAATATATCACATTGAAATTAATTCTTTGTTTATCCTGATAATAATTAAATGTGGATTATATGTAGAAAGTTTATTAAGTGTTTATTTCCTGTTTTCGTGCATACACATTACAACATTTAGTTTCTTCTTTGGCATTGTAATAATTGTCTACGGATATTTCCTTTTTTTTCCGATTACAACAAAGAGCACTCGGTGGCACCTAACCCAACCTCTTTTTTTTAGAGGTATGTGTTTGCTCTGCTCTTGTTTTGTATTTTTTGTTCGGACTTTTGGTTTTATTTTGAACACTGTTCGTTATCATCACATGTCATTAAGCAATGTTGTAAGCAAAGACTGTTTTATGTTTTGAAATTTTAATATGGTTATACATTTCTGCTATTATATTCACTTTGTATTACATTTACATGTTGGTGATTTTGAACATTACATTGTAAATCATTTCTATTATTTAGGTTGGAGACAATTCACTCGTACATGTACATGATTATAAACAGTGACGTCATTAATATGACCTCTCAACACGTTAAATATAATTTACACAGTAATGAATGTTTTCTGCTTTTTGGTAATTTTAGAAAAGGAAATAATTTTGCAAATATAACTTCTAGGATATCCGGAAGAGGAAACAATTGTATCATGAACACAAGAATATACATAACAAAAACCTTACGATATATATATTCTGTATACAAAATGCATCATATGTTTGCGTTATACATAATGGTTTTGAAAATACAATTTGCGATTGGTAAGCTAGTTTTTCTCACATATAAAATACGTGTAACTGCAATACGATGTTAATTAGCCTTGTATTTGTATCAAACTGCTTTTAAAAAGTCGATGCTTTTAAACTGTTTTACAGTTTGTGAGGTTGGGAGAGTTGGATCAAATTGTGACGAATATTGTCGTTATCCAAGTTACGGGATTGATTGTCAGTTAATATGTCATTGTAGCGAGGAATACTGCAATCCAGCTATTGGATGTGAAGGTACACGTATGCAACAATGTTAATTTACTCTAATTTTGTGTATTGAAATCTTAGACTTGATTAAGTGAAAAAAAAATTAAAGTCTATGGAATTCTATGTCTTGATTTACGACTTCCTTTTTTTCGAACAGAAAACATTTTGAAAGCAAATTTAACAACTAAAGATTATCCAATAGGAATTAATGGTAAGATATATTCAATTAATTTGTTAATTGTAATTATTTTTTCAAGAAGTTAATATCTTGCAATTTGAATTTTGCATGAATTCGTTGTGTACAATGTTGAATACAATGTTATTCATAATGCATATATTTGCAAAACGTACATGGTTTATTGTAATTTAAACGGCACAGCTCCAAAAATTGTTTCTTTTTTAATAAAACTACTAGTGTTTTATTTGTAAAGCAGGAAATACATAAAATGAGTTATATATACGCTGTCAATTTATTCTTGTTAAAAGTTTTGTTTTTTTTTTAAGGAAGAAAATTAGCGTTTAAAATAGTTGCTAGTTTATACAAACGAACTCAAAAGTTGTATAAAACTTTTGATGAATAATAAAAGACATTAAAATACATCTCTTATAAGAATTGGGTATCAGCTCCAAATGTTGAGATTATTAAATCTATCTGCTACTGAAGTGAACATCATTCAGTTAGATACGTTAAGTATTCTCTTTTCAAGGAGCGGTTTCTGTTGATTTTCCGATTCAAGGTTCTTTGCAATTTTTATAATGATCTTTGTACCGATAAGTTTTGTGTAAATTATGAATCATGTGTATTATTATATGCCATTTATAAATAATTTTAATATTTGCAGTACGAAGCCAGGTCTATCGGCTTAATGCTATTCATTTCTATTTAAGCTTATTCATTTCAAAAGGCATCATTTTAACCCATATACGGCCATCATAGGTCAATTATTTATTATTTCCATTTAAGTCATTCTTATACATAAGTGACAGTACCAGGGGAGTTTGTGCTACCTGATATTAGCATCATTATACCATTTATATTAATTTTAAGATCCAGTGGTAATTACTTAAAAACAAAAGTACACGTTTTCACATTTCAGAACATTCATTTCAGTTACTCTATTGGTTATTTATGTGGTTTTTCCTCAGACTGTGATATTGGGAGAGTTGGATTGAACTGTGATGTACTTTGTCGGTATCCAAATCACGGAAAAAATTGCCAGTTTCCTTGTAATTGTAGTGAGGATAACTGCGATCCTGCTTATGGATGTCAAAGTATCTGTATAAAATTATTTTTTTTTTGGTAGATCTATTAGTATTAAATTGAAAATTATGCAAGTCATTGATATTTCAATTTTGTATTGAAACGCACATTTACAGGTCCCTCTTCCTGTTCATCGAATTATAAATTCTACAATAAGCCTCCGATAAGTTATTTCCCTATTTGTTTTTTAATTTTCTTCATTCATTTATTTGTTTAATTCTCTAATCTTATTAATTATAGATACTTCAATATTATATACATATGCATTCTTTTCATCGACGTATAAAATAAATTATGCGTAATTACCCAAGATGCTAAAGCCTGAGAGGTTGATTTTTTTTTGGGGGGGGGAGCATAACTTACGGAATTTTAAAACCTTTTTTTAAATAGAAAAAGAAAATAAAATTAAGATTTTACAATTAATAAAAGGCTAGTATATATTAAGCGAGATTACTTTGTTTACTTTGTAATACCTAGTATATTATTCAGCTATACAGATATATTTTTCTAATGAAAAAAATCGATATTTTATACAGAATTATACTTAATACTTAATTTGTTTATTCTTTATATATATATATATATATATATATATATATATATATATATATATATATATATATATATAAAGAATAAACAAATTAAGTGAAGAAAAACTACATATACAATATATATTTTAATTGCGAGCTTTATAGGTTGAAATCCGCTGGGAAGATCTAATCATTGATAAGAAAAAAACAAAACAAGTGTTTGTTTTATACATATTGTATCTAATATAATGTGATAAACATCTCATGAAATTATGAAATGTAGCTAGAATAACGTGTAGGTCAACGAACCCTTATAGAATTATATCGTGAGTATTTTTTTCTTCTACGACACATTTTAAGCGGTCAGTAATTTTTACTTTTACTAGTGAGTTCCAGAAATACTATTATACCAATGCCGACGGAAAACCTTGGAACAACCGACAAAATATCTCCAGAAATTGCGGTAAATGGTAAGATTATATTGTTAATAGTTCAATCAATTTCAAGTCAGTGAAATGTGTATTTTCTCATAATCATTTTATTTTCAATTGAATTAACATGTTCACTTTTTTTCTTTTTACACAATAATGATAAATCTTAAATGTAATTTTCTCTATAACAGGTGTGTTAAAAAATAGCAGCGTCAATTTAAATTATGTTGTGGAAGTCCGCCAACAAAACATATTATAATATAATAATATTTTAATCTTAAACGGTAACGATTTGTTGGTTCCACTCATACATACAAATATTTTTAAATTATTACCGTTTGCAAATCTTGAGGAGGGTCAGATGCTCCTGATATTCCCTCACCTTTCCCCTAGGAAAATTCAAACTTATTTAATTTTCTAATTAAATATACCTAAAAAAAAAAAGGCCTTTGACACCCCTCCCCTCGGTAAACTAAATAATTCCCTAGACCACCCTTCGCAAAAATTCCTATTATATTATCTTTGCCATGCTATAATCGATTCTTTTGTGCCACTGATACATTTGGATATTGTATAACTAATTGTATGAAGTTTGGCTCAAATCTACTATTTGTTTATTATAGGATTGACTGTATAATTTTTTTTGTTCATCGAGAAATGAATCTAAAAACCGCATCGCAAACTTTATGAAAGCCGAAGGCTTTCATAAAAAAGTTTGCGATGCGGTTTTTAGATTCATTTCTCGATGAGCAAAAAAAATATACTGTCAATGCTTATAATTCCAATTTTAATCACAAATAATGTTTAAGCTAAATTAATTGTAAGTAACAAGAATCAACAAGAAACAAACATGTACATGTTATTAACACGCGGAGTGATTTTATTTAGGACATGTTGATTTGAACACGTTGATTACTTTAGCTCCGGATGTACATTAACATTGATCGAAGTGTTGTAAAAAACAGAATTATTGATAAATGATTTGAATGATAATTTTGTATTTTGTTTTTTGAACATTGATTCCTGAAGCAGGTATGTGCTCTGGTCGTCTGGAACACCGCTGGGCCCTGCACCGCCATTGCTCGCTAACGCCAGATTGGAAAATGTTTTACCGATTGCGATTTTTTGGTTACCTGTGCATTTTCTGGCATAACTATAATAGTAATTCTTTTCTATGCCCCCTCATGAACATGATATGACGGAGTTCTACCCTGCCTCGCAAAGTGTCTCTGAGGCAGTATGCCGTGTACTATTGTTTACCTTTTGCATTCCGAGATATGTCGCACATAAATTTTGAAAATTGGTATTTTTTCACTGGTTTTTCTAAATAGCAGATATCCTAGTTGATATTATTAATCGCTTCTTTTGTGCAGTGATTAAACAAAGCAATTTTTAGCAGACGTTTATGTATATTTCATCTATTGCGCATTTGCCAAAAAAAAATTAGAGTTATCCTTCTTTGTGGTGTTATCATTCTTGACATTATCTAGATTATATTTGCCTTTAATTAGAAGATTTAAGAAAATAAATTAAACAAATTTACTCAATATATAAAATTATAAAATAATCATTATAAATAATTTTTTAAAATGTCAATTTTTTCAATTTTTGACAAAAAAAAATTAAAATTTACTAAGGCTTATGCAAATTTATAAACTACTTATTCATCCGTTTTGTTTTTGTACGGTATATATATTACTCGATAACCCTTCATATTTGATGCGTAGCATTTCGGTTAGCGGTGCCCGTGTGTGGAAAGAAGTTCTACAATCAAACATTCATCGGAAAATGAATCTAAAATTGGTCTACAGTGAGAGATGGGGGAAAAACAATGAAAGGAAGGAAAATTGAATTATATTGTCTTGAAACTAATCAAGATCAGTTTTCGATTTTTTTGAAGAACACCAAATGGATGTTTACAAGTCAATATGTTTTAAAATATGTTAATTTGAACCTCAGTACAATTGGTACATTGTATGCTTTTGCTAATATATAGGGTGTGATTTTGGGAGAACTGGGGCAAATTGTGATGTACTTTGTCGTTTTCCAAACTACGGAAAAGATTGTCAGTATTCATGTAACTGTAGTAAGGAGCTATGCAATCCTGCATATGGATGTAAAAGTAATTGTATGCAAATATATATTTATATTATATCACTTCAGGTAAGTAAGTTCTCTTTTTAAATTATAATTAAAGAATAATAAAACCTTCGATGATATTGTTCAATTTAGAATTTGCATGTAGTATATCACACCCCATCCAACGGAAACACTTTTAAGCGTATCAAATTCAAAAAAGAAAAATCGTTTGATCAGATATAAAAAACAAAAAGTTCACTTAGTTTGAAATGTTTCATTGTACACACTTTCAAGCTATTTAAAGATCCTAAATTAATTTTCACTTTTACATACTTGAATATCGTGCTTCTTATCAAGTTGCAAACAATGGTACTTCGTACGATTTACGTAATTGTCCAAACGTTCAACTACCTTGGTCTTGTTTATGGTTAGAAAATATAGCTTTTAATATAAAATTACACGTTTAAATAAAAAAATTGCATGTTGTGATCGTGTACCCTTATATGTTAATAATATACGCATTTTATTTTTTTCTGATTCTAAATCAAACATTCGACTAATCAACGATTTCTTTCTTTTTTTTTCCTAGTCGGTTCCAGAAGTACTATAATTGTACCAACTTTGACGACTGAAGACATTAGGTCAACTGCTAACACTTTGCCAATCTACAAAAGTGGTATAATTATATTGTTGACGTTTATTTTATTCACTTTACATTTTGCAAATCCAAGTGAAATGTAGTTTCTCCAAATCAAGTTATTTTTTGTCAAAACCTATCCCTATTTCCTATTTTAAAATATAATTTTCTGTAGAATAGGTTAACTTTATCCAAAAAATAACAGGATCAAACAAATCATGTTATGAAATCCTTCACACAGAAATAATATGATAGTGGCATTAATTCTTTGTCTTGTGATGAATTTGATGTGCGACGCCAAATGCATATAACCATTTGCGTGAAAGCATATGTTATATTTGAGTATACATGTAAAATAGTATACAAACGAAACATAACGAAAATTTCAAGTCTTAATAACATTATAATATATTTTTTTAATTTCTTTTAAATATAAATTGATATGCTAGGTGTAGGGTGATTTCACCATGCATCGGACAGCCTTGGATTTTTCTCTTTGATAACGCATAAATTATAGTCTAAATATAAATAAAGCTTGTTTTAAAAGTTACGGGTTTTTCCCTTGCTTAATTATTGAAGAAAAAAATAGTGAAATTGTTAAAAAAGTACAAAATAAAGCAAATTAATGTAGTGTTGAACTGTTTCACCATGGATTGGACAGTATTTACCAAGCATCGGACAGCTATACAGTAGAGATTAAAAATAACAAAATTTTCTGGTTTTAATGTGAAAATACAGAAGTTTGGAAAAATAAATTTATTCAATTGCAGATTTCTTTTAATGTAAATCCTCGAATCAATGGCAGGAATTTAGACAAGCGCTTTCTGTTTAAAGGAATATTTATCATGATAACTCTTTATCGTGCCAGCACCTACAGGAACTTTGGATAAAAAGGCAGTATCCATAAAACTCGAAAATGTTTGTATCAATTATTCTTTAAATTTTCATTTTACTATGCATTTAAAGTATAACACAAAGAATGGGCTCCTAACATTTTAATTATTAGAAAAAAATCATGCATTGAAAACTGTCCGATGTATGGTTAATTTGTGTCCGACCCATGGTGAAATGAATATATGGTGCAAAAATTACCTTGACATTAATTGATCAAATTTCTAAGATTTAATTTAATCAAATTTTGTTTCAAAACTTACTTCTTTCAAATTATTTTAGGTAGAGGGTGCATTTTTACTAATTCACAATCAAATGTACAACATTCAAATTATGTTTTTGTGTAAAATCTTCGTAACTAAATTTTCAATGATGGCATATTTGACGTCATTTTACGATGCCTATTTTGCTATTTATTTGACAAAGTTGTCCGATCCAAGGTCCGATGTATGGTTAACTCACCCTATTTCGTAAAATATGACAAAAACGTATAGCAAATACTTTAAAATGTATTAGATTGAATAATGCAACAACTAAGTGTTTTAGTTCATAATTTTGTAATAATACGGCATCATACTCAGTTCTTACTAGAGGAAAAATTATTGAAAAATAGATTTAGTTAAAATACTATTCCATGGATATACCCTCTTTGTTATATTTAATATTATCTTATTCCATTTCTTTGGTTTTGAAGGTGATTGAACAATATTCGAATTTTTTTTCAAGCGACCCAAATGCCAATGTACAAATTTTATATTTGAAAATATCCTTTATTGTTAGTTAAATATCTATACATTTGCTGTGTATAATTATGTTACCTTTTAGAATGTGGTATTGGGAGAACTGGAGCGAACTGTGAAGTAATTTGTCGTTTTCTAAATTACGGAAAGGATTGTCAATTTGTTTGTAATTGTAGTCAGGAGGACTGCGATCCAGCTTATGGATGTCAAAGTATGTTATTATTTATTCATGTTATATTATTGGTACATAAAGGTATACATTTTTAACTATCATATTTCATACCTTATACTTATATAGATTGTAAGTTTGATCACTGGAATCTTAGTTTTATTATAAAGGGATAATTAAATAATAAAAATTCACCTTTGGAATTTTAAATTCTTTTTAACGGTAAAAAATGTATTACCTCTTGAATTTAATATAAAAGTCCATACAAACAAACCTTTTATTAAAATTATACTTTTCTTAAATCTCTTCGTAAAAAGTTGTTTAATATTTCTTCTTACAAAATGCCAAGCAATTCATAACTTCTGTACATTTTCAAAAAAAAATTATTTTTCATCTTTATGAAAGACAGACAACTCTTAAAAAAACTTTTTTAAAACAAGTTTTTTGGTTAATTACATAAATTAAGCACAGTCTCTAGAAATCTTTCTCTACCATCCAAACCACATTCCATCCAACAACATATTAATCAAACGGCGATGGGAAAGCTTTGCTTTCTAAAACTATCATTGTCAATTTATGGAATAAATTCCACCATTGCCCTGTTTTCCTCATTGCTTACTTAAATAAAACGTTTTATATTTATTCTGACATCGTTAATTTTGTCGTTTCTAGTTTATCATGCAAGTTTATTTTTCAATTTTAAGTTAATTCCTTTTGTTTTATATATATTTAATAAAAATTAAAGCAGTTATTAAACGTTTTGTACTTTTTCTAGTAAGTTCCAGAAATGTTTCTTATTTCGACCCATCTGCAGACATCAGCCCAACTGATACAACAGTTCAGGTCACAGAGAAAAGTAAGATTAAATACTTTTTTAATTATTTTTAATATTTCAATGTCGCTTCAATTATTTAACAAGTACATGTATCCTTTCATGGACAATCTTATTCATTTTCCGTACATTTATCTTTTTAAAGGTTATAAACAGGGCGGTTAGTAACGATTGTCAAAGACAGCAACATTTAGACAGAGGCAACATGTTACATTTAATATCTTATCAAGTGAAAAATGAACGCTTTTTTATATTCTATGATGTCGATACTGTACTCCTTTGTCAATGGAAATATATATTTTTGTAAAAACAGAACAGAAATCTACAAAAAGAATTTTTATAATTTATGAGCCTTCATTTGCTTTACTTTTTTGTCTTACAGGTTTTCAAGAGACAGTCGGCATCCAAGAAAGTTCAAGCAATGAAACCAAGAAAAATGATCAGACGTACTTCCAGACAATAAACAATACCATTTTTGTTTGTCTGGCAATTATAGCAGTGATGTTATATGTATCACATGTTTGTTTAACAGTACACAAGAAGAAGTCCATAGACAGATCTTGTTTTTTTACAAACAGACAGTCAATATCTCTTGATTATGTATAAAACTTAAGATAAACTATTTTTTTACTTTTTATGAATGAGACTGTTTTGATAAACATAAATCAACATTGATATCGAAAATGGGTTCAAAGGTTCAAGAAATAAAAAAAAATTAAGTGTTAATCTACAATTGTTTGATATATTTACTGAGATGTGATTGACGCTGTATCCATCGGGACTGGTCGTCTCCGATTTTGATTCGAACAACATGTCCTTGTAGCTTTCTTTTCACTCGAAGCAATAAATTTTCAGTTAAATTAGGAAATAATGCAGGCAAGATCATAGAAGTTATGCCATTTTTTTTAATAATACATGTATCTTAAGTTGAACGTGAATTGTTTACAGAAGCATTGTCATGGTGCAATGTTCTCCTGGTTGGGAAAAGTCGGGTTATTACCGGCCACAAAATGTCATTCATTACCTGCTGACCAATGCTATCAAAAACTGTAATAAAACTGACCACGTGTCACAAAATACAACCCTAAGTCATAACTTCGTTTTATGGTTTTATGACTTGTTTCGACGTGCGTTAATCAACTTTAACCATCGATTCGTTTTAGGTTTTTTTTTTCAGATGTGTACATGTACTCGAGAACATTGTTCTTTTTCTACTAGACTCATCTAAGAAAAAACATTTCGCCAGTAGTTGTCTAATGCCACTTTTTTTCTGATAAGCATGTTTTTTCTGTTCAGTTCATTTTCACAAATTTTCGTTTTGCTTCCCCCTCCCACTCTCTCCGTTTTACAATTTTGTTATGTTTTCCTAACTTATCCAGTTTTCAATAATCCCAAGATTACGTATTACATGTATGTTTATTTTTAATATGAACAAAGATGTTTATGATTACCTGTATGCTTTTATAAGTTTGACGAATTTCCTAATTATGTTATTGTATGTCCGTTTTTGTCATATTAAGATATTTTTTTCATGTTTAATCCATTTTCATGGTTGGGTTCCTGCCTCGACTGGAAATGTTTCTGAGGAACATCGATGCATGTTTAACACGCTCCTTATACTTGTAAAACTTTCCATTATAAATGTTGATATGCCAAAGTTGTCCGACACATATTTTATAGTTTTACAATTTTATGATACTTTTAAAACCATTTGCTTTGTGCCTCATTTTAATTTGTTTCCGTTGATTAATTTTGTTTGCAATGCCAATAACATCAACATCATGTGCTCTATATAATATTACACGATTAAAATTTCTAAAAATCTAACGAAATTCCAATTCTTTTTAATACGTTAATTATATTAGTATGACGTAAAAGTGCGAATGTAAACACGTCGCCATTTTCTACGAATATATATATATATATATATATATATATATACCGGTATTATAATGTGCGTTGATCTTAATTTACTTTAGCAAAAAGCCGGTCGTTGTTCGCTTCGTCCGACAAAACATCATAGTGACATATTTTAAAAAATACAGCAATTATGACTGTTTACAAAAGTCTATCAAGTGTGTTCCTTAGAGCTTGTTGCATATTTCTGTAATATATAGCAGATAAATTAGATAAATGTTAAAGAAGGTTGTGAAATATGGAATCTTTTTATGCATATATATCATGTTCAAGCAAGCTCACACTATTCAAACAACTTATAGAAAATTGACAGTTCACGATTATTTATCCGATACGACGACCTTGTCAGCAAATACAATCTTCCACTGAGTCGCATGCTGACTGACGTTTTTCATACTAATTGTTAGACCATAATTAATTACCTAATTGTCTACGGACTTTTGCGGTTTTTATTTTCCCGATTACGACAAAGAGCAAACGGCGGGTGTGACCGGTCAGCAGAGGATGCTCACTCCTCCTAGGCACCTGATCCTACCTCTATCTTGGAGGTCCGTGTTGCTCTGCTTTGAATTTGTATTTCGTTTTATGGATTTTTGAGATGGTTGACGGTTTGTTATTGTCTTTTTTTCATCCTACGTATCCAAAATCCAGAAGAACTATTTCATAATTTATATAAAAGTATTGAAATTTCTCGAAAGGGTTTAGCTAGCTTTATATCAAGTTATTGGGAACATTTGCATCGATATTGTATTTTGTACTGTACAATGTATGTGCAAGCGCAGTAAAACATCAACATTATAGTTAAATACATTTCATTCCGAACTTAATTCTAATGCAAACAGAACCTGAGGACGCTGTTCTTATATGACGGAATGTACAATATATATTTTTTGTATTTTTCTTGTAAATGACTGAGTAAGTTTTTTTTAGTAAATACGTCGTTTCATAGCCCAGCCATGGATCAAAACTCAGTAAATGATTGCTTGATTTAAAATAACAATCACTTTTTTCAGGTTAAAGTAGATCATTTTGTTATTCTTGTTTCACAAATATAATATTGTAAACCAACTTTTATTTGCGACGATTCATTTTACTATTTACCACGCTTTTTTACACTCGTTTTGATATACCACCTATACGGCAAAGATTGGTTCGCGGGGAGGAATATTCGCGACGAAGAGGATCTCGTAAATCTCGTGCATATTTCTTGCACGCAAATGGAAAAAATATTTTATGTAGAATGAAAAAAAGACAATAACAAACCGTCAACCATCTCAAAAATCCATAAAACGAAATACAAATTCAAAGCAGAGCAACACGGACCTCTGAAAAAATAGAGGAAGGATCAGGTGCCTATGAGGAGTGACCATCCTCTGCTGACCGGTCACACCCGCCGTTTGCTCTTTGTCGTAATCGGGAAAAAACCCGGAAAAGTCCGTAAACAATAAGGTGACAAATTATGGTCTAGCAATTAGTATGAAAAACGTCAGTCAGCATGCGACCCAGTGGAAAATTGTATTTGCTTACAAGGTCGTTGTATCGACCATAGAACGTACGAAAAGATGACTTCAAACGAGACTGTTGATAGTCCTGTTTTATCAACTTGTTTGTAAGTAGCTTGCCTCGCCTTAGAAACTGTTCATGCGAAGAGCATGTCCTTGTGTATCGAATTAACTGAGAGACAAAAACACCATAAGCAGGTGAAGAAGGTATATTGCTACATAAGTTGACTACAGACAAATTGAAGTCATCGCGTTTAAAAAAAAAAAATAAAAGTTGTTTCACGGTATTCAAACATCAAACTGACCAGACTTTTAGTACTCTCTATATTTTGATCTTTTTTTCAATTCAGTGGAAACGTCACCCTTAAGGTGTATATGGCATTATGTACCTTACAAATCTTAAAAAAATTAAGAAAGTGCAAAAATAGCCAATTCTTTTATTAATCTTCTGGGCCCGGTTTTTCGAAAGGTGGTTAAATTTAACACCGTGTTAAGGATAACGACGTGTTAAATCCTAATCAAGTGATTAGCTAACGCAGTGGTTAAATTCTGTTGATCGAAAGCAATTTAACGCATTGGTTAGCTAACACTGCGTTAACTGAGTTAACCACTTGCTAATCACTTGGTTACCCATAATGCATTTCTACTTCCTACATGTATATATGAAGAAAAAAGAAGATTTTGCTTTGGGATTTCAATAAGTTTAAATTTAGTGAAATATATTATTAATGTAATTATATGTTGAACATATATATCATTTCCAGGGTTCCATCCTATATAATCTGCAATTTCCCAAATCCTTTCTTTTCTTGTTGTCTATATAACACTGTTAAAGTATTTTCATTTTCCAGGGGGAGTCGGGACCCCCCCCCCCCCCGACCCCCCCTCTAGATCCGCGCATGTCTTCAGCCTCCTTTGATAAGAAACCTTATTCATCTACATGATATTATCATGATAAAAAGCACCCCATCACTTAGAAATAACCTAACATGTATACCCTCCCCCTATCTTTTGATTTTCATAAAAAGCAGTAGACTGAAATCTTTTACCTATAATATTATGAAACCTCGAGTCATTTCTCACATATATTTAAAAACAATCATCACTGATACTAAATAGTGATCTTTTATGGTAAATTGGATGATTTGTAGCATTTTTATTAACAAATATACATGCCGTCATGCATGTGATTTCTTTTTTCAATGAAAAATTAAGCTTAATCATATTTAGTAAATATCCTATTTATTCTGGTTTCTGCTCCCTTTTTAACCATATGATAAAGAAAAATAAGACCTACAGTGTGATGCCTGCCTTTAATTAAGAAAAAAATCAAATACACCCAGGTAGCTGTAGACGAATTAGAAATCCACGACAAATGTTCAAATTTTACATGTTTTTCTACTTATTTGATGCATAAATACAAAACAAACGTAAAAATGTGTTGTTTCTTGTTCATTTCAAAAGTAATTATTATAGCAGATGTTATTTTAATGTAAAATGTACATTTACATATCCTACATGTAATGTAAATTGAGACAACTGGAAGGAGTGGGTGATTTTTGAACTATGTAAATACATCTAAAATTTCACTTTTGGATAGAAAGGAGCTGAAAGCTTGGATTTTTTTACATTTTGTATTCAACGATAACTGCATTTGTCTCCATGGAAACTTAATTTGAAAGAAAATTATGCCTTTAAAAAAAGAATGCTTACTAGTATTAATGCATATTTTTATACAAGGACATTATAAACAAAGACATACAAAATAAATGTATTAAATATTTTATCTAATATGGGTAATTAAAGACATTAATAAACACAACAAATCTCAACTTTTATTATATGAAAGGACAAATATAAAGTTTTCAACACACTGTTTTACAGAGAGAGAGAGAGAGAGAGAGAGAGAGAGAGAGAGAGAGAGAGAGAGAGAGAGAATGCAAAGGTTTACATTCATATTGTTTATCATACTTTATCATTTGCAGTATATGGTACTTTAAACAATTTCATAATAAAAACATGTTAAACATGTTATTAGCAGAGAGAGAGAGAGAGAGAGAGAGAGAGAGAGAGAGAGAGAGAGAGAGAGAAAATGTCAATTTTTTTGTTTAATGTGTATTTTAATTTAAGCTTATTAGGATGTATACACTAGATTAAAAGTCATAATGATTGTTCTCCTTCTCTTGGTGCATGGTGTTTGAGGCTTAGAGGTTGGTTGTCATCAAATACTCATCTTTCTCAGTCTCTCCAAGTCATTTACAAATGAACAATGCAGGCAATTAATTCCTGTATCATGCAAATCTGTAAATTAAAAAAAATGGAATATATACAAAAAGACAACAAATGTGAAATAGAGACAAATATAGCCATAATTTGGGACTGAACTTCATATTCACTTCAAATATTTAACAGTTCTGACTACAGATTTTGTTTAAAATGGACATAATTAGAAAACATGTACTGATTTGTGTATATGTAATTTTACATTATTAATAAATATATTTCTGACAAGTTTTAAGTATCTTTAAAATTAAAGTTACACTTAAAATAATATATGTGCATCATGATAGGGATCTGCCCGGTGAAATTAAATATATAAGGTCAAATTTAAATATCACAATATAACTATATGGAGTTTGAAAAATTAAATGCTTCAAAAAAATTTAATGCAGTTATTCTTAATAAGAAATTTAATTTAAAAAAAAAGGAAGATATAATATGAAATACATGTACATAAAAATCATATCAATAACTCCAAACAGATAGTTTTAATATCTTTTCATTGCTTGACTGTGCATACCATTTTTTTAGACGTTTTAAAAATAATCATGATCCACCACTTGCATTTTGTCAAAAGGGAGATAAATCGTAATATGCAGTAACCAACATTAAAAATAAAATTATGCTAACATGTTCACTCAGTATTTTTCTATCAAGAAGCTGATAATTCTTTTCCCATTGATGTTTTAAAAATTGTACAATGTTTTGTACTTATAAGTACCCACTTCACTAGGCCTAATAATTTTGGAAATTGTTGTTGAATGTCATAAGTGACAACAACAATATAATCAATGTGAAGGTCAAAAAAAAGAAAAAGGAAAAAAAGTACCTTTTACTGCTGTCAACAATGCAAAGGGATCCTTCAACATAGGGGGTATGGACCATGTGCAAAATCCTTCCTCCATAATTATATCACACAGATACTGCAACGTTTCATGTCAAGCCGGTTGCTTTTCCGTATTTTATATCATATGAAAGATTATTTTAACTTTAAAATATCTGGAAAATGCTTCTTTTACCAATTTTTGGAGTTGAAGGGGCAAAATAATAACACCGGCGGCCATATTTAATCACTGTGTTAAATCTTAACCAAGGTACTGGGGGTGGATTAAAGTTAACACAAAGTTAACACATGGTTAAACACTAACACACTTTTGAAAAACACTTAACCATTTCGTTAACTTTAACACTAAGTTTAACACAGAGTTAACACGGTGTTAGTCTTAACCACCTTTCGAACAACCGGGCCCTGATCTTTTGTTTTTCCTTTTTTATAAAAAATAATATAAGTACCCATAATTTATATTTTAAAAAGATAGCAAATAACAGAATTCATGTTGATGAGTTTGAGTTCCGCATTCGAAAAAAAACAATATAAATTGAGAAGAGCAATTGAATAATGAGGAAACAATTTTCCTTAAAAACAAATGCATATGATGTCATAATGTTGTCTAATGCTGTTTTACATGTAATATCAATGGGTGTGTACTTCATGGTTGACCCTTAAAACTAAAACCAAATGAACGAGTATAACAGACTATTCAATTGCACATTATTTTCCACCTGTTTTGTCAGTAAAACATAGGCGATATCCACTGCATGGAGTTTGAAGTCTTATTTGTATTCTAAATAATTAAAATGAAAATCCGACTGTTTAAAAACGTTCCATATTTTGTTTTATATAATTATCAATATTTAAATTCAATGAGGAACTTGATACCATATATGCATGCAGGATATATTCAAGTTATTTTACATGTATAGTGACATTAAAAGACTTCTATTTTCCATGGTTTTGGGTTTCAATCCTTTTTTTTTTTTACTTTACAACGATATTTTCAACTAACATTTTGTGAATATTTCAATTGCTTATCCTTGATCTAAATATATATATAACCTAAATTTCATTTTAAATTTGTTTTATTTAAAGTCCATTCATTGTATAAATACGTATAAAAAGTGACGTTTAGTCACATTCAAACGAAAGAATTTTTGCATGAAGTGCGAAAAATTGGCATCGGGAAGGAAGCTTATATATAATCAAGGAAAAAATATCTGTTCGATTTGCTCACACAAATATTTTTGTGTTGCGGAAAAATAAGTATATTGTTTTTAAAAAAAAGTCTTATCACGGCGATAAAAATGTGAAGAAATGTGTCCTAGGTTTAATGTGTATAATTCCCTTTTACTTTGCTTCGTCTGTGCATTGTTTTGTGTACAGCTATCAGAGCAGAACACTATCAGGTAAATCTTAATTTTACTTGTTAAAGTCTTCCACTTTTCCAAAGAATTTTCGTTTCTATTTGCATGATGATTAATTGTGATTTCTATATCATTGTAGATCCAGAGCAAATACAAATACAAAAGAGTGCAAAACATGGAACGAAACTTTGCACAAATGTCAAGGTAAATAAACATTTATTTATTGCATCTTTTCGTAGATTTTTTTACGTTATTGCTTTTTAAATTGTGTTTTGTTTAGTTGTATTATACCTTAGAAACAAAAACAGGAAGCAGACCTTTATTGTTCGTGTAAATGTACATGTGTAAAAGTTTTAAAATACTAAATCTCTTTTGTCGACTTCCTAAATAATTGATAGGAATTACCTAATCCGACCATGTATGCTTTCAGGAGAATCTTATCATATCAGGTTTGTAATGTGCCTATGCTTTTGTACATGAAGATTTTATTTGAAAACGAGTATCTTCGTCCTTGGTCGTATCTCAAATCACTTTCTAAAGGAGGCCAAGTCGAACTATTTCTCCCCTAGATATTTATAGTTTTACTTCTATATCAATTACTTTAAATTCAAAAAAATATTTATTTACCACCACATTTTTAGCTGATGGTCTCGAAAGTTTACAATTTTTAGTATGGGACCCTATGGGAATTTGATGAAAATGTACTAAATTTTCGCATTTTCGGCATCTTTTCTCTATTTCTGCCCTATGGATTTTTTCTTTGAAATATATGACAACTATTGTAAAAAGTCACCAAATGGTAAAATTAAAAAAACGTTTACCTCCTGGTTTTGTCATGGGGTTATATATTAATTAAAGGGACATCGTCACGATTTTAGTCAAAATTATTTTTCTAATTCTAATCTTTACAATGCCTCAGTTAGGCATTTTTAAGGTGGGTCGCGGGTCTACCCCATAAAAATTCTCACGAGAAAACATACCCTGAAAATTTGTCAAATCATTCTTTAGGATTTACAGTTCATTATATACATTTTTATCCAATTCGCCTAAGGTATTTTTATGCAATACCACCTTGAACTTGGTACTGTTGATGGTGCTGTGCTGACGCTTTTCTAATGAAATATATAAAAAATTTATAAGAAAGAGCATTTTTTTGAGATGGAGTTATTTTGAGAAATTGCAAATAACTTTTAAAGAAATAAAATTGCCGTATTTACATATTTGACGTCATGAGTACAACGTCAATTTTAATTAACCTGTTCCACTTATATAGTGTACGCAATCACTAAAAAATATACTGCTTAAGCTAAAATAGAAACTTACGTTTCTAAAAATAAGCAATGTTGGAGAACATGAATAGATGAAAGAGATTTAAAAGCATATGTTTATCATAAATTTGAAATTATTAGGTGGGATATAACCTCCCGTGTACCTCCGGTTTGTATTGACCTGTTAATAACAATGATTCTTTTGTTATGGTATTATAAAGAAATAGATCTGTTTAGTTGCTATTTAAAATGTAAGAATATTAATTTTAAAAGCCCAATTTTGCCATCTTATTCTAAATCAGAGAATGCAGAGCATAATATTTTTGATATTTATCATTTAGAGGAAAGGGTGGTACCAAATTTGTAAGTATGTGCAAGATCATCCGGTTCACCCTTTCCACATTTTCTGGGTCGAAATATCATAGTTAATGTAAAATTAATCTCGAATAGTCTCAAATCTAGAAAACGTATGATATTCGTAAGCTTTTCAATTTGCTTATCAAGATACTCACAACTAATTTAGAAAATTTAATTCCCCGACTTTGCTCCTCCCTTTTTCACTCAAAATAGTTACGATGTAATTACTATTAATGCTTGTAATGTTTTTCTTTTAAAGAATCGTTACCGAAGCAGAGGACCAAACTATTTTACAAATCCACCTCTGTCTCTCGCTGTCTCTCTCTCTCTCTCTCTCTCTCTCTCTCTCTCTCTCTCTCTCTCTCTCTCTCACACACACACACACACACACACACACACACACACACACACACAAAAGTTTTGAACTTCATGACTGACATTACTTAGCTTTTATGTACAGTTTCACATAATCATATCATTTCAAAATCATAAAATCACGATTTCTTAACTCAAAAACGTTCCATATAACAATAATTTTGTATAAAAACACAATACAAAAGAAAGTTGTAACTTTGCACCTACACCTACGGCTGCAGGAAAATAAAAAGATACGCAATGGTCTACACTCTCGAACTGTTGGCCTCGTTAAATATGCCTTTGCCAATTGTAAATTCATACTAAAGAACTAGGGTCAGAAAGTACTAAAATTGGCCTGTAGTCAAAAATATTATTTTTCACTGCCAAAAATAATTTTAGAATTTATATTTTTAAAAACTACTTTTCTTTTTTTAATACGTTAAATAAATCTCCCGTAATTGACGTTTAAAGTAGGCATGTGCACAGAACACTTTCATATGAAACACAACGTCATGATTTCAAGTTCCAAACATAACGTCATGTCATTTGCTTTATATTGGCCTATTTGGAAATATATTCGCCTACTCTACATAGAAAATTCCAATCAAATAAAACATTTTGTTTTTATTGAATGAATAAGAACCTACATGTAAAAATGTACAGAGAAAAACATCCGGTTCGAGTGACTTTGGATACGACTTAATGCGACACCGTTCAACACTTGGAATTCGTCGATGAAAGAAGTAAGCATAAGTGTAAACATGCCTCATACGACACAGTTTGTAGATTGTTTAGTTTAACTTCTCAGAGTTATACCTAATAGAATTTGTGATACATGTATATTGCTTCCAATGCATGCGTTCAATGCAGTTTTTATTGAAAGATCAATCATACAACACTACGGAAAAAGCACGGTCTACTTTCACTTTGAACAACGAGCATTTTTTTTTTTTTGGTCATGTACCGGTCATTGGATTTTTATAAATGGCAATGGCTCATGGCAATAATAATAACAATGCCAACTTGGGTTTTATAATTAAACTAAGATTTGAAGTGAAATTACAACATTAAAATCAAACAATCATACTTGAGTATATTCAAACACAAACCTCTGAATTTATATCAATTAGAAGTTAAATGTATGGGAACAGAGATATATACCCTATCTATGTATAAATACATAAATAGATACGGTATATATATCTTTTTCCGTACATTTAACGGATTATTGATAGAAATTCAGAGGCTTGTGATTTAAAACACTGAGCAAAAGTAAAATTGACAAAAATTTGGTACATGTATGTACTTTATGAATGTGTTGATCAAGAAACCTATTTAGCCTTCTTAATCCGGTTTTCACATATACTGGGTATCCCATTTTCATTAGCTCTGGGCTTACTTTAGAATACAAATAATTGCTGGGATTGAATTTTGATAATATATATAAACATAATTACATGTAACAAAATATTCCATGTTTAAAATAGATTTCGTGAGTAAATAATGCATTAACATACAAAAGCAGTTAGCTATATTTATCTGGATTGTGTTTTAATAGAATTATTATCCAACAAAAAGTATATTCAAACACATTCCAGATACATACAGCAAACTGCTTTTGTATGTTTATGCATTATTTACTCATTATTCAAACAATATATTTAATAATGCCAATTTTTATCATTACATATTTCTTGATCCGGATATATCATGTATATTAAAAAAACAAGTATTTAGAAAATAATAGTAAATGAAGATGACACACAATATTACAAATAATGTTTCTACGTCTATCATGTTTATAGACAGCAGTGAAGGATAACATATGTCAGAAAAATTCAAAGTTTCAAACACAATTAATCCAAATGATTTTTGATTCTTCACTTACTGAAATTATAGATGCATTTAATTTATTTTGCACAATGTACAGTAGTACTTGGAAATCAATATTATTTGCTTCATGTGGATTTAATTTTAACTCTAAAATTAATTTACTAATTATTTAAAGCATTTATCAAGCTGATGCTATAGATATGTATAACAATAACTTAGTACTGTCTATAGCCAAAGCACTGATGTATTGTTCAAAGAGTACAAAATTGCAGTTCATGTTTTTTTCACATTCACAACATGAAGTACACAAATATGCGCTTTAGCTGAGAAATATCTCATTATTGCCAAAATAACCTAACAGGCTTAAATTAATGCATTTAAAATGCAATTTAAGGTTTAATATGTACATACTTTACAAAGAAATCTTTAGTACATATTTGAAATTTGATCTTTAAAACTTTATTTTCTGAAAAGCTTTACATTTTCATTAAAATTAAGATACATGTATGATGGTAAATGGTTTGAATATCATTCATTTGATTGGTATCACAATATAATTTTCATTGGAAGATTAACACTGGAGTAAGAAGGGGGAGTTTTTTCACTGTACTTTTGTCACTTTAACTGCCATTGTCACTTTCAGATCCATCTTTGCTGTGGCATTGGATTTCCAGTCAAGTACTCAGATTTATTTACATTATGCATGTGTGGTGCAGAACTGATGCCACACTTTGGATGATGCATGAGTGCATAATTATGCCAACAACCTGCGCAGGAGCTCGAACCTTGCAATAATTCAGAGTCGGTGTGTCTTGGAAAAGATATGCTCAAAAGGCCTTCATCTTTATGTGTATGGATGTCACAGTCACCTTTTATATGCTCTTTGGCAAAACTGGAGGAGGTCTAGAGGCACAGCTGGTAATGTCCAGAGGTCAGTTCCTGAAGCCTTTCCTTATCTGACTCGGGGAAGTCTACCACCTCACAGACTACTTTCTAAAAGAAGAAGCGGTGGCTTACATGTAAATGCTATTTCTTCACCTGCCACTTTAGCTGATTGACAGAAACAGCATTTTTGCTCCATCTGGACAGGAGTTTTAAATACATGTACCTGCAAAAAGTGTGATTATATCATCGATTTAAAAATACTATTAAGAACACAAATTATTAAAAATCAAAAATCATTTTCTGTTTTTATGCATTTTTATTAATAATTTAATTCTGTACAATGTACATAGTAAATTTTAAAATGCATATTTTTTCTCTCGGTTCACTTAAATGGAATTCATTAGCGAGAAAAAGATATGATGAAACCGCGATAGGGGGGGGGGGGAGGGTAGAACCTGCTTATAGTTCTGTCGCCAGCGAATAGAGAAATCATTAAATTTTGCGTCACCGTTACAAAAGTCGTCAGAATGGTTTATACTTTTAGTTTCGCTATCTGTACACATATATACACCCTGTTTCTCATAAACCGATACCTAAATTCTCACATGTAATTAATTAATACGTACATGTGTGCCCAATATTATGTTTTGTTTGAGACATTCGATTAGTCCTAATATAATGTCGTCTGTTCCACATGGAACCTACATATCTTAGTATTTGTGGCATACATCTTGAATATCGGGATTTTGTTGAATTATTTGGCTACGCTTTACTTTACGCCTTTATATGCTTGTTCAACCGCCAAAACTAGACGACATATTTACCATGATATTCCTATACTTCATGAGACATATCTGTTTGAAATAAATGCAAGAAACCAAAGGTATGATAACTGAGATAAAATTTATATAGTACCGATAACTTATATTGAGGATTTATTGATTATTTTGAAGAGATTAATCAATATTGAGTAGCCTCCTTTTTCGTGTCAGCTTCAGCTTAATTTATGTTCCATAAATTGTTTGCATGTTTTGAATTGTACAGATAAATATATATTTATTAGTTTTTTCAATTTTTGTTATCAAAATATTTAAAAAAGTACACAATACTTATTTTAAAATGCGGTGAATTGTACAAGCAAAGGCCTACAATAAAATATTGATGAGTAAAATACATGTAGCTGGGCATATAAAGACAATGTATGTATAGGCATAACGTGAAAACTAGCTTTTATATAATTTTCGTCCTTACATCTTTTATAATGATGTGTTTAGTTGTTTTGGAGATTTCGTATCAAAAAAAAATTTTTTGGTTTTGTTTTTGTATATAAATAACTTAAGTAAATGTATTTAAAATATGTACAATACATAAATATAGTGCCGTCATGTGTTTCCGATAGTCATGAGTTTCCGATAGTTTATTTTGGTCGCGTGAGTTTTCTCCAAAATGACGTCATTTTCTTAATTACTTACGACACTGGACGTACGGAGTCTTCTTTCGATTTTATGAATATGCACTACCCTAGTTAGCTGCTTGCAAAGATTTAAATCACACAATTACTGAAGAGACTATAATAAAATACTATCTTTTACTATTACTTTAATGCAAGTCATTAAAATTGCTTTAAAAAATCTTAATTAGAAGATCACAATATTTAAACTTGCTTAACGTTTGGTAAATATATACTTCTGATGCCGTATTTTCAGGTTAAAATTATTAGGCCTACGCGACTTTGTAAAGTTTTTCTTAGAATCGAAGCCGAAGAGCGCTATAAATTAAGCTTCGTCTTGAATTAAAACGTAACGTATAACTATACAAATAATGGTATTGTAGAACGTTTAAGCGATGAAATGTAGTTATGGGGTAAATTAAATACTTGAACGATTTAAGTTGAAATAAAAACTTTAAAAACAATTGAAAACATTATTAGATATATTCATAAGATTATTTAATTTTTATTTCAATTATTAAATGAGAAATTTGTTAATGAATCATACTATCGGAAACACATGACGCTGATTTTTATCGATACTGGTCAAATGCGGCATCGAGTTTATTTGTATCTAAGAACTGCATACATGCGCGGATCTAGAGGGTGGTCGGAGTGGTCCCGACCCCCCCCCCCCTGGAAAATGAAAATTTATTAAATTTACATAGTAAAATTTTCGAAAATATGCCTCGGACCCCCCCTGGCAAACACAATTATTCTTCGGACCCCCCCCCCCCTGGAAAAATTTTCTGGATCCGCGCATGTGCATATACTGACGATTTTTCATTGATTTAGTATCGGTAATTTTCGATGCTATGTCTGAGGTTAAACATGATATAGTTTTAAAATTGTTGACTAAAGAGACAATCATTTAGATACATCGTTTAGTGTTAGACTATCGGAAACCCATGACGCCAGGATACATACATATACATGTACGAATTTTACCGTTTTGCTGTTCCGTTCTTTTTTTTAATGGCGAGCAATGCTTAACACTGAAAAATCAAATATTTCTTTAAACATAAATAACAATAAATTTGCTTACCTTAAAACGAATTCTTGCAGTCGGAATGTTGTTTTTATTGCAGGTCAAATTATCGCGAAATATGTAAACACCGCCGTCTTCTACAGATTTTGCGTGCGCCGGGCAACCAGACGACAGTTTATTTTTTCACCAATATCAATTTTTAACATGGGGCGCATTCGTGTCGGAAAATAAAACTTGTTCAAAAATGTACATTTGGTACCAATATTTGATTTTTTGTTTGATTTTTTTTCCGAGTCGAATGCGCCCCACTTCAAATATGGAGCCAAATCTTCAAAAGCAGAGAAAATTCCGGAAAAACTCAAAACCAGTATAGGTTTCGGCAGTTAGCATTAACAAGTCCACATCCTGTTCGGCCAAAATAGCCCACACGTGTATTGATCAAGTAATGTTTATTCAGAAAATACACAAAACTTAGAAGAAAACGATAGTTTATTTTCCAGGAAATTGGTAGGCCATTTGCAGTAATTTCTGACTCTAGTTCTTTACACGTCTATTCTTATGAGCTAAGTTTAAAACTATAAAAGACAATCATAACATACGTTTAAGTTTGAATAATAGTATAATACATTTAGATTTAAAAAGGCTTTTTTTAAAAAGAAAAATAACAGGATACCTACTTTTGTGCATGGATATAACATGTAGTGTGATCCTTCTGAAGATGTTTTTATTTATTCTTTAACAGAATGCAATGTGGGTTTTGTTGGTACCAATTGTAACATTTCTTGTCGCTACCCTAGCTATGGCAACAATTGTCAAAGTCAATGTAACTGTCTTGAAAATTACTGTCACCCAGCTTCTGGATGTAAAGGTAAATACAGATCATTATCTGAAGTTCGATATTTGTTGTGAAGCTCATAGCATATATTATTGCAGACGATATTGATTCAAATCTGTTAATATAATAATACGTGTTGTTTGCCGACATTTTCATCACTAACTTTGACATCCTCTGTTAAATCACATTCTTTTGAATTCTCCACAACGAATAAACTAGGTTTTTTTTTACTTATATACTTTTTTACTTTATTTACTTATTTTTAATTCTGATGTTACTTTACATAAAAACTGTTTATTATCAGTTTATGACAATGGATATATGTTTCAGAATGCCCTGCAGGGTATACAGGAAATGAGTGTGACATCCGCTGTCGCTATCCAGCTTTTGGTTATATGTGTCAGTTAGAATGTAATTGTAGTGAAGAACGTTGTAATTTCGCAAAAGGGTGTAGAGGTGAGTTTAATTTAGAAACTTCCGTATAAAAAACACCGCTAACGCTTAAAAAATCACACAATGTTTAAGTTAAACAAAACGACTTATGACATTCAAGTTCAAACATATCTTGTGGGCTATCTAAACAACCCTGCTTTGTTGTAACCGTCAATTTTTAGCATAAGTGTTAAGAAAGATTTCATTATTTCGAGGAAGATTTTTTGGGAAACGGGCTTCTACATTGGGATGCTTTTCAAAAATATGCAATTACGTGTTATATCGTGTTCATGCGACCTTAAAAAAACACATTCCAGAGTAAAAATTTTAAATCAGACACGCAAGCATTGTTATCGATGGCCATTGTCCGCAAAGGTAAAGGATCTTTTTGTCGCATGGAAAGACCTCGAGCTTTCGAAATTCTAAAAACAGATTCATCATATTATAAAGTAGTTGATGTTGCTCAAAGAACATTGTCAAAGTTGATGGCGATATACAGGGACAAAATGTTCTGTCAGATCAGGGCGGCCAAAAAAAGACAACACAGATTTATTCTTAGTAATAATAAAAAAAAACCGAGGTACATCAGCTGAAGAAAAAAATTGTCATATCTTGTGAAACAATTTTACAATGGTTGGATGACTATATATTTAGCTGGGGGCATGCGACAATTTTACAAAGAAGTCTGGAAAATATATTCACCTAAGGTATGTAGATTCAACCTTAAATGTAAATAATATTATTCAACATAATGATTTATATGTATCATTTATTGGTCAATTTTAGAAAGTAATCCTAATATTTTGGATATTCACCCATATCTCTATTGTGGAGTGGATTAGACGTAAATGTCATAATATTCCAGAATTAAAGGCAAAACATTAAACGAAACCATATTCTTCCTAAATAACTTTATCAGGACTTTTTATTCGGTTCGTCTTGTTTCTAGTCCTACATTTAATTAAGCTTGACCTCCTGAAATACAGGAGAGTAAAAGGCGGGTATCAGCGAGTATCTTACCATAATCAATGGTATGTAGGCGGTGTTCCCCAAGGTCTTTGTTGGCAAGTGGTGATTAAAATGATCATTAAGTGTTTTTTATACACTCATCGTACAGTTTAGATGGTAAGCGATATATGTTTTATTGGCACTTTAATTTACGACATGTCTCTGTTGACAGGTACATACCCAGTAGCAGGAACTAGGTCTGGTTCTTTAAACGTGAACATTGTACATGTGTCGTAGATTTTATTGCTTAAAATACACGTTATATGGGTAGATCAATATTGGAAGGAACTGCTCCAATCATGCCAAACATACCTTGGCAGTTGTATTTTCATGTAATAGTTTAAGTAAATTATACAATAGTCTTAATAATTCATATTCTGAGGGAACGAAAGATTTTATAGAAACCATTTCAGTGAGGTAAGCAAAGGCCCAAATTTCAAGGTTATTACTTAAGAGAATATAAAGTACTATTCAATTCAAGTTTGAAACATGAAAATAAAACAAGTACTTCTATTGAAGTCATAAACTGGAGATTAAAAACATAAAGATACAACAAAAAACAAAAAGATACAACAAAAAGGCAGGTAATACATTTTCGTTCTCATCCATAGCATTAGAATAATCAAAGACATGCAGTAGAAGAACCTGAAACACAAGAAATGTCTCTATGTTATCAGGGAATCAATATTATTTCACAACGTCACGAACATTTAGTGAGACAAATGAACCACAAAAAGGTGAAATAAAATGATAAGTCAGGAAATTTAGAATAAAAACTTTACAGAATCGGATCAATACTCCGAACATATTTTACCATTTTTTATCAGTGAGAAATTCTTTTTTAAGGGTTAGAAAGAAGTATGCTAGTGTTTGTAGGAAATAAATTTTGTCATTAGAACATTCATGTAATGAACAAACAATTTCATTAATGTTTATTCGAATAGGGGTTCATTTATAAGGGATCGAGAGCACAACAATTCAAACAGAGGGTTCAGACGAGTTCAAAGTCAAGACCGTGATGATTACAAAACAAACTCAGTCTTCAAAATTATGAAAACATTATTAACCACTTCTGTTAAAGAGGAAATGAAAAAGGACAATTTCAATACTAACCCTATTCAGAATGTTTCATCACAAAATGTGTTATCAAGAACGGTTTGTCATTAAAAATTAAATTAAATTATTTATGAATGGTTTAGAAACAAGATCTTTAAGTGATACAGGATTAATAATCACTTGTATGCCAAAGAATTTGTTCAGTCTCTACAATGTTAACCTAAACTTCATGATATTAAGCATTTTAAACTTAGGTATATAAATAAAGGGCAGAGAGTAATTTCTTGCCATTTTCTGGCTATTTACAGGTTGAACTTCAATTCCTTTTTTGTCAATGAAACTACTTTATGTACCTGCTCTGGTCACAATCAAAGTTAATGGTTGCAAGATCCAATATTGCAAAAATAGTACGAGAAACAAAGAATAATGGCAACAAGGTTCTGTTTTTAAAATTTGAAGTTTGAATCAGTGTTAAAAATGTTTTAATCTGAAACATAAAAAATGAAAATTGTCTTATAAATGGTAAAAAACTTATAAGTAGTAGAAAATATCGCTGATTACTGAGAACATAACGTAAAAGCCCGAAAAGTTAACTGAACAGAAATTTATTGTTACCATTTATTTTTTACAGGTGCTGGTAACGTAAATATGAAATCGCCATTAATTTCATGGAGGAAGAATACAGTGAATAGGAATTTGAGTATTGTACTAATAGTGCAATCTAGTGAATCAGATAATAATATCAAACCCTTCTTTTTCAGAATTAAAGTATAATCTTGTTGACACTTCATGTGTAAATCACAACACTCGTCTCAATAGCTCAAATGGACATATAAGATCAGATGATTATAGCACATTGTCTACTTTCAATGTAAATAATATTATGTCAGTTTGACACGAATTTGTTCTGTTGAATCTGAATCATTTATTAATAGTAATAACTCTAACACAATTTCGGGTTTCGATTTGACAAATATTTATCAAAGTCGTGAAACGAGCCCGCGTATGATGCACAACGTAGACGCTCTACTAGAGTGCAAAAGTCATTTGACAGATATGGTGAGTATGGTGGGTTGTTGCTGATTAATACTTTCAAGTGTGGTATGTTTAGAGGAAGAATGTCACAAGAATATAGTTAAAACTTCAACATAAACACGTTTAAAAATCTTCTAAAAAACTACAATGCTACAATTGTGATGCTATCTTGCAAGCATCCTTATGTAGGAAAGCTTCAAAATTGTTTAAACCGTGACCCCGAGCCAAAACTGGGACCCCAGACGGGGTTCAAAGTTCAACACGGAAATATATAGTCGAAAATATTTAAAAGTCTTCTTCTCAAAAACTGCAATGGTTTGATTTTGTGATAATAAAATACAAGCATCCCCAGATAGTGTAGATTTTGAATTGTTTAAACCGTGACTAATAATCTGACCAAAGAAGGGGTTCAAACTTCAATATAGAAATATAAAGTAAAAAATATAGATTAAAAAATCTTTTCAAGAACGGAAATTCTTCAATTTGAGAAAATATTATATAACCATCTTTATATAGTAAAGATTCTAAATTGTTCAATCCATGTTCAAACCATGACCCGTCTGGGGCCAAAAGAGGGGTTTAAAATTGAACGTAGAGATTTATAGGGAATGTGGTTGAAAGTTATCTTGTCAACAATGACAGATATACGATTTGTGATATTACTATGCAAGCATGCTCATATCTTCAAATACTAAAATCAAGATCACAGTAACCTACTTTTGGTATTTTTATGCTTATTTATTGTCAAATTTACATATGATATTATTAGGTCTTATTCTGTGTTATTTGGTGATTCTAACCACCTATATTTTTGTTTACGTCACAGTATCATATTTTTGGTCTTTTATTATCATTATTCGTTTCTAATGTTGTTATCTCTGGTACGTTGAGGCCGAGGATAATCAGATTGGTCAGTTGGTGCATGTTAGAACTAAGATATAAGGTCTGAAAAGTAGTTTTAATGACCCTCTCTCTATTAAATGTTTTCATTCATTATCAAATTTTTGAATATATGAGAATTGTTTGGTGTTTGCCTAAATTTTAGAGGAGTCTTATAAATGTATTTCATATACATTTGTTTCATTTAACTCTATCTACATACCTTGTCAATCTTTGTTTAATCTTTTAAAGGTGGGTTTATAAATTTCTTAACTTTGTTTATTTTATTGATCATACAACAAAACTCTTGAGATAATTAACCTAATGTGCAGAAACAAATGCTGTTTTGATATTAAGACTATAATCCTTACAAATCTCAAAAGGTAATTAAAGCGTATAACAAGGGCCACTTATTTCATTGCTCTAATGATTTGATTTTTTTATGTTTATTCAAAGATTTTAAGTCTCCACTAACCAATTCAAACTGCAGAAATCATATCGATGACTATGAGCTAGGCATTTAATAATAGCATATATTTCATGAAGGGCAATTGAATAATGAGGAAGCAATTTAACATTAAAAGCAAATGTATACAATGTGATAATGTTGTCTAATGCGTTACTAACATCAACTGGTGTGTATTAAATGGTTAACCCTATAAACTAAAACCAATTTAGCAAATAACAAATTATTCAATTGCACATAATTTTGCACCAGGTTTGTCAGTAAAACATATAGGCGACAAAAATCCACTGCATGGAATTTGAAGTTTTATTTATATAAAATAAAAATCCGGCTGTTTGAAATCGTTCCTTATCTTGTTGCACATAATTACTAATAATTAATACGGGATGTGACACCACATCTGCATGAAGAAAATATACACGTTCTTTTGAAATGTATGATGTTATCAGAGAAAGTTATAATGTCCATATATTATGTCCATATATAGTTTTGAGTTTCTGTTCTGTTCGTTCATGTTTGATATAACCACATTTTAACTAACATTGTGTGTATATCTTAAGCACTTATTCTTGATCTAAATATATACAACTTGCATTGTTTCAAAACCTGTTAATGCCAAAGTCCATTTATTGTATATAAATACTTATAATAGTGACGTTCAGTCGCAAGTGTAGGGAAGAATGATTGCATTAAGTGCTGAAAATTGGTTTCAGGAAGAATGCCTTTATAATTAAGGAAAAAGTGTTTTTGTTAGATATTTTCTAGTGCCTAAGTTTGTGTCACGGCATAACAGTGTTTTTGATACAATAAGTGTTGTGATAGAATGTGAAGAAATGTGTCCAGAGTTTAACGTACATAATTCTCTTTTACTTTGCTTCTGTTGTGCATTGTTATATGTACAGTTATCAGAGCAGAACCCAGTCAGGTAAATCGTATTTTTACTTGTTATCGTCTACAAATTGTATAACAATTGTCTCTTTCCATGATGATTAACTATAATTATTATATCATTGTTCATTTTGTAGACCCAATACAAATACAAAACAGTGCAAAACATGGAATGAAACTTTACACAAATGTCAAGGTATATAATAAAAATTTATGAGATGCATTGTTTTGTATTTTTTTTACGTTATTGTTTTCAAAAGTCTTTTGTTGTGTTGATTGATACCTTAATAACAAACTAGACAGCAACCAATTTTTGTTCGTGGCATTTGCATATGTACAAGTTTTAAAATGCCATTATTTTATCTCTTTAGTCGACTTCTAAATGATGAAAAAACAAGCAATATATCAGATCATGAAGCTCTCACTAACATTTTATCATAAGGTTTGTGATGTATTTACCATTGTAGATTTTATTCAAAAACCTTTTATATCTTCGTTCTTTGTCATATTACCTCGTTAAGTATTCGTTTGCCTGTTGTACATAGTTACATACTATCTTTATACTTCAGTTATTAGGGCTTAGTTTTAAAATTTAAAAGCATTATAATATAGTGTTAACATTAGTATAATTAATGTAGATTTAGAAAGTTAGAACAACGGGATACCTTACTTATCACATTAAATGTAATGACTTAAGCTTGTAACGACTTTTTGTATTTTTTTTACAGAATGCAATGTGGGCTTTGTTGGTATCAATTGTGAAATATCTTGTCGCTACCCTAGCTATGGCAATAACTGTCAAGGTTAATGTAACTATCATGAAGATTACTGTCACCCAGCTACTGGATGTAAAAGTACATTCAGAATGTTAAACGCAATTTGATATTTTTGTTATTAAGCAGGTATTTTCGCAAACGATATTGATAAAAATTTTATAATACGTGTCACTTTCATATTTAGGTGGTTCGCCGACAGTTTCATCACCAGCGTTGATGTCCTCAGTGAAAACAAGTTCTTTTGAATTCTCTACAACAAATAAAAAAGGTTTATTTTTGTATTAACTTCGTCAATTTATGTTAATGTCTACTTACGTGATACGTTTTATTACTTTTTTACAATGGATATACAGTAAAACACGATTATAGCGAACTCGCTTATAATGAATTGACGCTTACAGCAAAGTATTTTTATTCCCCGTGACTTAGTTACATGTTGTAACTTGACGGATATAACGAATTACGCTTATAACGAAAGAGAAATTGCCCTTTCCTGGCAATTCGTTTTAAGTGTTTTTTACTGTATTTTTTAGAATGCCCTGAAGGTTATACAGGAAAGGAGTGTGACATCCGCTGTCGATATCCAGCTTTTGGTTATCTGTGTCAGTTAGAGTGTAACTGTAGTAAAGAACATTGCAATAATGCAAAAGGGTGTGATGGTAGGTTTTGTAATGTTTACGATTTTTTCTTATACTAGGCTACTCAAACAAAGTTACAAATAGACAATATCGTTTTATTGCAAACGTAAAACAAAAATAATGTAAGCGTTAAAAACGATTTTATTGTTCCGAGGATAATTTACCTTTTTGAAACGTGTCACCTAAATTCACAACTGACGGTTATATCGTGTTCAGTTAACCTTAAACAACACCTTGCTGAAAAAAATCGAAATCAAGCACACACGCACTGTTACTGAACGTCAATGTCAAACCAAACGACAAGACAGGATCAATCGTTTACTTCCTTAAAGAACAAAAATTAAAGTACATTCCCCAGGACTCTCCAGACTGAACTGATAAATGTTTCTGGAGTAAGTGTTTCAGACAAAACAATAAAGAACCGTTTCACACCGGTAACACATGCATTTTAGTATGCTATCTTTGACACAAAGTCACTGATGTCTTCATCTTGATTGATGCAAACAGCACTTGAGATGTCATTAAGCTTAGTGGACTTATGATAGCTTCTGTTATGAAAAAAAAAATTGTGCTTCATTGATGGCAGATTACAACACTCCTGTAGAACGTTTTGTTTCGCTATTGTGAGAGAACATGATCGCTACGCAGTGATTTCGTGATGATGTGAGCCAGTATTTCTGCCAGTAAAAGGACTTAACGCTGTGCTACTGATGGACATTTAACATTTCGACGTCATGTTGATAAAATTTTGCAGCCAATCGTTTTTTTTTTCTTCTTCTTCTTTAAAAACTGGGAGTGAATGTTATTTTTAATTTCAAAATGATGGTGCCGGAATTTATCGCGTATGCATCCTTAATGATATTACTTATGATAATAAAATAACTGCCAAATTAACCTGATCTGAACCCTATTGAACATCTCTGGGATGACTTTGAAGGCAGGTTTACAGAATAAACCGTCTAGTATCCATTAGCCAGAGTTGGGACCACGTTGACCAAAAAAGGAAAAGCATCGCCACAATTAGCTACAATTATGGGTAGTACTCGAAGTACGAGGGAGCATTGCGATGCCTGTATTACAGCTCATAAAAATATATGCGCTCCTCACATGCGTTTATCTATGTTTGACTTTGTTAATTAACCCGTAATTTGTTTGAAACGTTGGTAGCTCTATAAATCCGCGCTTGATTTTATTGCATTGCTAGTCTAAACTGTTTTGAGTATTATATTTTAAATCTCTAGAGTACAAATGTATATGTAACGATAACGTTTATAACTGAATATAGTATATTATTTAAGTTTTAGACCTTAAATGAATGTGTTAAACGTTAGGAACTGTTTATTTATGCTTAAAATAAATTAGAAGATCGACAGATCAGCTTGAAAAAAAAATTTTTACTAGTATATTGAACCCATGTAAACAAAAACAGAACACGAGCTTGTTTTACATGACAAAGAATTGTGAGCCCTGTATCTTGCTTAAAACTCTACAACTGACTTTCAAATTTTATTTGATCATAAGAAATGCATTCCTAAAGCATTGTAAATAATAAAAAAAGAAAAATAGAATTTGAACAAAATCGTGACCATACCCCTTTAAAGTTGAATTTTTCCCCATAATTTGGCATATTGCCTTATATTTTGGCTTATGAAAACTAAGTTTTGACAAAATAATACGTTTTAAATGCTCATATCTCTCTTTTGATGTCATGTCAATACATTCTTATTAAAAAATGCATTTTCACCACGAATTAATGAGCGACTCTTACTCTTTTCTTCGGGATTATGCATAGATTATCATACCGGAAAACGATGACGTGAAGGCGCCATTTTTGCATTATACCCTATCAAAATCATAAAATCACGATTTCTCAACTCAAAAACGTTCCATATAACAATAATTTTGTATAAAAACACAATACAAAAGAAAGTTGTAACTTTGCACCCACATCTACGGCTGCAGGAAAATAAAAAGATACGGAAGAGGTATACACTCTCGAACTGTATTGGCAATGTTAAATATACTTTTGCCAATTGTAAATTCATACTTAATTCACTCTTCTATTCTTATGAGCTAAGTTTGAAACTATCATAACATACGTTTAAGTTTTAATAATAGTATAATACATTTAGATTTAAAAAGGCTTTTTTAAAAAGAAAAATAACAGGATACTTACTTTTTTGCATGGATATAACATGTAGTGTGATGCCTTCTAAAGATGTTTTTATTTATTCTTTAACAAAATGCAATGTGGGTTTTGTTGGTACCAACTGTTACATTTCTTGTCGTTACCCTAGCTATGGCAACAATTGTCAAAGTCAATGTAACTGTCTTGAAAATTACTGTCACCCAGCTTCTGGATGTAAAGGTGAATACAGATCATAATCTGAAGTTCGATATTTGTTGTGAAGCGCATAGCATATATTATTGCAGACGATATTGATTCAAATATGTTAATATAATAATACGTGTTGGGTTTTTTTTAATTTAGATGGTTTGCCGACATTTTCATCACCAACATTGACATCCTCTGTTAAATCGAATTCTTTGGAATTCTCCACAACGAATAAACTAGGTTTTTGTTAAATTATTTCTTGATTTTTAATTCTGATGTTACTTTACATAAAACTTTTTATTATCAGTTTATGACAATGGATATATGTTTCAGAATGCCCTGCAGGGTATACAGGAAAGGAGTGTGATATCCGCTGTCGCTATCCAGCTTTTGGTTATATGTGTCAGTTAGAATGTAATTGTAGTGAAGAACGTTGTAATTTCGCAAAAGGGTGTAGAGGTAAGTTTAATTTCGAAACTTCCGTATAAAAAACCCGCTAACGCTTACAAATCACACAATACAGTGGGGCCTCAGATATCCGGACGCAAGATAACCGGACGCTTCAGTTTACGGACGATTTTATTTGGGATCGGATTTTTTATACGTTATTTTGTCTCATTTATCCGGAATTCCGCGTTCCGGATCCGGACGGTCTGTTTTTAGCACAAAACACTGATTTACTACTAATCTTGCTTCATTTAACCGGACGGTAAAATTTGTTATTATACTTTTATGTTAAATACTGAAATCTGATTGGTTTAGACGCAGTTGACAATCCGTTCCCTTACCCTCAGCGTTAGCAACACGCTTGGCAACGGGCCGATAGAACGAATTGTTACATGCGCGTAAATTATGCGCGTACGGTTCGCCGTTAAATTCACGTCATTTCTATATAAAAGCAGTAAAAATTTCTCTAAATTTAAGACATTCAGTATAATAAAATAAATAGTGCCTGTTTGTTAGGGTAACCGTTGAAATTGACACCCCTCGAAAACCATTGTCAACCTCCGCTTCGCGTCGGTTGACAATGGTTTTCTCGGGGTGTCAATTTCAACGGTTACCCTCACAAACAGGCACTATTTATATAATGATACCCCGTGCAATACAAAAGATTACACCTGTCAATTGAGTTTCACACCTCTTTTACGTGCTAGACCCCTATTAGTAGCTTGTATAAACACTGCCTTGTTCCTAAATCACTTTCAAATTTACCAACAGTGCTGGCCAGACAGGATTAGTCACGCCTTAAAGCACGTGGCTTGGATATCTTAACCTGTGCACCTGTCAAGTACCATCGCTTTTTTAAGCATCCCTGTATTTCGAATAAAAATATGCTTATTATTCAAGAAAACTGGAAAGTTTTACAAAGCTTTGTGTTTTATCTACATATTTAAATCGTATTTTAAAATGAATTGTCTCATGAATGCCTTGTTAGATTAAGTCAAAACCGGAAGTATAGGAAGAAAACGAAGTAAAAGCATGTCAACTCATCGGGAGTGCATTGGAGGATCTTGCAATTTTCCAACTAGTAAACGTTAATTTTATCAGTAAAATTTACTTTATTTTAAGAATAGAAATAGTTTCAAAAATAAATCAATTTTTGAGGAAATTGGCATTTCTAAAAATAGATAGTTGGAAACATTACTTACGTGTAAAGGCTTGGGCACATATCACACTTGGACACAAAGAATTTAGCTAGATTCGGTTATCATTTTAGTCTGGTTAATATTTCATGACAAAGTAATAATATAAAGCGGGGTTCTTTATATTTAAAAATGTTCATATCAACGGACAACTCTATTATGTGTTGCTATTTAATATGAATGGCCAAAAAAATCCAACCCAGTATCAACACTTGGGGCCATTGTATACAAATACATTATCATTAATGACAGCAATAGACACATTTTAGATATCCGGACGCTTCACCTATCCGGACGATTGGACTTGGGAACGAAAGCGTCCGGATAACTGAGGCTCCACTGTATTTAAGTTAAACAAAACGACTAATGACATTCAAGCTCAAACATATCTTGTGGGCTATCTAAACAACCCTGCTTTGTTGTAACCCTCAATTTGTAGCATAAGTGTTAAGAAAGATTTCATTATTTTGAGGAAGATTTTTTGGGGGAAACGGGCTTCTACATTGGGATGCTTTTCGAAAATATGCAACTACGTGTTATATCGTGTTCATGCGACCTTAAAAAAACACATTCTAGAGTAAAAATTTGAAATCAAACACGCAAGCATTGTTCTTGATGGCCATTGTCCGCATAGGTAAAGGATCTTTTTGTCGCCTGGAAAGACCTCGAGCTTTCGAGATTCTAAAAGCAGATTCATCATATTATAAAGTAGTTGGAACGTTTGATGTTGCTCAAAGAACATTGTCAAAGTTGATGGCGATATACAGGGACAAAATGTTCTGTCAGATCAGGGCGGCCAAAAAAAAAAAGACAACCGAATTTATCTTAGTAATAATAAAAAAAAAACCGAGGTACATCCGCTGAAGAAAAAAATTGTCATATCTTGTGCAACAATTTTACAATGGTCGGATGACTATATATTTAGCTGGGGGCATGCGACGATTTTACAAAGAAGTCTGGAAGATATATTCACCTAAGGTATGTAGATTCAACCTTGTATGTAAATAATATTATTCAACATAATGATTTATATGTATCATTTATTGGTCAATTTTAGAAAGTAATCCTAATATTTTGGATATTCACCCATATCTCTATTGTGGAGTGGATTAGACGTAAATGTCATAATATTCCAGAATTAAAGGCAAAACATTAAATGAAACCATAGTCTTCCTGAATAACTATATCAGGACTGTTTATTCGGTTCGTCTTGTTTTTTAGTCCTACATTTAATTAAGCTTGACCTCCTGAAATACAGGAAAGTAAAAGGCGGGTATCAGCGAGTATCTTACCATAATGAATGGTATGTAGGCGGTGTTCCCCAAGGTCTTTGTTGGCAAGTGGTGATTGAAATGATCATTAAGTGGTTTTTTATACACTCATCGTACAGTTTAGATGGTAAGCGATATCTGTTTTATTGGCACTTTAATTTACGACATGTCTCTGTTGACAGGTACATACACAATAGCAGGAACTAGGTCTGGTTCTTAAAACGTGAACATTGTACATGTGTCGTAGATTTTATTGCTTAAAATACACGTTATATGAGTAGATCAGTATTGGAAGGAACTGCTCCAATCATGCCTAACATACCTTGGCAGTTGTATTTTCATGTAATAGTTTAAGTAAATTATACAATAGTCTTAATAATTCATATTCTGAGGGAACGAAAGATTTTATAGAAACCATTTCAATGAGGTAAGCAAACGCCCAAATGTCAAGGTTATTACTTAAGAGAATATGAAGTACTATTCAATTCAAGTTTGAAACATAAAAATAAAACAAGTACGTCTATTGAAGTCATAAAATGGAGATTAAAAACATAAAGATACAACAAAAAACAAAAAGATACAAAAAAAGGCAGGTAATACATTTTCGTTTTCATCCATGGCATTAGAATAACCAAAGACATGCAGAAGAAGAACCTGAAACACAAGAAATGTCTTTATGTTATCAGGGAGTCGATATTCTTTCACAACGTCACGAACATTAAGTGAGACAAATGAACCACAAAAAGGTGAAATAAAATGATAAGTCAGGAATTTGAAAATAAAATTTACAGAATCGGTTCAATACTCCGAGCATATTTTACCTTTTTTTATTAGTGAGAAATTCTTTTAAAGGATTAGAAAGAAGTATGCTAGTGTTTGTAGGAAATAAAGCTTGTCATTAGAACATTCATGTAATGAACAAACAATATCATAACTGTTTATTCGAATAGGGGTTCATTTATAAGGGGTCGAGAACACAACAATTCAAACAGAGGGTTTAGAGAAGTTCAAAGTCAAGACCGTGATGATTACAAAACAAACTCAGTCTTCAAAATTATCAAAACATTATTAACCACTTCTGTTGAAGGGCAATTGAAAAAGGAAAATTTCAATACTAACCCTATTCAGAATGTTTCATCACAAAATATGTTATCAAGAACGGTTTGTCATTAAAAATTAAATTAAATTATTTACGAATGATTTAGAAACAAGATCTTTAAGTGATACAGGATTAATAATCACTTGTATGCTAAAGAATGTGTTCAGTCTCTACAATGTTAACCTAAATATCATGATATTAATATTTTAAACTTAGGTATATAAATAAAGTGCAGAGAGTAATTTCTTGCCATTTTCTGGCTATTCACAGGTTGAACTTCAATTTCTTTTTTTTGTCAATGAAACTACTTTATGTACCTGCTCTGGTCACAATCAATGTTAATGGTTGCAAGATCCAATATTGCAAAAATAGTACGAGAAACAAAGAATAATGACAACAAGGTTCGGTTTTTAAAATTTGAAGTTTGAGTCTGTGTTAAAAAGGTTTTTAGCTGAAACAGAAAAAATGAAAATTGTCTTATAAATGGTAAAAATCTTATAAGTAGTAGAAGATATCGCTAATAAAAATATTCCTTGGTACATGGAACTGAGAACATAACGTAAAAGCCCGAAAAGTTAACTGAAAAGAAATTTATTGTTACCATTTATTTTTTACAGGTGCTGGGAACGTAAAAATGAAATCGCCATTAACTCCATGGAGGAAGAATAAAGTGAAGAGGGATTTGAGGATTGTACTAATAGTGCAATCTAGTGAATCAGATAATAATATCAAACCCTTCTTTTTCAGAATTAAAGTATAATCTTGTTGACACTTCATGTGTAAATCATAACACTCGCCTCAATAGCTCAAATGGACATATAAGATCAGATGATTAAAGCACATTGTCTACTTTCAATGTAAATAGTATTATGATTATGTCAGTTTGACACGAATTTGTTCTGTTGAATCTGAATCATTTATTGATAGTAATAACTCTAACACAATTTCGGGTTTCGATTTGACAAATATTTATCAAAGTCGTGAAACGAGTCCGCGTATGATGCACAACGTAGACGCTCTACTAGAGTGCAAAAGCCATTTGACAGATATGGTGAGTATGGTGGGTTGTAGCTGGTTAATACTTTCAAGTGTGGTATGTTTAGAGGAAGAATGTTACAAGAATATAGTTTAAACTTCAACATAAACACGTTTAAAAATCTTCTTCTCAAAAACTACAATGCTAAAATTGTAATGCTATCTTGCAAGAATCCTTATGTAGCAAAGGTTCGAGATTGTTGACACCGTGACCCCCGGGCCAAAACTTGGACCCCAGAAGTCTTTAAAGCTTAACATGGAAAAATATGGTGGAAAATATTTTAAATTGTCTTACCAAAAACTTAAATGATTTGATTTTGCGATAATAAAATGCAAGCATCCCCAGATAGTGTAGATTTTAAATTATTTAAACCGTGATTAATAATCTGACCCAGGTAGAGGGTTCAAACTTCAATATAGAAATATAAAATGAAAAATATAGATTAAACAATCTTCTTATCAAGAACGACACTTCTTCAATTTGAGAAAATATTTTATAACCATCTTTATATAGTGAAGATTCTAAATTCCCCAATCCTAGTCAAACTATGACCCGTCTGGGGCCCAAAGAGGGGTTCAAAGTTGAACGTAGGGAAGATAGTTAAAAGTTATCTTGTCAACAATGACAGAGATACGATTTGTGATATCACTATGCAAGCATGCTCACATCTTTATATAGTAAAATCAAGATCACAGTAACGTACTTTTGGTATTTTTGTGCTTATTTATTGTCAAATTAACATATGATATTATAAGGACTATAATCACAAACAATGCGACCGTGGTTCTAACCACCTTTACTTTTGTTTACGTCACAGTAACCTATTTTTGGTATTTTATTAGTATTATTCGTTATAAATGTTGTTATCTATGGTACGTTGAGGCCAAGGATAATCAGATTTGTCAGTTGACGCATGTTAGAACTAAGGTATAAGGTCTGAAAAGTAGCTTTAATGACCCTCTCTCTATTAAATGTTTTCATTCATTATCAAATTTTTGAATATATGAATGAGAAATATTTGGTGTTTGCCTAAATTTTAGAGGAGTAAACTTTCCTTACTTATGTAGCAATATACCTTCATCACCTGCATATGGTGTTTTTGTCTCTCAGTTAATTCGATACGCAAAGGCATGCTCTTCGTATGAACAGTTTCTAAGACGAGGCAAGCTACTGACAAACAAGTTGATAAAACATGACTATCAACAGTCTCGTTTAAAGTCATCGTTTCGTAAGTTCTATGGTCGATACAACGACCTCATTAGCAAATACAATCTTCCACTGAGTCGCATGCTGACTGACGTTTTCCATACTAATTGTTAGACCATAATTAATTACCTAATTGTCTACGGACTTTTGCGGTTTTTATTTTCCCGATTACGACAAAGAGCACACGGCGGGTGTGACCGGTCAGCAGAGGATGCTCACTCCTCCATGGCACCTGATCCTACCTCTATCTTGGAGGTCCGTGTTGCTCTGCTTTGAATTTGTATTTCGTTTTGTGGATTTTTGAGATGGTTGACGGTTTTATATTGTCATTTTTTCATACATGTAATTCATATACATTTTTTTTCATTTAAGTCTATTTACATACCTTGTCAATCTTTGTTAAATCTTTTAAATGTGGTTTTATAAATTTCTTAAGTTTGCTATTTTTATTAATCATATAACAAAACTCTTGAGATAATTATGCTGATGTGCAGAAAGAAATGTTGCTTTGATATTAAGACCAGAATCCTTACAAATCTCCAAAGGTAATTAAAACGTATTACAAGGGCCACTTATTTCATTGCTCTAATGATTTGATTTTTATGTTTATTTAAAAATGTTATGACTCCATTAACAAATTCAAACTGAAGAATTCATATAGATGACTATGAGCTAGCCATTAATAATAGCATATATTTCATGAAGAGTATTTGAATAATCAGGAAGTAATTTAACATCAAAAGCAAATGTATACGATGTCATAATGTTGTTTAATGTGTTACAAGCATCAACTGGTGTGTATTAAATGGTTGACCCCTCAAACTTAAGACTAAATGAGAAAATAACAAATTATTGAATTGCATATAATTGTGCACCTGGTTTGTCAGTAAAACATAAAAGCTGCAAATATCCACTGCATGGAATTTGAAGTTTTATTTATATAAAATAAAAATCCGGTTGTTTGAAATCGTTCCTTATCTTGTTGCACATAATTACTAATATTTCACAATAGTATTGCGGAAATGCATTCAGGAAATATACAAGTTATTTTTAAATATATGATGGCATGAAAGAAAGTTATAGTGTCAATATATTATGTCCATATACAGTTTTGAGTTTCAGTTCTGATTGCTCTTTTTTGGTATAACCACATTTTAATTAATATTGTGTGTATATCTTAAGTACTTATGTTTGATCTAAAAATATACAACTTGCATTGCTTAAAAACATGTTAATGCCAAAGTCCATTTAATGTATAAATACTTATAAAATAGTGACATTCAGTCGAAATTATAGGAAAGAATTTTTGCATTAAGTGCGTAAAATTCGTTTCAGGAAGAATGCCTTTTTAATTAAGGAAAAAGTGTTTTTGTTAGATATTTTCTACCGCATTGTTTGTGTTGCGGAATAAAAGTTTTTTGAAACAATAAGTGTCGTGATAGAATGTGAAGAAATGTGTCCAGAGTTTAACATACATAATTCTCTTTTACTTTGCATCGTTTGTGCATTGTTATATGTACAGTTATCAGATCAGAACCCATTCAGGTAAATTTTAATTTTACTTGAGAACAATTTTTTTTACGATTTTCTATTACCATGATGATTAATTGTGATTATTTTATCATTTTTCATTGTGTAGAACCAATACAAATGCAAAACAGTGCAAAACATGGAATGAAATTTTACACCAATGTCAAGGTATACAATAAAACTTAATGAGATGCATTGTTTTGTAGAATTTTGTTACGTTATTGTTTTAAATAGTCTTCTGTAGCGTTGAATGATACCTTCATAAACTAGACAGCAACCAATTTTTGTTCGTAACATCTGCATGAGTAAAAGTTTTGAAATACCATTATATCTTTTAGTCGACTGCTGAAGTGATGATAAAACAAGCAATATATCAGATCATGAAGCTTTCATTACATTTATCATTGGGTTTGTGATGTATTTAACCATTGTAGATTTTGATCAAAGACCTTTTATACCTTTGTTCTTTGTCATATCTCCTATTATCTCGTTAAGTATACTTTTGCCAATTGTACATCCATACTATCTTTATACTTCAGTTATTTAGGGCTAAGTATTAAAAGTTTAAAAACATTATAATAAAGGTCTTAGTGTTAACATTAGTATGATAAAAGTACATTTAGAAAGTTAGAACAACGGGATACCTTACTTTTTACATTAACTATAATGACTTAAGATTATAACGGTTTTTTGTATCTTTTACAGAATGCAATGTGGGCTTTGTTGGTATCAATTGTGAAATATCTTGTCGCTACCCTAGCTATGGCAATAACTGTCAAAGTCAATGTAACTGTCTTGAAGAGCACTGTAACCCAACTAATGGATGTAAAAGTACATTCAGAATGTTAAACGAAATTCGATATTTTTTATTGTTAGGCAGGTATCTTCTCAATATCGATTAAAATCTTATAATACGTGTCGCTTTCATATTTAGGTGGTTCGCCGACAGTTCCATTACTATCAGTGATGTCCTCCATGAAAACAAGTCCTATTGAATTCTCTACAACAAATAAAATTCGTTTATATCGTTATTAACTTCGTCAATTAATGTTAATGTCAACTTACGTGACACGTTTTATTACTTTATTACAATAGATATACAGTAAAACACGATTAAAGCGAACACGCTTGTAATGAATTGACGCTTACAGCAAAGTATTTTCATTCCGCTTGACTTAATTACATAATGTAAATTTGACAGTCATAACGAATTACGCTTAAAACGAAGCAAAATCGCCCTTCCCTGGCACCTACTTTTAAGTGTGTTTTACTGTATTTATCAGAATGACCTGCAGGTTATATAGGAAAGAAGTGTGATATCCGCTGTCGATATCCAGCTTTTAGTTATCTGTTTCAGTTAGAGTGTAATTGTAGCCAAGAACTTTGCAATATTGCAAAAGGGTGTGATGCTAAGTTTGTTATGTTTATGATTTTTCTTATACTACTCAAACAAAGTTACAAATAGACAACATCGTTTTATTGCAAACGTAAAACAAACATAATGTACATGTTAGCGTTAAAAACGATTTCATTGTTTCGTGGATAATCTACGTTTTTGAAAAAGGTCACGACTGATGGTTCACGCATTGTAAATGTGCGTAAATGTGAAACCAAAAGACAAGACAGGATTAATCGCTTACTTCCTTTAAGAACAAAAATTAAAGTACATCCCCCAAGACTCTCCAGACTGAACTAATAAATGCTTATGGAGTAAGCGTTTCAGGCAAAACAATTAAGACCCCTTTTACACCGGTAACACATGTTTTTGAACGTCCAACAGTATATCTTTGACACAAAGTCACTGATGTCTTCATCTTGATTGATGCAAACAGCATTGATGTCATCAAGCTTAGTGGGCTTCTGCTATAAAAACAAATTAGTTTTTGCTTTATTGATCGCAGATTTCACCACTGTCCTGTAGAACGTTTTGTTAACTACGCAGTGGTTTCGTGATGATGTGAGCCAGTATTTCTGCCAAGAAAAGGACCGAACGCTGTGCTACTGATAGACATTTAACATTTCGACCTTATATTGATAACATTTTGAAGCCAATAGTTTTTTCTTCTTCTTCTTTAAAAGCTGGCAGTAATTGAATTTTGAGGGTATTTATCGTGTATACATCCTGAATGATATTACTTTATGAGAATAAAATGGCCGCCAAATTAACCTGATCTGAACCCTATTAAACATCTTTGGGATGACTTAAGAAGGCAGGTTTACAGAACCAACCGTCTAAACACCATTAACCAGATTTGGGACCGCGTTGACCAAAATAGGAATACCATCGCCATAACTACAATTATGGGTAGTACTCAAAGTAAGAGGGACCGTTGCGATGCCTGTATTACATCTCATAAAAACATATGCGCTCCTCATATGAGTTTAACTATGTTTGACTTTGTTAACTATCCAGTAATTTGTTTGAAAAGTTGGTAGCTGTATTATTCCGAGCTTGATTTTATTGCATTGCTAGTCTGACCTGTTTTGAGTAATATATTTTAAATCTGTAAGGTACAAATATATATCTAACGATAAACGTTTTTAACTTTATATTGTATATTTTATAGCACAGCTTTATTTTAATGGAATATTTGGTACTGTGCGTTCGTTTTAAATTAAACACACACATACATCAAGCACTAATACATTTTAGATTTTATAACATGATATCTGTAGTCAAAACAAAGCTAACGCTCTATATTACGATTGCTCGGAAAGAAATAATGGGAGTGAATGTTAATGTCAACTTACGTGACACGTTTTATTACTTTATTACAATATATATACAGTAAAACACGATTAAAGCGAATACGCTTGTAATGAATTGACGCTTACAGCAAAGTATTTTCATTCCGCTTGACTTAATTACATAATGTAAATTTGACAGTCATAACGAATTACGCTTAAAACGAAGCAAAATCGCCCTTCCCTGGCAAGTGTGTTTTACTGTATTTATCAGAATGACCTGCAGGTTATATAGGAAAGGAGTGTGATATCCGCTGTCGATATCCAGCTTTTAGTTATCTGTGTCAGTTAGAGTGTAACTGTAGTCAAGAACTTTGCAATATTGCAAAAGGGTGTGATGCTAAGTTTGTTATGTTTATGATTTTTCTTATACTACTCAAACAAAGTTACAAATAGACAGCATCGTTTTATTGCAAACGTAAAACAAACATATTGTACATGTTAGCGTTAAAAAACGTACGCACAGTACCAAATATTCCATTAAAATAAAGCTGTGCTATAAAATATACAATATAAAGTTAAAAACGTTTATCGTTAGATATATATTTGTACCTTACAGATTTAAAATATATTACTCAAAACAGGTCAGACTTTGAAGACAAATTCAATGCTCTTCTCTCAAAAAAGATTAAATATAATTTTTAAAAAATGAGTGTGTCATAAATTAATTCATCCAAACAAATATTAATAAGAATTTATCCAAAAGTAAAATCACTACTATGTCACAAAAATTTAATATTCTTTGATTTAGATTACATCACGTGGGCAATGTCAATTTCCTTTTATGAAGGAAACACTAATACCAGTAAAATCAGTTATGCGTCGTTTTCAATTTTTATTTACGGACGATAGAGAGCTTATTAGTGGGACAACATATTTTAAGACAAATGTTAAATATGACGGCACAATACGGATTTTGTTTGTGTGTTCTCATTTTCACCGGTCGTGCCATGTTGTTAGTTGGACTATCAAGACAAACACCAGCAAGGTAGTATTCAGTTCAAGTAGTTATATTGGCTATTACTTTCAATTATTTCTTTTGTTATATTAGAGACTACATGTATATTTTCTAATGTCTTATTTCTTTTTTTTGCGGAAAGTCAATTAGATTTCAACACTCTGATTTTACAGTGTTGAAGATTACACCATTGAAATACAGTGCAAGATTTGGGATGATTCTTTCAGTAAATGTAAAGGTCAGGGGGAAAATCTTACTTGCAATTTGAAACCGTTTTGTCAATTGTTTTGTTTTGGTTTTAGTCAATTCTTTCACATGTATATATATATTGTTCATGTTTGGGTTTTTTTTACATTAAACATGCAAAAATTCTCGAGCTTCGTTTTATTAACTTGAATATTAAAATTTTTACATTTTATATTTTCTTTTTCTTAGAGTGTCATAGTGGATTTTTTGGATTTAATTGCACATCACTTTGTCGCTACCCTGGTTACGGAAGAGAATGTCAAAATGAGTGTAACTGTAATAAAACTTTCTGCAATCCATCGACTGGATGTGGAGGTATGTTTTAAAAATTGTATGGTTCACAAAATGCTTTATTTCATTAACATTTGCATTAAAGAAAACATACATTTTATATTCAGATGGATCACCAACAATATCACCGAAATCAACCTCAACCTCAGCTGTCATTAAGAAGACTTCGGTAACTCGGATGATGACTGTAAAAACAAGTAAGTATTATATTTGTGGATGGTTATGGAATATCTTTAAATAGGTATATTTTAATACTTAAACACCTTACAAATGTAGCTACAACTTGTTCTGTCGGTTTCGTTGGAAGTAGCTGCAATATATCGTGTCGATATCCATCATTTGGATTTCTTGGCCAGTCAGAGTGTTTTTGCAGTGAGGAAAATAGTAGTAACCACGTTGTAGGTTGTAATGGTAAGTTAGTGTTTTATTTTGCTGTGTGTAATTTTTAATATATGCTGTGTTTGATTTTATTCATATGTGTATTGGCACAACATCATGAGTTCTCCAAAAATAACTGTTATACAATTTAGTGTCGAGATAAAATTAACATGTTATAAAAAGAACAATATACATCTAAATCATGCATCGTAATTAACACAAATTTTAAAAATGAAACGTTTTTATAAATGATTTTAAATGACATAATATTTCATTTAATCACCATTTGACGCTAAAATGTAGATATTGCGCATCATTTTTGGGGTCTAAAAGTTGGGATTTTAATGAAAATAAAAACAATCTGCCTTTTGTTCGGTTATAACATTGAAATTTGTATCATGATTATTTGATCTACAAGAAATTTAATTTATTCCAGAAAGAGTAATACAAATGTGTTATATTAATAAATTTGATTTTATATGTGTACACTTCTAAAGAGCTCATCCTGGTTTCACATATTGTTGCATGTTACAAAAGGGAATGTAACACGGACAGGGAAATTTTAGCAGTACACTACATGTATATCATAGTTATTATTTCTGCTCATTTATTATCAATAAGGATCCTCCACACACCCGAGGAAAGTTTTGCATACAAGCTCATTCTTCTAAAATACTTGAAGATATGGATTTTTAGTATGTGTTCGACTTGAAAATGAACACAAAAACTTTCAATTTGGGAGGAAAATTAACTTTTTAAATTTTACCGCTCTTCATAAAAAATAAAAATCCCTGCAGTATTCGAACTCGGGGCCTGCGGGTTGGTAGACCGACGCTACACACGTTACGCCACAGAGATAGTCACCAAGCTTTGGCGATATAAACTGTTTCTGAATGCGTTGAAATCGCCATTTTGTGACGTATTGTCATAAAACGTAGAAATCACGGGGTGTCGAGGATCCTTAAGTGGGGTTTTTAACACAAACATATTATTTTAGAATAAAAAACAATGATACATATGATCGCTCAATCAGATACAGATTTTGCATTTGAACAAAACGTTGTGCCTTTTTACACATCATTTGATTCTTCATTCAGTTTACTATTGCGATATATTAGGTCAGTACTATTATTTGAATGCCTTGGTAACGTCAAATCCTTTTATTTTAGAGTCGTCTACAATCTGTAACTCCGAGGAAGGTCACAAATTCCAAGATATGGTGTATAGTACTGTGGTGCTAAGTGTTTGGGCGATTCTTCAAATCAGCATCTATCTATCTTTAGCATTACATTCTTCGTCGGCAATTCAATTAAATATAAGTTATACGTAACGAATACATATGACGACTTCCCTTGTTTCCATATATTATGCAATTCCAGTTTGTGTCTGTCAGGTTTTGCATGGCATGGTTAAAACAATCCTATTAGCTAGTAGTTCGCATTGCTTATTAAACTCAGCTCAGAGGAGCTCTAGAGGAAGGTATTCCATATTCTTCACAGTTGATGTGTTCTTGGGAAAAATATTTATGTTACTTAGTTAGCGATATCCAAGGCGACTTGCCCATGGTATTGAAATATAGATGCAGATTGTATTTTGTCCTATATGTTATATGTATTGTCTCATACTTTAACCTTTCTTTAAGACTATAATAAAGTAATTCATTACCGCCTGACAAAAGAGACTTCGCTCAGAAAGACTTATTATGAACAAGTTCTTTAGAAAATCAATTTGAAAAAAACGGCGGTTTTATAAGAGTTGCATCTTTAGAATCCTTTTTTATGGTTTTAGTGCACTGACTGTAATTGAACTGTTAGTGTTGTTGTGATAATTTCATTTTAATGTTTACTAGAGTTGCTAACGATGCAAGAAATACTTATGTAGATATAAGAAATGCATGGTAATCTAACCTATCACAGAAAATTTGTTTAATAAGTGTGATATTTTGTGTAATAAACCTTTCAATGAATTTTTTTGCTTGATATTTCGATAATCATAAATACATTTGTGCTCAAACTACTTTCATCCACTTATATGAAAAATGCCCAGATTATCTGTTTTGAAACCGCTTCAGGTTTCAATACACATCCCAAAATAGAAAATCTACGGGGATTTTGCATTGCATAAGCCATTAACAAGCCCGGATGATAACGTTGAAAAATTGTGCGAGGTATTCCGAATGAGTTCCGAATGGAGAAAAGATGTAAACATTTCCCATTATAAATCTCCGTAAGAAATTTGTTTTCGTTCCTGTGAAGTTTTATAAGTGCAAAATGATAATTTTGCAATGAAGATATATTGGATATATTTCCTTTATTGATTTCAACTGTATTTCTTTCACAGGTATGTGTGTTTTTATTAAAAATCATCAAAAAGTGATGGATGCAATAACTTGGTATAGACTATAAACATTTATCGCAAAAATATTCCGATTCTGTACTATTCCCTATAACCTGCAAATCAATTTTGTATCCATTAAGGATTGTATTATCACCACATTTCATATATAAAATGTAAGAAATGTGGTACACCTATTCTGTTGTAATGTTGTGCACTTTGGAATTATTAATAAGGAATGTTACTTTCATAATTACACACTTCAAATGTTGTCTTCATACATCCATTCCCTTTTGAGGAACATAAACATTTGTTGACATATGGTAAACAATGAAAACCGGAACTTATAGTGATATATTTATATTGTAAAAGATAGTTTTGAAAACTATTTAGAAAAAAATGAAAAAATCAAAAAAGTAGTAAACTTTTCTGTTTCTCAATCTTTAATTACACAATTTTACAAATCATTTATTGGTTTTGAATCTGTAGAAAACATGCAATTGCTTTCAAATTAAGAGTCCGGAGAAAATTGTCAAATACCTACGTGATTTTTTAAATAAAGCGGCATTTTAATAACTCACAACGGCGACTGTGAGAGTCCATGTGGATTTCCCAACTTTATTATTGCAACATTTTTTGATATGCCACATCATGACCTATGCAGTATAGAATGTATTTTTCATTATCTTTTCAAAAGCATTAATGAAATAATAAAAACTCACACTTTAAACATAATGTGTTGTAGAGGTTTTGGCGCATTCGATAGCGTTGACATATTTGGACACGGCGGAACGGATATGTCCCTATAGCGGTAACATTGTAACCTTAAGCAAGTTACTTTACTCATTTTGTGCACTCTCTCCACCCATGCCAGGGGTGTCTTCGTTTGGTCGAAAGGAGAGCTGCTGGAGTAATACTAATTTGCTCGTTTGCAGTTCGGAGATCTCCGGTAGATCTCCATCGCCTACTTTTCAGCTAGCAAGTAGACGCTGGAGAAATTCTTGATCCCTTCTGGAGGTAGGAAATGAATACACCTTATGAGTTAATATGGGTACCTAGCACAAGAGAAGAGCTGAATATGTGAATGAAAAGCGTTATCGCCGTAATTTATCAGCTATGGTTGTATGTTTCCAAGGGAGTTAAGAATGCTATGGATTGTACAGGTCTCGTCAGGTGGTAATATGCAAAAGTCGTACGAAGCAATTTACTTTGCGAGCAAGACTATAAACCCCTAGTTTTACCTTTATTCATTTCAGTTAGTTTTATGAAATACCGGTAATGTATATTATGTGTGTAAATTTACATTTTCCTTTCAGTTTATTTAAACAGATAATACAAACTTATTTATATGTCTTAAATGACAGTAATATTTTGAAGTGTTTTTTAAGCAGTGTTTCTGTTTGTTTTACCTTAACATTATTCATATCTATATAATATAGTGCCTAAAGTAATACATTTATTTTTGTAAGTAAAAGTATTGGTTCATACATGTATATACAAAAGGATTATAAATTACATTTTGTTAATCCCAAAATGCATTTTTAACAAATAAAATGTTTAATGATGTTTGTGTGTAATCAAAGAGGAGAGATATTGTCGATGTGTTGATTTGTTGATTTGATTTCCTTTTATCAACTAAACAGGTGATACATGTATGCATAGATTGCATGGTCAAATGTATCAAAGGACATATTCTCACCCTACTTAGAAACATATACATAAAGTATTTGTTTGAAGTGATTTCCTATTTCTGCAGTTATGGAATTTTAAACCGAATGGATATGCGCTTAAAAAAAGTATAATACTTGATCAAAATATATATAACACATGTGAAGATGACAACATATTGAAACTTTAAAGGATCAAATCAATCGATATTTATCAAGGTTGTGATTCATAACATCATTATTTTCCAATGCCGAACATACACACAATGAAAACTTGCCAACCTGTCTGGGTGGGTGTTTTTTTTTTTTTGTAGAGGCTTTTATTTTAGTTACTGATGAGGAAATGTCGTACATTTCACACAGCTATGCATAGGGTACACTATCTTATTTACTCACTTTATCTGAAAAAAATAAAACTTTAGTGAATAACGTGTGCCTCAATCTGTCATTTTGATCTGGTTTTCTACGTAAAATCTATTTCGACTCTTTTTCTGTGAACTGTAATTTAATATTTGAAAGAATTAATTCACTTGCACCGCAGCTAGCTTAGCCGTTTAATGATAAAGGACTTTACATAAATGCATTTTGCTTTATCGAACATAATGTAAAAAAGGTATGTAGAAAACGGACCAAGAGCAAACGGTAACCTCAAACGTTCTATAAGGAACAAACACAAATTAAAAGCAGATCTGCAACGTATAAAAACTGGCAAAACGGTTTTTTATTGCTATATTCATTGCTGTGTTCCATAACGTCAACGAACGTCCTGTGTACCATATTCACGGCTGGTTAATGTGCGTTTCCATACGCAGCACAACGGCATATAAAATGTAAGCCCATATGTGTCCTTATCTTTAATACTAGACTGGTAAAATCGATTCTCAATTATATCATGTACAAGGGGTCACTTCAGGGCGACCTATTAATTAAACCAAGAATCATCGCTGTCATCTGGCTTGAAGATCGGAAGATCGGACATATGTGGTATTTTTTTTACAATGAACCTGAATGCCCAAGGTATCTCGTGTAGTAAACAAGTGCATGTGTCGGTTTCGTGTTTTTTTTTTTTGGTCTGATTTTGTCTGATTTATGAAATAATAGCCAATCAGACAGGTTCTTTACCACAATTTCAGCAGGAAAAAATATTTAACTTTGATAAAATAGACGATCAAGCATATGGATTGTATAAGATAATGCTATCGAAAATTTTAAGGCTTTTTATAGATGATTGATTCTGACTGACTAACATGTTTACGTTAAAGGTCGCTCTGAGTTGACCCTTTTAAAAGATTTTGTTACATCTTAAATAGTGTATCGTAGAAGAAAAAATTAAGTCTAATTTTAATCATATTGAGTCGTGTTACTTCAAAGTTATGAACATGTTTAAAACTTCTTTCGGATAAAACAGATTTCAATAAATTTTCCTATATACATAAGGCGTATTTTTAAAAAAAAAAAGACATGTGACAAATGAAAACAGAGACTAACAAATTTAAAAAAATGACACTCGATGTAGTTGTCCTTTGTAGTAAAACGAAGCGCCTTTAATCTTTCTTGGATTAATTATTTGGTTCTAGATGATTTTGTTTTCTTCAGGGTGAAGTATATCTTTCATCGTTATTTTTACTTCAATTTCTTGGTCTTTTTTTATTCATAAAACCTGGAGATTGTTGCTTACTTTAGTCAAACAACGGCCATGTGACAGTCAGTTTAATCAAATTAATTAAATATTAAACAATCCGTTTATTCATTCACATGCGTATTGCCCTCCTACTAAGTCTTTCTTTCATTTGTTTTTAAAACGTTTTGATCAATAACTAGTATGCCATTTGTTTACGTCACATAAAATAATACAGTTTTATTTTATTTTTTTTTTTTGGGGGGGGGGGGAGGGGGGTTAAGTTGAAAAGGTTAAATAAATTATTAAAGTATATTGTCAATATGCTTAATATTTGTTTCATGATTATGTATATGGTAATGTTTAGCTTAAAATTTGATGTTGCAGAGGTATACAGAAATAGAAAAGAACACCTCTGCATTCCATTATCTTTGATCGTTAAGGGGGCTGGATGGTCAACAAATTACCCACCTGATCATTTTATAAGTTTAAGATATTATCATTGTTAAGCTATAAACTATGATTTACTGAAGAAAAAATCCATATACTATTTTTTTTTTTAAATTTTGGCATTTTCCTATAGTTTGTTTTAGGGCTCTTCTTCAAAGGAGATTAATACAGTCTAAATATGGCCACGACCATTGCACTCTATGTTTTGTTGATTTCAGTGAAAGATAATAGCAAAAGTTCTGTTACATTTGCGCCTTTGGGGAAGTTTCATTTCTGTCCAGATGGATCACCAACAGTTTCATTAAAATTGAATTTGCCTACAGAATCCAAAAGTTATCTACTTCATAAACATGTACAATTGTAACGACTTAACATTTATGTATTTAACGGTCATTCTGCAAATGTCAAAACTGTATCTAAATAAATATTGCATTCAGTTTACAATTACAAGCTTTAAAACACTTACTTAAAGCTTTGTCCAGCTGGTTTCACGGACACGGACCTCTACACAAATTGAGGTAGGATCAGGTGCCATGGAGAGTGAGCATCCTTTACTGACCAGTCACACCCGCCGTGTGCTCTTTGTCAGGAAAACGGAAAAAAAACCGTAGACAATTCGGTAATTAATACATGTAATGGCCTAAAAGTAAGTATTAAAAACGTTAGCCAGCATGCGACCTAGCGGAAGATTGTGTTTACCGACAGGGTTGTTGTATGGACCATGAAACTTACGAAATGATGACTTCAATCGATACTGTTTGATAATCTTGCTTTATCAACGTTTTGGTCTTTAACTTGCCTTGTGCATACATGTACATAGAGCATGCCTTTGCGTATCGAATCAACTGAGAGACAAAAAAAATCAATATGCAGGTGATGAAGGTATGTTGCTACATAAGTAAGGAAAGTTGACGATAGAAAAATTGAAGTCAAAACGTTTATCATTAAATTTTGTTGTTAGGTTACTATTGATTTCTTTTGTTAGTAAAATAGCTAAATATGAAACAGATGACTCAGACTCAAAATAGCACGATATACAAAGTCTTTGAAAAAACAGACATCCATTCTCTTTTTTAAATCATGGCATTGCACACTAAAAGCATTAAACATGTCTTTGATTTAATCAAGCAGGGTTTATATTTTTAACCACGTGTAGAGTGGTTAAATACGAATGATTACTCCGTTCCGAATATAATTGTTTAGTTTAATAATTTCTAGATGATAAAATAAGACTTATACCTTAATATATTTTCATATTGTAACACACATCAAAGTAAGATATGATATGAGAAACGATCATATATCATATCATATACTTAGGTATTTTGAGAATATTTTCCTAACACTCATACTTCCGCTCGAAAATTCACAGAAACTGAAAAAATCTCGGGAAAGTCTCGTGAACTTTCTTTAGAGCACCTCTGGAATTATTACATACTTAGCAACGATAGAGAAAACTTTCTGAACATATTTGTAGGGGCGACCTTATAAATCTCAAAAGATGATTAAAGCGTAAAAAGGACCACTGATTCCATTGCTCTTATTGTTTGATTTTTTTTCTGTTTATTAAAAGATGACAATTCTCAATTAACAATATCAAACCTCAGAATTCATATCGATGACTATAATTAGGCATTTAGCGTATATTTCGAGACGGGCAATTGAAAAATGAGGAAGCAAGTTAACATTGAAAGCAAATGTATAAAATGCCTTAATAACACCAACTGGTGTGTATAAAATAATTGACACCAAGCCAATTTAGCGAGTAACAAATTCTTCAATTGCACATAATTTTGCACCTGGTTTGTTAGTAAAATATTTAGGCGACAAATATCCACTGCATGACACTTGAAGTTTAATTTTTACAAAATGAAACTCCTACTGTTTAAAATCGATCCATGTCTTGTTGTACATAATTACTAATAATTCACATTAAAAATGAGAGATGTGACATCACATCTGCATGCGGGAAATATACAATGTCTTTTCAATGTAATGTAATGTAATGTGATAACATTAAAAAAAAGTTCAAATGTCCATATATTATGTCAATATTTAAACAATAACAAACTTTCTTTGGTGATTTATGCGGGATATGAAGGTGGCGATATTGCAGAAAAAATACATAACCCACGTTAGCGGCTTATATAAATGTTTCCTACAATGAACGCTACCTTCATGACCCACATAAATCATTAAGGAAAGCTTTTATTGTTTATATTTACATCTTTCTTTTAACAAATTAATAACTTTATCGAAAAAAGTAAGAAAATCTAACTAAATTATTGTTAATGTATATCAGTACGTTACTTACTTAAATCCAAATCGTGTTCTATGGGAATTTGAGTCTGACCTCGAAATGATTATTTCGTGCAGTCCGTGATTTTTCTTAGGTCAATGAAGGTTTCGACCAATCGGTAAACGGGGCGTGAAGATTTCAGTCAAGTCATTTTCTACAGAACTATGAAATATTAAAAGTCCATTTAACTAGCATCATGTACATATATTAACTGCTTATTCTTGATACATACATACATTATTTCAAACTTGTTAATACCAAAGTGCATTTATTGTACACATACTTAAAAAATAGTGATGTTAAGTCGCAAATAGAGGGAAGAATGTTTGCATAAAGTGCGGAAAATTGGTTTCAGGAAGAAAGCCCTTATAATTAAGGAAATTGTGTTTTTGTTGGATATTTTGTAGTATATGTGTTTGTGTTGCGGTATAAAAGTATTTTGATACAATTAGTGTTGTGATAGAATGTGACGAAATGTGTCCAGAATTTACCATGCATTATTCTCTTTTACTTTGCTTTGTTTGTGCATTGTCATATGCACAGTTATCGGAGCAGAACCCAGTCGGGTAAGTCATAATTAGGGCTTTTCGACTTTCAGTCAATTCGTTTTCTTAAGTTTTTAAATAAATGTTACAATAGTTCATCGATATAAAAACACACGTAATGCGCAGACCGGAATAGCTTTTGGGTAAACAATTCGGAAAAAAGTAAGAGATCTGCATGGTCAACGTTCAAATTTTTTTTACTTTTTATCCGATTTTTAAAATCTTTCCAAATTACAGTTTAGAGGAAAGAGTATTAATTTTGAATCCTTAAAAGGTTTTTAAAGGTTTAAAGATAACAGTTTTATGAAAGTTAAACAATTTATTTAGAAAGAGTTATCTCACTTTGCTCTAGGAATGTAGAGCATAGATACTCTAGGCATACCAAGTTTTGTGTCCGAGAAATAAATACTTACTTTTATATGATTTTTTGAAAATATTCTTTAAGAAATTAAAAGTATAATTACTTATAAAGTTCTGGAGTTTTCTTTCTTTTGCATTACTTATAAGTTCCTATTAAGGCAACTGGTTATACCAAGGTGTTGAAAAATAAAAAAAAAATAGATCATTTTTTTTTACATTTTAGATAAAAAAAATGAAAAGGCGATGTCGAAAAACCCTTACTTTTTGTTGAAGAAAAAATTTTTTCTAGTTTTACTTGTAATCTTTTAAATTTTTTATAACGATTTTCGGTTTTATTTGAATGGTGATTAACTGTGTTTTTATATCATTGTAGTCCCAATACAAATACAAAACAGTGCAAAATATGGAATGAAATATTACACAAATGTGAGGGTAAATAATTCATAATATTTTATTGAATTGTTTTTACTTGATTGTTTATAATAGTTTGTTTTGTTTCATTGTATAATACTCTAGGGACATACTAAAAAGCAAAGTACAGAAGAAAATACAAAATTCAATACATTTTCACTATGTACCCATGTTGGCCATACCCAACGGTTCTGAACCCCTGACCCAAGAACTTCATAATTTTGTGAAGGTCTTTCTGATCATCAGATTCCTGCATTAAGTTTATCTCCCACTACTGTGGAAGTTGAGAAGATTTTCCAAGATTTAATACATTTTCACTTTATGGCTATTGGCTTTTTTTGTTCGTAATCTGTAAGTTCTAATATACCTTATATCTTTAGTCGACTTATGAACCATTGTTGTAAATGTTAGAATAACAGGTGCCTTACCTTTTTACATGATAAATAATTACTTAATTTAACATTATATATATATATATATATATATATATATATATATATATATATATATATATATATATATATATATATATATATATATATATATATATATATCTTTGTACAGAATGCAATGTAGGCTTCCTTGCTAACAACAACTGTTCCATTCCTTGCCGATATCCTAGCTATGGCAACAACTGTCAAAGTAAATGTAACTGTCTTCAAATTGACTGTCACCCAGCTACTGGATGTAAAGGTACATACAAAATGTAATCCTATATTTGATGTTATGATACATTATAGCAAACGATATTGATTCAAGGTGATTATGATGTTAAATATGTGTCTTTTTCATATTTAGATGGTTCGCCGACAATTTCATCACCACTGTTGATATCCTCCAAGCAAACGAATTCTCCTGAATTATTTACAACTAATGAAATAGGTTGTTTTCTTATTCTCTTTGTCAAATAGCCTTGATGTAAAATTGCATATTTTTTCTCTCCGTTTATTTCAGTGGTTTTATGTTTCAGAATGTCCATCAGGGTATACAGGAAATCAATGTAATATCAGCTGCCGATATCCGTCTTTTGGTTATCTGTGTCAGTTTGAGTGTAAATGTAGTGAAAAACGTTGTAATTTCACAAATGGATGTAATGGTATGTGATGTTAAACTTCTTTTTTTGTTTTTCTAATTTTATTCAAACAAATTTCAAAAATAAACAACGCTGTTTAATTGCAAACATCAATCAAAAAATATTGTAAGCGTTAAGAAAGATTTCATAATACCGAGGATAGTCTACCTGTAAAGGGTTAGCTATTAAGTTTACAACTTCAGGTTTTATCGTCATTTGTAAATCTTAAACATCTTGCTTAGTAAAGGATCGAAATCTTACATGCATTGTTAATGAACGTCAATGAAAAACACAACGAGAGGAGAGAGGATCAATCGTACACTTACTCAAGAACACAAAGTACATCCGCCAGCACTCTCTAGACTGAAATGAATACCTTTCGAGTATGTGTTCAGACCAAACAATAAATAACCGTCTGCACACCGGTAAACCATGCATATGTTTTGACGATCAGCGGTAGGGTACCTTTGACCTAACGTTACTGATCAAGATATCTTCATTTTGTTTGATGTAGACAACACTGAAGATGGAATCAAGCGCAGTGGATTTATGTAAGATTTTGTAGTGAAATCAAATTAATTTTTGCTATATTGATGGCAAATAACATGTGTTGCACCATCCTATACAACGATTTTTTCCGCTAGTGTGAGAAAAAATATCGCTATGCAGTGGTTTCGTGAAATGTGAACCTTAATTTCTGCCAACAAAAGGACTGAACGCTGTGCTACAGCTGGACATCAAACATCTCGACGATATGTTGATAACATTTTTGCAACCAATAGGTTTTCTCTTCTTCTTCTTCTTTTAAATTTGAAAGAGAACGCTAATTTTGATTTCAATATAATAGTGCCGAAATTTATCGCCAATTCATCCTCATTGATATTACTTTATCCTAAACTAAATCTTAATGAACATCTCTTGGGTGACTTTGGAAGGCGGGTTTACAGAACCAACCGTCTAAACACCATTAACCAGATTTAGGACCGCTTAGACCAAAAATAGAAAAACATCGCAAAAACTACAATTAGGGGTGGTAATCGAAGGACGAAAGAGCGTTGCGATGCCTGTATTTTTGCTCACAAAAACATATGCCCTCCTCACATGAGTTTGATTATGTTTAACTTTGTTAATTGACCCGTAGTTTGTTTGAAACGTTGGTAGCTGTATAAACCCGTGCTTGTTTCATTGCACTGCAAGTCTAAATGGTTTTTATAGGAGAATATTTAAAATGTATATTTAACAATAAACGTTTATAACTGAATAATGCTTAATATTAGCATAACTTTGTTTAAATGAAATATTTGATACTTATGTGCAAAAAAAATAAAACATATATCAAACATTATAACACATGACAGTTTCTGACATGGTATTTGTAGTTACAAAAAGCAACACAGGATGAATCTCTGTCATTAAGTCAACTGAAATGTGACTGAAAGCAAACTGAATGGCATAACTATGCCATTCAGTCACCTTTCGAGACCTTTCAGTGAACAGCAAGTGACTGAAAGGCAGAGCTTTATCCTGTGCAAACATTGTAGTTTCAGATTGCTCAGAAAGAAAAAATGGGAGTGGATGCGAAAAACCATGTCAGTATCCAGCGTTTGGTGTTAGCTGCCAAAGTAAATGTGATTGCGCTGAAGAATATTGCGATCCCTTAATTGGTTGTAATGGTAAAGTGTTAAAACTCTTGTATTTTTCGTATTCTTCGTTATTTATTGTTTGTTTACATATATAATAACTGTCAATATCTAAATTATGCTAACATTCTTTGTACTAATTACTTAAACTTAAGGTTTAGTTTTTTCTTCAGCATTTTATGCACTACATTCATTGTCATGAAACATTTTCAGGAAAATGTGCACAAACATCGTATATATAAGAAATCAATCTACATAGAGATTATTTTAATGAAAATAACAAAATACATTTAAACAAAGTATATATGTATTCTTCTTGAATGTAAGACAATTTAATTATACTAGCATATATAATAGATGCACTAGGCCTTGTTTTGGTTTTTTTGTTTTAGTGTCCCCTCCGCATTGTGCATCTGAGGAACTTAGGCAAAATGAAGCCATGTTTTACATTACCACAGTTCTTGGTGTATGGGCAATTTTCCAATGTTTGATATATTGTTGTCTCTCATGTGGTCTAGTATCATGTGATTTTGATACGAAATATAATGTAATTGTATAAAATGATTTAAATGAAATTTCACACGGAAACAAAAGTGAAATTAATGATATATCAATTTATAATTTGGTTAGTACCATATTTTCGGATAAAGTCAACCGACATTTTACACCGAATATTCACAAGATTTAAGATATTTAAATAAAAACGTTTCCTCAATTGCTATATAACATGCTTTTTTCCCGAATGTATCATCTTTATGATAAAAATGTCTTAATGTAAAACTGTTACAATTAATAGAATGATCCATATGATACATGTTACATATAAATGTTTCAGTTATTAATTAAAAAAGGAAAGAATAGAGATGTGTTTGGGTTAGTGTTCAAATTAAGTCTAAGTAGCGGAAAACTTTTTTCCGCTTACCTTTATTTACGGGATATTAGCATCGCATTAAACATAAATCTGCAGAAATATGACACAATGAAAGAGTGTAACCTATATGATTGTTTCCTTGGAAGTACTTACAGCGATACCTAGGACGATATGTTTATTTTCCGTGAGCACTAAAAACGTGTTATGACTAATTTCTACTTGTCTCTTTCTACGATATCTTTTTTACATATATTACGTCAACTTTTTAAAATGTAAATAAAGCTTTCGAGGAGACTACGGGGGAACTACACACGTTACTAGCTATAGACTGAGAGCTATGTAAGCAAATTTTCTAGATTTAGGTAGAATGTACCTTTAACTTGCTATTAACTTTACCGTATTTTTTTAAAATCAAAGTTCAAGTGATGAAGCGCTGGTAGATTTTTAAAAAATGATATATGTCCAATCGTGAAAAGTAGACATAGTTAATAGAGAAAGCAGCATTTTACCATCGCAGCATAAAATTTAATGTATATATAGTCAATTCGTATTAGAGAATATATCGAAGCGTTGCATTTAAGTTAAGAATAACATTTCGTTGTATAGGTTTGAAGAAAAAAATTGCTTCAATCAGCAAGAATTATCTTTCTTCATCATTTAATATTGAAGGTTAGGCATACATGCACAGTACATGATAAAGCTTCATAATGTCTTACTTTTCTATTGAGAAAAGCTTTTTGTTCTTCAATTGAATAAGATAATAGTAAAATGGATCCATACGTTTTTTTTTCGAAATGTTAAAAATGTAAAAAGTTGCATTTTGTTATAACACAAAAAGAGGATCAAATGAATAACATAGGGATATCAAGCTAGTTTTAAACAAAATGTGATATTATAAGGGTTTTTTATTATTATTTTTTACTTCCATATCTGCTCTCTCAGAATAGAAAACCCTTATTCAATTTCAGACACCTGATTTGCTGTTAGTTTCAAATGATGCTAACTAAGTCTAGAGATTGCAATTGCCTTAGTCATGTTTCCAATTACAATACATATACCTTTGTGAACCAAATAATAAATAGAGAAATGAAAATTTTGCATCAAATTTCTCTGGCCTAAAACATTTAAATCGTATTGTGCATGTTCGTTACAAGTACATACAATTTAGTTTTATTTGAAAAAAATAATCCATCAAGGGGGAAAGGGGGGCGGGTGAGGTATATTGCCTCATACAAATTTGATCTATGATTAAATTCTTTTTTTGTAAAAGTCATCTATACATTTTTGCCTCGCCAAAAAACAGTTTTTTACCGTTAATTTTTTTTTCTATATGTGAAATTAAATGAATAACCCCTTTCAAAATGCATTAAGACCCAGCACAATGATAATTGATAACTGTGTGTTAACATAAACAAAGTGAGAGAATTTTCTAAGGACGTTATTTCTCTTATCAGAGAGACACTCCACCTTTATATACTAAATACATGTATATACAATCTGATCAGAAATATACATATAAGATAATACATGTAACATTACCCCCAAGTTCATAAGCAGGCATGATACAATAATTCAATCGGCAATTCGTTCATGTTTATTAGCGATTCTGCTAGAATCCTATTGTTAATCGCGTAAAATAAATCATTGTCGTTATTGCAAACCCTCTCAACTTCTTCAATTTCATTGAAAATACTACGTTATTTTCATTTACAACAACAAAGCATTATAGCAGTACTTTTCAGGTATTTTAGGTCATTTGATGTTTATGCTCTGTAACAACCGTTAATGATACAACGCCGCTTAATGATATAAATCGCATTAAGCGTTGCAATTGCAACGCTTAATGCTATAAATTCTTGCATTAACAGTTGACATCTTTAACCGTTAATGCTAAATCGCCCCTTAATGATAGAATTGTATCATTAAGCGTTACAAATACACCGCAGCCTTAACGCTTAATGAAACAAGCAAATATCGACACCCTCAACCGCTAATGATACAAACTTTATATCATTAAGCGTTGCAGTCGCACCCTCTAATGATACACAATTGTAAAAAATGAATGAAATAACAATGTTGTTAATAAAGCAATAAGATGTATATCGTGCACAAATAAAGAATATTAATAAATGACTTTGTTGTGTATCCATACTGTATTCATACTAGATAAGAAAATTATATATGTAGACATAGTATAATCTAATCATTTTACGTAATGCGTTTAAACAAGAATGATCTTATATTTCAACAAACATTTTTCTTATATTTACATGAAAAAATAAATTATGATGTTAACTGAAACACTAGTACCCCTATTAATTAATCCATATTTTAAACATTTTTAACAAATTGTTTGATAATATTGATTCCCTGAACATTGAACAAACTTTCGAATAAAAAAAGCAGATGGTGCTGTAATCAAACAACAGAAGCGAATGCATACACACTTTCACATGATTGTCTTTATACACAAGTAAATAAGCGCATAAAACCCTTGAATATGTAGATTTTTGAAACAACTGCGTGATTTTTGCGGGATTGCCTGGGAGACCGGCTGATTAATGGAAGCGGAATGAAAAGTGCTACTGACAGAGCTTTTCTCGTCGTTTAACTCACGGACGTACATGTATCAGTATTATATCATCTATAAACTAAATAACTAGTTTTATGGATCGTGTATTATCAAAAAGGAGTACTTAATTGTATTTTTAGTCTTTGTTTATTAAGGTCTTCCGTTTCCAACGGAATAGCTTATAGGGATTGTACTGTTTATTAAGGTCTTCCGTTTCCAATGGAAGACATAAAAGTGATTGTAATATTTTGAAGGGTTCCCGTTTCCAACAGAAGACCTAATAGTGATTGTACTGTTTTTCTTTCTTTCTCTTTAAGGTTGTCCGTTTCCAACGGAAGACCTTATAGTGATTGTAATGTTTTTTCGTTCTTTCTTATTTTCCCCTTTTTTGTCGACAGAGTTTCTCAGAGATGACTGAGTAGATTTTCCTGAAATTTCCAAGAGGGGTAGAAAATGATAAATAAATACATCGAGGCGGTTTTTCTTTCCATTTTTTCAAAATTCATTTCCATTTGTCCGTTTCCTGTTTCGCGACAAAAAAACCTTGTCTCAATGAGATCTAAGAAACTATAAAACAAACTTGAACGTCTACACTTTGTGAGATGATAGACATATGTCTGTAGATGTGTTTAAACTGTTTTGTTTTCTTCGTTGTAACTTCCGTTCGTCACCGGCAACACTTCAAAAATATTTTACGTATTTTATTTAATAAGTAATGTATTCTGCATAAAATAAACATTAGTATTAATCTTTACATATGTCATCTATGTGATGTTAAATAAACAAAAAAATCTATTTCCGGTGAGATATCTCAATTAGCTCAGGTAGCTTTTTAAAAACAAATTTTGTACCCGCAAGATCCCAGAAACTGTAAGTGATCGAGATGCGAAACTTACATGGACAACAGACATTTGATTGAAGATGTGTTTAACGGTTTTCATTTTGTCAAAGGCTTCATACAAATGAAATTGTAAATGAGTTAACTGTTTTTCTATGATAGTTTTAGTTAGTCTGATAAACAATAATGTGCGTTGGCAAATGTTAAGAATCAATAACTTTTATTTTTAACGAACACTTCCGTTTGTTCGTTTCTTGTCCCGAGACAAAAAAAATTGTCTCCACAAAATGTCAAAAACGATAAACACTTATACAACTGTGGGATAATAGACCCATGTATGTACATGAGTTTACACTATTTTGTTTCATTCGGCGTAGCTTCCGGTTGTCACAGGAAGAACTCCAAAATTAGATTTTTTTTTTAAATTGTGATCAAGAGAATATTGGACATTTATTTTATGAATGAACTGTAGTAAAAGAATTATGGACTGATGTTGCAGAATAGATTTTGAGACAGTTTGATTTGTTAATAACACTTGATAAACAATCAGTTCTCTTTAGAAAATATAAAAATAGACACATTCGTATTTTCTAACTTGGTACTTCTTATTGTGAAGCCTGTAAATATAAAAGTAACGCAAATCCAAATATACATAAATTAAATAATGTTATAATAAAAAGCTTTTGACCGAAAATATGTACTAATGAAAAACTGTAGATATAATGAGTATGAAAGCTATTGGCAAAAATATGTGATAAGCTGTAGTACTGTAGTATATATGGTAAAATTGTTTCTTTATTGTGCTTTTTTCTATTTTGTTTTGAACTGTAATGTTTTTTTTTTCTATTTCTTTATCCTCTTTCAAGTATGTATGTAAAACAGGGACATATCACGTGTCTCACATATCTCTCTCAATTTACTTTCACTACATAACAGGACTGTACAGTATAAATATCAATATACATGTAGTCAAAAGTTTTCCAATATGATTGTGTCATTTAATCTAGGAGATAATGTAAACGTATTATATTTAGCGTGTTTGATATTTGGCGGAAATTAGTTTTTGAACAAGTTGGCGTGGTTTTAAATTAGCGTATTCCTGAATGTGACTATTCTAATACATAATTATATGAATGAAATTTTAGCGGTGTACTTGATTTAGCGGAAGCCGCATTCCACCAAAAGCGCTAAATAGAATACACAGCCAAATAGTACGTTTACAGTATGTCACGTATATACATGTATATGTTGTGGAGGTCAATTCAATTTAATAAAGTAAAAAAACGAAGTCATCATCCCCATGATGCATCTTGCATACAGAAAGTCGGGAAGGGGGGTTCTTTACAGTATTGCAGTGTACTTGACGGTTCGTTACAGATCTGATTAGTTATTAAGTTTATTTTAGACAAAATGCATCTGTCAGGTAAACAGCATTCGGTTTAATATAATATTATTTGTGATTGACTGCAACTTTGCATCCTCCAATAACTTGATTCAGCGATGCCATTATCATTACCTTTTAATTAGAGTAGAGTTTCATGCATGTGTTGTTTGTATATTAGGGAAACAATTTAGGAATTTCAATATCTAAATTTGAACAACGCAAAACGTTTTGTGTCCTTTAATGTTGGTTGGAATAAAACAAATTGGTATCTACAATTATTTTTTTTCTCAAACAAGTATTTGATATAGGTATTGGCCGATACTGAGAGCAGTCTGAGTTTAAGTACAATGTACATTGGAAAAAATATGGTAATACAATGGCAGTATTATATTCTTAAATTTCTTTGGAGGCTAAAAGCAAACTTGATCAAAGTCTATTAGAATCAATGACTCATACATGTACCTGTAGTTATAAATATGTTTCAATAGAATTATCACTATAAGACACTAAAAGCCATCTAGTGTGATGTTTCATGTGTATTGCACTTAATTACCTATCATCCCATGGTAACATTTTAAACTTTTTTTAAGTTTACAAGTAAAAAATTGAATTTATAAGAACCCCCACCCCCCGTCTTTGGAAGCAGATAAAAAATTATAGGAAAAAATCAACACCCCAACACCCCCCCCCCCTCCCGCAATAGGATTTTGAAAACTGGCGAAAAATGTTTTCCTTTTTTGCATTCGATTGTCCTGATTTCGGATTAAGCTGTCCTATCCCCTTTAAACAAACGATGCTACTTGCCTGTACTTGCACAACTAAATTGACATATAATGGCGGCGATGCAGAGTTATCATACATAAATTTAGTGTAATCGTAATAAATCCAAAATTCCGAATTTACACGCGAGTCGCTGTCTTATGTTTACCTGTAAGATAAATCTGATAGTGTGACGGTGTAATGTTTGGTTGTCAGACAATCAGTGAAGCTATTAAAAAATCCGCTTTATTTGTCGAGGTCTTGGTTTTTTCTTCTAAAATTTTGCAATACGTAGTCTGTAAGTTAGGTTTGTTATCATCTGCTATAATAATGGTGCCTATTTAGCAAAGCGGGGCATAATGCAAAAAGGAAGCGCATGCAAGCACATCATAATGCATATACATCGGGGGGGGGGGGGCACAACCCTAAAAAGGCTTAGCGAAGGGGCTCAACAAGGCAAGCTGACAAGTACTTCAAGATAAACACAGATAAACACAGACATCGCTTTGTTCAAAGTGATGTTATATATGTAAAAGGGTAAAACGGGAGGCGCATACTTAGTTCTGTCTAATTTTCCATATGCTTTCGCTATCCCCTCCCCCCCCCCCCACCCCCCTCCCGGACATTCGCAAAACATGAATGCTACACGTATCGCCTTTAATTTCTATAATTTCTATGTAGTTTATAAGTGAGGTCAAAATTCTATGGGGGTCAGTTTTCAACGTGTGGGAGGTTGTAGATATACAGGTCTGGAATGGTTTTCTACTGTAGAAAAAGGACTCTACTTATCATAGAATACTGACCCTGGGTCTGTTTTCTCCGTAGAAATTCGACCCCCGGGTCAATATTTTACGGGGGGCACTTGTCGTCGTTACACCGGAACTCCTATATACAATTTTGGTTTTTACATATAATTGATCTTAAAAACTAAAATAATGATGAAAAAATGAAAAGATTTAATATTAATATTTTCAATCATTTATACAATTGTGTATCATTAGAGGGTGCGACTGCAACGCTTAATGATATAAAGTTTGTATCATGAGCGGTTGAGGGTGTCGATATTTGCTTGTTTCATTAAGCGTTAAGGCTGATGTGCATTTGTAACGCTTAATGATACAATTCTATCATTAAGTGGCGATTTATCATTAACGGTTAAAGATGTCAACTGTTAATGCAAGAATTTATAGCATTAAGCGTTGCAATTGCAACGCTTAATGCTATTTTTAAGCGGCGTTGTATCATTAACGGTTGTTACAATGCTCTCATAATATTTGAGGTAAGGTTAACGTTACACGTTTCTCTTTTTGTACAAATTGACAGAGGAAAGGCAAGTCAAGCCATATAAATGTCTATCTGCTGACACTTGTCAAAATCTTGTGTGTCTGTATGAAATAAGTCTTATTTCGGCATTGTTTACACTGCATTCCGATAACTTGTCTCTCGACATTGTTCTAATCTATTAAAATGCTTGTGACGTCATCAATAAATATGACACTTTATACAGATAAATTAAAGATATAATCTTTTAGAAAAGTTTCTAAAGAAATAACGCTTGTAGTTTTTTATAATCTGGACAAGAGTTTCTTGAGTAAAATGCGACAACAAGCTGCTTATTGTGACGTCATATTGCTCAGAGGAATTTTTACTCAGTCGATCATTGAGAGTGGTCTTATCATACCCGCGAAATTGTTAAATAAAAACTGCACTCAAGGGATTTTTTAAAATTGTTTTTATGAACAAAATGATATTCAGTGAATGTGAAATTTGAGAACTGTAGTCTCAAGCAGTGTCACAGTTGAAATTTTAAGTTTACTTTTTTTTACAATTTTCTTGCTTACGAGTTATCGCACGTTTTAGTGTGCATTATTAAGACGTAGTGAGTACTTTTTTTGGTCACGCAATGTTGGTGTCATAATTCGACCAATGAAATTAAACAGTGGAATTATTATGGCTCTCTTTGTTAAAAAACGCGCTGATTTACTTTCTTTCAAGACGCCGCACGGGTAACACTTGTGAATACCGATTCTGTTCCTTCCTACCATTTATTTAAAAATCTACAACGTACACTCCATCTTTCAAGTGTTTTAGTTTATATTATTTAGGCATGTTCTTCTTTCCTTCTTTAATTTTATAGATGTGTGTTTTCAAACCACAAGGAATTTGCTTTACGATATTACGTAACTTATTTTCGGTTTTAGTTTCTAAATACAGCTAATTAATAAGATTCATATTTTTATATTATCAATAATTAATATTCGAAATGTTATTATTTTTACATCATATTAAAATAAATGCATTATTGTGATATAATTCAATTATTCAATACAATTTTATATTACGTAATATCGTTTTTTTTTTATAAATTTACATAATGTGTTAAAATGATATGAACCAATTAAAGTCACGCTGGTGGCAAAGAGCAGCGTACATATATACCATGTCTTTGTTTGTTTGTCATGTATCAAAAGATAGAGGTGATGGTCGTTCGTCAAGCAAACTACATAGGTTACAGTCCCTTGCTACATAAATCAATTATGGATATAAGCCAAATTATTAATCGCATTCATTTTATTCTCTGATAAAGTGCTTACGAATTTCATACTTGATATTTTTTACATTTTATTATTTCCTGGAGTGTCATAGTGGATTTTCTGGATTAAATTGCACATCACATTGTCGCTACCCTGGTTACGGAATCGCATGTCAAAATGAGTGTATCTGTAATGCAACTTTCTGCAATCCATCGACGGGATATGAATGTAAATGTGAATTTAAACAATTGTATGGTTCACAACATGCTTTATTCTATTAACATTTGCATTATAGAAAACAAACATTTTATATTCAGATGGATCACCAACAATATCACCGAAATCAACCTCGACCTCAGCTGTCATTAAGAAGACTTCGGTAACTCGGATGTTGACTGTAAAAACAAGTAAGAATTATATTTTTAATGGTTATGGAATAACTTTTAATAGCTTTATTTTTATACTAAAACACCTTACAAATGTAGTTGCAGCTTGCTCTGTCGGTTTCATTGGAAGTAATTGCGATATACCCTGTCGATTTCCATCATTTGCATTTCATTGCCATTCAGAGTGTAGTTGCAGTAAGGAAAATTGTAACCACGTAATAGGTTGTTATGGTACATGTACGTAAGTGTTTTATTTAGCTGTGTAAAATTTTTATTCATATGTGTATGGGCACGACAACTAATGTTCTCCAAAAATAACTGTCATACAGTTCAGAGCAAAATCATTTTTGTCGAGATAAAATTAACGCGTGATTAACAGAACAATATTAATCTACATCAAACATCGCTATTAACAAAATAAAAAAATAAAACGGGTTTTTTTTATATGAAATTACGATATTTAAGTAACATGTCATTTGACGCTTAAATGCAGATATTGCGCCTCATTTTTGGAATCAAATAGGTGTTGAAATTAAAAAAAAAATAAAAACAATCTGCCCCCGGCTCGGTTATTACATCGACATATGTATCCTGATTTTTTGATCTACAAGGAATTTAATTTATTCCAGAAAGAATGATACAAATGTGTTATATTAATGAATTTGACTATCGTATGTGCTTGTTCGGCCTGGTTTTACCTACTGTTGCATGTTACAAAAGAAAATGTAACTCTTGCAGGGAAATAAATTTTAGCATTACAGTACATTATAGTTATTATTTCTGCTCATTTATTATAATCTAGTGGGGTTCTTTAACACAAAAATATTATTTTAGAAAAAACAATGATACATTGATCACTCAATCAGATACAAATAATTGCATTTGAACAAATCTTTTTGCCTTTTTATACATTACTTATTTCTTCTTTCAGTTTACTTTTGTGATATATAAGGTCACAGATTACAAGCAATGATTTACAGTACTGTGGTGCTCAGCGTTTGGGCGATTCTTCAAACCAGCGTCATGTAAATGTATTTTTAATATACAGGTTTAATTTTTTGTGTCATAAAAATTTTCAATACATATTTATTATTTTCTTATTTATTTTTATTTTTTAAAATTATATTTCATTCAACTCGATAACCGAATGAGAAAATTGCATTTATTCATCTTTGAATAATTAGCCAAAATATTAAATTTACGATTATTTTCAGCTTACATGAGCCAAAGGCTCAAGAGGGTTTTGGACGCCCTTTGTCGTCTAGATTATGTGGGACCTGAAAATTAACATTTGTTTATATATTTTCTATTGCAATTTTTACCAGAAAAGATCATTTTAGACATTCATCGGAAAAATATGCTGATTTCAATATATTTCATATACCTTGTAAGTGCTTTTCGTGTCCACCAAGCATCGTATTATGTACAAACAATGTAAAAAAGAAGCGGGTGACCTATTTTGTTATAATGTTTTGCACTTTAGAATTATTTTTAAGGAATGTTACTATCATGATTACACAATTCATATGTTGTCTTCAAACATCAATTCTATTTTGGGAAAACAGAAACATTTGTTGACATATGGTAACTAAAACCAGTAATTATGACAGTAATATTTAACCTTTTAAATACTTAAATGCATTGTTGTTTGTTTCATACCAACATTATTCATATCTGTATCAAATAGTTGCTGGTGTGATAGTAAGAGTATTATGTCTATGTGTATTTATTCGTTTTATATTTTCTATTTTTCGTTTTGTTCAAACGAATCTGAAATTTATATTAGTCAAAGATTTACTGCGCAAGTGGATTGAGTTATTTCTTATATGTAATTTCATTGGTTCATATTATCCAATTATATTGAAGCTATATGTATATATAAGTTACCTATAATTCTAATTAAGTTAGAGCAGTATACCGTTTCTAGATTATGCTATCCAGTCGATATCCGTAGCATCTAATGGTATGTAAATTTCATATTAACTTATGTTTTACTTATAAGAGTAAATGTTTAATCTCTCGTTCTGTTTTAATTGCATTGTCAATACTAAAGTGTATTTTTGTAATTGAAGTTACAATACTTGGAATGGGTCTGTAAAGTTCAAAGGTTAGCTTTCTTTACAGTACGCACTGTAATTTATTGTTTATGAAACGTATAATGTATTTGTCGTAACTTATATCTTATGAATTTTCTTTCATTTTGTCAGTTTTCTCATATGATGTGTTATTTTGTAGGTCAATGCCTCAATATTTTCATTATACAAATAAAGTCATCAGATACACGGTACTCCATCTTCATTTTCTTTGACTGCTCGGTTACACTGGTAATCTTTAAAAAAAATATTTCCGTAAGTAAAATTATGTTTTTGTATTTGTACATAAGGACTATAAATAGAAAATCCATTAATCACAAAAATGCATTTTCAACCAAAAAATGGTTTATGATGTTTGTTTGTAAAGCAAAGATGGACCATACCGTCGATGTGTTGACTTGATTTCCTTTTACTAACAACAACAGGTGAAATTCATCGAGTCAAATGTATCATGTATCTCACAAACAAATCGACCACACCCTACGGACAGTTTCCAACGGAAGACCTTACTATTATTGTGCTTGTAAGATTATTCTTATTTTTCTTTTTTTTTCTTCCTAGACGCGAACTTTGAGGCTTCACATCTTGCTCTCATTTCTGAACGGTTTTTGCTCAAAATTTCAGGGCTCATAGACATTACAAAACACTATCTAAAACATTTCATAAACTTTAAAATTCCTCTTCCGTTAACGAGTTATTCCCCTTTTAAAATTGTTTAGGGCCTTTGGTTTCCAGACAAAGGCTCCGAGACTATGATAGCAGGGAATGGGAATCCAACGAATTTGAATAACAGAGACATTGAAGTTGTGCACATCGAATTTTGTTTTTCGATTACGTTTTTTATTTAGAAAAAGGTAGGGGGTCAAAAAATAGGCTTCCAAAAAGTGCGATATTTAGACATATTTTTCTTTGTATCTTTTAAACGAAAAATATTTTGTTAAGACATGTAGAATAAAAGTTGTGCAGAATGTTAAGGGCTTTCATTTGACACCAATAAAAAAGGGCTGGCCCCTAAAATTATTTTTGCTTAATAACTCAAAAACGGTTAGGATTTCGATGTGGCTGTCGCTGGAAAAGTTGTTTGTTGGGATCTCATAAAGGTCGTTACAATGTTATTTTGTTGGTGATTTGTGTTGTATGAGTGTAAAAAGCTGTACATCTTAACATGTACCTCGTTTAATTTGGCAAGTTAACGAAAGTCTATGTGCGTGCAACTGGCATAAAGTTACCACAGAAAGTATGCTGGTTTATACAGGAATTTTTGTTTTAGAATAGATTTTTTTTTTAGAAGTTTATGTCAGTTTTGTTAAGTTCTTATAGTGCACAATCCCTAAAACGAGAATCGGAAAACAAAACATTCTTCTTCCTTTGTAGTAAAACACAAAGTACGTATTTAAAATAAATCTATGTATTACATTTGAGTTTTCATACGGCATGCATTTAAATCTACCTTGAATCAGAGCTGTGTGTGTACCGTTACGTAAGCTATCCCTCAACCGCGGCCTAGAAAATCGGTCACCATGGTCGCGACGGGGCTAACTAGCGGTCAGCGGTTATCTAATACACGAGAGTTGCGTTTCTCATATATGAGTTTAGGTAGCCGCGAACTCTAGAATTGTTTTAGTTTATATACCCGTAAATAAAATACAAGATCTGTTTTAATTTCTTCATGTTATAAGAGTTTGTCCATCTTGTTTTTATTTAATTAAACATTAGAGTGTAAATTAAGAAGACGTTCTGAAAATTTATAAAGGTGATATTACTACAAATCGGAAACTTCGTCAGACTTAAATTAATGGTTGGTTTGTAGGTCTAAAATGTTTTTAAATCTGTACAAATATTGTTTTAAATCAACAAACAACCCACAAATATTAAAACTTTTAAATGATGATCATCCCTCGCACATGGCCGAGGAGATCCCGCGCGAGTGGACAGGTTTGTGTTCTTCTACATGTACCTTATCACGCGTGCATGTTTCAGACTTTTGTACGAACCCAACTATTTCAACTATGATATTGGTTTAAGATGAAAAGATAAATTTATTTTACATGTACAGTTGATTTAGCAATGATTAATACGATTGCGCACAAGGTAGTTTATTATAATCAAAGTTCCATGTTTCATGTTTGCGGTAGGTGCTGGCACTATAAAAAGATGTCCTGAATTGAGGCATTTGGATTTTTTTTAATTGGCAAAAATATAATCAGATTTGACGAAAATCATTTTTTTGGCGACTTCTTGTGTGTAACATTTTCACTTTTCCACCCGTTTGTTTATTCGGTCAGTCTGTGTTAATTCAATCGCAGCGTGCGACCGAAAATCTTGTGTCACTTCAGCGCACGCAGCTGAGAACATCTATAGCCCCAGCCGGGTTATGTTTATGGCTGCAGATCATCAATTGTTATGTAATTGAGTAACAATGTATCGAAAAGTTATCGAATATTATTGAGTATCGAAGTGTGCTTTCACTGCAGTGGTCAATTGTTAAACAATAAGGCTATTATTCGAAGTCAATCATCTTCACATTATACATGTAGGTGCGAAATCGTAATCGGATGTTGCTGATAATATTTATCCGATTACGATTTCGCACCTACATGTATAATGTTGCTGATAAATCAACATGTTGAACACGCTAAACTTCAACAGATATGAACGGAATAATATATTATACTTAAAAGTTTTAAGTCAAAGGAAATCATCAAAGTACTGCAAGTGTCGACAGATTTCTTGTTTCTTTGAAATACATGTACCATGATAGTTCAACTAGAGTCAAACTAGCCAGCACTAACTCTAACGCACTAACAAAAAATTAGTTAAAATTATCGACTATTTTTCAAGCGTTTTCCGATCCCGATGTTAAACAACTGAAATTATTAGGCCGCCTTGCACCCAAACTAGGACTTGTGCTCATAAGGTGAGCCCGGGTTCCTCGGGGACAGGTAATCCCTTGAGGATTCCGGTGCCAAATTAGGCACTAGTGACACCGATTTCCGGCGCCAGGGCGCGGAGTAGACCTTAAGTAATGTAGCGTTCTAAACAAGGCGCCCCCCAAACATTGAAAGTTCTTACTTCACACAAAGATTGCTTATGACCTAAGTGTGTGTTATGATTTTGTTTCAAGGTTATTTTGTGAAGTTCAAGGTAATTGGAAAAAATATCATAAGCTGTGTCTGCTTTATACTGTTTTTAAGGAGAAACATTGGATATTGCTTTTTCATTTAAAGATTGCTGATGACTTGAGGATGTGTCATGAACTTGACCCAGGGTCAGTTGTGCAAGTTCAAGGTCGTTTGAAAAATAAATGCTTCTTTCTTGTCTGTCATATCTACATGTAATATACATGGAAATGATTAGAAGCTAAAATTTGACACAAAAATTGCTTGTGACATGTACTTAAATATGTCCCGACTTGAACTTTGATCATCTGTGCAAGTTCAGTGTCACTATAAGAAAAAGAAGCAACTATTATTTTCTAATAGATATACACTTTAGTTATGATTTTGTTTTTCTTAGTGGGGAGGGGAGGAATTATTTGTGAGGTTGCTCACAGAACCGCCAGTTAGTCCACTGAGAGCACTCTCCCCCTTTCTCGCAACCAAAATTCACCTTAAATTAACTTAAAGGAAATTGAATTTTGGGGCATTGTTCCCCCTCCCCCAACCCACATTTTAGTAGAAGGCAATATACATTTTTATGGCAAATTGAAAACAAATTATATTAAACAAAATAAGTTATAGCTGCCTCACAACTCCCCCCCCCCCTCCCCTACCACTACCACGGAATAAATTTTGAAGATTAATTTTTTCTTTTATTGGCTTGTTAATACATTTCGGATGAATTTGTTCCCCGAAGCAAAAACGATGCTGAGTGCTTGCATGGCCAAACATTATACGGAGAGTTGTCCCTCCCACTGAGCACCTCTCGTACAGCGCACCCTCAGGTTGGAGAAGCCGTCATCATTTATTTTTGATTTGCTGAACTTACTTTTATCATATTGACAATCCTGTCTGATTAAAATCACCACCCTTCTGCCTACACCCATCAGGGTCTGATAGGTATCGATAACAATTCATCTTCACTTAACCTCTATATTTGCACACAACCTAAATATATATCTCATTTACCAAATACATGACTTTATCTGTTAATGAGAGGTGCAACTCTTCAATACTGTCTGGGGGTTACATAGAAAGCAGGATTAAAATAATTTGCCTGTCTCCATTTTAAAAATTCCAATACATTTTCTAAAGCCCTGATTGGTCAGAATTTTAGGTCGGGTGAAGATGACCCCCTATCAATACCTGTCAGACCCTGTAAGGAGAAGAGGGTGCTTTTAATCAGACTAATTGACAATCCTTTTCCGACAGGAAGCTGCAACGGAAGACCTCTTCGTTGCTTTGCAACGAGCTCGTCTCTAGTCTATTCTTCTTTTTTTTGGAACGTATACAAACACTATTGATGGTGATGAAATGATTTCTTTATTTTGTATGGATGATATTTAAACCAAATTAAGATCCGCTGAAAATACGTCTTATAGATGATCAAGGTTTAGATAACGTATATGTTGTTTGTAATACATTGATACTCTGTAGGATTAAATCTATCAAATATATTTTTGTATTCTTATGAAGCAGAATTTATTCAAAAACTTGTACGTGAAAAAATAAACCAATCGCCGTGGCTTTCAACTCTACATTCAGGTCAATCGACGACTTATTATCAATTAACAATTGTTATTTCCATACTTACGGCGACTCGATATATCCGAGTGAACTTGAACTAAAAGATACCACAGATTCTGCGACATCTGTTTCATATTTGGATATTTTACTGGAAATGGTCATTAATGGTAACCTGACAACAAAACTGTATGATAAACACGATGACTTCAATTTTCTATAGTCAACTTTCCTTACTTATGTAGCAATATACCTTCATCACCTGCTTGTGGTGTTTTTGTCTCTCAGTTAATTCGATACGCAAGGGCATGCTCTTCGTATGAACAGTTTCTAAGGCGAGGCAAGCTACTTTCAAACAAGTTGATAAAACAGGACTATCAACAGTCTCGTTTGAAGTCATCTTTTTTTATATAATTTATTTATTTATGAAATACAAGCATACACACAACTACATCCACAAAAACTACACACAAGCACCCCAGCTCACACACTCGCCTGCATATTTGAATAACAAACTATATGTACATGCACTTTTTTAATGCTAGGCAGTGGTTACTTGCTAGAAAAAAAAATAATTAAAGTAAGGAAAATGATTAATAGCTGTAAAGTTAATAATACACAAGAGTAAAAAAAAACCATAGGAAACAATAACAAAAACAGAGACGAAAATTATCAGTCTAATATATCTTTCCAAATATCCCATTGTTTTTCAAATTTATGCACTTTGAAACTTTAAATTGCAGCATATCTTTCAACATTAAATTTCACCTTTAAATGACTAAGGAAACCATTCAGTGTTGGCACTTTCTTCACCATTAGACAAGAAAATAAGTATTCCTTCATGGATAGAATAATAAAATTAATAACTTTGTTATGACATGTCAATGGAAGTTCACCAAAAATGATATTTAATACATTGAATCCAACCCTTTCAGAAGTTTTTCTGTAAATATGTAGACTCAGTTCACTCCACAGAGTATTAATTATATCAGAAGAAACAAAAACTTGGACTATGGTTTCTACATTTTTTTTTACAAAACACACAGCTGTCAGAAGACTTAATATTAATTGTTTAAGGTAATATCCAACTGGAAGAATTATATGTAAAATTCTAAACTGTAACCATTGAACAGAAGAATCATTGGTTGTTTTAAAACAAATCTTAAAAACATCAATTACTGAAATATCATCAACACCATATCGGGTTAGTTCTGTCCTCCATTTATTTATAGCAGTTGGGACAACCTCTTTCTCATTCAAATAGTTGTAAATGATTTTAGTACATTTTTCTGATATTAAAACAGGTTGCAAAAAACTGGCATACATGGATAAGGAATTATTTTAACAGAAGTCCTATCAATAGATAATAATTTCAAACATTTCAAAATTGATGTTGTAATGCTATTATATTGCATAATACATATATCCTTGAGGTTATGTATGCGTTTAAATACATCAAAAACTAACAGATTGCAATCCTCATCAAGAAAATCTTTCACTACCTTTACTCCATTTTTATACCAGGATTTATAAAAAAATGTTTTGTTGGCTACTTTTATATTGGAATTATACCATACTGGAACATTTAAATGTTGTCTTTAATGATGGTTGGATGGTTATTAATAGTTTTAATGTAACATGGCCAAGAATAGAGAACATCTTTCCAAAAGACATTGTTTTCTTTATGCAGGCATTCCAATACAAAAGTGTCTCTAAAATCATATACTTTCTGTAAAAAATCATGTCCATTGCATGATGGTAAAAAAAAAAATATCCATCCATGGTTTATATGATTTTGTTAACCTTTTTATCCATGAACATTTTAGGGAAGTAAGTTGTTTATATCAATCAGTTTCATACCCCCTGAAAAATAGTCTTGTGTTATAACTGATCTCTTAACTTTATCTACCTTAGATTTCCACAAAAATTCAAAGATACATTTATATAGGTATTGAATTGTCTCCCTTTTTGGAGTAGGCAGTGAAATAAACAAGTGGTTTAATTTTGGGATAAGCAAATTTTTAATAACAGTAATTCTGCCAATAGGAGTACGAATTCTTCGTTTCCACTGTTAAATAATTTTTGGGATTTGAAGCCCAAAATTAATATCTTTAATTTCATTTACGATCAACTGAAAACTGAATACATAATAGATTAAAGTTGTAGATCCCCAATCCAGCTTCCATTTTGTATGATGATAAACTTCATCAGATAATTTTTTGGAACCAATCTAAATTATTTTTGTCTTACCAGTATTTATCTTTAAACCAGAAAAACTAGAATAGAAATCTATAGTATCTAAAGCTGCAAAAAGAGATTTAGTTGAACCATCAAGGACTAGAGAAGTGTCATCTGCATATTGTGATATGGTGTGTTCTGTGTTATTTATACATACCCTGAAGCGTGCTACTACACCAGTTGCACGGTTCGGTACGCTTTTTGAACAGTACGTTTCGCTTTGTGAACGGTACGGTTCGTTTTGTGAACGGTACGGTTCGCTTCTTGCACGGTACTGTTCGCCTCTTGCACGGTACGCTTTGCTAAAAATAGCTGCACGCTTTGTGAACGGTTTGCGCGCTTTATTAATGAGGTAGGCGTGGCCTGAACGCTCTGATTTTCTCGATATAATTTTGTTTAGTTTTTGCCCGATTGACTTCAGCAAGGTGGTAATTATGACGAGCCTTTTTTCTTTACATGTATTTATATTATATATTACAAATGTATTTCAATCTAGTTAAAATCAGAACTTCCATTCGTTCCCCCGTTTTTTATATGTTGCGTGAAACGTGTACTCATTGAAAACCGGGAAGAGGAGGGTGGTTTTAATTTAAATAGTCTGTTATTATTCGTATTTATTTTAGATAAATGCAATAATTACAATAGATTAAAAGAACTATTTGACTTTAACCCGATATATGTTTGTTAATTCAGCGATCTGGCGATAATTCTAACAAGCATCTGGCGATAATTCTAACAAGCATCTAAAGATTATTATTTCTATACATGAACCTGTATTGAGGTCATTAAATACCTAAATCCATTTGAAATTGAAAATATTAAATTAAAAATACACGCAATTAATGATAAAATAAACAATGAATTTCAGTTTAGAAATCTTGAAATTAACTGTTAAAGTTTTTCGACACGGACTTTTATTCATTTAAATATTGATTCTATGATTTTCTGCGATGTATACACAGATCACACCTACATGTAACCGGCCGTCATCGCTTCTCTTACCTGAAAAAATATCGCGTGTATATTCAAAATATGACTATAAGTTTTTTATGAGCTCACCTGAGCTGAAAGCTCAAGTGAGCTTTTCTGATCAAAATTTGTCCGTTGTCTGTCGGTGTCGGCGTTGGCGTCGGCGTCGTCGTTGTAAACTTTTCACATTTTCATCTTCTTCTCCAGAACCACTTGGCAGATTTCAACCAAACTTGGCACAAAGCATCACTGGGTAAAGGGGATTCAAGTTTGTTCAAATGAAGGGCCACACCCTCTTTAACGGGAGATAATTTAGAATTATTTAAAATTTGTAGGTATTTTTCAAAAATCTTCTCAAAAACTATTAGGCCAGAAATTTTGTAACTTGTATGGAAGCATCCTCAGGTAGTGAAGATTCAAGTTTGTTCAAATCATAGTCCCCGGGAGTAGGGTGGGGCCACAATGGGGGGGGGGTGAATTTTTACAAAGGAATTTACAGAGAAAATCTTTAAAAATCTTCTTCTCAAGAACTATTAGGCCAGAAAAGTTCAAATTTGAGTGGAAGCATCCTCAGATAGTGTAGATTCAAGTTTATTTTTCACATAATATATATAGAAAAAAATCTTTAGGAATCTTCTTCTCAAAAACTATTAGGCCAGAAATGCTCTAATTTGAGCACAGGCATCCTCAGATAGTGTAGATTCAAGTTTATTTATATCATGGTCCCCGGGGGTAGGGTGGTGCCACAATTTGGGATGAATTTTTACATAGGAATATATAGAGAAAATCTTTAAAAATCTTCTTCTCAAAAACTATTAGGCCAAAAAACCTCAAATTGGAGTGGAAGCATCCTCAGATAGTGTAGATTCAATTTTGTTCAAATCATGGTCCCCGGGGGTAGGGTGGGGCCACAATGGGGGGATGAATTTTTACATAGGAATTTATAGAGAAACTCTTTTAAAATCTTCTTCTCAAAAACTATTGGGCCAGAAATGCTCCAATTTGAGCACAGGCATCCTCAGATAGTGTAGATTCAAGTTTGTTTAAATCATGGTCCACAGGGGTAGGGTGGGGCCACAATTGGGGGATGAATTTTTACATAGGAATATATAGAGAAAATCTTTAAAAATCTTCTTCTCAAAAACTATTAGACCAGACAAGCTCAAATTGGAGTGGAAGCATCCTCAGATAGTGTAGATTCAAGTTTGTTCAAATCATGGTCCCCGGGGGGAAGGGTGGGACCACAATGGAGGATGAATTTTTACATAGGAATATATAGAGAAAATCTTTTAAGATCTTCTTCCCAAAAACTATTAGGCCGGAAAAGCTCTCCAATTTGAGCACAGACATCCTCAGATAGTGTAGATTCAAGTTTGTTTAAATAATGGTCCCGGGGGGTTAGGATGGGGCCACCATGGGGGGATGAATTTTTACATAGGAATATATAGGGAAAATCTTTAAAAATCTTCTCCTTAAAAACTATTAGGCCAGAAAAGCTCAAACTTTTGTGGAGGCATCCACAGATAGTGTAGATTCAAGTTTGTTAACATCATGGGGGTAGGGCGGGGCCACAATGGGGGATGAATTTTTACATAGGAATATAAAGAAAATCTTTAAAAATATTCTGTGAAAGTTTTCAGTCCAAAAAGTAGTAACTGGTGTGAAAGCACGGGTTGTGCAGATTAAAGTTTGATCAAACCATGATTCCCTAGAGAAAAGTGGGGCCACAAATTGGGGGGGGGGGGTTATATAGGAATAGGGAAAAATCTTCTTACAGGTACAACAACAAAAGGGGCTATGTATTTACCATAAAAATATGTGGATAAAAATCGGCAGATGTTTTAAATATTTTGAGCAAGATCTACTGTTCTTAGTTGTCAAGATATTTTGATTTTGATACTGTAATGCTAATTTGATCAGATATAAGGCTATTGTTCCTCAGGTGAGCGATGTGGCCCCTGTGCCTCTTGTTCAGTTAAACTATACATGTACATGTACACATTAATTCAATAGCTTTTAAAGGTGATATTAATCATTTTGTTGGACAAGTGTCCGCTCTATACAGTGTGCATGCGATTTAGCTGGCGTTTTACAAATGCTGGCTAACCTGTTTATATTTCGTTTACCTTTTTACTCGCATACATGTACTTATTGTAAACAGGACACGGAAAAATACTCGGCAATCAACAAATGAATGTTAAAAGTAATAAATATATTAAGAATTTATCTAGTAACGAAAAATACGACAGCGATGGAAAGAACTCTGTTATGATCGCCAGTACATGAGTTATAATCATGAAGTCGGAAAGAAATAATTATTTCAAATAGGAGCACTTTTTTAAATAAGGATTTAAGAAAACATAAAGCTAGAAGATTTTCATTCGATAATTTTATTTTATAGCTATGTAGGATGAGCCAAGTAGCACGTGGCTCATGGCGTGATCTGAATGTTAAAAGTAATAGATATATTAAGAATTTATCTAGTAACGAAAAATACGACAGCGATGGAAAGGACTCTGTTATGATCGCCAATACATGAGTTATAATCATAAAGTCGGAAAGAAATAATTATTTCAAATAGGAGCACTTTTTAAAATAAGGATTTAAGAAAACATAAAGCTAAAAGATTTTCATTCGATAATTTTATTTTATAGCTATGTAGGATGAGCCAAGTCGCACGTGGCTCATGGCGTTATCTGTACTGCTATACTTAAACTAATTGATAGGCGAAGCACGTGGAGTCCTGAAATAAAATCCCGTTCAAAAGACCGACTATAAAAACCTAAATGAAACAATTGTTCAGTGATAAAACTTTAATTTAAAATGTAATATGATTAACCCACACACTCTCTCTTTCTCTCTCTCTCTCTCTCTCTCTCTCTCTCTCTCTCTCTCTCTCTCTCTCTCTCTCTCTTGCCTTTTCTTTAAGATAAAAAATCTCTTCCGTGAGATCGAAAATGGGCGTGTTGTACGGTTTGACGAAGAAGTACACAATTTTGTAGTTTTTCTTTTGTCTTGAAAAGGTGTGAAAACCCCCCAGGGCATGTCGTTTTATACCCTGGGTTTGTTAATCACTATACACAGGAAATGATCGCGACTTAATATACACAAGAAAGTCAAGAAAGCATACTGGTAAAACACGTTATGATTCAATGTGCGTTAAAGCAACCAACAACTTTATTTATGTATGATAAGTTTATTACTTGAAGGAAAAACTGATTTGTTGATTCCCGAGACCTGTTCATTTCACAATTTACGACATACACATGTACAAATATTGACAGTTTATGGCGATATACAAAGAAAAGATTAAGTTTAAGAATTTTAAAAGAAATTAGATTAAAACATTTTTGTAACGGTTTTAATAAAAATAACAGCTTTAAATTTTAATATGTGTCATTTAATCCCGTATAACTAAAATCTAACAAAATATTGAACTTATCTGGTCAGCGATAATCTCCGTCCGTATTCATCGAAAGACATTAGTCAATAAGCCGTATATGGAAGTTGCAAGCTTATTGCAAGGTACGGTACGCTTTTTGACCGTTTTAGGGCGGGTCTTGCATAAATTATATTGCACGCTTTTGGCACAGTACGGTTCGTTTTGTGAACAGTACGGTTCGCTTTGTGAATGGTACGTTTCGTTTCTTGCACGGAACGGTACGGTTCGTTTTAGAGGTGTAGTAGCACGTTTCAGTGTCTGTATATATACCCTTTAAATCTTTATCCATTGGATAATATTGTCTCCAAAACCAAAAAACTTTAGAACTTTATATATAAATGACCAAAACATTGAGTCAAAGCCTTTTTCAAAATCTATAAGTACTAAAAGACCTGGAATATTTTTTAATTCAGTGTAAGACATTATATCATATATAAATATAGTGTTTTCCCCTATGTATCTACCCTTTAGAAAACCAGACTGTGTATCTGATATCAGAGTCTAATACTTTCTTACTTCTCATACTTCTAATTCTTAAAACTTATACATCCCGAAATAATTTTATACAATACATTTAAAAGAGTAATTGGTCGCCAATTTTTTAATCACCTTTTGGTAAACATGAAATAACACCAAGTCTTTGTGAGATGGGGAGCTCCTTTTTGAAAAAAAATACAATTAATTGCTCTTACAACAAAATATTTTACATCGTTCCAAAAGAATTAAACAAATTCAGCGGTATATCCATCGCTTCCTGGAGATTTGTTGTTTTTCATATGTTTTAATACAGTTAGCACCTCTGCTTCCACAATGTCTTTATCTAAACTTTTGGCCAATTGCGTTTCTAACTAAGGTGAGTTGTAATCATAGATAATATCCTCCAAATCTAAATCAACTAAATTTGCATCATTGCATGTATATAGATTTTTATAATAATTTTTTACATTGTCTAATATTTATGATTAGTCATATACCATTGAAGTCATCTTTTCGTAAATTCTCTGGTCGATACAACGACATTGTCAGCAAATACAATCTTCTTCTGGGTCACATGCTGACTCACGTTTTTAATACTAATTGTTAGACCATAATTAATCACCTAATTGTCTACGGACTTTTCCGTTTTTTCCGAATTACGACAAAGAGCACACGGCGAGTGTGACCGGTCAGCAGAGGATGCTTACTCCTCCATGGCACCTGATCCTACCTCTATCTTTTTGGAGGTCCATGTTTTCTCTGCTTTGAATTTCTATTTCGTTTATTGGATTCTTGAGATAGTTGACGGTTTGTTATTGTCGTTTTTTTTCCATCTATCCATAGTAATTAAGATTGTGTTTAATAAAATCGATATTTTTCATTGCCGAAAAAATCCACACTATGAACAATTCAAATCATGTCAGATTTTTCATAGAGGCTTTTGTGTTCGCTGCTGGAATAGCCGGATATTCCACCCAGCTGTGCAAAAGGTAAAATATCTTAATTTCTAGCAAAAAAAATGTTATTGGTTTCTTTTAATTTCTAACTTTATTTGCAAAACAAACTTTAGGGGAAAAGTTGCGCCAAAATGTGGCATTCCTGTTCGAGGAATAAATTCGACTCTTTTTCAATCAATGGTAATTGTATATTTTAAAGGATTTTTCCCTGGCCATATATTACCGTTATTGAATTTTATGTTTTATGGTAACGAAGAAAACAGACTAAGATCGAACGGTTCCTTAAAAATGTTCTACGCATACAGATATCTTTTAACAGACATCAATCTTTCTAAAATGAACACAAAAAACCCTAACCTGCAACGCATAGGGAACTAGAGAAACTGTTTTTGAGCGGTAGATTGGTTGCTGTGTACTGTCACGTCAAATAAAGATTCACGGAGTTCGTCGTTTGCGTACGATGCAAAACAGCACATTAAATTTTTGTCCATAATTTTCCTTATCTTATTAGAGTTAGACTTGTATAATCGCTCCTCAATGATACTATGTACAAGGGGTTACATCAGAGCGACCTTTTGATTAACCAATGAAATCATCGCTGTGAAATTCTTAACAAGAAGTTCGGCCATGTGGTTATTTTTTTCAATAACGAACCAAAATACCAAGGGTATCTTGTGTAATTAACAAATAATTGTGTCGATGCTTAGTTTGTGGGGGGGGTGGGTGGGTGTTGTTGTTTTGGTTTGTTTTTTCTATTTTTGTTTTATTTTTTTTGTTTTATGAGATTTTGGCGGTTTTTTTTTTTTTTTTTTGGTTTTATGGGTTGTTTTTTTTTGTTTAATTTGTGGGGATTTTTTTTTTTTTGGTGATTTTTTTTAAATTATTTTCATTGCCTGATTCATGAAAGAATGACCGGTCGGACGGGTTTTATACACAATTTTGGCAGGAAAAACACTTCAATTTGATTATTTAGATGATAAATCATTATGATTGCATTATAGAATGCTATGGAAAAAAACCTTAAGACTTGTTTATAGAAGCTTGAGTCTGATTGGCTAACATTTTTATGTAAAATGTTGCTCTGAGTTGACCCTTCAAATAGATTTTGTTAGATCTTGAATAGCGTATTCTAAAGGAACAAATTAAAAGTATAATTCTAATTACATTGAGTCGGGTTCTTCAATGTTATTAACAGGTTTAAAACTTCTGTCGGATATCACAAACTTCAATGATTTTTTTATTATACATAAGAAGTATTTGTCGAAAACAGGACCTATGACAAATGGAAACATAGATTAACGAATTGAAAAAATACATTGCCTTTCAATTGAGTTGTCCTTTAAAGTGGGACTGAGCCTTTAATTTTCCTTGGCTTTATTATTATTATGGGTATATTGTTCAGGATGAAGTATATTTTTCATTTTTATTATAACTTTAATTTTTTGTTGTCAATTGTATATAGAAAACCTGAAGATTGTTGCTTGGTTTGGTCGAAAAAGGCTTAGAAGATTGTGACAATCAGTTTAATCAGAAATATGTGGCAATCAGTTTAACCATGCATATGCGAATTCCCCTATTGAGTCTTCCTGCTCTTACAATTGTGTTAAATTTTTTAACCACATACCATAAATTCTTCTTTAGAATAGTTCAAGGATATACTGGAAATAAATGCGAAATACCATGCAGATGTCCATCCTACGGGGAATACTGCAAGCAAGAATGTAACTGTGAAGAACAATATTGTAATCACATCACAGGCTGCCAAGGTATATCACCACGGTGGAGCATTGCAATTTAGATTAGAAGAAAATGTACCTCTCTAACCTGCCGCGATCAGTTCGAAAAAGGGAATTCAATATTAATATCCGTCTTGGGTTTATCAAAGTTCAGACATTAAAAATAGAGAAAATATCTTATATTCTAAATTGACAAAAAACGTGCTTGTCCACGAACATTTTTGGACAGCTCTCGTATGTTAGATATATTAATATGTTTAACTTGAAATTTTTATGATGCAAAGTAAACAGAAGTGTAAAATAAGACCTTTGCGTTCCATCCTCTATGGGTTCTTTTATCAGTGAAAAATAATAACACTTAATTCTGTTACATTTGCATCTTTATTTATATATTTTTATCTGCCAATGTAACAAAACTGTATCTTTGTAAATATTTAAGTATTGTCAAATACCATATTAATTTCCATCATATGGTTTTGAGTGCCAGTCAAAATGTGAATGCGGTTAAGAATACTGTAATCACAACATTGGATGTAATGGTAAACGATTTTTTCAAGTTTTGTATAAGTATATTATGCTTTTACGTAGACGTGATTTAGTACTGATAAATTAGTATACAAAAGTAATACATACAGTGACTGACGTGAATTTAGTGTTTGTAAACTCTTAGTTAGCTGGTTGTGAGCTCTATATTTCATTTAAAATTTCATACATGAATTAATATTTTGTTTGACCAGTAGAAATTTCTTAGTTCAGTGTTTTACTATAAAATAATGTTGGGGTGAGGTGGTATTTAAATTAATTCATTTTAATCTGGATCATGACCAAAAAAGGGCATGGTCACGATTTGAGTTGACATTGCATTGTGTTTCATTTAATATTTTTTTATCTGCAATGTTTACAATGCATGTACATGTACTTCACTAGGGTATTTCTATTGTTCCACCAAAATTGTGTATGTCAAATGTCGAGTTACAAGCAAAATACAGTGATTTCATTTCTTTGGAATGTAAACAAGTCTCCTGGCATGCTTTGGTTACATTGGTTCAATATACTACTAAGAGGTCTGGTTTAAGCAGATTTTATCTATTTTTATCTATCAATTTCCTTACGATTACAAATATCCAATTTCTAGTGTCTGTCGCCTTTAGTTTTATTTTAAACCTCATATATTTTTTTAGACCCTGTGTACAAAAAATGGCTTGAGCTACTTTACAGGAATGTGTTAACTATACATATGCATTATAACTGGACGAATGACACTCAAATTTTGGTTCACATTTAGAAATACTTTAATAGAGCACTGTACACACCAGACATTGAAAAATAAATTTTCAGATCAAATCGTTACCGAGCCCTTTGAGCAAACTGAAATAATCAATATAATATAAAATAACGTAAATTTTCTGACGTAGAATCGAGAATATTGCGTATATAATAGGATGATTTATCCAAACAATCATGCAAATCCCAAAATGTGATGTGTGGTCATCTGGGGGATCTCCTATTTCTTTAGCAGTTCACAATTTTTGCTTTCATTTATAATTAAGCTATTAATGTTTTTGTATATTTTCAATCAGAAACACCTGATCAAAATGAAATAAATGATAATATCTAAAAATTGCAGATCCACCAACTGAATCTCACCCAGGTTGAAAAACCAATAATCTGAAAAGCTGGTATGAAGATTTAGTAGACTATTAAATAATTTCAAAAGCTTATGATGGTAAAGACATGGAGTCACTTAGATATCTTTGCGGACAAAATTATATCAATTCCAGGTGGCTAGGAGATAAAAATGTTTTTCAGAAAGCAAACATGTGTCCATTACAGCCTGGAGTCGGACGTGTATATTTCCATGCATGAATATTAATTGCTTCTGAAGGAGAAGAGAGCTGCAAAATTGAGAACACTAGCAGCACATTCTCAGCAGGTTTAGAAAAGAGCATGCAGGCATATTTTAGCCTTAAGATATGCTGTTTACATGTTGTGATAACGTAAATTGGTTATGTAATGTGACGTAAATAAAAAAATCTTGTTTAAAAATTTTGAATTAATTTAAGTCCAAAATCACAAATTAAACAAACATCATTTTAAGAAGAAATCCAAAGTGAGAGTGTAAAATAATTATCAATCCCGCATGTCTTATCTTTGACAACTCCTCCCCTTTTTCTATAAAGGACCAATGAAATAACTTTAAGATGGAGCCACAATCAATTTGGGGAACGCTCAAAGACTTAAATTCTCAGAACAGGATTCAGGAGGGAATTACCATAATAAATTCAAAGACACACCAGTCTAAGATCTGACAAACAATCAGAAAAGGATAGGGAAGAAGAGGGATATGTCAACATGAGAGATAAAAAAATACACTGAATAACAATTGGTATGAGATTGTGTCAACTTGTACATTAATATTATATCTATTTAACCGTTAAGGCTTCATGGATTTAAAAGTTTGAAAAAAAAATTATAATTACCTATTATCCAATTTTAATCATCTTTAGCTTACAATGAGTTAATATCCCACCAGATCGATTCTGTTTTTCACATGCAATACAGGTTGATCTAACGTTCATTGGTTTTCTGATTTAGTAAAAACCTATTTCTGGCCAATACTACCAGCTACCCCTGTATCCCCCATTCCCAATATTCCTAGTCATGGCTTACCCTTAAACTTGCCCTCGGCTAAATTCATCAATTGACAATGATGATTGATATTAATTGATATATTGATTGATTCAATATTGATTGATCAAACAATTCGATTGATTGATTATTTATGGATTGATGATTGAACAATACTATTGCTAATGTGATTGATTTATATTTATTGATTGAAAATAGATTGTTGATGTGACGATTGATTGATTGATTTATTGTACAGCCATATACCTGCTCTCCTATTGGGTGGCAGGTCGGTTGTTAAAATGCACGTTTAATTTTAATAAATAAGCCATTACTAAAAACGCCAGTTGGTGTTTAGCTGTTGTCTTTTATAATGTTCTACCTCTCTCTTAACTCCTTACAAAAATTCTTACCGTAGTGAAGGGGAAACTTTAAAAGTACTGAATCAGATGTGGATACTAAAAAACTCTAAAGAATTATTAGAAGCATTGAGGTCACAAAAACTTACCAAAATCAATAGTATCAAAACGTACGATTTTTCAACGCTTTATACAACCATTCCCCATGACAAATTATTATCTAGGCTTTTTGATATCCCCGACAGTTGTTTCTCCAATAAAAACGGAAGTTGTAAAAATGCTTACCTTGTCATTGGAAATTTAAAAAAATATTTTTTTTTAAAACCATTCTGATTGCACTCACAAGTACTCTGAAGTTGACATTAAAAAGATGCTTGAGTTTCTAATAGACAACATCTATGTAGTTTTCAAGTCTTCCAACAATCTGTTGGAATTTTCATGGGTACCAATTGTGCCCCATTGTTAGCAGACCTATTTTTGTATTCTTATGAAGCAGAATTTATTTAAAAAAACTTAAACGTGAAAAAATTAAATCACTCGTTGTGGCCTTCAACTCAGCATTCATGTATATCGACGACGTATTATCAATTAACAGTTGTTATTTTCATACTTACGTCGACTCGATATATCCGAGTGAACTTGAAATAAAAGATACCACATAGTCTCTACTACTAGGCACCTGATTCTGCCTCTGAGGTTTTCCACAGGTCCGTGATTGCTCTGCACTGGATAATTGATTGAATACCGAATTGTCCACGGATTTTTCTCCGTTTTTCCCGATCATGATAATTCCCCCAAATGACATTTTCCCGATAATAACATTTTTACCGATATGACATTGGGCGCACCACGGGTGTGACCGGTCAGCAGAGGATACTTACTCCTCCTAGGCACCTAATCCTTCCTATATCTTTTTGGAGGTATGTGTTGCTCTGCTTTGAATGTGTTTGTCGTTTTATGGATTTTTGAGATGGTTAACGGTTTGTTATTGTCATTTATTCATTATATACAAGATTCAAGGGCAACAACATAACACAACATGGAAAAATATTAGAACCAATAGCCTAAGAAATCTTTGAAAAAAAATGATTTAGAAGTTAAAAATTGATGGCACAATTGATGATGATATGCTTTTAGAAATAAAATGTACAGTGAAATTAATTGATGAATTTTTAAGAAACAAAGGCTATAACATTTTTAAAGAAAATGATACTATTGATGTTAATTAATCAGGCAAAATATATATTATACATGAATTCAAATGCACATTTTTTTTAACAAAAAGATTTATGTGCAAATATTTTACATGTTTTGCAAAAAATTAGGATTCAGTGTGCATTGATATAAATGGGGATTCAGTGTGCATTGATGTACAATGTAACAAAACCTTTGTTTTAAATATTTTACCAAGAAAATATTGTTGAAATAATGCTGTTCAAAATTCTGTAATATTTCATTCTACAAATTACCCTTTCAAAATGAATGCGCACTGATCCTATTCTACGACATTCGACTTCTTTCTCACTAAGCAGCTTTCTACCTTGCAAAAATAAAGAAGCCAAACATGTAAATTGAATACCTCTTCACCTATTGTGAATCCCCTGTCATCCATAACTTCATCATTTGGATTAAAAAAAATTGTAAAACCCTGGCTTTTGGTGATAAACCTATCATTTGCTCTGCCACCAAAACACTTTAACAAAAACATGATCTAACCATTTGGTGGAATACAAACAAGGAATTTTTATTTATTGTTTAAATGCTATAGATTGCAGTCCTGACTTTCATAGACAATGTCCTCTGAAGGTTTTTTCTGTACAATATATGATGCATGTGGTGTTGGGATATGGGTTTCTAAATGAAGTTAGTAGAGATCTTTGAACAGTGTCCATTGTCAACCACATTATTAAATCTTACAATTGAACAGCTAAGATATTTATCAATGAATTCAAAATTCAGCTAGAAGACTGATAAGAAATTCAGAATCGCTTCCCTTAGGCCGTAGAACTGTAATACTAAACGTTATCGAACTATTGTTAACAAAATTTGTTCATCAATTGTTAACAAATAACGTAAATCTTTGCCAGTCACCTTCATCATATCTATTGTAAGTGACAATCCAGTTAAAAAAAACACTGAAACTTTCTGTCAAAATTTTGAAAGATAAATGTTCAAGGGTTGTTTGAGTTCCTTTAGTATTTGTTGTTAATTATAGACTATATAAGTGATCATGCAATGAATCTATTGTCTGAGTTGATGCATCTGACTTTGGCCGGTAGGCGATACAAGACACTCAATACTGATGAACAATAGCAGGTGGTGTCTGGGTAGAAGCTGTTGCTGCTGAGGGAGTGTTGATTTCCATGTTTATGCTTCACCTCCTCCTTTCTTTATCCTGCTCCTACTTATCCTCCTGATTAGACAGGTTCCTTACCCTTTTTTTCTTCCTTGCTTTATCTATTTAAAAGTAATACATTGTAATCTATCATACATTCCAGACCACATGTTGTGTTTTGCATACCCGAGGATGATCCGGAAATCACAGTTAACTTGAATCAAGTCCTATACATTTTACGGTACTAGCAACTTTATTTTTACAAGATAAACGATCGGATATGATTCACGGACAATAAGATAAGATTAACGCACGATTGAACAGTATACAAGAACGATACGATAGGATTGATAAACGTTAGGAAAGGGAAAACGATGTTCATAATAAACAAATAATCGCGTGAAACGATCTTCCCGATTTACCTGATAATGGCAGAATTTGAGAAAGAACTTGTACAAATCAATATATACATGGAATGTCTTGTTATTAACAAATGCTGAGTTGTTAATCAACCCTGCATTATTTATAGAATGTTTTAAAATGAACAGTTAAAATTTTTTAACAAAAATTATGATGTTAAATTATCAATAAATTATCTGTTTTGTTAACGTTGTTTTCACAACCGACTATAGTCTGTCCCAAGGTATTTATGCTGCACATTTGGAAGATTTTTAATGAATTTAGAAATACATACCTGTGAAAAACTGCAAAAAAAAATATTTTGAGAATAGTATACAAACACTTATACTTCCACTCGAAATTTCACAGGAACTGAACGAATTTCGGTGAAGTCTCGTGAACTTTTATTCGAGAACCTCTGGATTTATTACATACTTAGCAACGATAAAGAGAACATTCCGAACACATTAGCAGGGGTGTAAAGCGGACTCGTAAGAAATCTTATTGCGATTTTCTTCATAAATAAAGAACACCGTAGAGTTATTTAAGGAGATTGGCACCTGGAATAATAGTAATGTCAATCATCAGGAAACCACTTGGATATAAAGATGGGGACCTAAAATGGTCATTTATTTTATTGGAAATATAGGGCCCCAAACAGAAATGATAATTTTCCTGAAATTTTTGCTAAAATTTTACATAGAAATTGATAATTTGAAGCAATCAATCAAATATTAATAGTTTGAACTATTATGAAGTTGTGATTTTAATGCGGTATGAAGATTTACACATGTAGTGACTATAAAAGTAAAATCTAATTCAAAGTTTAAAAATTCTTGCTATGCTTGTGGCTTCAAAGGCCATTACACAATGAACACAACAACAGATGTTACAAAATTTTGGAGCAATCAAATTATAACTTATATAAATTATAACAAAAATTTGAGATATAGCAAGAAATAAGCTAATTTTGAGCAAAATTGGAGTTAATGTTTTCTTAACTTCTATGAAATATAAGCTAAATATGCCAAAATATATCGATAGAAATATCAAAATATGGTTTAAATGTGTTTTAGAACATAATGGATATATCGTACATGTAATACACAAACTAGTCTGAAGTTTGGTCTGCGCTGAAAATTAGGAAGCTAAAGTAACAGTACTCTAAAACTAGTGAGTTATGAAAATTGTTCATTTCCTTCTTGAAAACCTTCAGCCACAACATATAGTCCCTTACTTAACACTGTAAAATTGTCAGTTTTAAAAAACAATTGTATTCAATATAGTTTATGTGGCATTGTAAAATATAAATATACTCTAGAAATATAATATGTGATGCAGAATCTTCAGACTAGAGGCGACCCAAAATGGCTACCCAAAACCTAAGGAGCGAACCTCTTTAAACTATTGTAAGTAATGAAATTAATATCATCGTCATTTACAAAAATAAATGGCCTATCAAGGTAACCTGTTCACTTCATTTTTCTTTTCACATTTTCTGTATATATTATCTGAATTTGAGTATATCAAATATGCATCTTAAAAATTCATGTATCTTCAATGAAATGTACATGTATAATGGAAATTACTCGTTATAAGAATGATAAGATATGTTCACAATTTTTCAGCGGGATCTTAAAATCACTTCGTTACATCCTTTTATTCGTTATCCGTAGACACACCAAATCTACTCAAAGAAACCGTTAGCGATATTTTAAAAAGGTAAGCTCATTTTTATAAAACATTGAATTTTTATTGGATTTATTTACACTATTCAAGGAAGCTTGAAAATAATTTAACAAATTAAAGCAATATAGCTCTTTAATAAAATATTATAAAAAACATATTTTCTATGTTTCAATTATGGACCCTTAGCCCCTTTTAAGGTTCCAGTATTGATTTTGGGTCACGGTTCTGACAATTTAGAATTCTAATATTTGAGGATGTTTGCATAGTTAAATCGCTTTTGGCAATGAAGTTCTAATTTAAAAGAAGTTTTTTTTTTAACTTCATGTATCTTTGTGTTAAGCTGTGAACTCCTCTTGGGGCCCCAGTATTAATATTAGAATCTACAATGTATGAGGATGATTGCATAATAATATCTCAAAAAGTAGAATTGTAGTTCTTGAGAAGAATATTTTTATACATATTTCCTTTATACTCCTTTGAACTTTGAACCTTTACTGAGATAGCAATGTTGACCCGGGGGTCAATATCTTTCAGAATTAGAAATATCACTATATGTACAAGATGTGGTGTAAATTTTAGCATTTTTGGTGCAGTGGTTTTTAGAAGAAGATTGTTTTAACACACGCACTTATTTTTTACGGTTTTCTAATCACCTCTTTTTTAAAGGGGTTTCGCATTTTTATTTTAACAATTTCGAGTTCCCTTCCCGAAAGGATGATTTATACATGTACCAAGTTTGATTAAATTAGGCCAACTGGTTCTAGAGAAGAAGTCAAAATGTAAAAAGTTTACAGAAAAACGGGCGGACAGAACGGACAAACATCTCCATTACATTCGCACCAAACTTTACTCTGTCCCTTTGAAAGTGTTAAACAATCTTCTTCAAATAGTCAAGGAAAAGCCGCTTTTTGATTTTTATACACCGGAATACAGGCTAGGATCCATGATTATGGATATTGCTTATCATCGGCTTTTTAAACCTACACAAACAGAAAATACTGCTCATGCACCACGTTATCTTTTCAAATTACAGTATGACAACAAGGGAATCGATGCCGTTAATATAAGCAATATTCTTAATCACAAAAAAGTTCAGTCCTGCATTCCGCCATATTTCAAGAAAAAGTCAACCCCTTGTATTTCCTACAGTTATACTTTAACCATTGCTTCCAAACTCTTCACTTACAAACAAACTCTACAAGACCTTAATATCGAACATCTGAAAGATAATCCTCTAACGTGATCATGTTCTTCTTCACCCGACAACTATAGTCCTGCCGGACACGTCCATTACTGGTGATGTTAATTTAGTTAACACCGAAGACCTATAATCACTTATTATGAAAGGACCAAAATTTAGGGAGCCTAGATCCTTTACATGACGTCGTAATTTTATTTTAATGAAGATTACGCCAAGCGATGGGCAAAATCTAAAATATTATTTTGTTAAAAACCATTCTGATTGCACACACAAGTACTCTGAAGTTGACATTAAAAAGATGCTTGAGTTTCTGATAGACAACATCTATGTAGTTTTTGGAAATCAAGTCTTCCAACAGTCTGTTGGAATTTGCATGGGTACCAATTGTGCCCCATTGTTGGCAGACCTTCTTTTGTATTCTTATGAAGCAGAATTTATTCAAAAACTTGTACGTGAAAAAAATAAATCACTCGCTGTGGCCTTCAACGCAACATTCAGGTATATCGACGACGTATTATCAATTAACAGTTGTTATTTCCATATTTACGTCGACTCGATATATCCGAGTGAACTTGAAATAAAAGATACCACAGAGTCTGCGTCATCTGTTTCATATTTGGAAATTTTACTGGAAATGGACATTGATGGTAACCTAACAACAAAACTTTCTGATAAACGCGATGACTTCATTTTTTCTATAGTCAACTTTCCTTACTTATGTAGCAATATACCTTAATCACCTGCATATAGTGTTTTTGTCTCTCAGTTAATTTGATACGCAACGGCATGCTCTTCGTATAAACAATTTCTAAGGCGAGGCAAGCTACTGACAAACAAGTTGATAAAACAGGACTATATACAGTCTCGTTTGAAGTCATCTTTTCGTAAGTTCTATGGTCGATACAACGACCTTGTCATCAAATACAATCTTCCACTTGGTCGCGTGCTGACTCACGTTTTTCATACTAATTGTTATACCATAATTAATCACCTAATTGTCTACGGACTTTTCCGGGTTTTGTTCCCGATTACGACAAAGGGCACATGGCGGTTGTGACCGGTCAGCAGAGGATGCTCACTCCTCCATGGGACCTGATCCTACCTCTGTCCGTGTTGCTCTGCGTTGAATTTGTATTAGGTTTTATGGATTTTTGGGATGGTTGACGGTTTGTTATTGTAATTTTTTTTATTAAGAAAGAAAAGACATTCGGCACGCGGGGACTGAACCTGGGTCGCCTGGGCAAATGTCCATGACTCTAACGAATGAGCCATGCGGACTCTCGCTTCCGGACTTTGAAGCCAAAAATCTCAAAATTCGTGGATCGATTTGAAAAAAAATGTCATGGTCTGTATTAACTTTAGCGTCTCTATCGAATTAAACAAAAATATTTAAAAACAGAAAAAATGAAAAAATGTTTTTTTTGTTTCCTTCTGGTGACGAACGGAAGTGACAGCGGACGTTCTGATACATGTATGCAAAGCGCACTGCAGATGAAGACGCTCTACCGTCACTGAAAATTTAAAGTTCTATCTTTTTGATACTTTTTGAGAAAAATCGTGAACAAGCTTAACCATCATCTTAAAAATCTTTCATATCTCGGGACCAGAAGTGACGATAAAAATATGACAAGTATAAATTTTTTTTTACAAATTTTGTCATAAATAAGATCTGATATTTTAATTGAAATCGACCGAAGCGTTTTTTTAGAAAATGCGACATAAAAAAAAATAAAAAACAGAGGGAAATGCAAAGCAAAAACAAAAAGGTCTTCCGTTGGAAACGGAAGACCTAAACTGCACGCCTTTCGTTGCGAGCAATTCAACGAGAGGTCTTCTGTTTTAATGTACTTTAGTTCTTCTTTTCTATAATTTCTTAACACTTCTTCAAATGCCATTTGAATGGGCATGGTCACGATTTAGGTCAAAAATTATTTCTTCGATCTTTATATTACAATGCATAAGTTAGGCATTTCTAATAGGAAACCAAAATTTTAATATTATTTGCTGAGTTTTAAGCGAGTTACAGAGCTTACAGTTCTTTGCTATGTAAACAAAGCTTTTGTTTACATTTTGATTTTTTTAAATGAAAATTTTAGTTTTAGAATCTAAAATGAATGTGTTAAACGTTAGGAACTCTTTATTTATGCTTAAAATAAATAAGAAGATAGACAAAAATCTGCTTGAAAAAGATTATTTGACTGGTATATTGAACCCATGTAAACAAAAACAGGGCACGAGCCTAGTTTACATGACAATGAGTTGTTAGCTTTGTGTCTTGCTCATAACTCTACAGCTGACCCTCAAACTCCACTTGATCATTGGAAATAAATTCCTAAAGCAATGCAAATAGTAAAAATTGTAAAATTGAATTTGACAAAAATCGTGACCATGTCCCTTTAATCCTTTATAAGGATTTCATTAGATATACATGTATATTTATATTTGAAAACACTCTCGCCTTTGGAACCCAAAACCTCAAGAATGCGTGGATCGATTTTAAAACAAATTACATACTTTGCATTCATTAATTAAAAGTGTCTTTATCAGCTGTCAAAAAATTATGGAAAAAGGTTTTTTTTAAAAAAGAGGATTTTTGTTACCATCCGCTGCCGACCGGAAGTGACGGCAGACGTTTTGATGTGCAAAGGGCACTGCGGCTAAAGTCTATCACTGAATATTTGGAAGTTTTCTCTGCAATTCCTTTTAAGAAAAATCGTTAACGAGCAAAAACGTAAGATCTTAAATATCTCTGGACCGACAGTGACAACCAAAATATTAATCTATAAATTCCTTAAGAATTTTGTGTCGAGTAAGATCTAAAAGTTTCATCATGATCGTCTGAAGTGTTTTTGAGAAAACGTTACAGAAATAAAAGATAATAGGGGAACAGAAGATGGGACAACCCTTTTTATATCAAAAAAGGGTCATTCGATTTTAAACAAATTTTGTAAGAACATTATTTTGAACATCTTTACTTCTACATAGCTTATAAATCGATTTCTCCTTTTTGAGCTGAAAAATATTAACGTTTTGGACCTCTGACCTCTTGAAATGTCCTATTAAGTACATGTAAGTATGTGAAAAGTATATATAGTACTGTATATTTGTACAATTTTAAAATTAACAAAAAATGTAATATATATGGAAATATTCGTCAGTAAAGAGCTAAACCTGAAAAAATGTAGACGCCAAAAATGAAATGAAAACTCTTTTGATTTTTATACAAGTGTTAAGAAATTATTTTGTGTTCTTGAAATATATTGAAAAGAACATTTCAGGGTCTGGTCCTTAATATTCTTACTGGCGCATGCATTGTAATGAGGATTGTTAAGAAAAATTCTGACATTTTACTTTCAATAATGTTTTTCAAAATATTTCTTTATTAAAAATAAGAAAGAAAATTAGAAAAACCTCTAAAAATTGTTTACTACGTAACATATCGGATAGGTTTCATTACAAACGTGTATACATATTGCTTCTGTAACATACAACAAAACAATCTTAAATTATTTAATTATGGTTGTAACGCGCTTCCTGATAGGCTAAAGAATATTTTATATCGTATAAAGAATGTTGCCTTTGTCATAGAAAACTCCCGTGAAAAACGTATCAGTCCGCCTGAGTTACGTTTAAATTTTGAACAATTTTATTTTATTTAAAGGCCAAAAGGCCGTTTTTATTTAAAATTAAATAACAAGGAATAAATTCCCAAGCAACGAAATTCATAATTTGTGGTTTATAAAGTTAAATCTGCCCTAGTCCTTTTCATGTTTGTATAGATTAGGTAGCTATTGAATTCATTTTTTTTTTTGGCAGAGAGACATGAATGAAAGACGTTTAGGTTCTCTTTTCCCTTTATTTTAAGGGTCAGCCCCCATTTGCTTGACGTCAAATTGTCTATATAATTTGTTTTGTTCTACTTAAATTAAGAAAATATTTTCCATTTCAACGATTAGCAAAGAAAACTTCAACAAGTCATGACTCTTTTTATTTCATTTTTCGACCCTTATCCACGCTGTCCCTGTTATATACACGCACCAAACAGATGACAAATCTACAATATTTTAAAAATCATTCCTATAAATTTGAATTCAATGCCTTCAATTGTTAAAATGAATATCCTCGGACAAACCGACCTCATAAAAACGGTAAAACCCTAATAAAAAGAAACAATAAACGGGTCTTTCGTCTATACACGGTAGATCCTAAAATCATTATGATTTTAATGGTATATATAATAGATATACGGATGTTAGACACGCCGTTACTTGAACACTAGTCTATACCAAGTGCCAATTGTATAACACATTTTGTCGCCATACTTCATGCGTTTCCAAAACAAATAAATACTCGACTGTATTTCTTTCTTAAACTCTGATTTAAAAGGCTCGATCATTTGCACGACGATTTTAAAGCATGCACTGCGTTTTCCTTAAGATTTGAATTAATCAAAATGGCAACAAAGAGGTAATTGTGATATGTTTGTTTTTTAACTGAGAAACCTAAATTTATGTGATATAAAATAGTTAATTTCTTAAGAAAAGATTGGAAACATTAACAATTGTCCATTGCGACTTGCAATTGTTTTTATAGCGGTATTGTTATGATGCATAGTTAGACACTCTCAGCCATTTATTTTTTCTGTTGTTAATTTCAAAACTTGTGATATTACTATATAAACATGTAAAATAATAATATTTTATTTTTTTTTATGTAGAGATGATTCTGTGGACAAAATATATTTCAAACTTAAAGACACCCTCATAAATGGATACGTTGGCGAAAATCCCAGAGCTCGCAGCTATATAACATGGAAGCTTACCATCCCTCCTTATATTGAAAAAAAAATTCTACCAGAAAACACTGTGAGAGATGATTTTGATATTCTTGAAGCGGAAGGTGTTGTCTCTATTGACAATTTTGACAGACTAAAGGAAATATTTCGGGAAATACACGCTGAAGCAGTCAGAGAAATAGATAAAGCATCCGAAAAAATCCAGGAAGCGAACGCGAGGCAGTCAACTGCTGAAAGTAGGTTCAATTAAATTACGTATTGTTATGTAACAGTATTTTTAGATACAATACAAGACACTAACTTTTTTTTCGGTAAGTCTCCAAAATGCTTAAAAAATTGGTTTGTGCCAACTCAATTACAATATTATACAGATAATGATACATGTACATTTGTATATATATTATTCTTTATACATGGAATTAAATATTTAAGCACAGCAATTAATAAATCTTAAACAAAAAATAATTTGGTTTGCATTAATTTTAGATTAAACTTTTAAAAACTTTTTAAAAATTAATACATTGTACACTGCTCGGTAACATTGCTAATTAGTTGTTTGATATTTAAGGTTATAGTGTTTATGCTGCTGAAATACTCATAAAAGTACCTAATGAAAGTCAAGACCTTCAAAAAAACTTAGCTAGAGTACTTTGTGAATTCAACACCGTGCTGGATGCTGCTTTTTCAGACCTGTCGATAGAAACGACGTCAAAATTCTTAAAGAAAAGGAAACAGATGAAAATTATGAAGAACTCACTAGAAAACTAAAAGAAATTCGAAAGTCCTTAACCGAAATTGCCTATTCAACAATGGGAGACGATGGTTCTAAAAATATTCTTTTGGAATTCTTTTCATTGATTGATATTATGAAAACATATCACCAAGTAAGAAAATGCATAGTCCCAGAGAATGATTTATCGTTAGTTCTTGAATTTGACACACTTTTGCAATGCGAAAAAGTGATTAATGACCAAGGTATGAATTCACTTAGAGTAATGGTAAAGCGCGTTTTTGATGGCATGTTTTTACATCTTACTACAAGAGGTAACAGTGTACGCGTTACGTTGGGCCTCACAAACCAGTGAAATTTTAGTTTTGCCTCTCGATATCAATGGATAATCAAGACAATTGAAGGAGTTTGAAAAAATGATTTGAGTTTTTTTTTTTGTTACAGTTTTGATCGAAAGATTTTGCTTTATATACACACCTCTGTCATAGCCATTTTTTCAGCCGTCGATTGATAATCTTTTAAACCATTGATGTTTGTCTACTTATATTGTGCCGTAATTTCCTCTGATGGTGTCTATGATTTCCTATATCCCTTAAAATTTCCGATCGTTAATGGATTGAGGTAAGCCCGGTCTTGACAAGTTTTCATGCGGTCAACATTTCGGTTTACTGACACCAAAGATTTGTCGACGGTTTTATTATGTCTTATACCCTTTATCTATGTAAATCAACTTTTATAACGATTGATTTGTTTCGTTGTGAAGAAATGACTATGTGCGGAATAAAGTGTGTTTATGCTCCAAAATTCTGTTATGAATAGAGCTGTAGAAAGAAGGTGTTGCAGTTCCTATGCTATTTTCCCCTAAAAGTGTAGCAGATAAAATTGAAAAATCAAAATTACAAAGTTCGATGTAAATCTTTTTTACATGCAACGTTGTACATAAAGTAGTGTGGAAGTTTATCTGGAAAGTTTGTACTAATTTTTATAAGACCATGAAATCAATTTAAAAATAGTTACTTAGACAAATGTGGCAGATTTCAGGCTTTTTAAAAGGGGAATCCTCATTGTTGTGAAAAACTGCCTCCTTGAAACAAAATTGAATATGATGTTAACGTCAAGAGTCAGAAAATTTCTTGAAAACTGCCATTTCCGATTTTTGTTTCAAAGAGGCATATTTCCAAATCAAACTTTTTGGGAAAAAAACATAAATTCCTTTTTAAATCTGAGAACACTATGTTAAATTTTCTCTATGACGTCATTGCTGAATTAGTCGAGTGGTTACGCAGATAAAATAGGTTCTGACCGAGTCAGACTTATTTGATTGGGTTCGATTCCCAGAACAGTTGGATTTTTTTATATATATTTTTGTAAATCACACGAAAAAGTAATGCATAAACACATGTGGATAATTTTAAAAATGACATAATGAAGTTGTTTAAACCCTTGTCAATGTAATATTAAGCATGCATGCTTAATTTTTTTCATCATTACTTACTGAATTATAAACTTGAATTATAAACATTTCTTCTCAACAACAGTTTTCAAAACAAATGTACACATTTATGTAAAAAGATTGTTTCTTTAGAAAATAACCGGGTATGCCGTTTTCAAAGATACATGTGCAAGGTGTTTAAAGCCAAAAAAAATCATTAATAAAGTATGAATCAGTGATGAATCAATAGGTAGAAGTGCGGAGTAATTTGTTACATCTATTTATCTAGTATAATTACAACTCTGAGGGGTTTGAAGAGCAAGCATCAGATTTATTAATGTAGCTCCAAAGAATGATGTTTTAAACACGCTGGACAGTAGAAATCAAATTGATATGTGTTATAAACATCAAAATACAGAATATATACTCATCTTCCTAACTATTTTTATGAAATGTTTATGAAGATCAAATGGTGGTTGCCGTGTTAGATAAAAATGCGCGGAAATTGTTTGTGTATTTTGGCTACATACGGAACACACTCTCTATGTAAATATAGTCGTCTACGTAATGTGTCTTAGTTTAGATATGACTCTTCAAGCGTCACGGGTATTTAAAGGGTCCTTTTTACATAAGGTAAAAGTCCCGCTTTTCTGCAAAACCCTTTTTGCTTAAATAAGGATTACCCTAATATATCTAGTTCAAGTTAATAAAGATAAATCGTTTAATCGATGTCCTAATAGAAATATGATATATTAATAATGAGCTGATTTCACAAAAATACGTATTTTAGCCAGAATTGGGGTATTTCCTTCAACTTTTGAAAAGGAAACATAGAACTTGCTCCAATACCATTTTTAAGATGAAATGCAAAATAGTTTTTACAAGTATAGCATATGTAAAAATGGGTTAGGAGCAATATTTCCCTATGTATCTCCTACTCTTGAATGTGAAGAAAAACTGGTGAATTTTTCATGCTTTTGAGTATTTGCGGAAAACGGTCTATTAAGGTGACGTCATAGAAGCACGAGGAATGACCGATGTTGTAAAATGTTTAGATTTATATGACTAGCATCTATATAAAATTATGGGTTTATTTTTCAAATTTGTAAAAAAAAAATTGGGCAGAAATTAAACCTTATCGAATATGGTTGTTTCTTGAGGTATCCCTTAGTTTAAATTCTTACCTATATAAAGAAATTTTAAACGAAAATTAATAAATCATGCAGAAAAACCATTTATCAAAAAAATGTTTCCCCTTCCTTAGTATGACATAATTACAGCATATAGTTTTGTAATAAAGGCTTAGTACATGTATATACTTTATATGTCACAATATCTAGAATTAATCCCGACTAAATATTTGGTATACCAACAAACAACAATGATATATTAACCTGTTCGAACGATTTTATCTGGTAGGTTTTAAATAGTATCCCTTAATCTCTACTGAGTATCTCATGTGCACGACTAAGTATTTAAAATTTTAACAGTCAGGAATACGCTTTCCGAAAATTGATTAACATCTTTACCTTTCCTTAATCATAAAAGGTAGCCAGCACATTCTTTAAAAACAGACTCCAAATGCTGATTAAAGGTAATATTAAGGGAACGTAAACAGAGTTAAGATCGCTGCTATGTCTTAAAAAATTGTAAAGACAATCTTAAGGCAACATTTCATTCACATTTAAGTAACTTCCTTCTTTTTCAATGTCAACTTTTTGAAGTTGTCTTAAGCTTCTTTTGTTCAGAATATTACTGTCTTTAGTCAATATCTAGTTTGTATATATGTATATATTCAGTGTCAGTTCCAAGGTTAATCAGGTTGAACACGCAATATATTTAATTAGTAATAGAAAACAAAAGCCATGAGTAGACACACAAATCTATCAATTTTAACTAAAGATATTGGTTAAACATAATATTATTAATGTTTTGGTTTGTTGTTTTTTTTACATCTGTTAAACAGGTTTACATGTAACGTCATGTCTAAAAATAAATAATTGAACAAAAAAAATGAGGAACGTAATGTAATTATATACTTCATTTTTTAATTAAATTATTGACCACTAGGTCTTTCTTTCTGTTTAATGATAAACTATGTCTATAGATAAAACCAAAGACGTTGAGTAAAGTGAATGCATGTTCTGTGGCAAATTCTGAAAAGAGCGATTCTAGTGCAGAAAAAAGTATTCATTTTGAATTTGGTTGAATTTCTGCGTAATTTTTCTAAGAAGATTATCTCTCAACATACTGAAATGGTTTTAAAAATAATAAACATAATAAATGAGGTATTAAAAAATCATGTTCTCGATCTAAGAAAAACGAACCAAAAAATATCTTAAAATTGTGGCCCCTAGTGTATCAGTTACAATAATATCCCCTATATATCCGCTATGTGTGTGTGTGTGTGTGTGTGTGTGTGTGTGTGTGTGTGTGTGTTAATTAAATGCTGGTTGTAGAACTAATTTTGATTCGCTAAACAAATAGATATATAGTGTATATTTTCTCTTACGTTTGCATTGAAAATCTGTAACGTTCAGTTTTCAATAACACACCAAACCTTATCACGCAGTATGAGGACAAGTAAACGTCATCAAGCGTTTTAAATATATTTGTTATTGTTAAAATTTAACGAAACGTTTAACTTACATAATCAATTTGATATGTACTTATGAAAACTAATCATTAAATCATATCTATATGTTAGTAATTTAGAGTTTTCTCGACAAAGTTTCTGGCACTTTAGTTCTAGCCGCGAAAGCGAAATAAAGAACATGTTTAATGACTGTTCCCTCGTTAATTTTTATCGGCATCCAAAAATAAGCATTCGATGCATAAAATTTAGATTTGTGCAAATTTAATAGTTGCAGAAAAAAACCCAGATTCTGCAAAAAAAAATATATTATCATTAGGCAATGATTAATATTTTAAATGTTAAAATCCAGTATGTTCACAAAGAGTAAATTTTATATCTAAGCCATTTAGTCTTTTGCAAAGTTACATGACTATTCCTTCATTAAAAAACAAATGCGCTTCGGCGATTAGATGAAAATAAAAATGTAGATAATCGACCTTTTTTTATTGAATTAACCAAGCTAACAGAGCAAAGCGCGTTTTTTTTTTAAGTTTCATTTTGATTTTGAATTTATAATCAATACAAGATATATTACTCATGTGGATTTCATTTACAGCGAATAAATTTGAGTTGCCATATTCATATTTTGTAACTTAATGAAAATAAGGTGTTTTGCTTTTTGTGCATTTTACAGCCAAATCGTCGATGAAATTTACAGAAAATTAAAGGATATTCTAATTAACGGATATGTTAGACACAATAGACGATCAGAGAGTTATGTCAAATGGAAAATATACTTCACTAAATTCTGCAACTTTCCATTTCAAGCTGATAATACCGTATTCGATAACTTTCAATTCATGGAACAGCAAGGCTATCTCAGCAAGTTTAAACTTGAAAACCTTGAGAACATTTTTTTCCATATTGACAAAAGGGCTGTTGATGAAATCAAGCTTGCATCAAAGAAAATAAAATATATCTCATTAGGCCAAACTGAATATGACGGTAAATATCATAACGTTGGTGAAACATATTTCTAATAAGACATTTTATAGAAATATCTTAAGTTTATAAAAACAATAAGCTGCTCCTTAAATTAAATAAATTGGTTTTATCGAACTGGATTTGTAATGTAACTTACGCAAAATGTACAATATAAAGATATGGTTATTCCAAAACAAAACAAAAATATTGTTACTAGAACACAAAAAACCCCACGTTTATTTATTTAAAAGTTTAAATTTATTTTTGGTTTTGTTTCTTCAGTCGGCAATAATTACGCTGTTGAGATATTGATGAAATTCCGAGGAGGATGTTCATCTCTAGAAAAGATTTTAGCGGGCATTTTTTGTAGTTTCCTGAATAAACTTGATGATTCATTTTTGTGTGATATCGAGAACAAAACTTTGGATTCGGTCTTACGTCCAAAAGGAATAGCTTTGGGATTGTTGAAAGGAAGTGGAAATCAGTCAAACGTACGAAAATTGCATCTGTCGTAACTGATACAAATAAAATTCTAAAAGAATTCATTTCACCCTACAACAAAGATTACGTCAAGTCATCCATACTCATTCTACGGTATTTGTTGATTTCAGAAAAAATGGAAGAGGGTTATAACGTCAAACGGTTGAAATTTGATTGGAAAAATCATATTGTCATCTTTGTTGATTTTTACACTGCCTGGGATTTCCAAATGTGTCTTCAAAGTTCCTCATTGAGAGATGACATTAGAGACACATTTGATCATATTTTTTATTATTACAATGATGTCCCCCTCAATACACCAGTCATTGAAATTAGACAAATGAAAACCAGATGATGGTAATTATATCTTATAATATTAATATTAACTATTTCTACTTTTTTTGTCTTTGAAAAGTCAGATATTTCGTCTACAAATAATAGCAATTAAAGGCTGTAAATATTAAAAAATAACTCCAATCACACATTGCTCTCGGTGTATTCTATCATTTAAACTAAGGATGTCAACGAGTACTCAATTACTCGAAAATTTCTTAGTCGATTAATCGTATAAAAGTACACCAAGATGGAAACTTTTTATTTTTTTCTTTACGGACCAATTATTGCTAGGAATGAAATTATATGCTTTATTTTCTAGGCATTTAAAATTTAATTCATATGTTACAGTCTGTCAATCGGTGCCCCTGGTGTATTTTTTGAGCGGCTAATATATTAGTCTGATCAATAATTTTTTTTCAATAAAAGTACATAAGCAAACATGTACATGAAATCGAAAACACTTATTGTATGTTTATTTTAGTGTTGTATATTAATTCAATTAGTTTTTTATTAAGATGGTTGTATAAATAAATATTTAAGTATATCAATCATCTAAAGGTATTTGGGGTTTTTTTTATATTGACTTATCTTTATTTACTGATTAGACACGGGACAATGACTTGGCATGAAAAAACCCGTTAGATTTGCCTTAGAAAATATGTAGGCTCAAAGCGTCACAAAGGAAAAGTAAAAACCAAGACAATGTCATTTGCTAGCAGATATGGATGAAAATATCTATATATAATAGATTAAATACCTTTCGATTTAATTTTAAATAAAACAAGATTAAGAAATGTATATGTAATGATTAGTTTATATTGTTTAAGTCAAATCAAATATGAATGTACCGTGAATGCAAAAGTAGCATTACTATAATATGATTTCAAAAAGGACACACAGTTTAAATCAACGAGTACTTGACTAGCGCTCGACTAAAAACCCAAATAAATGGACTAATCTGTTCCATTAAAATTGACACCCCTAATTTAAACGCTTTTAGAAGCATTTGTACTGAACAAAATAAACGTTTAAAAGCCATTGAAAATACCCATCCATGCCGCTGTATTTCGAATGATTCCTGTTGATCAGATATGTACGTAACAGTTACATGTATAAATGCACTAATGCACTTGCTTATGAAGAAAGCTATCTTATATCTCATCGACGCATTATTCGATTTAAGATATCTTAAAGCACATCAGTCTTGAAAAAAGCAGCTAGTGTCTGGTTTTTCTCTATGTATGTAATTAATATCATATGCATCCTGACTGTTGTTCTGACCACTGTTAAAGCTTATAAATGCTTATTTCTATTCGTTTGAAAAAATATGCTAAAATATACTAAATAAAACAGAATGGTAATTGAGATATTAGATAAGAATAACAGATATATCATGCGTACTCGATTATATTATTGCTCATAGGTTATTGCCATGTCACTATTCTAAAAAGATAAATTAAATTCCTCTTCCTCCATGAGACTTGCTAACACAATCTGTCACTAGTACTTCCTATAATTTAGCTTACCATGTTATCTGGATGCTCAATATATCATTGTATGTATACATTCTTTGATAAAGTTATTATAAATACAAACGTTAGCCGATGTTGAGGACAACCTTGATCAAGTTAGCCACAGAGAGACGAAATGATTGATCGATGTTCTAAGAAAACAATTAAATCACGTACAATTCTAACATAGAAAAAATAGTGTACGTCTTTACTTGAACTGCTGCAGCAGTTGCATGACGAATCCATTTTTAGACGGTGGGTATAAATAGCCACGGTCTATTGCCATCGTCCTGGGCGGAAAAGTATTTCTCACGGGGACCTTAGCGGATTAGGAACGATAACTCTGTATGTATGCAGTGTTACAGGCGATAATTTATCTATGTGTCGATTTCAGTTTGAGAACTAATTTACATCTTATCAGATATTTTAAGCATCATAGCTGCTAATTATTTTGTACATACATTTAAATAATTTATGAAATTGTGTTTTATTTTTAATGATCCGTTTCCCTGTCTGCTTACGTGGTATTGATAGCTTATGCACCAACTGCCAGCTGTTAAGTTTAACTCAGTATCAGGACTCCAAAAATTATATCACTGCGATCATTGACCAAGAGTTTTCACAATAATCGTGTCTTTTTAATGGTGTAAACAATTGTCAGAAACACACTATTTAAACAGGTTTGCCATTTCATTTTTCAGCAATTATGCTTCATCGATAAATTCATGATCAATCACTTTCAACGCATCAATTTAAGTTAAGGCAATATTTATTTTGTTGTAGCTTATTCCAAAGAATTCATAACATATACTGACGATGAATATTACATAAATTACATTTTATTGATTTCAACCTATCAATGGCACACTTTCTTCTACAAGTGTGCATGTGTTTTCAAACATACAACAAACTTAAAATTTACGATACAAACATGTTTAATTTTGGACTGATCTGGGATTAACCTCATTGTGTAACCCACTCAGTCTGTAGAATCACGAATTTTATTACATTCTCTTCAATATTCATCAAACAATAATTACTACTGATGTTGACGCTATTCAACGACTTTCTCTCAAACACGCTAATCGACCTCGGATAGTAAAACTCACGTGCAAATCGAGTCGCCATTTCACATAGTTTTATATGTATATAAATACACTACACTTCGTCATTTTACGGACCTGGTGACGATGTTTCAAGCATTTTCAGTTGTAAGGAAATAAGGGATCGAAGACATATGCTGTAAAATGTCTGATGGATTTCACGTTGGTAAACCCGTGTATCTCCATTTTGCAGCAAGCGCTAGCTTTTTGTGAGGAAAAACAATCGGTTCAACTCATGCGATATTCCATATATATGCATGGTACATTGTGAACGGTAATGTAAAATATATTTGTTCACTAAACAGTTTCTGACGAACTTCTTTATAATAAACTGAATAACGTAATTCGATGAGTGAGATACAATCTCCATATGCGCCCGTCCTTGCTTTTTTTTCTCTCGTTTTTTTAACTGTTACATGTACGTAAACATCGCCCCGTTTGTTCTTAGATAAACTCTGTAATTTTTAACTCGCGAGTACAACTTTATTATGAGCTTTCTTCAGCATTTGTTTCCATGTTCTCAACATGCATTTATAAATGGGCGAGTCTATATAAATGCGTCAATCAGAATGTTTGTTGCGAATCGCAATTTAAATACACACCGGTTAGATAGTGTCATCACTCAACGCAATGCTAGAATGTGCTTCATAGATGACTGTAGTATACTACTGAGCTACTGAACTGTAGCTTTCCGGAAATATTGCCGAGATTTGCGAACCCTAGATATATAGTCTAGTAGATGTAAAGAATAAAATGAAATTTATATACACAGCTGTACGGCTCAGAAAAACGTGCGTTCAACTTGGATTTTGTTTGTTTTGTGTTTTAAAAACTAATTTATCCTGTTAAAACATTGGATTTCATTTTACCACTATTGTTTTATTCGCAACCTGGAGAAATTGAAAAGATCCCTGAAAACATTATTTCTTTGCTCATTTTGCTTAAATCTGGTGCGGAATAGTTTACCCATATTGCCATTAGTTTTATGTGATGGGTCAAGGATTTCACGGCTTTGGAAATCACCATGTAGAATTATAAACAGTTATATTCTGGGTCCATATCTTTTGAGTCCTTTATTGATAAAGTAGACATACCTTTGTACACAAAATGATCTAGAGGTCAAAGGTCAAACTTTATGACGAAGACTCATTTGCTTGTACGTGTCGCCGGGTGGCTTTGCGGCTCCAAAATAATAACTCAGTAAATTAACAAGGCTTTTATTCAGGTGATAATTGACAAATAGATTCCAACTTTTCCATAGACTTTAAATAAAAGGTACAACAAGGGATCTGGAATATAAATGAAATGATAAATACACAGCTAACATTATTTTACTCATACTTGCATTTTCCTGCACATTACTTTACTCAATACATTTTCCTGTATTTACACTTATATTTGCACATTTTGCTGTACATAACTTTACTACTTCACTACATATACTTTACTTTAAACAATCATTAGACTCGTACACGTACTTCACTTTCATATACTTGTGTACTACTTAAATACATTTATTTTACGGCAAGTACTACGCGCCTTACTCTATAAATACATACAATACATGCTTACATTACAACAATACACATGATTTTACGTAATACTAAATAGTTTTCATATGAGCAAATACTCATTATCACACTTTACTTCCAAATACTTCTAAGTTACTCACGGAAAATATAAACAAGGTTATCTGGCCATTTTAGGAATAAATACGGCGTTAAATATCGCAATAAAATAATAAAAACAAACTTACCCAGAATAGCTGGACTCTGGTCAGTAATACTTAATATGTTACATGCTTTATATGAAATGAGGGAGCTGGTTGGAAACGTCCGCTCTCTCCAATTGCTACGCCCAGACTGAATTCCTAAATGCACGGGAAGTAAAGTAAAGCCAAGTAAAACCGGCTGAGTGAACTTTAAACTATGGAAAGCAACTCTGACAATAAATTAGTAACATTATAAACGAAAACAAAAGTATGGAAAGTAAGTATGGACATAAATTGTGACATACCTCCCCCCTTTAATAAAAAAAAATTTTTTTTAATACACAACAATTTATGTATATGAACAATGTTTTGGTTTTTTTTACGTATTTTTTTTATAGATAAAAACAAGATAAAACTGTTCATTTCCTCATTTTATTTACGCTGAAACACTCACTTCTATTCTGACTCACGTCTGACGACTTAAATAGTCCGCTCCAACATTGTCTTTTCCTCTGATTGCAATAATGCGGAATCGATATGGCTGTAACAGCAATGCCCAGCGCATCAGTCTAGAGTTCACTAACTTTGTTTTGTTCAGATACATGAGTGGGTAATGATCAGTCTCTAAGATAAACTCTTTTCCATAAAGATATCTATGAAACTTTTGCACTGACCATATGATGCCCAGACATTCCTTCTCGATGGTTGAGTAATGCTCCTCACTTGTCTTGAGTTTGCGACTAGCGTAAGCCACTGGGAGTTTGACATCACCTTCTTCCTGTAGAAGCACTGCCCCGAGTCCTCTATCCGATGCGTCTGTCTGCACTATAAAAATCTTAGAAAGATCTGGCAATTTCAAAATCGGAGATGTGGTAATTGAGGATTTTAAAGTTTGAAAAGCTAGTTCTTGAGCTTCCGTCCACTGAAGTTTGCTTGGTGAGAACTTTCTGGTGAGATCTGTTAAAGGAAGTGCAATTTGAGCAAAATTCGGAATAAATTTTCGATAGAAATTTACCAATCCTAGAAAAGACCGTAACTGTTTTTTCGTTGTAGGATGGTTTGCCTCTCGAATAGCTTTGACTTTGTCGGGATGAGGATGCAGTTTGTTGTCTCCCACTATATGTCCTAGACATTCCAGCTTTGGATACGCCAATTAACACTTTGTTGGCCTTGCTGTGAGATTTGCTGAACGTAGACGCTGTAAAACCTCAGAAAGCACAGACATATGATGATCAAAAGTATCAGTAAAAATCAAAATGTCATCGATGAAATTATCCACATTTGATACATTTTGCAACACCTCACGCATGAGACGACAAAAAGTTGCCGGTGCTGTGACCAACCCAAAAGGCATTTTAGTGAACTGAAAAAGACCTAAAGGAGTCTGAAAAGCTGTCAAAGGACGGGAAGAATAAGTCAACGGTACCTGCCAATACCCCTTAGACAAATCTAACCGAGAAAAATACTTATGACCTGATAGTTTAGCAAACATTGCATCGACATCTGGCATTGGTTCAGCGTCAAACACAGTGATACGATTTAGAGCCCTAAAATCGACACAAAAGCGATATGTGTTGTCTTTCTTTGTTACAAGGACTATTGGGGATGAATAAGGACTATCTGAAGGTTCTATGACCCCAAATTCTAGCATCTTGCTCACCTCATCTTTGACAGTTTCCATCATAGCAAAAGGGATATGTCTTGGACTTACTCTAACAGGTTTATCTGTCGTCGTCCGTATCTCATGTTCGAGTACATGCGTATGTCCCGGTACGTCTGACAAAACATCACTATACCTGTACAGAAGTTCTTTCATTTTCTGTTTTTCCTCTCTACTAAGCTCTGGATTTACATCTACATCAATGTGCGTTTCTCGAGACTGAACTTCCAAGAAATCTGTTTCTTGACTACACTCAACATCTGAGTCATCAATCTGTTCTGAATCTACAACTGACATAACACAATTCACAACTGGTTCACATCTTTCTACATATTTCTTCAACATGTTTGCATGATATGTCTTTACTTTGCCCTTTACATCTAACTGATAGTCTACTTTACCTAATCTTTTCACTATTTGGTATGGACCTTGCCACTGCATCAGGAGCTTGTTACTATCAGATGGCAAAAGAACCAAGACTTTCTCACCTGGTTTCATATTCCGCACTCTGGCCTTCTTGTCGAAGTACACTTTGTGTCTTTGTGTCGCTTTCTTCAGATTCTCCTGCGCTAATTCCCATGTTGATTCTAACCGCTCTCGGAGATCTAAAACGTATTGGTATGTAGACTTTACCTGCTGATCTTGGATTTCTTTTGTCCACAATTCTTTCAGAATTGTCATTGGTCCCCGAACTGTACGGCCATACAATAACTCAAAGGGAGCAAACCCGAGGCTTTCTTGGGGAACCTCCCGATATGCAAAAAGCACAGTGGGTAAGTATTTATCCCAATCTTTTGGTCTGTCTATACACATACGCTTCAGCATTTGTTTGAGTGTACCGTTAAAACGTTCCACTAGCCCGTTACACATAGGGTGATATGGCGTAGTGGTCAGCTGTTTCAATGAAATGAGCCTACTTACCTCCTTCATAAGCCCTGAAGTAAACTGACTTCCCATGTCTGTCAATATTTCGTCTGGTATGCCTGTATAAGAAAACATTTCAAGAAGAGCTTCAGCTACCCGCTCTGTATCTATTCCAGGAAGAGCCTTGGCCTGTGGAAACCTTGAAGCGTAATCGACTAACGTTAAAATGAAGCGATTACCTTTATCAGTCGGAGGATGTAATGGACCCACAATGTCGACTGCAACTCTTTTGAAAGGTACATCTATCAAAGGCATGCTATCTAGCGGAACTTTACTCACCTTTCCTTTTGACACGGTCCTTTGACAGGTATCACAAGATTGACAGAACCGTTTGATCTCGGACTGCATACCTGGCCAAAAGAATTCTGATAAAATCCTAGAAATCGTTCTCTGTATTGCTAAGTGCCCTGACATAATTGATTCATGGGCCAACTTCATTACAATATGGCGAAACTTTGCAGGAACAATAAGCTGAGAAAAGGTTTTACCTCTATCCTTTTCCGATCCTTCATATTCACGGTAAAGTAAACCTTTCCTTTCAATCCATTTCACTTTACCATCACGTGATGTTCGACCTTCTCTTGCATACTGACGTGCTGTTTCGAGCGATGGATCTGCTTGCTGTTCTCGCAGTATGTCGTCGGGACTGATTTCCTCTTTGACGATATCTGGGACCTTGAGTGGTTGGTATGCTTTCTGTTTGTCTTTTACCTGCTTTCGCGTTTCTACAGTAGACACTGTGTTTGGTTTCCATTCCGGATCTGGATCATGTGGTTTTCTTGCATTATCTACTTCACCTATGATCAAATCAAAGACAGGGTTATCCATACACCAAACGTCATACTCACCAGATGCATAAGGAGAATCAATGACAACCTTTGCCACTGTGACCACTATTCTTGTACTATCTGCTAAAATACAAGTTTCATGTTTACCCGTAAAGTGTTCATCTTTTACCAGACTTTTTCGAACTACGATGTTCCCACAACCAGAATCCCTCAATAACGTCACTGGTTGACCATCAACGTAACCCGCTGAGAGTGGCATTGGTGTTTGCTTAGAATGACAAGCGGATGTTAACACAGGTGTGTGGTCACTTACTTGGGTATAAATAGACGGGTTTTGGGTGTAGATAAGAGCAGCGCACTTCTTTGCAGTAGCGTGACAAGTGGCTTGTTTGTCTGTGTCGTCTTCCCCACATACTGCTGCACTAGAATTCCTGTTTCTAAATTTGCATTGAGGTGCAATATGACCATGTTTGTTACATATATAACACTTTCTTTCATTGATTGGAACAAACCTCGACTTCTGTTGCTGCTGAGGGTGTCCTTCTTTGGGTTTCTCTGCGATCTTGTTTACTTCTGGTTTCCTCATGACTTTTGTACATAGATTTATAGTACTTGTATTCCTTGCTTCCCTGAACTGATCGGCCAGTGTACACATCTCATCAGCTGTCTTTGGAACGTTTTGCTTAAGAAAGACTGACAATTCAAAATTGCATACATGTAAAATTTGATCACGAAGCATAAGATCAACTATAGATTCAAAAGTACAATCGATTTTCGACATTTCAATCCAACGAGTTAAATAAGAAGACAATCTAACTGTGAACTGAGAAAATGTTTCTCCAACTTCAGGTCTGCATGAACGAAATTTTCGCTTGAAACCATCTTCGGTCATTTCGTACCTACGAAGTAAAGCTGCTTTTAGCTCGTCGTAATCACTTACTTTTGCTGTAGACATGAGAGCATACACATCCAAAGCTCTCCCTTTCAACAGAGCACTTAAATGTGTAGACCACAACGATTTGTCCCAACCCATAGCTGTCGCATATCTCTCAAACCTTCTCAAATAGCTATCAATCTCATCTTTATTCTCTTCGAATGGAGGAATTTTAGGAAGATTGGGTTTAACCATCGCGTCAACAGCCTTACCTCTAGCAGTTCTCTCTGTCATTTCTAACTCGTGTTCCTCTTCTAACTCCTTCATTTTCATTTCGTAGTACAAACGTTCCATCATAAGTTGATGTTCTCTTTCATCTTTTTCTTTCTGACGAATTTCTGCTCTCTCTTCTCTCTGAAATTTCTGTTGATCACTAACATATTTTTTCAACTCATCATCTTTGTAACCTAACCTTTCACCTGCAGCTATTAACTCTTGTACTGAATCCATATTAGACATTTGTAAGACACAAATACTTTACTAACACATTGGTTTGTACTCATATACTGCAATACTTCTTTGTAATCTACTAACTTTTTATTTCGACCATTTTTTTTTACCAATTGACTTTTCAGAATGGGGACACAATTGTACTTTGTTTTATTTACTTTACTACAATTACCCTGACCAATTTCCACACACTCTGAGGAAGTCCAACCAACACCCTTTCTAGAGCTCTGGATCCCAAATGACCAAATGACCGTGTCTCCTACAAAGACATATAAGACAACAAAATAGATTAACAAATGCGCATACATTCATAAACAATGGTAGAACACACAGCAAATTTAGATAAATATTGTACAAACAATTAATCTGTTTTGTTCCAATAACTTTTAAGTCAAAATTCTGTTTCAGATTATCTTTCAAGAGACAATCATCATTTTTTTTTTTTTTTTATAATTCACAGAAAGTTTTGTTTTTAGAAACAGTAAAACTTGTTTGAGGAATTTTTGTATCACGTTCCTGGGTTTTAATCAGGACATCGTTGAGGAGTGTAGTAATACTGTAGATATTTGGTCTGCGGAGTCGAACTGTATTTAATTCCTGTATTTTCTCTTGGAGGATACCTTCAAAGATAGTTGATATAAGTAGTTGTTCCTGTAGGATCCTGAGTCAGTTGAATTGAGATCTGATGTAGGTCTTGAAATCTTTGATTTGGTATCCTTGGAGACGTATCCCTGGATAGGTATCTCTGTGTAGGTATATTTTTTTCAAAACGATGCAGGATTCCTGGATAGGTATCTTTGTATAGATATTGCTGAATCCCTGAACAGGCATTTTTGGATAGGCATTGCAGCATCCCACTTCTGACACCATTTGTCGCCGGGTGGCTTTGCGGCTCCAAAATAATAACTCAGTAAATTAACAAGGCTTTTATTCAGGTGATAATTGACAAATAGATTCCAACTTTTCCATAGACTTCAAATAAAAGGTACAAAAAGGGATCTGAAATATAAATGAAATGATAAATACACAGCTAACATTATTTTACTCATACTTGCATTTTCCTGCACATTACTTTACTCAATACATTTTCCTGTATTTACACTTATATTTGCACATTTTGCTGTACATAACTTTACTACTTCACTACATATACTTTACTTTAAACAATCATTAGACTCGTACACGTACTTCACTTTCATATACTTGTGTACTACTTAAATACATTTATTTTACGGCAAGTACTACGCGCCTTACTCTATAAATACATACAATACATGCTTACATTACAACAATACACATAATTTTACGTAATACTAAATAGTTTTCATATGAGCAAATACTCATTATCACACTTTACTTCCAAATACTTCTAAGTTACTCACGGAAAATATAAACAAGGTTATCTGGCCATTTTAGGAATAAATACGGCGTTAAATCCGTCGCAATAAAATAATAAAAACAAACTTACCCAGAATAGCTGGACTCTGGTCAGTAATACTTAATATGTTACATGCTTTATATGAAATGAGGGAGCTGGTTGGAAACGTCCGCTCTCTCCAATTGCTACGCCCAGACTGAATTCCTAAATGCACGGGATTAGAACCCGCCAAGTAAAACCGGCTGAGTGAACTTTAAACTATGGAAAGCAACTCTGACAATAAATTAGTAACATTATAAACGAAAACAAAAGTATGGAAAGTAAGTATGGACATAAATTGTGACAGTACGCTCTTATTATATAATGGACATGTTTCAACATATCACATTAACAGCATATTAAATGCAAGATTAAACAAATATTTGATTTCCAAACAAAGGAACTGATTATGGCCGTATGTAAAGCAAATGTTTTGGTGAATAGTTAATAAATATTTGCTGTATTTATAATAGAAAATTTAAATGTAGCCAATATATTATGCGTTTTAAAGTGTACTGAGAAGCAATAAAATAATTGTACATGTGACTATCCCGAATTCATTCAAATGATTTGAATTAATCTACAGCTAAAAACAATAGAACAAATGTACTTTAAAACGTTGATTAATGAAACTGCCGCAACTGAATATTGTATGATTTTTTTTTCACATTTTCATTCACTTTCGTTGTGAGCTAAAGGAAATAAACCACTTCTAATTGATTGACTCTGCGGTTTCATGATGACGTGCATTCCAAAAGCATTTTCCAGTTTTATCAAACAGGTTCTTGTAAACTCATTCCGTTTTCTTTACACCTACATGTATTAACTGGCTATGAAGACAAATTAAAGTTAGTGTGTTGGCCCACGAGACTGCAACTTTTTCCCCGCGAAGAAATTGAGGGAAATACTGTCGAGAGGGACATTAAACATACTACATGTATGCTCAAATAGTTAGTAAAAACATAACAAGTATTTTATCATACCAAAACCTTATTTGTTCTCGTTACTTTGAAAAATCTACAATATTTTTAAAGCGCAATAGTCCAATCCACACTTTTCAAAAGTTGTTTCCCTTTGCGGGGTCAACCCAAAGGTCAAAAGAAAAAAACCCACAAATGTTTGGGCAATCAAATATTTGGGAGTATTGTGATGAAATCGCTTTGAATTTTATTTATTCATTCACTATGTGGTGGTAACCCACATATTGAATGAGGGATTATGGGGCAAACAAAATACATACCGAAAACGGATTTTAATGTCAAATGATATAAATACATGTACAAACATACAGATACAAACTTCTATACTACAAAGGCTACTGTAATAAATCTACGGGTTTTCCCCCAAAGATGACGGCCAAGAGACATAGCTTTTGTAAAGTGTGGATTGAGATTACACAACTACGATTTCCACTTAATTATCCATGTAGGAAACTCACGACCATTGTGCATGTAAGCGTTAAGCATTAGTACATGTATGCGATACTGGCCGCGGGTTTTCGACGACAATAATTATCATACATGTAATATGCCACATTCAAACGACGCCACCGTCTAACAGTACTTTCAGTACTTTGATTATTCTAGAGATGTATATAGAGGTTAATATACATGTAATTGTATTCATCCAGATATTCACAGGTTTATCTACACAATATCCGTTCTGTCGAACCGCCACACCGTTTAAATGCAGTGTATTATATATCCAACCATTAGCATTTACGTTAACATTATTTTGTAAAATTGATATTCTGTCTACGCTTAACTTCGTAATATCGATATCAACATTTGTAATTTGCTGTTTTTATTAAAAATTCACAAATTATCCTATAAAATGAACTCGAAACAAAGTAAAATTGCTGGAGATTCGTTTATTTTGAGACAGCGACCTTAAATTTCATCAACTGTTTTACTGGGGGTAGGGGGCCTTATGGATCTCTAAACCATTAATGTGGCTATTTGTTAACCACTAAATATTATTGCTTCATATGTGTATATTCAAGACTCGTCCAGAGTATTAAAAAGAAACCTGGTTGACATTTACTTTTCTTCTTTCTTTAAACCGCCTGACCTGAAAGCGCAAGTAAGCACTAATAACATTCAATTTTGTCGAAAGTCCATTCGGTCACTAACAAATTGATAAATATTTGACATTGATATTCATGTTTGACATAGATTAAGGAACCTCATGATTAGATAGTGAGTATAAAAAAGTTTATATAATAAAACTAAATTGTATATTTGGTAAACGTTAAATGCATTTAATTACTCTTCCGAATTTTATCTTGTATTATTTTTGTATTGTTTTATACTTTTGTACTATTTGTACTAAGTGTGGGGGACAATGAATAGTGGACAACTTATTTATATAAACAAGAACAATCATCACTGTTTAATTGAAAGTAATTGAAAAGTAATTTAAATTACACGCCTTTTTTAAATAATCAACTAAACTGCCATTACATGAAATTGAAACTAGGTCAATTACACATTACACATTCACCGCATATTATACAATATATTACATGTTGGTTTCGCACGTCATGCTGGAGTTTACTTATAATTCCCGCTCTCCGATTTTAATTTTTTTTCTTTTTTTAAATATGGACAGGTTCCATATCGTTGATCTGGACATTTTCTTACTGTATGCAAATTCTTATTGCTTAAGTTTGATTTGCAAAGTATGCATTTCAGATTTTTAGGTTCATTGTCTTTTACTTTCTATTGCGCGGAAATTTTCGAGAACTTTAGACATCCTTCCATCTGTTTTGAGTACGTCGTGTAGGTGTTTAACAAACGGTGTGATGATTTTATTTTTCGGATTTTTAGCTTTTATAATTTCATCTTCGATGAACTTTATAGGGTATCCATAGTTACGAAAATATATTTTCATTTCTTCCAGACGTTGGTTCCTTTTCTTTTCATCGTTCACTATGATGCATGTCCTCCGAGCTAAATTGTATGGAATCGCACGTTTTGTGTGCCTTGAGTGGCATGAATTGAAATGTAGGTATCGGTGCGTATCCGTTGGTTTGTAGCAGATGCCTGAAGATAAACTCTTTCCCTCGTGAGTTATACAAATATCCAAAACTGAAATATAATGTTGACTATTTTCAATTGTAAATTTAATGCCAGGGTCTATATTATTTAAAAGTTCATGGAATGTTTTTAAATCAAGGATTCCCTGATTCCAGATAATGAAGCAAACGTCCAAGTATCTCTTCCACGTGTTCTTGATGTTTTCAGCCAAGTAGCTATTGTAGCTACTGTAGCTATCTTATCATATAAAGTTTCTTATAAAATCCTTAAGTAAGGGTGGCATACGTGGGGGCCATTTTTGTTCCCATGGCAGTTTCTTTGTTTTGTTCATAAAGGGTATTATTAAATACGAATGTATTGTTGTTTAACACTATTTCCGTTGCTTCTAAGATGAAATTCATTTCAATACCGTTATTCATTTTCTGTGGAAATTTGTTAATCCAATAACTGAATGCTTTGGTCCTAGCGTACTTGTAATATTAGTATACAAGTTGGTTACGTCCATTGTAACAAATTTGTCTCTTGGTGTTACTCTATCTGGCAAATATCTCAAAAAATCCAAGTCGCCTCTAACAAAACTCTTAACCTCTGTGCAAAGAGGTTTCAACAGAATGTCAAATAATTGACTGAGACGTTGAGTCGGTGCTATGGGTCCTCCTTCAATTGGTCTGAATGTTAGATTCTCTGGTTTAATACATGTTATATAATCTGAATTTTGAATTTTAATTGCTTCTCCAATAGTTTTTGACTTGTGAATTTTGTATAGCCCGTAGAATACACTTTCTCTGTAATCAAAGTCTGTCAAAACCGAAGTTTCTTTGTCCGTAACGGAGGTTGTGTCCTTGTGTTTTAGTAGTAGATTTTTTCTTTCTGTATAGTTCTACGATCTCGATTTTCGGGTATTTCATTGTAAAATTCTCTATTGGAAAGCAATAATTTTGTTTTCGTAGTAGTAAGCATCCATTATTACTACAGCGCCACCCTTATCCGCTTCTTTGATAACAATTGTACAGTCATATGTTAAAGATTTCATAGCTTGTTCATCTTTTGTCAAATTTTTGTTTTCTTTTTCCGTTATTTTCAAGAGGAATGTTTTCTCAGGTGTCACAAATAGTATCTAGTAGATCATTTCTTCCTCTCATTGGATTAAATGTAGATTTGTTTCTAACTAGATCCGGTTCCGTGATATATTCTTCGTCTTTCTCCGTATCCTCACTGTAAAAATATTCTGCCAATCTAAGCTTTCGTGTATATTCCTTGATATCTTTAGTTAATTCCTGGTTGTTACTTTTATAGGGCGTTGGTGAGAATTTCAGTCCTTTAGAAAGTAACATCTTCATTCTGCTGGAGAGGTTTATAACATTAGGGTCTACTGTCTTTGTTGATGATAAGGCCTATAGTACCGAAAGCGTTCACCTTGGCTAGGTTTTCCTCCGTCCATTGCGTCCTTCATTCCTATGTAGTGGAATATTTTCTGTGGTATTTTTTAATTTTTTGAACTTCTGTGATCTGTTCTATTCCTCTGTTGGTTCCATTGTCGGTTTCTCTCAAAGATATTTGAGTGTGATTGACTTTTCTTATTGTAAGCTTTATCTTTGAGTGGAATAGTTTCGTCGCTGGATGCATCAGTATAACTTGAATCCTCTGTTGTAGGCATACGCGAGCTTGTTTTATATTGGCCTTAGTCCCCGTGATAAACTATGTATATATATATATATATATATATATATATATATATATATATATATATATATATATATATATATATATATATATATAGAAACACAATAAAATCCGCAGTGGTCGGCGTGTTATAGATAAAAATTAAAAAAGAAAACACGAAAAACGTTCAATATAGCTTAAGCGCTTTCATTTTATATAACTATATAATGGTAACATAGTAACGTGACGTCAAAAAACTTGAACGTTGAACGGCAATGTCTATTATGACATACTAGTATGTTTATGTTTTTATACTTACATTTTTTCTTCGAAAATCGAATTTCTGAAATTAAGGAACGGGGGGGGGGGGGAGTTAAACAGATTTGATTCTATATGATTTAGTAGAGTTTTAATTTTAATATCTTATAAATATATACTGTATTGACAATAATTTTACAAAACTAAGTAGCTACCTTATGGTAATCAGTACATGACGTCATAATAGACATTGCCGTTCAACGTTCAAGTTTTTTGACGTCACTTTACTATGTTACCATTATATAGCTTCTGAAGATTTTAAAATGAAAGCGCTTAAGCTATATTGAACGTTTTTCGTGTTTTCTTTTTTAATTTATATATAAATTCACCTTATTGGAGCTCCACCTCCGCCCCGGCCCGGGCTTGAACTCACGACCTCTGGAACCCATTGTCCTAGCAGTGGGCGGCCACCGGCTAACCACTACGCCATTTAGGCAAGACAAAAAATCTTGCTTTCGATGACGAAGGGAACCTAGCGCGCTGGTCGCTCACTACACGGTCGGTGGCGGAGGTGGAGCTCCAATAAGGTGAATTTCTCTGTGCTTTATATATATATATATATATATATATATATATATATATATATATATATATATATATATATATATATATATATATATATATATATATATATGATTGTTTCATCATATGGAATAAAAGAGACATGGAATGACACATGTTAAATAATTTACTTAATGATCTGGATCCAGATATCAAATTCACATTAGAAAAAAAATTCCACTGAAATACCGTTTTTAGATGTTCTATTCAAGAAGGAAAACGATAAAATTTCTACAGATATATTTTACAAGATTACAGATACTCATTAATATTTGCATTTTGGATCGTCCCATCCACGACATATAAAAAGGGCACCCCTTACAACCTTGCCAGGAGAATATGTACTATAGTCAGCGATGAGGAAACAAGAAATCAACGTTTCAACGAATTAAAGCAATTTTTGACTGATTAACATTACCCTATCAACCTTATCAATGACGGCATTAGTAAGGCCAAAGGAATATATAGACGTGATCTTATTAATCCCATTTTACGGAACAACAAGGAAACACTTCCGTCTGTCACTTGCAATTTCACTGTATAAAGTCAACACAACAGTCATAGCCGCGGTTTCGCATTTTACTTCTGATTCTCATGTAACTTATGGAGATAATCGTGTTCAAAATTCCAGACCATTCAAATATGCAATCGTGTTATTGTGTAAGTCTGAGTATGAATGTATGTGATTCTGATCGTGTAACCTATAAAATATCTAGCATTAACACTTTAAGATGTGACTCAGTTCCTTCGTATGATGCACATTTTGCCGCTTAATTGTTTTTGTTAATCAATTTAACCTTCAACTTTGCACATTTTAAATTCATAGTTTTTGCATTTGTATCTTCACCCTCGGATATAGCACAGTTGATATGTTAAAAATCGACAAGTTTGTCGAATTTTGACATGACCTTATATATGGCTAATGCTCGCTGTGGGAAAAGGCATGATGTAATCGCCGGAATGGACTAAAATAAACATAAAATTCAGTTAAACTGTTCTAGTGAACGATACAATTTCTTTTGGATCAAACATATTTTTTTTTTAAATTATAAATTATTAAAAGATTTTGAGGTATGATTGAAACTGGACCAAACAAGAAGAGGTAAATGTTTGTAAACATCGGTGCCGATCTGACGAATGCGCTGGTTTCTGTTATATAATTCCCATAGACACTGGTACATGTAATATACGATAAGTGTTAACTTTTACTAAAAAAGAAATGCCTAAACTCTATTGTAATATCTATACATCTTTTTTCATATATCAAAATGACTTTGCTGTGCAAGTGCATGATGAATAATAAAACAATCTGAAACTGGTAGGAAAGAAGTTTTATAATCATTAATTAAAGTACAAAATGTTGTCAAAAATTGAGATGTTTTGAAGAAATAAATAATAAATACTAGTATGTTTATGTTTTTATACTAACATTTTTTCTTCGAAAATCAAATTTCTGAAATTAAGGAACGGGTGGGTTAAACAGATTTGATTCTATATGATTTAGTAGTGTTTTAATTTAAATATCTTATAAATATATACTTTAATGACAATAATTTTACAAAACTAAGTAGCTTTTTTATGGTAATCAGTACATGTTCTCAAGTGGTTGTAAAGCTGTAAAGCTTTCCGGAAAATTCTGATTACCAAACTTCACTGAGTGTGTCTGGATTGAATCGACATTTGGGACGCCATACTTATATCCCGTAATAATATCTTGATTAATTTTTTTTACCTTATCTATATATTACCGACGAAATGAAATATTTTGTTGTAATTTATACACATTTTAATTTCACGACAGTTAACCTTATGTTTGGATTTTTTTTCTTTTAAAGGAGAGGGGGTGCCGCTTCTCATGTCTCATTTAAATCAAAATCCTAAAACTACTGTTTTCAGGTATTTAGTTTTTCTTATCGATAACTCAGTTTTTTAATTAATCAACAGCCCCCCCCCCCCCACGTGATTTTTTTCTTCTTCGTGGGTGGGATTATGGGGGCTCTTGTCGTGATAGCGATAAGGATGCATTTGGTGATAATTTCTCTATTCAGCCGAACTCTAAGTTTACTTACACGATTTGTTAAATGTACTTTAAGACAATAGAAATGCGTGTATACATTTAAACAGAGCATGGTATTTAAATATTTTTTAGATGGAAGACATCTGAAGCCGATTTAATTCTTCATTCGCATCTTTTTTGGATTCTCTTGATATAATGGATACCGCTCCAATAATCTATTGTCCGAAAAATCGTACTTCCTAAAAAAATATTGTTATCCAGAATTGATATGATGATATGTAATATATTTTTGTTCATTCTGTGCCCATTCCGGCGATTACGGCAGGCCTTTTCTTGCAGCTTTCTGTGTCGTCACTGTTTCCATATATGGTCTTGTCAAAATTAAACAAACTTGTAGACATTTGTCGATTTGTAACATGTCAAATGTGTTTTTTTCCGGAACACGGAGATATAATACAGAGACTACCGATGGAAAATGTGTATTATAGTGACAGGTCACATGTAAATAACAAACAGCATTTTAAAGTTGCAAATGTGCTTCTGTGGGAAGAATTATATTGAAGGTCTGCGGAGTCAATTTTAGAGTGTTTTTATAAATTACACGATCAGAATTACACACATTCATACTCAGACTCACACACCAACACGATTGCATATTCGAATTAACAAGTTAACATGACTGGATTTTTTAACACGATTACCCTCCATAGTACCTAACATATGAGGCCTACATATTGCATGTCAATTTCAACAAAAGACATCCCTCTCACTAATGATAATCATAAAAAAAAAATTCATGAATTTTATTATGACTCATAAGCCTTCAGAACAGCAACTCTCAATTTTACAAAAATATTAAAGGGTACTTAATCCGAAACTGTCCCTTGCTACCGTAAGGGTTGCTGTTAATTAAGTTATGCATGTACTAGAAGGATAATCCGTAATAAAGGTTTGTAAGGGAGACAGGCTCTTTAAATGCCCAAATAAATATTCACAAAAGTGTAAAAACTAATGGGAGTTATATTAAGAAAATAAAATGGATAAAGAATAAAAATATCAAAAATAAAGAGAAAACAAAAAGAACCCCTATAAATTAAACAGGTTAAGGAACGAGCTAGTAAGTTGTATTAATTAATGTGAATGATAGTTTGTTCGTGAAACAAAAAAAGATGATGATGATGATGATATCACTAAGGAAAAAATCAGGATGCTTTAGTTGAAAATCTTCCCCGACGGGCTGTTTTGATGGTGGAACGATTGTTATTAAATATTTCTGACAAAATTGACAATTGATCAGGTATATACAGTTGTCAGTACGACAAAAAGTATTTGCCAAAATTGTGTAAGTACGGCCATTAATGGAGCTAGAAAAGTAGTCTTCATCAGAGCTGTGTTTGCACAACAGACATCTGGTGTCAGAACAAGTCTTAAAGCCATTGTTAGGTAGAAGGGTTTTTAGTTTGGTTCTTACAACCATTTCCTTAAGGTTTGCGGGTCGCTTGAAACCTGCCATTGAGTTTTTTTTATAACCTCACCCATTTTATCATTGCTGTAAAGGATTTGCAGGTTCTTCTTTAGAACTGCATTTAGACCCCTAAGTGACAAACGGGACTTTGTTGTCTTCGATTTTAGGTTTGTATTTCAAAAAGGGTAATCGATTATCTTTAGCAAAATCATTAATTGCATTTTGTACACAGTGCGCGCTGTAGCCCCTAGCACATACAATGTAAGTTGGATTTTATTTTACATTGCTCGGTGTATAGTTCTTGAGTTAAAGAAATACGCCTGACTCTGGTGGCTAGGCCTTTTGGTATGCCTCTAAACGTATGAGGTAAGTGGCAGCTAGACGTCATTAAATAGAGGTGAGAATCTGTAGATTTAGTATGAAGTAGAAATCGAGTTTGTCATCGACTAAAGTTGAAGTAGTGTTAAGACAAATATTTTTACTGAGGAAATTTCTGTAGTAAATTTGATAGTATGATGGAAAGAATCGACAAAGTAATAAAATCATCGAGGTTGTTTCTGTTGTCAACCTATCTCGTCTATAAAGCGCAACCAACTAAGAGGTGACTCTGTTAGTAGGCTGTACTCTAGATTACCCATGAATATATTGGCATAAAATGGTGCCAATTTGGTGCCATAGCAGTGCCACTGACTTGAAGGTAATATTTTCCATTGAACATAAAATTTTTGAATTTTAGAATATGCTCTAGGAGCTCGATGAGAGATTCAGTTGGAGAAATCTGAATCTCCCTAGCGTCCCACACATCTTTACATTCTGCAATACCTTCGTCATGCGGGATGTTGGTGTAAAGGAATGTACCATCCATCGTCACGAGAATAGTATTATCTGGAATATTTGAAGGTAGTGTTTTGTTAAGATAATATGTTGTGTCTTAAAGATATGATGGTAAATTATGTGGACGGAGGTGAAGGTAAAAAAAAAATTCTGAATTTCTTTTAAGTTGGATGTCCAATGGCACTTAATATGGGACGTAATGGCATCCTGGTTTTGGAGTTATTGGAAGAACATAAAATTATTCAGGCTTACAGTTGATTGGAAGATGTGTAATGTACACATTGTAACCAATTGCATTATTTTTAAACATAGTATCTAATGTTTTGGTTTTCTTCTGAGACACGTTAGTAATATTGTTTGTCCTGCTGTCATATTTCAAACTGACTTTATCACGGACGAATTTCTTTTCCTGTGTATTTTGAACATATCTTATGTGGGCCTCATTGTAAGTACGGATGATATTGTTGGCTTCCTTCACGTCCGCGTCAGAGTTAGTTTGGGTAAAAGAAAAATTGAGAGCTGTGATGTTGTTCTCGTATTGTCCTTACTTGTGGTGGTCAAAAGAAAGGCAGAGTGACATAAGTTCTTTGGAGCATTTCTTGAGGATGCTTTCCCAGTGTGTCATGAATATTTTTTAAACCGGTCCAATATTTGGTTTAGCGTTGATTTGGAATCTGTTGAAATAGTGTCACATTGTAAGTATGCTTGAATATTGGAGATTCTATGTTGAAGTGTCACAGATTTTTTATGTTGTTTTTTCAGAAGTTTAATTGTTTTGCTGTTTTGAAATTTTGAATGCGTGAAAAAAAGAACAGAAAACCGGATTCAATAGATTGAGTTACGATCAAATTAAATAACAGTTACGAGAATAAGGTCAGGCCAAAATGTTGTAGGAACATTAAGCCATGCAGGCAGTAACAAAAAATGAACACGGAGGATTTAAATACGTTTGTAGTACCTTACAAGCCCGGCGGCGTGTGTACATGTATACTGCCGAGTATTGGAATTTATCCCTAAGGATAAAGTCATTTATACAAACAACATCATTCTTATCCTTAGTCGTGATCCTAATAAGGATCATGTTAGTTTTACATGTAGCTAAACCATCGGGTTTGGTGTTCGTAATTGATATCGGGTTCGGCATCCCTTTTTCTTCAAATTCTTCCATGATGCTAGGTCATCAGACAAAATTTAAGGATGTAAATCCATGCCATCTGACAATTAGAGTAACCATCGATCGAAAATACATTGGTTATGTATACGCTCAGTTACTGTAAGTATTGCCTATTAACCCAATTTAATTTCAAATGTCGAAGTTTGTTTATAAAAAGCTAAAAATCAGGTATCACGTTATCTTAACACGTGCACTTAAAATCCTCCAACATCAGTTGTTGTTAGTATTATTATAACTTATAAAGCGCACAAATTTACATATAAAAATGCAATCAATGGCGCTGTACTTACAAAAAAATACATAGGTATGTTTTACATGCAAAATTGTTAAAAATGTCAATATTGTTTTGTGTAAGAAGAGTTCACGGTTTTTTTTTTAAATGCACATAGTTATTTAAAAGCACGCGTATAATAAAATGCCGTTAGCTGGCGCTTAAATCACGAAGAGTTCTTATATCTCTCGGCAATTCATTCCAAACGGTCGGTCCTGATATTGCAAATGACCTGGCAGCAAACATTTTGCGTTTAACGCTAAAACACATTTAGTGTTTTAGCGACATTAGTTATGGAGCGAATGCTATATGGTGATTCTCGTAGCATTACTTAGCATTTCTCTGAGGTATATTGGGCTTTCACTATCGTTGATGCACTTAGAAAAAAACCACACGCAATTCAAAATCTAATTCGAAAGAAGACGGGTAACCAGTGTAATCGCTTAAAAGCTTCCGTAGAGCTATCAGTCGACTTCCACTTCAGCACACGTTTTGCAGCGCGATTTTGCGATAACTGCAACCTTTTTATGGTACATTCCGGCAATCCGTACAGGACACTGTTGGCATAGTCCAGATGGCTAGTAACTAAGGGTTGTACTATTTGCTTACACGAGTCGTCAGTAAGGTATTGACGAATATGGTTGATTTAGACCAAATTCAAGGATATTGTTTTGCATTTTTCACTGACAAATTTCTTGAAAGTTAAATTTTTATCTAGATAACAACCTAGATATTTGATACACATAGATGACTATACACTAGCACCCACACCATTTATGGAAGTGGAAGAAGATAACATCCGCTGACTTCCAAATAAAACAAATTCAGTTTTATAAGGGTTAAGTTTCAATCCGTTTAGATTCATCCAGTCATTCATATTAACTCAAACGTTCTCTAAATTTGTTATTGTACGTTTTTCATCTACGAATGCTTTTGGATTGAAACTATCATATGCGGAATGGTCATCGGCACAACCCTGTAATAAGACCCCCGAGTCTTTTATGAACTGTTGTAGAGTACTCGCGTATACAGTGTAGAGCACAGGTTCATATATACTGCCTTGTGGTACTGAAAAGTCCAGGCATCTAGGTTGAGATTTAGACGTATTAATATGCCTTTCCACCCTCCTTGAGGAAAGTACGATTGAAATCAATCAAGTGCTGACTCGGACACTCCAAAGGTAATTTGTAATACTCTGCTAAATATGGAATGGTCAACCGTATTGAATGCAGCGGAAAGATCTAATGCGAGTAAGGCAGTGACTTCCTGCTTCTCCATTTTCCACAGAATTTCTGATGAGTTTTAATAGAGCTGTTTCGGTACTGAACCCCCTTTTATATGCACTTTGATAATAAGGTAGTAGCTTATTCGATTCCAGATAATTCATAAACTGGTTTAAGGCCCACTTTTCGACAATTTTTGAGAGGTAACTTAAATTACTCACCGGACGATATTTTTTTTCAAAATTATATCCAAACCGTTCTTTTTCAATAGGGGTCTAATAATTGCTGTTTTCCATGCATTTGCAAAAACACCCGATGTTAGGGATTTATTAACTATGGAAGTAATTGTTGGCAATAACACCTCTGAAAATTGCTTAATCAGTTTGGATGGGATCGGGTCAGTTGGGCAGGTAGTGGACTTTGAGTTTTTGATCACACGTAACACATCTTCGTCAGATACTGAATCAAAACGTTTAAAGTCATTTGTGCACTTAGATCCAATATTTGGGTCAAATTTTTCAAAATTATCTAAAGTTTTGCGAATGGTTAGAATTTTATCCATAGAATTTTATCCATAAAGAATGAGCTGAATTCGTCTGTTAGTGATTCGTCGTTAATGTTTGGCGACATGGGATTACTGTTAGTTCTACCTATCAATCCAAACAAAAGTTTATATACATTTTAGATTCATCTTTTCCACATTCGGTAATGTTTGAATTGATATGCTTGTATTTGTTGCATCTAAGATGTTTTCTGTTGGCCCGTTTGGTACATCGGAAGGCGTGATTCATTTTCCGCAGTCTTGTTCCCTCTCCATCTTCTTTCAGATGATCTGCAGCGTGTCTTAAGATGACATGATTCATCTGTAAATCATGGTAACGTCGGTTGGATCGTAACTAATTTCTCTTTTTCAGGAGCATGTTTGTCTAAGATATATAGAAGTTCAGAATTGTAAAAATTTGCTAAATCTTCCAACTTTTCATGTTTGGTTGCATTTGCATTGAATCGGACGAGATCGTTCATAACTTGTGTCGTATTTTTGACACTGAGTTTCCGAACTTTCTTCGTTTCCCTGATTATCTTAGGCTTAGGTAGAGATATATAAGTATGAATGAAACTATGGTAACTAATCTGGGTTTTTTTTAATTTGCTAAAACTTGTTATACAATATTGTAGATTATTGCCATAAGCTGACCACCACTTCCCGATGCAATATGGGTTTGTTCAGACCTCTACAAAATGTTCATATCCTCAATTCTACATAGAAACTAATCACCATAGATCTAACAGCGTATTCCCTATTCATGTAAAACTAAACCACCTTAATCAATGTGATTAAAGGTCCTCACATGGGACACATTCTTTAAAAAAAAGTTGCATGTGTAACCTACGCCAATCAATCAAGCAAAGCTCTTTCAGTTCAATCTTCCAGTTATCTTTGAAAACCCCTTTATGTCTAGGTATGAAATCCACATTCAATCCTCGTATTTGCCAGCTTTCACATATCTGGCCATAATGACCAAGCTCATATGATGCTTAATATAAAGTCTTTTTAACATACTAACTCAGGCGCTTGGCGCTCAAAACAAACTTCAGACAGGTTTGGTTTGCTCATTACAGGCAATTAGCATACATGTATATAAATACTGTTTAACCCTTATACATTGCATATTGTCTTACTGTTCACACTTTCTAATTAGCATATTTTTCAATGCGCGGGACACTATGAAATAATTATACAACAATTTTTACTTCAAACTACAGTGTCACATCAGTCATTACTCTAACCTTCGGATCAATCCTCCGAGGTTTTACACAATTCTAATCTTAACACTTTATTCTCTCAATGTTAATATCATTTAACTCCTTGGCAAAACCTTGATAAGATAAAATTCATTTCGCCTCGTAGAGTTTCAGTTATATAATATTGTACTATGATGTAAGTATTTTCTTTCATTTGCAATTTAAGACCTCTTGATAATAACATCAACTTGGTCTTGTTTTGTCCTCTTCATAATTATATATGTCCCATTGCAATGTTTTTCTTTCATTTGCAATTTTAGACCTCTTGATAATAACTAATAACATCAACTTGTTGGTCTGGTTTTTGCCTCTTCATAATTGTAATGTACTTCTTTTGTATAAAGTTAATTCCAATTACTATTTTAGTAGTTGGAGGTGTATTATGTTTAAAAAAAAACAAAAAATACTCTATTACTGATACTTAGTATAGTCTTTGTCATTATCTTCATGATGTCTTGTTTGTCAAATATTGATCTCAACTTATTGAGTAAGTGGTCCATCTTAATGTTTGTCTTTGGTTTAAATTTTACAGATTTGGGTGTGTTCATTGCTGCTGATAACATGTTTAATCACTTACTAGGGAAAGGGATAAATCAAGTGTTCCATCACTATTTCTAATCTCTATAGTCATATATCAGTAACAACATCATATCTTCATTTGCATTACTATTGCACCGGTAATCGTCTTGCAAGTCATAATGTCAAATAATCTTATACCTTGCATATATCTTTATACCTTCGGTAAAATGCCAAGCAGTCAACTTTATTGTCACGACCACCCGTATATCTCATTTGTTACATTCATTTAACCTGCATGTCCCTTCTCTGTTACATGTAAGTCATATTTTTTATGCACAGATGTCAAATTGTTTATACTTGTTGATTAAAAGTACCTGTATTTAATTCCTAGAGAATGAGCTTGCATATGATCCAAATACAGGATATATCCATTACAACAACATCTCCCATTGCAACTAACTTAAGTCTGTCTCATGAATTCAGGCAAAGGCAAAAAGTCCTGATTGAATGTAGTGTGTGGTAGAAACAGAGGGACATTAGTGTGTTGGACCAAATTCTGCTTGCGGAGGGTTCAAATTTTTCTTAAGCTCATATGCATACTTAGCATCAATAAACTATAAACATCTAGGGCCTTCTGAAGGCATGATTCAATATAGTCTACCATTGCAATGATTATAAGAACCGGTATGCACTTTACAAGTTCAAATATTTCGTAGAGGTTGTCAGGAAGTAGCATTAAGTTCTAGCTTAATCTACTACTTTGTGGACCCCATCTAAGAGTTAATCTCCCATGTCAGCTTCAGCAACTATATTGCATTGATCTTATCAGCTTCTCAAGCATCACTCATTGCCCATAAGATACTTTTCCTCGGGTCACCTACAGATTTATTGCAGCACTTCCAACATGCAATAATTTAAGTTCTCTTTTATTTACAAGCTACTTGCTCATCTTGACTCACTTTCAAGCTTAACCTTGTTTCTTGTGAGTAAAAACATCACATTATGCATCTCATTGCAAGGAATTTGAAGCTTTAATCATGTACCACAGTACAATCACTCCTGATTTCCACAAATAATCAAGTTGGTAAGGCAACTACTTCTCCACCCAGCCAGGTGGACTCTGCTATTTGACACGAGTTTCAACAAATTATTTTATGCACGGCCACCTGCGAAGGCCAGACGCTTATCTACTTTAATTACTATCACGTTATACCTGTCTGCAGATTATTCATACTTCACCTTTAACATAGTCTTTTAAGTTACATTATATCAATTACAAATTTAGTCTATATGTTTGGGGACAACATGGTAAGGTATATTACTCACCTAGTCTTATACTTTTCAAGACACTATATCGCAAGATGGTGATTTAAATGTTTGTTAAACTGTATCAATCCAATTGGTTGTGTAGTGGTTTAAATAGCAGGCTTGTGAACTGCATAGTATGAGCTCGAATCCGCTTGGGATCTTTATTAATGTTTACGGAATCATTTTTTTTAAATAAATTTTTATATCCAAATTGCAAATTTTAACATATTTGACCTATATATACATGTACTTCTTCCATCATAATATGTATCACAATAATGTAATTTTCTGCTAATCTTAGAAACTATTTCAAGGTGTAGCGAGCCATCTTAAAGCAAAAAATCAACCTTATTTCAGATTATAATTGTACTATCCATTGCTAGCTCCAATCCTACCACATACAAATTTACAAGTCAGAATTTATGCATACATATAATCAACCCTTATTTTAAACATGTGATGGATACAATACAAAGGGTCTTTATGCCTTTGAGCTTGAATACACTGAATAGCAACTGGTATGAGATTGTGTCAACTTGTACATATAACCCAATCATTTATACAATAGTCTTCTGGCTGACTTGCTATACAATGTCTTGTTAATATTACATCTATTTAACCGTTAAGGCGTCATGGATTTAAAAGTTTGACAAAATTTTATAATTATCTATTATCCAATTTTAAACATGTTTAGCTTACAATGAGTTAATATCCCAGCAGATCAATTCTGTTTACACATACAATGCAGGTTGATCTCACGTTCATTGGTTTTCTGATTTAGTAAAAACCTAGTTCTGGCCCATGCTACCAGTTGTCCCTGTATCGCCCCATTTCCAATATTCCTGGTCATGGCTTACCCTTAGACTTGTCCTCATCCCTGTTCTCGCTCCTTCAAATGGTGTTGGGTTGCAAATCGTCTGGCGGACCAACACCTTAGCTAAAAAGCTTGGAAATAGGTGGTCAACTGCTCCCAGTGTCTATCTAACCTCGCCATTAACCCGCTTTAAGCAAAGCGCTATTTATCTACTATTTGATCCATTGATTATTCATTGACTCAATTCATCAATGGACAATGATGAATGATATATTGATTGATATATTGATTGATTATGGATTGATTGATTCAATAATCCTATTACTAATGTCATTGATTTATATTGATTGATTGAACATTTGATTGTTGATGTTCAATTTCAATAAACAAGCCATGACCAAAAACGCCAGCTGGTGTTCTACTGTCTATATTTTGTGTAATCTCTGTTGATTCGGACTGCTCTTTGGACCAATTTTAAGAACAGAATATTGTTTATGATAAACACTGAGAAGTATTAAATACACTGCAGTTTTCCAAGTAGCAGAGGAGTACTATCCCGTAGGATTCACAGAGATGATACAACCATGAATTTGTATTTTATCTGATTAATATATAAGAAAATGTAAAAACACAAACACTCTCTGGATATTTTATGAACTTGAAATAATTACCGGTATTATAAATCGCTGACAGTTGGATTAAACAACATAATGCTTCTTTATGATTCTTGCGGGTACATGTACCAATGATGTGACATTGTAGAAAAATGCTTGCGAAAAATAGAAAATGCCCGGTAGATGAAAATAAAATGAGTCAAATCCTGTTACAATTCCTTTCTTCTTTTATTCTAGTTTAGGCCTAAGACGGATAAATTCATTGTGATGTACAACTTAATTTAATTTAATATCATGAAATGTACATGTAATGTCCCGTTCTCTAAGAATTCTCAAATCTATGCGCGTCAAACTGACTACATGTACCTAACTCCATTAAAACTACGGGTCTCTCTCTCTCTCTCTCTCTCTCTCTCTCTCTCTCTCTCTCTCTCTCTCTCTCTCTCTCTCTCTCAAATTTTCAAAGCTAAAAAAGTACTTTTTACTGGGAAATTGAATGAGGAAATATATCGATTTTTATTAACAGTTTCCGTCTCACGTAACTTAATAAGTAACCGTGTTAAAAATAGATAGTACATAGCACATTGCTCTTTATTTCTCTCTTTTTCAGAATTCTAATTTGTAATATTTGCATGTGTTTTAAATCTTAGAAAAATATAGAGGTGTTTGTAAGACGAAACCCTACAAGTGTTAAGTGATACACAGATTTTTAATTTGAATTTTCATTGTATATTCCTTCCTCTTAAAAAAGAAAGAAAAAAATGATTGATGTATAAAAACAATCGGTATGTAAAATCAAAATGCATTTTTCAAGAAAATCAGCATTAAAATGTTTCGTTTAGAAATGAATTATTTTATAGATAGTATTATCCCGTGCAGTATGAATTTTTTAGACATGTACGTTTTAATTATTTTGAAAAAAAGATATGTATTGCTGTTCGCTCTAAGGTCGTCCAGAAAAGTAGAAATATTTAGTAGTAAATAATATATCTTAAAATAAGATAATTTCTTTGTATATGGATTAATTATACTCAATGGCAGCATCTCTATATTGACGGTTGTTGCAGGCAAAGAACATTTAGTGTAAATAGTCTGTCCCCGCAAACAGGTACGTTTCCGGACTAGTATTTGTTTCGAATGACGTTTTTAAAACGTTTCATATTTTAGATTGTCACTGTCGATACATTCCCTCAAACTTGTAATAATCATAACTAATAAAATACTTAATAACCCATGCCATCTAGATGTTTTAAAAAACGTAAATGACCATCGGTTATACGAAATAAATTCAAATCGCACATGTACAAAAAGCGTACAAACCGTAGTGCGTTTCAGGGTCTGTACAAAGATGTATTTGCCACGTTCAAATCCTGTGTTTTGTATATTGTTTTGATTTTAGTTAATGGCTAGTTTTGTAGATGCTTTTATTCTTTCACATGTAGTTTTTATTTTGTAGTCCTAAAAAGAGGACGGGTTGTCTCGAAAATTTGAAAATATTTTACTTTATTATTCGTGTCGTTGGTTTTATATATATATATATATATATATATATATATATATATATATATATATATATATATATATATATATGCTTTTTCTTGTGATTCATGTGGGTTATAAAGGTGACGACATTGCAGAAAGAATACATATATGTTACCAGCATTAGCGGGTTATGACATCAACATGATAATTTCGTGCAGTCCTTGATTTTTCTTAAGTTGCTATTAATATCGACATATCAATAAACCTGGAATGAGTCATTAAATATCCTTATCACGATAACACACGTATTGAACTTTTAAGGCAAATATATGTCTATGCTACTTATTGTGTGTGGCCAAGTTGGCTTATCTAATATGATTCATTATATCTCTATTAGTCAAGAACTGTTAAAGTCATCAGCGACAAACAACGTGTTTCTCATTAATCTGTTTCTAAAATTCGATGGTACAAAATGATAGATATTATGTTAATGTACTTGGCCTTTAAAGAGGCACATGTACGTATTCTCAATTTAAAACGTTTTAAACGAAGAAAAACACTAACACAACACTATTACACGCTACATATTCTAGACAGCATGCACAGCGGACATTTAAACGCAGAATATGAAACGTTAGAATCTAAATTTGTATTTTAAATTTGTAATTTTGAATTTATGTTGCATTATTTTAACTAGAACGGGAAAATGTACAACGAATGTGGTAGAGAAACCTTATAGAGAAAATGAATATATAAATAGTTTTAACTGTTGAAGAGTGATATTTAAGCTCATCTTAATTTTACCTTATCTTATTCAACAGCATAGAATATATCTTGTTATATATTTACTTATTTTACATCTACCGAGTATGATTCCTTCTATTTCTTACGGAACGTTATTGTTAATTCAAAGCTCTATAAAAACTGACAGGACTGAAATCTACACGCCCCGTTTATTGATCCTTTTAGAACGTGGGATATCTCGAATACCCCGCTTATGTCAAAGTCTTCCGACGGTCCCGGTCGTTTTCTCTATATAACTGATTAAAAAAAACTCCTGATATCTCGAATACGGTAAACTCGAATACCTCGCTAATGTCGAAGTATTTTGAAAGGTCGGAGCCCTAATTTTACCTGGTTTATCTCGAAGTGGACCCATTTTTCCGGTCATTAATCCACACATTTCTGCCCGCAACAATTTTCACACTTTTCAAAACTAGTGGTATATCAAACCGCACGATGTAAGTTAATAAGGATGGTAGTTTGGGTGTTTTTACATTTAGTACATTTTTATAAAATTCAAATCAAAACACATCCACAATTACCGATAATGTGTTTAATAAAACACACTGTGTACAAATAATCGATCTAGCATTGATAATTGCCAACTTTATAAACACGATTAATTACGGAATCGATTTTATTTCTTTTTTCATGTACGCTCCAATAACAATGAAGCATGATTGAGATGCGAAGATTTAACAGAAAACTTATTTAAATTTAACAGAAACAGTCCATGTATTGAACACGCAGTGTGTAAAGTGACTTCCGGTTCATCGTACACAGGTTGTTTCCAATATGAGTACTAAAGCTGTGAGCGTTATGAGTAAATACACATGTAAGATACGTTAGTTCACAAATACAGATGATATAAAAATATGTGATTTGTGGTTCTAGATTATTCGTGTTTTTTTAAATTTTCAAATCCTTTTTTTCGTTTCCTATGTGATAAATTTAAAAAAATTACATTGCAAGTGCGTCTTCCTATTCAAAGTTCACAACCGTACAGAGTGAAGAGGATGTGAAGTCGTTTTATTAACGAAATATTGATTTTATAATTTGATTGCTTTTACAAATATTGATTATAGTTCACAAATAAAAACACACAAACTAAAAATATTTAATCAAATGGTTGATTAAGAGTAATAGAAAAATTCAGTATTTACCGGTATTTACACACGTGTTGATACAATGTATAAGAACATCACGGAATTAGAATTGGAAAGCAACTTCGGATATCTCGAACCCCCGGATATCTCGAAGTTTTGTTGAGGTCCCCCCAAGTTCGAGATACCGATATTTACATGTATTATCATATTAAACTTTATCATTCTAAAACACTTTTAACAAATCAGATTTTTATATTATCTTAATTTTACTTCTATAAAACGTGTCTACACCATATTTATTGTCCATTTTCCTGCTCTAATTTTCAAAATTGAAAATCATTTCAAAACAACAAAATTATAAAATCGAATATTGACTCTAACTGTTCATATGCATGATGTCTAGAATATATGTTGAATTTAACCTGGAATGAGTAATTAAATATTCTAATCACGATAACATACGTATTGAACTTTTAGAGCGAATATGTCAATGCTACTTATTGTGTGTTAGCCAAGTTGGCTTATCTAATCTTATTCATCATATTTCTTTTAGTCAAGAACTGTTAAAGACATCAGCAACAAACAAAGTGTTTCTCATTAATCTGTTTCTAAAATTCGATGGTACAAAATGATAGATATTATGTTTATAAATGCTGACTTGGCCTCTAAAGAGGCACATGTACGTATTCTCAATTTAAAACGTTTAAAACGAAGAAAAACACTAACACAGACAGTATTACACGCTTTTGATTTTGAAATATTGAAAGAACGCTGAGTAAAATTGTTTATTCAAACATGAAAAATGCTTTCTTTGGTAATTTATGCGAGGTGTTAAGGTAGCGTCATGCAGAAAAATACATATAACCCACATTATCGAGTTAAGATTTTTTTCTGCAATAATCGCTACCTTTATAACCCGCATGAATCATCAAAGAAAGCATTTAAATGTTTATATTTACATTTGTCTTTTAACAAATTAATAAATTGATTTTAAAAAGTAAGTAAGATTACCTAAATACTGTTAATGTACATTAGTACATTAGCTAAAGCTAAACAGCCAAATTGTCTCCTATAAATGTGAATTTGAGTCTGACATCATCGTGATTATTTCGTGCAGTCCGTGATTTATTTTAGGTCACTGTAAGTATCGACCAATCAATAAACGGTGCGTAAAGATTTCAGTACTGTCAGTTTCTATAGAGCTGTTAACAATAACTTTCCGTAGGAAATAAAGGGAATCATACGTGGTAGATGTAAAATAAGTAAACATATAACAAGATGTATACCATGTTGTTGAGTTAGATAAAATTAAATAAGGATGAACATAATAATCACTCTAAAGCATTTTTTAAAAATCAGATTTTCATATTATCTTAATTTTTTTTTCCTATACAGTTTCTACACCATATTTGTTGTACATTTTCTCTCTCTAGTTAAAAAAAATCAACATCAATTCAAAACAACACAAACATAAAATCGAATATTGATTCTAACTTTTCATATTCTGCGTTTAAAAGGCCGCTGTGCATGATGTCTAGAAAATATATTGAATTTAACCTGGAATGAGTAATTAAATATTCTAATCACGATAACATACGTATTGATAAACGTTTAAAGCGAATATATGTCAATGCTACTTATTGTGTGTTGGCCAAGTTGGCTTATCTAATCTTATTCATCATATCTCTATTAGTCAAGAACTGTTAAAGTCATCAGCGACAAACAAAGTGTTTCTCATTAATCTGTTTCTAGAATTCGATGGTACAAAATGATAGATATTATATTTATGAATGCAGACTTGGCCTCTAAAGGGGCATATGTACGTATTCTCAATTTAAAACGTTTTAAACGAAGAAAAACACTAACACAGACACTTTTACACGCTTTTGATTTTGTAATATTGAAAGAAAGTTTAGAAAAGATGTTTATTTAAACATTAAAATGGTTTTTATGGTAATTCATGCGGGATATGAAGGTGGTGACATTGCAGAAAAAGATACATATATCCTGCATAAGCTTAAAGTATCTCACCCCCCAAATTTCTGATATCACCGATTTCATGAAATGCTGTTTTATTTATTCTAGAACACTAAATTTTCATAAAAAAATATATAGGTCAGTGACCTAAATTTAGAGCTGGGGTCCACAGAAGGGGCAAGGTCTGAAAATACGCAATTTGTTGCTAAAATTAAACAATTCAAGAGATAATGATATAATTTTCTTTTAAAATACTTTTAAGATTAACCAATTAACTAAAAACAATGAATCAGAACATTTGCAATAATATTCCACGTTTTAAACGGTGTGTTGCCATGGAAACCAATAATGGCTACTTTCTAAATTTTGTGAATTTTTATGGGACATACTTTAAAAACATGCGGAAATCAAGTGAAAATATCTAAAAACTGAATATCAAGATTTTTTATAGATTGCAATACAGAATCGGAACATACCCAGACCTTCTTATGACAAAAAAAAATATAGGTCAGTGATCATCCAAGAGAAATAAATAAGGTCAAAGGTCAAGTAAAATGCTATTTTGCAACTATTTCAATTAATTTTCAAAAACATTCCCTACAACAAAGTTTATGGACTTGTTTAAAAAAAAAACCCACCGGTCGACAAAAGGGTTTTTAATTATCTTGTATTCCTTGAAAATAATGTTCTGTTGCCATGGTTACCATTCATTGCCACTGTCTGAGTTTTTTTTTTAAACAACGTGATATTTACTATTTGATGTAACTATAAGTCAGGTAAAAAATCTATAAAATCAATATCAAAAATTTACAAGTACTTAATTTAGTGTTAGAACATATCCTCCTCTAATAATAAAACAAGAAAAAATTATTAGTGATATGTAAACAGATAGCCCTGCTATGACCTTGAATTAATATCATTACATATTGGTCACCATGATACTTATGGATACTTTTATATATGACACTCTAGTATTGCACGCAAGTGATGTAATTACTATTAATGCTTGTAATGTTTTTCTTTTAAAGAAAGTTACCGAAGCAGAGGACCAAACTATTTTACAAATCCACCTCTGTCTCTGTCTGTCTGTCTGTCTCTCTTTTTCTCTCTCTCTCTCTCTCTCTCTCTCTCTCTCTCTCTCTCTCTCTCTCTCACACACACACGCACACACACACACACACACACACACACACACACACACACACACACACACACACACACACACACACACACACACACGTTTTTTGGACTTCATGACTGACATTACTTAGCTTCTATGTACAGTTTCAGATAGAGTAAAGATCTAATTCTTGCTGATAATCTACATATTTATAATGTATTTCCAACTGATTATTCTGATCATGAAAACTAAGTATTAATTACTACTATAGTGTTTACATTATAAATCTAAATTGGATAACTTTATTATAACTAAGAGCATTTGGCGTTGGAGAAAGTAAAGCGGAAAATCTTGAAATGTATCCGTTATGACGTCATAAACGAATGTGCACAAAAACGTCCACTCGAGTTGTATAAGGCAACCAAAATTTAAGTGTCATTAGTTGAGTTATAAGCGAGTTACCGAGCTTATTCTTTAATATGTAAACAAAGATTGTGTTTACATTTTGAATGCTGAAGTGGAAATTCCAGTTTTAGACCTTATATGAATATGTTAAACGTTAGGAACTGTTTATTTATGCTTAAAATAAATAAGAAGATCGACAGATCAGCTTGAAAAAAAGATTTTTACTGGTATATTGAACCCATGTAAACAAAAACAGAACACGAGCTTGTTTTACATGACACAGAATTGTGAGCCCTGTACCTTGCTTAAAACTCTACAACTGACTCTCAAATTTTATTTGATCATAAGAAATGCATTCCTAAAGCATTGTAAATAATGAAAAAAGAAAATAGAATTTGACCAAAATCGTGACCATACCCCTTTAAAATTGAATTTTCCCCCATAATTTGGCATATTGCCTTATATTTTGGCTTAGGAAAACTAAGTTTTGACAAAATAATACGTTTCAAATGCTCATATCTCTCTTTTGATGTCATGCCAATACATTCTTATTAAAAAATGCATTTTCACCACGAATTAATGAGCGACTCTTACTCTTTCCTTCGGGATTATGAATAGTTTATCATACCGGAAAACGATGACGCGAAGGCGCCATTTTTGCATTATACCCTATCAAAATCATAAAATCACGATTTCTCAACTCAAAAACGTTCCATATAATAATAATTTTGTATAAAAATACCATACAAAAGAAAGTTGTAATTTTGCACCTACATCTTCGGCTGCAGGAAAATAAAAAGATACGCAAATGTCTACACTCTCGAACTGTTGGCCTCGTTAAATATACTTTTGCCAATTGTAAATTCATACTAAATTTACACGTCTATTCTTATGAGCTAAGTTTGAAACTATAAAAGACAAAGTATCATAACATTCGTTTAAGTTTTAATAATAGTATAATACATTTAGATTTAAAAAGGCTTTTTTAAAAAGAAAAATAACAGGATACCTACTTTTTTTGCATGGATATAACATGTAGTGTGATGCCTTCTGAAGATGTTTTTATTTATTCTTTAACAGAATGCAATGTGGGTTTTGTTGGTACCAATTGTAACACTTCTTGTCGCTACCCTAGCTATGGCAACAATTGTCAAAGTCAATGTAACTGTCTTGAAAATTACTGTCACCCAGCTTCTGGATGTAAAGGTGAATACAGATCATTATCTGAAGTTCGATATTTGTTGTGAAACGCATAGCATATATTATTGCAGACGATATTGAATCAAATCTGTTAATATAATAATACGTGTTGTTTTTTAAATTTAGATGGTTTGCCGACATTTTCATCACCAACTTTGACATCCTCTGTTAAATCACATTCTTTTGAATTCTCCACAACGAAAAAACTAGGTTTTTTTTTCTACTTATTTCCTTATTTACTTTTTTACTTTATTTACTTATTTTTAATTCTGATGTTACTTTACATAAAAACTGTTTATTATCAGTTTATGACAATGGATATATGTTTCAGAATGCCCTGCAGGGTATACAGGAAAGGAGTGTGATATCCGCTGTCGCTATCCAGCTTTTGGTTATATGTGTCAGTTAGAATGTAATTGTAGTGAAGAACGTTGTAATTTCGCAAAAGGGTGTAGAGGTAAGTTTAATTTAGAAACTTCCGTAAAAAAAACACCGCTAACGCTTAAAAATCACACAATGTTTAAGTTAAACAAAACGACTTATGACATTCAAGTTCAAACATATCTTGTGGGCTATCTAAACAACCCTGCTTTGTTGTAACTGTCAATTTTTAGCATAAATGTTAAGAAAGATTTCATTATTTCGAGGAAGATTTTTTGGGGAAACGGGCTTCTACATTGGGATGCTTTTCGAAAATATGCAACTACTTGTTATATCGTGTTCATGCGACCTTTAAAAAAACACATTCCAGAGTAAAAATTTGAAATCAAACACGCAAGCATTGTTATCGATGGCCATTGTCCGCATAGGTAAAGGATCTTTTTGTCGCATGGAAAGACCTCGAGCTTTCGAAATTCTAAAAGCAGATTCATCATATTATAAAGTAGTTGGAACGTTTGATGTTGCTCAAATATCATTGTTAAAGTTGATGGCGATATACAGGGACAAAATGTTCTGTCAGATCAGGGCGGCCAAAAAAAGGACAACACAGATTTATTCTTAGTAATAATAAAAAAAAAAACCGAGGTACATCCGCTGAAGAAAAAAATTGTCATATCTTGTGCAACAATTTTACAATGGTCGGATGACTATATATTTAGCTGGGGGCATGGGATTTTACAAAGAAGTCTGGAAGATATATTCACCTAAGGTATGTAAATTCAACCTTAAATGTAAATAATACTATTCAACATAATGATTTATATGTATCTTTTATTGGTCAATTTTTGAAAGTAATCCTAATATTTTGGATATTCACAGATATCTCTATTGTGGAGTGGATTAGACGTAAATGTCATAATATTCCAGAATTAAAGGCAAAACATTAAATGAAACCATAGTCTTCCTGAATAACTATATCAGGACTGTTTATTCGGTTCGTCTTGTTTCTAGTCCTACATTTAATTAAGCTTGACCTCCTGAAATACAGGAAAGTAAAAGGCGGGTATCAGCGAGTATCTTACCATAATCAATGGTATGTAGGCGGTGTTCCCCAAGGTCTTTGTTGGCAAGTGGTGATTGAAATGATCATTAAGTGGTTTTTTATGCACTCATCGTACAGTTTAGATGGTAAGCGATATCTGTTTTATTGGCACTTTAATTTACGACATGTCTCTGTTGACAGGTACATACACAATAGCAGGAACTAGGTCTGGTTCTTAAAACGTGAACATTGAACATGTGTCGTTGATTTTATTGCTTAAAATACACGTTATATGGGTAGATCAGTATTGGAAGGAACTGCTCCAATCATGCCTAAAATACCTTGGCAGTTGTATTTTCATGTAATAGTTAAGTAAATTATACAATAGTCTTAATAATTCATATTCTGAGGGAACGAAAGATTTTATAGAAACCATTTCAGTGAGGTAAGCAAAGGCCCAAATTTCAAGGTTATTACTTAAGAGAATATGAAGTACTATTCAAGTTTGAAACATGAAAATAAAACAAGTACGTCTATTGAAGTCATAAAATGGAGATTAAAAACATAAAGATACAATAAAAAACAAAAAGATACATCAAAAAGGCAGGTAATACATTTTCGTTTTCATCCACAGCATTAGAATAACCAAAGACATGCAGAAGAAGAACCTGAAACACAAGAAATGTCTTTATGTTATCAGGGAATCGATATTCTTTCACAACGTCACGAACATTTAGTGAGACAAATGAACCACAAAAAGGTGAAATAAAATGATAAGTCAGGAATTTGAAAATAAAAATTTACAGAATCGGTTCAATACTCCGAGCATATTTTACCATTTGTTATCAGTGAGAAATTCTTTTAAAGGATTAGAAAGAAGTATGCTAGTGTTTGTAGGAAATAAAGTTTGTCATTAGAACATTCATGTAATGAACAAACAATTTCATAAATGTTTATTCGAATAGGGGTTCATTTATAAGGGGTCGAGAACACAACAATTCAAACAGAGGGTTTAGAGAAGTTTAAAGTCAAGACCGTGATGATTACAAAACAAACTCAGTCTTCAAAATTATCAAAACATTATTAACCACTTCTGTTGAAGGGCAAATGAAAAAGGAAAATTTCAATACTAACCCTATTCAGAATGTTTCATCACAAAATGTGTTATCAAGAACAGTTTGTCATTAAAAATTAAATTAAATTATTTATGAATGATTTAGAAACAAGATCTTTAAGTGATACAGGATTTATAATCACTTGTATGCCAAAGAATTTGTTCAGTCTCTACAATTAAATATTATAATATTAAGTATTTTAAACTTAGGTATATAAATAAAGTGCAGAGAGTAATTTCTTGCCATTTTCTAGCTATTCACAGGTTGAACTTCAATTTCTTTTTTTGTCAATGAAACTACTTTATGTACCTGCTCTGGTCACAATCAATGTTAATGGTTGCAAGATCCAATATTGCAAAAATAGTACGAGAAACAAAGAATAATGACAACAAGGTTCGGTTTTTAAAATTTGAAGTTTGAGTCTGTGTTAAAAAGGTTTTTAGCTGAAACAGAAAAAATAAAAATTGTCTTATAAATGGTAAAAAACTTGTAAGTAGTAGAAGATATCGCTGATAAAGATATTCCTTGGTACATGGAACTGAGAACATAACGTAAAAGCCCGATAAGTTAACTGAGAAGAAATTTATTGTTACCATTTATTTTTTACAGGTGCTGGTAACGTAAAAATGAAATCGCCATTAATTCCATGGAGGAAGAATAAAGTGAAGAGGAATTTGAGGATTGTACTAATAGTGCAATCTAGTGAATCAGATAATAATATCAAACCCTTCTTTTTCAGAATTAAAGTATAATCTTGTTGACACTTCATGTGTAAATCATAACACTCGCCTCAATAGCTCAAATGGACATATAAGATCAGATGATTATAGCACATTGTCTACTTTCAATGTAAATAATATTATGTCAGTTTGACACGAATTTGTTCTGTTGAATCTGAATTATTTATTAATAGTAATAACTCTAACACAATTTCGGGTTTCGATTTGACAAATATTTATCAAAGTCGTAAAACGAGTCCTCGTATGATGCACAACGTAGACGCTTTACTAGAGTGCAAAAGTAATTTGACAGATATGGTGAGTATGGTGGGTTGTAGCTGATTAATACTTTCAAGTGTGGTATGTTTAGAGGAAGAATGTCACAAGAATATAGTTTAAACTTCAACAAAAACACGTTTAAAAATCTTCTTCTCAAAAACTACAATGCTACAATTGTAATGCTATCTTGCAAGAATCCTTATGTAGCAAAGGTTCGAGATTGTTGACACCGTGACCCCCGGGCCAAAACTTGGACCCCAGAAGGCTTTAAAGCTTAACATGGAAAAATATAGTGGAAAATATTTTTGAAAGTGTCTTACCAAAATCTTAATTGATTTGATTTTGCGATAATAAAATGCAAGCATCCCCAGATAGTGTAGATTTTAAATTATTTGAACAGTGATTAATAATCTGACCCAGGTAGAGGGTTCAAACTTCAATATAGAAATATAAAATGAAAAATATAGATTAAACAATCTTCTTCTCAAGAACGACACTTCTTCAATTTGAGAAAATATTTTATAATTATCTTTATATAGTGAAGATTCTAAATTCCCCAATCCATGTTCAAACCATGACCCGTCTGGGGCCCAAAGAGGGGTTCAAAGTTGAACGTAGGGAAGATAGTTAAAAGTTATCTTGTCAACAATGACAGAGATACGATTTGTGATATCACTATGCAAGCATGCTCACATCTTTATATAGTAAAATCAAGATCACAGTAACGTACTTTTGGTAATTTTGTGCTTATTTATTGTCAAATTAACATATGATATTATAAGGACTATAATCACAAACAATGTGACCGTGGTTCTAACCACCTTTACTTTTGTTTACGTCACTTTTGGTATTTTATTAGTATTATTCGTTATAAGTGTTGTTATATATGGTACGTTGAGGCCGAAGATAATCAGATTTGTCAGTTGACGCATGTTAGAACTAAGGTATAAGGTCTGAAAAGTAGCTTTAATGACCCTCTCTCTATTAAATGTTTTCATTCATTATCAAATTTTTGAATATATGAGAAATATTTGGTGTTTGCCTAAATTTTACAGGAGTCAACTTTCCTTACTTATGTAGCAATATACCTTCATCACCTGCATATGATGTTTTTGTCTCTCAGTTAATTCGATACGCAAGGGCATGCTCTTCGTATTAACAGTTTCTAAGACGAGGCAAGCTACTGATAAACAAGTTGATAAAACAGGACTATCAACAGTCTCGTTTAAAGTCATCTTTTTGTAAGTTATATGGTCGATACAACGACCTTATCAGCAAATACAATCTTCCACTGAGTCGCATGCTGACTGACGTTTTTCATACTAATTGTTAGACCATAATTAATTACCTAATTGTCTACGGACTTTTGGGGTTTTTATTTTCCCGATTACGACAAAGAGCACACGGCAGGTGTGACCGGTCAGCATAGGATGCTCACTCCTCCACGGCAATTGATCCTACCTCTATCTTGGAGGTCCGTGTTGCTCTGCTTTGAATTTGTATTTCGTTTTGTGGATTTGTGAGATGGTTGACGGTTTGTTATTGTCATTTTTTCATACATGTAATTCATATACATTTTTTATCATTGAAGTCTATTTACATACCTTGTCAATCTTTGTTAAATCTTTTAAATGTGGTTTTATAAATTTCTTAAGTTTGCTTTTTTTTAATAATCATACAACAAAACTCTTGAGATAATTAAGCTGATGTGCAGAAAGAAATGTTGCTTTGATATTAAGACCATAATCCTTACAAATCTCAAAAGGTAATTAAAACGTATTACAAGGGTCACTTATTTCATTGCTCTAATGATTTGATTGTTATGTTTATTTACAAATTTTATGTCTCCATTAACAAATTCAAACTGAAGAATTCATATAGATGACTATGAGCTAGGCATTAATAATAGCATATATTTCATGAAGAGTATTTTAATAATCAAGGAAGTAATTTAACATCAAAAGCAAATGTATACGATGTCATAATGTTGTTTAATGTGTTACAAGCACCAACCAGTGTGTATTAAATGGTTGACCCCTCAAACTTAAGACTAAATGAGAAAATAACAAATTATTGAATTGCATATAATTTTGCATCTGGTTTGTCAGTAAAACAAAAAAAGCTGCAAATATCCGCATGGAATGCATTGAATTTGAAGTTTTATTTATATAAAATAAAAATCCGGTTGTTTGAAATCGTTCCTTATCTTGTTGCACATAATTACTAATATTTCACAATAGTAATGCGGAAATGCATTCAGGAAATATACAAGTTATTTTTAAATATATGATGGCATGAAAGAAAGTTATAGTGTCAATATATTATGTCCATATACAGTTTTGAGTTTCAGTTCTGATTGCTCTTTTTTGGTATAACCACATTTTAATTAATAATGTGTGTATATCTTCAGTACTTATTCTTGATCTAAAAATATACAACTTGCATTGTTTAAGAACCTGTTAATGCCAAAGTCCATTTAATGTATAAATACTTATAAAATAGTGACATTCAGTCGAAATTATAGGGAAGAATTTTTGCATTAAGTGCGTAAAATTCGTTTCAGGAAGAATGCCTTTTTTAATTAAGGAAAAAGTGTTTTTGTTAGATATTTTCTACCGCATTGTTTGTGTTGCGGAATAAAAGTTTTTTGAAACAATAAGTGTCGTGATAGAATGTGAAGAAATTTGTCCAGATTTTAACATACATAATTCTCTTTTACTTTACATAGTTTGTGCATTGTTATATGTACAGTTATCAGATCAGAACCCATTCAGGTAAATTTTAATTTTACTTGACAACAATTTTTTTTACGATTTTCTATTACCATGATGATTAATTGTGATTATATTATCATTTTTCATTGTGTAGAACCAATACAAATACAAAACAGTGTAAAACATGGAATGAAATTTTACACCAATGTCAAGGTATACAATAAAACTTATATAAGATGCATTGTTTTGTATAATTTTTTTACGTTATTGTTTTAAATAGTCTTCTGTAGCATTGAATGATACCTTCATAAACTAGCCAGCAACCAATTTTTGTTCGTAACATCTGAATGTGTAAAAGGTTTGAAATACCATTATATCTCTTTAGTCGACTGCTGAAGTGATGATAAAACAAGCAATATATCAGATCATGAAGCTTTCATTACATTTATCATTGGGTTTGTGATGTATTTAACCATTGTAGATTTTGATCAAAGACCTTTTATACCTTTGTTCTTTGTCATATCTCCTATTATCTCGTTAATGATACTTTTGCCAATTGTACATACGTACTGTCTTTATACTTCAGTTATTTAGGGCTAGGTTTTAAAAGTTTACAAACATTATAATAAAGGTCTTAGTGTTAACATTAGTATGATAAAAGTACATTTAGAAAGTTAGAACAACGGGATACCTTACTTTTTACATTAACTATAATGACTTAAAATTATAACGGTTTTTTGCATCGTTTACAGAATGCAATGTGGGCTTTGTTGGTATCAATTGTGAAATATCTTGTCGCTACCCTAGCTATGGCAATAACTGTCAAAGTCAATGTAACTGTCATGAAGATCACTGTAACACAACTGATGGATGTAAAAAAAAAACATTCAGAATTATAAACGAAATTCGATATTTTTATTGTTAAGCAGGTATCTTCTCAAACGATATCGATTAAAATCTTATAATACGTGTCGCTTTCATATTTAGGTGGTTCGCCGACAGTTTCATTACCATCAGTGATGTCCTCCATGAAAACAAGTCCTATTGAATTCTCTACAACAAATACAATTTATATCTTTATTAACTTCGTCAATTAATGTTAATGTCAACTTACGTGACACGTTTTATTACTTTATTACAATATATTTACAGTAAAACACGATTAAAGCGAACACGCTTGTAATGAATTGACGCTTACAGCAAAGTATTTTCATTCCACTTGATTTAATTACATAATGTAAATTTGACAGTCATAACGAATTACGCTTAAAACGAAGCAAAATCGCCCTTCCCTGTCACCTACTTTTAAGTGTGTTTTACTGTATTTATCAGAATGACCTGCAGGTTATATAGGAAAGGAGTGTGATATCCGCTGTCGATATCCAGCTTTTAGTTATCTGTGTCAGTTAGAGTGTAATTGTAGTTAAGAACTTTGCAATATTGCAAAAGGGTGTGATGCTAAGTTTGTTATGTTTATGATTTTTCTTACACTACTCAAACAAAGTTACAAATAGACATCATCGTTTTGCAAACGTAAAACAAACATATTGTACATGTTAGCGTTAAAAAACTATTTCATTGTTTCGAGGATAATCTACGTTTTTGAAAAAGGTCACGACTGATGGTTCACGCATTGTAACTGTGCGTAAATGTGAAACCAAACGACAAGACAGGATTAATCGTTTACTTCCTTTAAGAACAAAAATTAAAGTACATCCCAAGACTCTCCAGACTGAACTAATAAATGCTTCTGGAGTAAGCGTTTCAGGAAAAACAATTAAGACCCCTTTTACACCGGTAACACATGTTTTTTGAACGTCCAACAGTATATCTTTGACACAAAGTCACTGATGTCTTCATCTTGATTGATGCAAACAACATTGATGTCATCAAGCTTAGTGGGCTTCTGCTATAAAAACAAATTCTTTTTTGCTTTATTGATCGCAGATTACACCACTGTCCTGTAGAACGTTTTGTTAACTACGCAGTGGTTTCGTGATGATGTGAGCCAGTATTTCCGCCAAGAAAAGGACTGAATGCTGTGCTACTGATAGACAATTAACATTTCGACCTTATATTATAACATTTTGCAGCCAATAGTTTTTTCTTCTTCTTCTTTAAAAGCTGGCAGTGAATGAATTTTGAGGGTATTCATCGTGTATACATCCTGAATGATATTACTTTATGAGAATAAAATGGCCGCCAAATTAACCTGATCTGAACCCTATTAAACATCTCTGGGATGACTTAAGAAGGCAGGTTTACAGAACCAACCGTCTAAACACCATTAACCAGATTTGGGACCGCGTTGACCAAAATAGGAATACCATCGCCATAACTACAATTATGGGTAGTAATCGAAGTAAGAGGGACCGTTGAGATGCATGTATTACAACTCATAAAAATATATGCGCTCCTCATATGAGTTTAACTATGTTTGACTTTGTTAACTATCCAGTAATTTGTTTGAAAAGTTGGTAGCTGTATTATTCCGAGCTTGATTTTATTGCATTGCTAGTCTGACCTGTTTTGATTATAAATTTTAAATCTGTAAGGTACAAATGTATATGTAACGATAAACGTTTTTAACTTTATATTGTATATTTTATAGCACAGCTTTATTTTAATGGAATATTTGGTACTGTGCGTATGTTTTAAATTAAACACACACATCAAGCACAAATACATTTTAGATTTTATAACATGGTATCTGTAGTCAAAACAAAGCTAACGCTCTATATTTAGATTGCTCGGAAAGAAATAATGGGAGTGAATGTGAAAAACCGTGTCAGTATCCAGCGTTTGGTGATCGTTGTCAAAGTATATGTGACTGCAGTGAAGAATATTGCGATCCCTTAATGGGTTGTAATGGTAAACTGTTGTTTAAACTCTTTTCTTTTTCGCAATCTTGGCTATTTGTTGTTGTTTGTTTATAATAACTACCAATATCTGAATTAGTTTACATGTTTCATTCTTTGTACAAATTAATTGAACATAAACTTTTGGTTTTTCCTGTCTGTTACAATTATTGTCATGAAACATTATTAGCGAAATGAGCATCAGACAACATTATTTCTTTGTTGTCAAAAATTGATTGTTATATGCAAAAATGGGAAATATTTATTTGAATATAATGTAATCTAACACTTTAGACTAACAAGAAAGACTGTACTAACCAAAAGTATGTCACCCAATGGATTAGAATATTGAAAAAAAAAATGAACGAGTTTATATATCTTTAGATATAAGAACACTGTTTTTGACGGAAATATATATATATATATATATATATATATATATATATATATATATATATATATATATATATATATATTCAAATCAAGTCTAACAAGCGAAAACTTATTTTTTCCGCTTGCTTTATATTTGTATTGTTATGAAACTAGATGTTATCATCGCCATATACATGGATCTGCAGAAAGATGACCCAATGAAAGAATTTAACCTCAATGAATGTTTACTTGGGAGTACTTACAGCGGCACTTAGGGAGATGGGTTCATTTTCCGTGAGCACTAAACATGTGTTATGACTAATTTCTACTTGTTTCTCTCTAAGATGTATTTTTAAATTTATTACATAAACTTTTTAAATGGCAAATAAAGCTATCGAGGGAAAGATGTCCTATTTATACACGTAACTAGATAAAGACTAAGAGATAAGTGAGCAAGTGTTCTAACTTAAGGTGGAATGTCCCTCTGCTATTAATTTTACAATATTTGTTGTTTTATAATTCTTTATATTGATTTTCATCAAAGTAAATGTCAATAGATTCAAATGAAGCAAAGTTGAAGTAATGAAGTGCTGTTGTGTGGTTTTTTTTAAAACTGATAATATGTCTAATCATGATATAAAAAACTGACATAGTGAATAGAAAAAGTAAAATTTTATCATCGCAGCATAAAATTAAAAATATCAAATAAATAAAAAAATATATAGTTATATACATTGTCAATTTATATTTTAAAATATATTAAAGCTGTGCTTTTTCGTTGAGGATAGCATTTTGTAGTATAGGTTTGTAACAAAAATCGCTGAAATCAGCAAGAGTTATCTTTCTTTATCATAAAATATTGCAGGTTATACATACAGTACATGATAAATTGCCATATTTTCTAAAGTTTCTAAACAAATTTTTTTTGTTAAATTCGAATAAGATAATAGTAAAAAAGATTCAAAGTTTTAGAAATGCTAAAAATGTAAACCAGAGCATTTCGCTATAACACAAAAAGAGGATCAAATAAATAATTTGTATGATCGTAATATAGTGATATTAAGCTAGTCTTAAATAAAATGTGATATTGTGGGGGTTTTCTCTTTTTTCTGAAATTCTGTTTTCCATATCTGCTCTCTCAGATAACCCTTATTCAATTTTAGACATTAAAAATGTTATTAGTTTCATGTCATGCTAACTAAGTATAAAGTTTGCAATTGTCTTAGTCATGCCCCCTCCCCCATTACAATACCTTTACCTCTGTGAACTAGCTAAAAAAAGAAAAAGATATTTTCTATTTAAAGATCCTCATGGCCTAAAACATCAAAAAAGTATTCTTCATACACTAAAAAAAGGTCCATGCATTGGGGGGAGGGATAGGTATTGCCTCATAAAAAAATATCTATGTGATTAGTTTATTGTAATTTTTTGTAAAGGTTTTCTATACATTTTTGCACCCTGCCGAAAGTTAGGGATTTGTTTGTTAATTTTTCTTTATGTGAATTTAAATTAATGTCGCCTTCCAATATACAATAGGGTTCAGCACCCTCCCCCTTTTTTTTGCTCCATGCTTTAATAAATGTACTTACAGAAACATAGTCACATTATTTTCTCCAGACGTTATCTCTCTTATCAGAGGGACATTCCACGTTAAGGTCATGATCTAGCAAATAAAAAGAGACTACATATTTCTGAAATTTGTGATATGAATTCTTTTAATGATTCCTCATTACAAAAGCTTTCATTTATAAGGTGTGCCGGGGCTTAATTTTAAAATAGCGCGATGAAAAGTACTGTTTTTAATGAAATGAAAAAAGGAAACCAGAAACAAATCTCAGTTTTCCGTTTTTGACGAATGAATGTATATCAAGATCTACAGTCTCTCTGAAAACGGCATATAGAATGTTCTTGACATCATCTTTAAAACGATAATGAATTGGACATATATATCGGTATTGCTCAGGTATACAAATATAATATCAAGAAAACGTTTAAATTTCTACATAATTCTCTTTTAGACATAAAGCGCATTTTTTCAGGGAATATCTTATTGAGCTTTTAATGAACGAAACAATAACCATTGGAAGTGTCTTGCAAAATCATTAAAAAGCCCTTAATAAAATAAATATGGTTATTTACTCCGTGGCGGTATTTTATCATTTTATATGTATGAAGTTTAAGAAAGGTAGCAGCTTTTTTTTTTTAAAGCCAAAATTACATTTGTATTAATAACAATAATATTATTCTCTGAAAACAAAGATAAAATACAAGACGCTTTGCTTTTTTATAAACTTTTTGTAAATACATTTTTTCTGGATAGACAAGGTTATAGTTCAAGGTAATTTCTAGGTACGGTTGTCTCAAAACGTCTCCAGAGAAGGCTTATTGTTGTCGTTGGCTGTGCCTGCAGTTTTATACATGCTTGCTTGAGGCATCACGTTATTTCTTTCCTATTTTTGAACAATATGATTATTTCAAAAAGATTTTTGTTTTCAAAACAAATGTCAATATAAATGATTTTGAAAACCAAGAAATATAAAGTACACGTGTACACACTACCAAGCACAGGTGATACCTATTGTTCTGTCTCATAGTTAAAATGTAACACATCTGAATGATCATGGTCAATTTTAGTTTATGTATTAACTATCAATTGATATAAAAATGGAACACTCAATCTACAAAAAGCAGTTTTGTCCTTTTCTATTCATCTAAGAGAAAAAAGTGAGCATAATGAACATATAATCAACTCATCATACAATTAAAAAGAAAGTTCAGCTTATTATGGAACAAACTTCTGTAGCTTAAAAACTTTAGTGCTTTCTCTTTAACCATTGTATTACCCATATTTCTTGATGACAATTAGATAATTCACTGTTAATTCTATTATCAATGTGAAACAGTGAAACATGGTGACATCACATTATATCAGTTCAAGGTGAATTTATTTAAGTTAACGTGAACTGGATTTACGTATTGAATTGGTTTGTAAACGTACAACTGGCTTCTCTAAGACATAAGTGTGCGAATACTGGCATAGGAATCATTATCCAATATTGACATTTTTAAACAAACAAAACATCTATAAATAAACATTACTTCGAATCTAGTGGGGTCTTTTGCTATATGAAGAATTAACTTAAAACATTCTTAGACTTGTTTTTTAGTTGGTACTACTGAAAATTGATGAACAAAATTTTGATAACCTAACATGTTTGGACATCATAGATTAGTAAACAGGCAGTCTTGTATTTAATTTTTTATATCGTTTCTGTTAATTTTTTTATTGGTTTTAGCATGACTTTGAAGACAAATTCAATGCTCTTCTCTCAAAAAAGATTAAATATAATTTTTAAAAAATGAGTGTGTCATAAATTAATTCATCCAAACAAATATTAATAAGAATTTATCCAAAAGTAAAATCACTACTATGTCACAAAAATTAAATATTCTTTGATTTAGATTACATCACGTGGGCAATGTCAATTTCCTTTTATGAAGGAAACACTAATACCAGTAAAATCAGTTATGCGTCGTTTTCAATTTTTTTTACGGACGATAGAGAGCTTATTAGTGGGACAACATATTTTAAGACAAATGTTAAATATGACGGCACAATACGGATTTTGTTTGTGTGTTCTCATTTTCACCGGTCGTGCCATGTTGTTAGTTGGACTATCAAGACAAACACCAGCGAGGTAGTATTCAGTTCAAGTAGTTATACTGGCTATTACTTACAATTATTTCTTTTGTTATATTAGAGAATACATGTATATTTTCTAATGTCTTATTTATTTTTTTGCGGAAAGTCAATTAGATTTCAACACTCTGATTTTACAGTGTTGAGGATTACACCATTGAAATACAGTGCAAGACTTGGGATGATTCTTTCAGTAAATGTAAAGGTCAGGGGGAAAATCCTACTTGCAATTTGAAACTGTTTTGTCAATTGTTTTGTTTTGGTTTTTGTCAATTCTTTCACACGTATATATATTGTTCATGTTTGGGGTTTATTTTTTACATTAAACATACAAAAATTCTCGAGCTTCGTTTTACTAACTTGAATATTAAAATTTTTACATTCTATAATTTCTTTTTCTTAGAGTGTCATAGTGGATTTTTTGGATTTAATTGCACATCACTTTGTCGCTACCCTGGTTACGGAAGAGAATGTCAAAATAAGTGTAACTGTAATAAAACTTTCTGCAATCCATCGACTGGATGTGAAGGTATGTTTTAACAATTGTATGGTTCACAAAATGCTTTATTTCATTAACATTTGCATTAGAGAAAACATACATTTTATATTCAGATGGATCACCAACAATATCACCGAAATCAACCTCAACCTCAGCTGTTATTAAGAAGACTTCGGTAACTCGGATGATGACTGTAAAAACAAGTTAGTATTATATTATTGTATGGTTATGGAATATCTTTAAATAGGTATATTTTAATACTTAAACACCTTACAAATGTAGCTACAGCTTGTTCTGTCGGTTTCGTTGGAAGTAGCTGCAATATATCGTGTCGATATCCATCATTTGGATTTCTTTGCCAGTCAGAGTGTTTTTGCAGTGAGGAAAATTGTAACCACGTTGTAGGTTGTAATGGTAAGTTAGTGTTTTCTCTTGCTGTGTGTAATTTTTAATATATGCTGTGTTTGATTTTATTCATATGTGTATTGGCACAACATCATGAGTTCTCCAAAAATAACTGTTATACAATTTAGTGTCGAGATAAGATTAACATGTTATAAAAAGAACAATATACATCTAAATCATGCATCGTAATTAACACAAATTTTAAAAATGAAACGTTTTTATAAATGATTTTTAATGACATAATGTTTCATTTAATCGCCATTTGACGCTAAAATGTATATATTGCGCATCATTTTTGGGATCTTAAAGTTGAAATTGTAATGAAAATAAAAACAATCTGCCTTTGGTTCGGCTATAACGTTGAAATTTGTATCATGATTATTTGATCTACAAGGAATTTAATTTATTCCAGAAAGAGTAATACAAATGTGTTATAATAATGAATTTGACTTTATATGAGTACATTTCTAAAGAGCTCATCCTGGTTTCACATATTGTTGCATGTTACAAAAGGGAATGTAACACGGACAGGGAAATTTAAGCAGTACACTACATGTATATCATAGTTATAATTTCTGCTCAGTTATTATCATTAAGTGGGGTTTTTAACACAAAAATATTATTTTAGAAAAAAACAATGATACATATGATCGCTCAATCAGATACAGGTTTTGCATTTGAACAAAACTTTGTGCCTTTTTACACATCATTTGATTCTTCATATTAGGTCAGTACTATTTTTTTAATGCCTTGGTAACGTCAAATCCTTTTATTTTAGAGTCGTCTACAATCTGTAACTCCAAGGAAGGTCACAAATTCCAAGCTTTGGTGTATAGTACCGTGGTGCTAAGTGTTTGGGCGATTCTTCAAATCAGCATCTATCTATATTTAGCATTGCATTCCTCGTCGGCAATTCAATTAAATATTAGTTATACGTAACGATAACATGTGACGACTTCCCTTGTTTCCATACATTATGCAATTCCAGTTTGCGTCTGACGGGTCTGACATGACATGGTTAAAACACTCCTATTAATTAGTAGTTCGCAATGATTATTAATCTCAAATTAAAAGAACTATAGAGTAAGGAATTCCACATTCTTCACAGTTGATTTGTTCTTGGAAAAATATTTGTTACTTAGTTATCGATATCCAAGGCAACTTGCCCTTGGTATTGAAAAATAGATCCAGATTTTACTTTGTCCTTCTGTTATATGAATTCTATGTCATACTTTTTCTCCCCTTTAAGACTATGATAAAGTAATTCATTACCGCCAGACAAAAGACTTTGCACTGAGACTTTTTATGAACATGTTCTTTAGGAAAATCTATTTTTTTTTAAAACGGCGTTTTTATTAGAGTTGCATTTTTAGAATCCTTTTTTTTATTGTTTAGTGCACTCACTGTAATTGAACTGTTAGCTTTTGTTGTGAAGTGAAAGCTCATATAATTTCATGTCAATATTTACTAGAGTTTGCAACTATACAAGAAATACTTATGTAGATATAAGTAATCTAACCTAATACAAAGAAAACATTTGTTCAATAAGTGTGATATTTTGAATTAAAAAATTTTCAATACATTTTTAGCTTTTCTGATCACTTTTTGTCCGGCGTCCGTCTGTCTGTCTGTCTGTCTGTAAACTTTTTACATTTTCGACTGCTTCTCCAGAACCACTGGGCCAATTTCAACCAAACTTGGCACAAAGCAAATAAAGAACCAAGCCCTCTTAAAAAGGGAGATAATTATGAATTATTAAAAAAATGTTGGTTTCTCTAAAAAAAAACTTGTTCTCAAAAACCAATTGGCCAAAAAGCTGTAATTTGTATGGAAGCATCCTCAAGTAGTGTAGATTCAAGTTTTTTTCAAATCATTATCCCCGGAGGTACGGTGGGGACACCACTGGGGGTTAAATTGTTACATAGGAATCTATAGAAACAAAATCTTTAAAAATCTTTTTCTTAAAAACCAATTGGCCAGAAAAGCTGTTACTTGTATGGAAGCATCCTCAGGTAGTGTAGATTCAAGTTTGTTCAAATCATGATCCCCGGGGGTACAGTCGGGCCACAATGGGAGGGAGGGTCAAAATTTTATACAGGAATCTATAGAAACAAAATCTTTAAAAATCTTTTTCTTAAAATCCAATTGGCCAGAAAAGCTGTATCTTGTGTTGAAGCATCCTCAGATAGTGTAGATTCAAGTTTATTCAAATCATGATCCCATGGGGTACAGTGGGGCTACAAGTGGGGAGTCGGTTTTTATATAGGAATATATAGAGAAAAATCTTTTAAAATCTTCTCAAAACCAATTGACCGGAAAAGCTGTAACTTGTGTGGAAGCACTCTCAGGTAGTGTAGATTCTAGTTTGTTCAAACCATTATCCCCAGGGATAGGGTGGGTCACCTTTGGGGTAGAATTTTTACATAGGAATGTAAAAAGAAATATCTTCTTTTCGAAAATCAATTAAGCAGAAAAGCTGTTACTTGAGTGGAAGTATCCTCTAATAAATATAGAGAAAAATCTTCAAAAATCAAATAAAAAAGGATGAAACAATAGATGAGGGTATCGAATTTTTACATAAGAAATAAATTTGATCATTCTCCAAAATAAATAGTATATAATATTGCTAATATGCAAGCATATTGACATTTGTTGATTCTCATTTGTTTAGACTGTGGCCCTGGATAATTCTTGGGCCACACAAGGGGTTCAAAGTTTGATAGAGGCTTATATTTATATGAACAGTTGTTTAAGATCTTTTTCAGAATGGCAATGCTCAATGTGTGATATAACTATGAAATCATCAAGTTACAAAAGGGGCTCAACATAAGAACATCTGTAGAAAATTTTGAAAATCTTTTAAAACCGGATTTTTTTTACTCTTTCATTGTCCCGATATTTTGAATATGACTTCATAAAGCTGATTTTATTATGTCCAGTGTTGCTCAGGTGAGCGATGTGGCTCATGGAACTCTTGTTATAATTTCATGATTACTTTTACCAACAACAAAAATCATATTCAGTTCGACATGATAATCAAGGAAGAAAATGTATTTTCCCGTAATTGAATAATCAATCAAAATTTAAAAGTTGAGGTTATTTTTAGCTTACCTGAGCCAAAGGCTCAAATGGCTTTTGTATTCTGTCTGTCGTCATCGTTGTCAAACTTTTGTCTTGACTTTGAACATTTGTATTCGTATATCAAGTTGCAATTTTTACCAGGAAAGATCATTATAGACTAAACATTTATCAGAGATTTATTCCGATTCCGTTCTCTTCCCCATAACCTGCAAATCTTTTTTGTATCCATTAAGCATTGTATTATCACCACATTTCATACATACAATGTAAAAAATGTGTTAGACATATTCTGTTATAATGTTTTGCACTTTCGAATTATCAATAAGGAATGCTATTTTCATAATTCCCACTTTATACACCCTAGGAGTTACTGTGGAATCATTATACTGTAAACGTATTATATTTGGCGTGTACGATATTTGGCGGAAATGAGTTTTTGAATAAGTTGGCGTAGATTTGAATTAGCGTGTTCCTGAATGTGCCTCTTCTAATATATATATGCATGACATTTTGCGATGTTCTTGATTTAGCGGAAGCCGCATTTCGCCAAAAGCGCTAAATAGAATGCATCGCCAAATGTAGTATGTTTACAGTACTTCGTGGTAGCTCAATTTTCGTGGAATTCGTGGGTACCTCTTATCCACGAATTAACACCCTCCCTGAAGTAATAAATTAGAGTTTATAAAGTCGTATTTCATTTAATAATTATGAGAATACACGACATTATGTCCCCACAAACATGTAAAATTTAAACAATCCACGAAAATTGACCCCCACGCATTTTAATGATTCCACAGTAATATGGGTACCTAACACGAGAGAACCGCTGAATATGTTAATGAAAAACATATAAGCGCTTTAATTTGGCGGCTCTGGTTGTATGCTGCCAAGGGAGTTAAGGATCTATGGATTGTACAGGTATCGTCAATTGGTAATATGCAAAAGTCGTACAAAGCAATTTACTTTGCCAGCTATACTATAAACCCCATCTTTGACCTTTATACATTTCAAATTTATGAAATACCGGTATATTATGTATGAACATTTACATTGCCCTTTCAGTTTATTTAAACAGATAATACAAACTTATTTCTATGTCTTAAATGACAGTGTTTTGACATGTGTTTTTTAATAAATTTTTAAGCAATATTGTTGTTTGTTTTACATTAAAATTATTCATATATGTATCATATAGGTGCTTGAAAAAATAAAATTATTTGTGTAAGTAAGATTATTGTTTCATATATACAAAAGAATTATAAATTAAATTTCGTTGATCACAAAAATGCATTTTTAACAAATTAAATGTTACATGATGTTTGTGTGTTATCAAAGAGAAGGGATATTGTCGATGTGTTGAATTGATTTCCTTTTATCAACTAAACAACAGGTGATATACATAAATTGCATGGTCAAATGTATCAAAGGGCATATGTTCACCCTACTTGGGACCATATACAGACACGTGGTGGATTAAAGTTATTTCCTATTTCTACATTTATGGAATTTTAAACCGAATGGATATGCGCTTATAATAAGTATAATACTTGGTCAAAATATATATAACACATGTGAAGATGGCAGTACATTGAGACTTTAAAGGATACGATCAATCTATGTTTATTAAGGCTGTGATTTATAGCATCATTTTTCCAATGCCGAACATCCACACAATGACAACTTGCCAACAAGTCTGATTTTTGTTTGTTTTTGTTTGTTTGGGTTTTATTTGGTTTTTTTTTTTGTTTTGTTTTTTTTTTTGGTTTTTTTTTTTTTTTTGGTAGAATCTTTTGTTTTTGTTACTGTAATAGGAAATGTCGTACCTTCCACACAGCTGTGCATAAGGTTCACTATCTAATTTACAAACTTTATATGCAAAAATAAAACCTTAACGAAAAAAAGTGCTACATTCTGTCATTTTTGTCGATAGAAAAATTTGTTTTTTTACGTAAACCTTATTTTGACTTTTTTGCTATGAACTGTAATTAAATATTTGAAAGAATTTGCTTTTACCCCGATTAGGCTAACCGTATAATGTCAAATAATGTCAAATGACATAAAACGAATGCTCTTTTGCGTTATCGAATGTAATGTATTTAAAGGTTATGTAGAAAACGGACCAAGAGCAAAAGGTTACCTGAAATTTTCTATACATGCCAATATTTTTTAACAAACATCAACATTTCAGGAGCGAACACAAACTAAAAAGCAAATTTGCAACGCATAGAAAACTTGCAAAACGATTTTCGAGCGCTAAATTTATTGCTGTGCCCCATCACATCAACGAAAGGCCGAAGTATCAAATTCACGGGTAGTAGTTGTGCATTTCCATACGCAGCACAACGGCATATAAAATTTAAGCTCATAGGTGTCCTTACCTTTAATATAATATGTAAAATCATTCCTCAATGATACCATGTACAAGAGGTCACTTTAGAGCGACCTTTTTAATAACCCAAGAAATTATCGCTGTCTTCTTGGCTAGAAGATCAGAACATCGGACATGGTTATTTTGTTAACAATAGACTTAAATGCCTTCGTGTAGTAATAAAGTGCATGTGTCGGTGCTAAATTATTTTTTTTCTGTTTCTTTTTTTCTAAGTCATGAAATAATAGCCGGTCGGACAGGTTTTTTAACACAATTGCAGCAGGAAAAATACTTAACTTTGATTAAATAGACGATCAAGCATTAGAGTTGTATGAATAAATGCTATCGAAAATTTTAATGCTTGTTTATAGAAGATTGATTCTGATTGACTAACATGTTTGTGTTAAAGGGCGCTCTGAGGTGACCCGTTTAAAAGATTTTGTCATTTAACAATTTACAAGTCTAATTCTATTTATAGTGAGTCGTGTTCCTTTAAAGTTATGAACATGTTTTAAACTCGGATATAAAAAAATTAAAAAAATATTCTTATATACATTAGACGTACGAGGGTTGTCCAAAAATAGCGTAGACATAACACATAACACATAACTCAAAAACTGTCCACTACAATTTCATGAAAATTCTATGTTTTGTTCCTTGACCCTTTGGCAAACAATGCTAACAAAGTCGTGCTTGACTTATTTCTTCAGAAAATGAATTATTAGTAAACACAAGTTTTGCCAGGCGGTGCAATGTGCGACGTCGAAAATTTCAAGTCTTTACGTTTTTGCCAAACCCTCCATATTGTTTTCGATCACATTTACGTTTCATTTCCGAAAATGTCTTGGAAAAATAATGATTTCTTAGAACATGTACTTTGGGATCACATTTAATATACATTAGTTTCTAGTTTTGGTTTTTTAAAATAGTTTCTATGTACAAACAACATGCCGACTCCAAACATGCCCTGTTTCACTTTTGTCTAACGTACGTCGTACCGAAATGTGTCATTCATCGTTTTGACGTCCATTCTATCGGTCGGGATTTCTTTTTTCACTAATTGTCATTATAATCGTCCGAATATTTTCAGTGTTGCTAAACTTTTTATTTACAAAATGTATTTCTAAGCGATTTTGTTGACTTTATTTATTAAAAGCTGCTTATGATTTTATTCAAGGTTTTTCCAAAATTTTATTACTTACTAGTGCGCCGCCTTTTACTCAGACGTCATCATTTTACTAAGAGTTTATTCACCGTAACACAAAACCCTCTATAAAACCTATAAAAAAATCGTTACAGCAAAAATATTTTATGTGCAAATAAAAGAATAATTTACAAATTTAAATGTTTTTTCATATAATTTTTTTCAATCGAAAAGTACTTTTCCTCGAAATTTTCATTTCATTATGTTGATTTTAACTTTCGTTTATTGGATTTAAAAACATAATTTTAATGCAAAAAACTTTAACCTTTTGTGGCACAGGTTTTTCATCTTCCTCTGTATTCAATCAACTGAATAACGTCACTTGTCTACTCTAATTTGGGACAACCCTCGTATTTGTCGAAAAAAGGATTTGTGACATATGAAAACGGAGATCAACGAATTGGAAAAAGACTTACCTTCCGATGGAGTTGGATTAATTAATTTATTGGTTATAGATTTATTTGTTCTGGTTGAATATAATTTTCATCTTTATTATACTTCAATTTCTTTTTATTACAAAACTTGTAGATTGTTGCTTGTTTTGGTCTAAAAAGACACAGAAAAATGCGACAATCAGTTAAATCAGAAATATCAGACAATGAGCTTAATCATTCATATGCGTGTTGCCCTACCGAGTTGTTCTTTCATTTGTTTTCCTAACGTTTTGATGAATATATAGTATGTCCATTTTATGTCACATAAGATGAAATAACACACTTTTCTTTTTTGGTGGTGGGGGGTGGGGGACAGTGGAGTAACAATTTAAAAAAGGTTATATAAATTGTTGAAGTATATTGTCAATATGCTTTATTTTTGTTTCACGAGTATGTAAATGAATATGATTAGCTTAAGAATTGTTATGTTGCCGAATATACAGAGATATAAAGGACAGTTCTGCATTCCATCATCTTTGGTTTTTAAGAGGGCTGGATGGTCATCACAACCAGATCTTTTTGCAATTTTAAGATATAAATCGTAAGCTATACACTATAATTTACTGAAGAAAAAATCAATATACTTTATTTACTTATTATGAGATCACTTCAGTCTCAATATGGCAACGGCCTATGTTTTGTTGATTTTAATGAAAAATAATAGCATTTACATTAGCTTTTACATTTACGTCTTTGTGGATATATTTTTTCTATCCAGATGGATTACCACAAAGTTCACCTAAATCGAAATTATCTACAGAATCTGACTGTTTTCTATCTTATAAACATAAACCGACTCACAATTTAAGAATTAAACGGTTAATTTATATGTAACAAAACTGTATCTAAATAAAAATTGCATTCAGTTTAACATTTACAAGCTTCAAATCATCTCCCAAAATTTCACCTCAAATCGTGATTATGCCCCTTTTGTATGAACATGATCCCGATTTAAACGAAATTTTTGTCAATCACATTTCGCCTGGCACCCAAAAACATGCTGGAAATCGACACGGAATTTGACAATTAATTGAAATGAAACCAGCAGGACAAAAGGGCATAAACACGATTTGAGGTGAATTTTGTTTCATTTTTTTTTTAAATTTTCAACGTTTACAATACATGAAGTTCACTATGGTATTTTTATTGTATAACCAAAATGTGGATGCCAAATGTCGAGTTACAAGCACGATATTTCTCTCTTTCTTTGTGAACAATTTTTATGTCATGCTTTTGTTCACATTGCATAAATATTGTGGTAAGAGGTCTGTTTTAAGCAGGTTATATCCATCTGCCATTTTGTGGATTTTGTGATTACAAATATACAATTTCTAGTATCTGTCGCTTTCAGTTTGATTTTTAACACACATTTTTGTTTTATTTAACACTCTGGAAACAAAGATTGCTTAAATTTTCTTCAATACAAAGAATTGTGAGCTCTGCATCTGCAGTATAACTCGACGACAGACACTGAAATTTTGGTTGACATTTGGAAATACATAAATAGATCATTGTTCATATCAAATATCTGAAAAATAAATTTCGTTAAATTGTGGCTTAACTCGTTTCCATGCTCATTTGAACAAACTAAAAAATAATTCAAAATATACTTTTACTTCTTTTCTAAATTTGCATATCCCCTATCTATACATGGCACCTACAAGGAACTTTTGTTTTGTTTCATTACCTAAAGTGAGCAGTAGAAGGAATACGTGATTTTACGTTTTTTAGCTACACGTGTATATTCTGGAGCAGTACGTCCGTTGTATTCTCGCTACATGGCACACAATGTGATGCGTCATAGATATGGAAATTCGAGCATTTTTTGAAGACAATATAAAACGTAAAGACTAAAACTGTGTTAAGAAAAATGATGCTAAATTATAGTTCATTGGCATAAAATGAATGTGTGCCTTTAAAAATACACCATTAGTGTTTTTATTTCAAATGTATTCTGATGTTTATTTCAATCTATGAATCAAATTTCAGATCTGTAGTACATGTACCCTTTGTAATTTTTTTTAGTTTCTTTTACATCTTGTTACAACAGGCAAATCACGGAACCCAAGAAATGTTGTACAGTACCGTGATTCTGAGCGATTGGGCGATTATTCAGATCGGAAATTGTTTGTATCGTTCATTGCATTTCACGACAGGAACTTGTTTCTTTATTAGAGGAACATAAAGCCTTACAAAAAATAATGCCGGTTTTCTATTGTTTTTTTTTTTTATTTTATTTAATTTGTATAAATAGTCATAGTAGTTTTGTATTTACACATATAATAATTGTATACTATTTGAAGAAATAAACATAAGATGTTTTGGTTTTGAATTTAAAAAAAAGATAAATGTACATGTATAAGGAAAACGATTTTTTTAATACAATAAGCATAACAGGTTAAATTAAACAGGTTAAAATAAAATGATTTTTCTAAACATGATTTGTTTTTTTTAAATCTTAGGTAAAATGTAATCAAATTTTGTTTTAATTGCTCTAGTTAATTTGATTTACAGTTTGTATGCAATTATATACATGTATCAAGTACGAAGGTTATATTTTGTAAAAGGAATTGCTTTTTCATTTTATCTTTTGTCTTTAATACATTTTCCTTTTGAAGCTAAAGTGTTCACATCATGAATAAAACTATCATATTTTTATGACAAACATTTACCTGATAAATAGGCCAAAATTAAATGTAACTAATTACAAAAATGTGTAATTGGTCTTTCCCGATCAATTTATATAGTATTAAACCTACCATATCAAAAAAAAAATTATCAAAGATACCTGATAAGTAAATGAAAGAGACCTGTACATTTGAGATGGTTTATTCTGGTTTGGCGTTACTAGCCGCAGTTACTTGATGTTACCAGTGGGCTGCCTCAAAACAAATTGACAACATCATAGGCTTATTGTGCAAAGGGTAAGCACGAACGTACAAGCACCACAAACAAAAAAATATGTACAATGGCTAAAAGCGAATGCACAGGCATCACAAAGATAAAATGTTGTACAATTGGTAAGCACAAATGCACAGCCATGCAAAACAACATATTAAATATGAATACTCTTGTACACAGGGTATGCACGTATGCAAAAGGTGGCAAGTAAAGATTAAATGTTGTGCAATGGTTTAGCGTGAATGCACATAAAGCAACATGTCAAATTCCTAAAAGTCCTTGTATAACGAGTTTGCGCGAATGCACATGCAAGATAAAACAGAATTTGAACAAGTATATAAACAGTTCAAAAGTGGATGGTATAATGATTTGAGTTGTTGCACGCTTTCAGTGGAGTTGGTTGGGGGGTCGACGATAGCGCAATCATCCTAGTCATTGTTTGGACGAAACAAGGCACTGCAACGTTTAATGTGCACAGGGCTCAGATCATGGTTAGGTCAGTCGACACTGAAAAATAGACAACAAAGAAAGCAGTACATGGTTCTAAAGGAGAAAAAAAGGGGAGGGGTGGAGGGTTGAATATTATTTAGAGTACATTTTTTGAGAAACTTTGAAAGTGGCTTACCAGTTTTACTCTCAACCATCTCAAAAATCCATAAAAGGAGGAGTGAGCATCCTCTGCTGACCGGTAACACCCGCCGTGTGCTCATTGTCGTAATCGGGAAAAAAAAGGAAAAGTCAGTAGACAATTAAGTGATTAATTATGGTCTAACGATTAGTATGAAAAACGTCAGTCAGCATGCGACCCAGTGGAAGATTGTATTTGCTGACAAGCTCGTTGTATCGACCATAGAAGGGTTTACTAAAAAATTTTTAGATTTTTTTGTTTTTGTAGTTGCTGCTACTGAAAAAAATGAACAAAATATGAATGAACTTACACGTATGGACACCGTAAATTAGTTTACAGATATATATCAGTTTTGTGTATTTAATCATTTCTGTTATTTTTTTATCGGGTTTAGCATGACTTTGAAAACATAAATTCAATTATTTTCTCTCAAAAATAATAAAATACTAAGTACATCAAATATTTGTTCATTAAAACAAATATTGATAAGGATGTATCCAAAAGTAAACTCACTACTATGTCACAACATTCCATATTCTGTATTCAAAACACGTGGGCAATCAATATGAATTTCCCTTTAGAAAGGAAATACTATTAGCGTTAAAATCATTTATATTCACAACTTTTTAATACTGAGAATTCTAAAAGCAGAACAATGTTGAATGTCTTTTCCGCAGCTTGTTCTTGTTGCATGAACTCCAGGCGAAAAAAACTTGACTACCCAATGAGTGATTGTATCATTTATTTACCAGATAAATGAAAAAATTATAACTAAAGCACATTAAATATAGAGTTACAATTATCATATTAGCTAATGTAATAACTGGGATAAGGTCTTATGATAAATTAAGGATTCAAGCCTAGAAATGTTAAATTGCAATTAGTGCTTATCCCAGTTATTATTATATAATGAATATATTTTTTTTTTGCAACAAGAAGGTGGCGTTAATAAAAAGGGGCCACAAGGCATGCTAAATGCTTGCATGACGCATTCAGCGCCACCCAAGGAAAAGGTAATTCTACCAAAAACATGTGATAAGGGAAAATTAAAGCTATTTGCTTAACAAAAACCATTGACATTATAACCAAACATATGATAAACTCAATTAAATCTTTACGAACTTGGTAAAGGTATAATACCTTATCGTGTTGTTCAATGTTCATGACTAGGTAAAACAATATGCTGCAATGATTTGAAAAACAAATGAATTTTACTCATGGATATGTAAAACATTAGCATATTACACAACCCTTGGATGTTTAGACCATTATGATATGTTCATGACGTGACTAGAAGAAACTCTGATACATTAAAACAAAATCACCTGGCAAGTTGAGAAAAAGTGTCATATACCGTGCACTAGTATGATGATGTCATGACTATGTATATATAAATTAGAGAAGACAAATTCTAAACTCATTTCAATGTTCTCAACTGCACACATATAATTCCTTATACATGTATGATGAGGTCATGACCACATGCATGTAATTTACTAGAGACAAATAATTCTCAAATCATTTTAATGATCTGACTGCACACAAATAATTCCTTGTACAAGTATGATGTTGTCATGACTATCTATACAATAATAAAGCGAACAAATTCTAAACTCATTTCAAATGTTCTAAACTACACACATATTATTCCTTGGACAAGTATAATTACATGTAGATATGTAGAGGTCATGACTAAATATACAAAAGTAGAGCAAACAAATTCTAAACTCTTCTCAATGTTGCAACACCTGAATAAAAAAATTGCTACCTAAACTTGATTGCATGAGCAGTTGCCTGTTGTCATAAATACCTAGATAGATTAATAATAAACCATATGTGTAAAATTAGGTATGCCTTGTTATAGAGGGGGCATCCATATGCTAAACCCCTAACAATATGAGTCAGTGGGAGAAAGGTTTAATGGTTAATAGTGTCTGTAATGATAATTCAGAAAGGAAATACTATTATCGATAAAAGCATTTATGCGTCGTTTTCAATTTATATTTACTGACGATAGAGAGCTTATTAGTGGGACATCATATTTTAAGACAAATGTTAAATATGATGTCACAAAACGGAGTTTGTTTGTGTGTTCTCATTTTCGCCGGTCGTGGCATGTTGTTAGTTGGACTATCAAGACAAACACCTGCAAGGTAGTTCATTCAGTTCATGTAGCTATACTGGATATTACTTACAAACATTTCTTTTGTTATATTAGAGACTATATTTTCTAATGTCTTATTTCTTTTGTTGTTTTTTTTTCGGAACGTCAATGTTTTCAACTCTCTGATTTACCGTGCTCAAGGTTACAATAAAGGATGCTTCTTTCAGTAAATGTAAAGGTCAGGGGGATAATCTTTCTTGCAATTTGAAACTATTTTTCTAATTGTTTTGTTTTGGTTTTGGTCAATTCTAACACATGTACATGTATATAATTACATTTATTGTTCGGGTTTTTTTTTGTAACATTAAACATACATTAATCTCCAGCTTTGTTTAATTAGCTTGAATTCTGATATATTTTACATATTATTACTTCCTAGAGTGTCATAGTGGATTTTGGGGATTTAATTGCACATCACATTGTCGCTACCCTGGTAACGGAAGCGCATGTCAAAATGAGTGTAACTGTAATGAATGCTCTTCTTTCAAAAAAATTAAATATAATTAAAAATAATGCGTGTGTCATAAATTAATTCATCCAAACAAATATTTCCTTTTATAAAGGAAACACTAAAACCAGTAAAATCATTTATGCGTCGTTTTCAATTTTAATTTACGGACGATAGAGAGCTTATTAGTGGGACAACATATTTTAAGACAAATGTTAAAGATGACGGCACAATACGGATTTTGAATTTGTGTTATTTTTGTTATTTTTCTTATTTTCACCGGTCATGTCATGTTGTTAGTTGGACAATCAAGACAAACACCGGCAAGGTAGTTCAATCAATTCATGTAGCTATACTGGCTATAACTTACAATTATTTCTTTTGTTATATTAGAGACTGCATGTATATTTTCTAATGTCATTTCTTATTTTTTTGCAGAAAGTCAATTAGATTTCAACACTCTGATTTTACAGTGTTGAAGATTACACCATTGAAATACATTGCAAGACTTGGGATGATTATTTCAGTAAATGTAAAGGTCAGGGGGAAAATCTTACTTACAATTTGAAACTGTTTTGTTAATTGTTTTGTTTTGGTTTTTGTCAATTCTTTCACATGTATATATATACATATATCGTTCATGTTTGGTTTTTTTTACATTAAACATTAAAAATTCTCGAGCTTCGTTTAACTAACTTGAATATTAAAATTTTTACATTTTATAATTTCTTTTTCTTAGAGTGTCATAGTGGATTTTGGGGATTTCATTGCACATCCCCATGTCGCTACCCTAGCTACGGAAAGATAAGTGTTACTGTGATGAAACTTTCTGCAATCCATCGACTGGATGTGAAGGTATAATTAAACATTTGTATGGTTCACAAAATGCTTTATTTCATTAACATTTACATTATAGAAAACATACGTTTTATATTCAGATGGATCACCAACAATATCACCAAAAACAACCTCAACTGTCATTAAGAAGACTTCCGTAACTCGGATGATTACTGTGAAAATTGAATGGTTATGAAAAATCTTTAAATAGGTATATTTTAATACTTAAATACCTTAAAAATGTATCTCAGCTTGTCCTGTCGGTTTCTCTGGAAGTAGCTGTGATATAACGTGTCGATATCCATCATTTGGATTTAATTGCCAGTCAGAGTGTAGTTGCAGTGAGGAAAATTGTAACCACGTAGTAGGTTGTATTGGTATGTTAGCGTTTGATTTAGCTGTTTGTTATTTTTAATATAAGTTGTGTTTGAATTTATTCATACGTGTATTGGCACGACTGCATGTGTTCTCCAAAAATAACTGTTATACAATTCAGTGTAAAATCATTCTTTGTCGAAATAAAATCAAAGCATTTTAAACAGAACTATATTAACCTACATCATGCATCGCTATTAACAAATTAAAAAATAAAACGTTTTTATAAAATCACATAATATTTCATTTAATCATCATTTGACGCTTAATTGTAGATATTGCGCATCATTTTTTGTGATCTAAAAGGCGTTGATATTTTAAGAAGAAAAAAAACAATCTGGCGTTGGCTCGGCTATAACATCGACATATGTATCATTATGTTTTGATGTACAAGGAATTTAATTTATTCCAGAAAGAATAATACAAATGTGTTATATCAATGAATTTTACTGCGTATGTGTACGTTTCTAAACAGCTCGTCCTGGTTTCACATATTGTTGCATGTTACGAAAGGGAATGTAACACGTACAGGAAAATAAGTTTTAGGATTACACTATATCATAGTTATTATTTCTGCTCATTTATTATAATTTAGTGGGTTTTTTAACACAAACAATCTTATTTTTAAAAAACCCAATGATACAATCATATGATCTTTCAATCAGATACAGATATTTGCATTTGAACAAATCTTTTTGCCTTTTTACACATCACTTGATTCTTTATTCAGTGTACTATTGGGATATATAAGATCACAGATTGCAAGCAATGATTTAATATACTGTGGTGCTTAGCGTTTGGGAATTCTTCAATCAGCGTCATGTAATGTATTTTACAGGGTTTATTTTTTTTTTTGTCAAAAATTTTCAATACATATTTATCATTATCTTGGTTATTTTTTTTTTTAATTTAACTTCATTCAACTCGATAACCAAATGAGAAAATTGCATTTATCCGTCATTTAATATTTAGCAAAACGAAATTATAATTACTGTTATTTTCAGCCTACATAAGCCATAGGCTCAAATGAGTTTCGGACGATGCCTGTGGTCTTGATACTTTGTGGCATGAACATTTACATTTTAATTAATATTTTCTATTACAGTTTTCACCAGGAAAGATAATTTAGACATTCATCGGGAAAATATTCCGATTTCAATGTATTCAACATAACTAAGTTGTTTTCGTGTCCGCCAAACAGCGTATCATGTACAACCAATGTAAAAGATATGGTGAACTTCTTTTATTAAAATGTTTTGCACTTTAGAATTAGTTATATGAAATAATACTTACATATTTACACACTTCATTTGTTGTCTTCTTATATCTATTATCTTTTGGGGAAACAAAAGCATTCGTTGACATATGGTAAAAAAAATGTAAACCAGAAAGTATGGCAATAATATTTTAAACTTTTACATTTTAAAGCAAAGTTGTTGTTTGTTTCATATTATCACTAGACTAAGTACTATTCATATCTGTGTCATATAATTTCTTGTTATCTTAAAAATATGTTGGTAAATAAAATTATTTCTATATTTAAACATATGGATTATTTTTGTTAAAAATTCATTGATTTCGAAAATGCATTTTCAACCCAAAAAGTGGTTTATGATGCTTGGAGAGGGACCATATGGTCAATGTGTTGGTTTGATTTTCTTTTATCAAGTAGACAACAGGTGATATACATAGAAAGCATGGTCAAATGTTTCTCATAAACAGAGAGAATACACATGTACATTAAAGGACATTTTCCCACTGTACATGGGAACATATACAAACACTCGTGGTGTTTATGGATTGATTTCCTCATTTATTATTTATTGTTTATAGAATATCGAAATTTGATCGTTTATCTAAAAAAAAGTCACATTTAAAGGGAATATTATATAAATATAAACTCAATGGATGTCTTCCTATATAAAGACTTCTATTGTGTCAAAATATAAATAAAGTAGTTGTCCGTTTGTCCTTACGCGGCACAACGACATATTAAATTTTAGTCTTTATGCATTCTTATCGTTTTAAAATTAGATTTGTAAAATCGCCCCTCAATGATACGCTGTACAAGGGGTCACCTCAGAGCGACCTATTAATAAATCAATGAAATTATCGCTGTCAAATTTTTATTGTGTAGTTCGGACATTTTTATTCACCAACGAACATAACCGTCCAATAAACTAAGGGAGTGAGTTTTTTTTATTTTATCATTTTGTTTTGTTTTTTGTTTTGGTTTTTATTTTATTTTATTATTGGCATGAAAAACTTAACTTTTGCGGGCATTACGATATCATTAAAACTGTCTAAGTCTTGTTTATAGAAGATTGCTTCTGATTGGCTTACATGTTAATGTTAAATGTCGCTCTGGGGTGATACCTTACGAGATTTTGTTAGATATTGAATATCCTGTCGTAGACGAGCGATTTTACTTATTTAATTGTATTTATATTGAGTCTTGTCTATTCAATGTTCTGAACATGTTAAAAAATCCTTCCTTATTTTCCGTTTATGAAATTTCAACCCATAGATGGACCAGAAAGGATTGATATGTTCTTATTTAGAAATCTATTAAGAATTGTTTAAACTTGATTTCCTGATTCCCGGGAAGAATAAGTTCAAAATATTTCTTCCAGATTTTTATTCTCTAATTATATTACCTTAAAATGTAACTGATCTTTTTAAATTTAAACGAACAAACTTCTATCAGAAACCTGTGGGTCAGGTAATTTTTTTTTCAACGGCTAGTTGGTCACTATTTTTGCAGATCACATATTTTTTAATAAAGCGAACATTGTTAGCGATTTGTATTCGGTATGATCTCTAAAAGCTGGCAGGGCAGTAATTATCGCAAAAGTAATGTTATACAAGTATTTTTTCTTTAAAAATGTTTATATTGGTCGGACCATTATCATGATTATATGAAATCATTCCTTGTGAATTGGACAAAAGGAGAAACACATAAAGAGGAAGGTTACCGAAAGAGCAGGCAGATTGTAGAGTTAGTTACATTAGCAGATAACTTACTTTCCGGAATTAATTGCACGCAAGCTCTTGTTTTTGTCTGACTGTGTTGGCAATTAAAAATTAGTTTTGCTAACATTCAAACAGTAAAGAAAAGATCTGGTATGAACACTTTGTAAAATGAATATGTTACTGAAAAAACTTCAAATGCCTGAGTTTTTAACTCAGTGAGAACATCTGATATTGTTCAAGCTGATGCAGTGTGCGGTGAAAGTGATTTCAACATGTAGTGTTAACTATAAGGTCCTCTATTAGGTGTAATCTTGAAACGTCTACTGAATTACCCGGTTTAAAGCAGCCTAGACTATATACACTTTAGGTCTGCAAATATAATTATCAGATTTGTTGAACATTTGAATTACTGAGAATGATACCTGATCTCAATGTATTTCATTTTGAATAACATGCTAAAGATGATAAAAACAGAATATCAATCTTCAGTGGCCATGTATGTCTTTTTGATATGACATTTTTGTAAATATTAATAATTATTTATGAAACTATTACTTATTTTAAATATACATACTCTAGATACATGTATTTAGTATTTAATCTAAAAATGAAATTGTCTTCAAACAATAAATGGAAGCTCATTTCACTATATGCTGATTTTTGCTGAATCAGCAAATTCCAATTTGATAAGTAAATGAAAAAAAACAAATCATACTAAACTGGTTCATTTTTTAAATAAGTGAATATATGTAGAAAAAATTATTCTGTTTTTTTTTCTATTTTTTTTTTTTTTTTTTGGCAAAAATGCGAATACTAGTATGGTTTTTCTTTATTCTGCAAGTGTAAGTTTTTAAAGCATAAATTCTGTATAAAATGAATGCAACATTGTAGTCAAGTTAAAATATGTTAGTTATTATGTGAATTTTGTTTGCACAAAATAAAAAATAAACGTTTTTATAAAATACTAGTAACATATTATTTAATTAAATCGTAATTTGACGCTTAATTGTAAATATTGAGCAACATCTTGGGATCAAATAGGGGTTGAACTTTTAAAGAAAAATATAAACAATCGGTCGTTGGCTCGGTATTAACATCGGCATATGTATTTGATCTACAAGGAATTTAATTTATTTCAGAAAGAATGATAGGAATGTGTTCTATTAATGAATTTGACTGTATATTTGTGCGTTTCCAAACAGCTCGTCCTGGTTCCACATATTGTTGCATGTTACAAAAGGCAATGTAATACTGACAGGGAAATAAATCATTTCTGCCCATTTATTATTATTTAGCTATTCTTTACCACAAAAATATTATTTTAGAAAAAATGATACACATGATTGCTTATTCAGATACAGATATTTGCATTTGAAGAAATCTTTTACCCTTTTTACACACCAGATCATTCTTCATTCAGTGTACTATTGTGATATATAAGGTCACATAATACAAGCAATGATTTAATGTACTGTGGTGCTTAGCATTTGGGAATTCTTCAAACTAGCGTCATGTTAGGTATTTTACAGGGGTTTTTTTGTGTCAAACATTTTCAATACATATTTATCATTTTCTTGTTTCTTTTTTTATCATACTTCATTCAGCTCGATAGCCAAATGAGAAAATCGCATTTATCCGTCATTGAACAATTAACAAAACAAGATTAAAATTACTGTTATTTTCAGCTTACATGAGCCAAAGGCTCAAGTGGGTTTTGGATGCTGCGGTCTTGATTCTGAGGGACCTAAAAATGTTCATTTTTATCAACAATTTCAATTGCATTTTTTTACCAGGAAAGATCATTTTAGACATTCGTCGGGAAAATATTCCGATTTAAATGTATTCTTGTAAGTTTATTCCGTGTCCATCAAACATCGCATCATGTACAAACAATGTAAAAGAAATAAGGTGAACCTCTTTTGTAATAATGTTTTACACATTAAAATTAGTTATAAGAAATGATATTTCATATTTACACACTCTATTTGTTGTCTTCATACATCGATTCTATTTTGGGGAAATAAAAACATTCGTTGACATATGGTAAAAAATGTAAACCAGAAAGAATGGCAGTAATATTTTAACATTTTACATTTTAAAGCAAAGTTTTTGTTTGTTTCATATTATCACTATTCATATTTGTGTCATATAAATTCTTGTTGAATCTTAAGGATTATTTAAAATAAATCATTGATCTCGAGAATCCATTTTTAACCCCAAAAGTGGTTTATGATGGTAGGAAATACGCATAGAGGGTCCATATCGTCAATATATTGGTTTTATTTCCTTTTATCAAGTAGACAACAGGTGATAAACGTAGAGAGCATGGTTAAATGTTTCTCATCATAAACAGAGAGATTACACATGTACATTAAAGGACATTTTCCCACTGTACATGGGAACATATACAAACACTCGTGGTGTTTATGGATTGATTTCCTTATTTATTATTTATTGTTTATAGAATATCAAATTTTGATCATTTATCTTAACAATTAGTCACATTTAAAGGGAATATAATATAAATATAAACTGAATGGATGTCTTCCTATATAAAGACTAATATTGCGTCAAGATATAAATAATGTAATTGTCCGTTTGTCCGTACGCAACACAACGACATGTTAAATTTTAGTCTCTGTGCATTCTTATCGTTTTAAAATTAGACTTGTAAAATCGCCCCTCAATGATACGCTGTACAAGGGGTCACCTCATAGCGACCTATTAATTAACAAATGAAACGATCACTGTCAAATTTTTATTGTGTAGTTCGGACATTTTTATTCACAAACGAACCTAACCGTTCAAGATGTCTCGTGTAATAAACTAAGGGAGTGTTCTTTTTATTATATCATTTTGTTTTGTTTTAGTTTTGGTTTTTATTCTATTGTATTATTGGCATGGAAAACTTAACATTGACGATATCATTAAAACTGTCTGATTGGCTTAAATGTTAATGTTAAATGTCGCCCTGGGGTAATACCTTACGAGATTTTGTTAGACATTGAATAGCCTGTCGTAGACAAGCGATTTTACTTATTTAATTGTATTTATATTGAGTCTTGTCTATTCAATGTTCTGAACATGTTAAAAAATCCTTCCCTATTTTCCGTTTATGAAATTTCAACCCGTAGATGGACCAAAAAGGACTGATATGTTATTATTTAGAAATCTATTAAGAATTGTTTAAACTTGATTTCCTGATTCCCGGGAAGAATAATTTCAAAATATTTTTTCCAGTTTTTTATTCTCTAATTATATTACCTTAAAATGTAACTGATCTTTTTAAATTTAAATGAACAAACTTTTATCAGAAACCTGTGGGTCAGGTATACTTTTTTGCAACGGCTATTTGGTCAAGTTTTTGCAGATCACATATTTTTTCAATAAAGCGAACATTGTTAGCGATTTCGTATTCAGTATGATCTCTGAAAGCTGGCAGGGCAGTAATTATTGCAAAAGTAATGTTATACAAGTATTGTTTCTTTAAAAATAGTTGTCAAATTGATATTGGTTGGACCATTATCATGCTCATATGAAATCATTCCTTGTAAATTGGACAAAAAGAGAAACACATGAAGAGGAAGGTTACCGAAAGAGCAGGCAGTTTGTAGAGTTAGTTACATTAGCAGATAACTTACTTTCCGGAATTAATTGCACTCAACCTCTTGTTTTTGTCTGACTGTGTTGTCAATAAAAAATCAGTTTTGCTAACATCCAAGCAGTAAAGAAGAGATCTGATATGAACACTTTTTATAATGAATATGTTACTGAGAAAACTTCAAATGCCTGAGTTTTTAACTCAGTGAGAACATCTGATATTGGTCAAGCTGATGCAGTATGCAGTAAAAGTGATTTCAACATGTAGTGTTAACTATAAGGTCCTTCATTAGGTGTAATCTTGAAGCGTCCACTCAATTACCCGGTTTAAAGCAGCCTAGACTATATACAATTTAAGTCTGCAAATAAAATTATCAGATTTGTTGAACATTTGAATTACTGAAAATGATAACTGATCTTAATGTATTACATTTTGAATAACATGTTAAAGATGATAAAAACAGAATATCAATCTTCACTGGTCATGTATGTCTTTTTGATATGACATTTTTGTAAATATTAAAAATGATTTATAAAACTATTACTTATTTTAAATATACATACATACATGTGTATTTAATAGTTTATCTAAAAATGAAACTGTCTTCAAACAATAAATGGAAACTCATTTGACTATATGCTGATTTTTGCTGAATCAGCAATTTCCAATTTGATAAGTGAAAGAAAAAAAACAAATCATACTTTACTGGTTCATTGTTTAAATAAGTGAATATATGTAGAAAAAATTATTTTGTTTTTTTTTTTAATTTTTTGCAAAAATGCGAATGTTGTTTTTCTTTATTCTGCAAGTGTAATGCTTTTTAAGCATAAATTCTGTATAAAATGAACGCAACATTGTAGTCAAGTTAAAATATGTTAGTTTTTATGTGAATTTTTTTTGCACAGATTCAAAATATATCTTGTACTAGATTTGGTCTCAGATGTGGAAGTACATGTGTCTCTGGCACATTATCTAGGTAATATGAAAGATAACCTATCCATTTTAGTGTTGATCAGGACCTTTATGCATTAATACTTATAAATCAATTTAGAAATTATATGACAAACACAAACATATGATGAAAAGAGACCTATCTTAAATGTAATGTTATTTATTCAAAAGTTAAATGAACGAAAATACATCCTTTGATGCTCTTTATAAAGTCTTAGGATCTAAAAAGCCAAAACACACAATATTTCTAAAATGCTAATATAAAAATGGGGTTTTGAAATTCCAAAATATATATTTGAAAGCATCTTGAAAATATGTATTCTGGGGCTTTTTTTTACAAAAAGTTTTTTAAATGATTAAACATACATCATTTATTAAAGGTATATAAGCCGTTTTAAACGGCATTTTTGCGATGTTGAAAAACATACCGAAATTTTGTCAGAATGACTTGATATATGTAAAAGAGGTTTATAGAAAATTTTGAGAAATTTTGATAAATATTAACGAGGTACTAGCCGTAATTTGTAAATGAAGAACAGATATTTACCTATGCATACTCATAAACAATTAAAGCTTGTGGTGGATTTGTGCATGTGCGGGGAATAGTTATTCAGAAAAGCAGCATGGTGAACGAGGTAATATGACAGGTTTGTTTACAGTTGTTTGAAATCATAAAAACAGATGTTTGTGCTCTTAACAGAAAAAGATGTGATCATATGCATTTTATGTGGATGGTTGCGTATATCGGTGTCTATAAAAATCGATGATAGCTTTTTTGAAATTGACCATTATTTTCAAACATTTCACAACAAAAAAATATAAAATAGAACGCCAAAATTATCCCTTTTGGAGCCCTAGACTCAAAAAAGCAAGAAGCCGGCAAATTCATAGCAAACATAAAGTTTAATTCATTTCTAATACGTGTCCACCGCTCAAAGTGGTCTTCAATATAGATTCTCATTTTACAACGTCCTCTTTCAAACTGTTTCTTTTTTTTTTCTTTTCTCTCCGAATGCGTTATTCCACTGCCAACAGACCGACCGCGTTTCCGAGTCGACATTTTATGTACGATCTAAAATTAGTTTGTCACACCACCTGCTTATGAATATTTCAAAGTTGGGCGTTTATTAACCAGCCCGGTCAGTAATTATATAAATTAGAATTTATGCTTAATACTTTTAAATGCGTTTGATTTTAACTGTATAATTTGAAGACAGTTTATAATTTTTTTAGCTTAATGAAGAGACGCAAACATTTCTTTCTTAAAAATGTTTCATTTAAAACGGCATATATACCTTTAAGAATTAAATTACTTTTCAAATCTGTCAAAATGACATTTGTATTCATACTTCAAGAAATACACTTTAAATAATATTTCTAGATATTTAAATTTTTAATATTATAGAAAATATAATACATCCACAAGTTTTAAATTTTAAAGAATACATTTCATTATTTCTTTTAGTTGAGACAATCAAACCAAAAGTGGTTATTTATTTTGTAAGTTGTAGTCAATGATTCGACCTAAATCGAATTTTTGGAAACACCGAAAAAGATATTCTCTTTCTAATTCTGGACAAATTCTTGACAATTCTAACAAAAAAAATTCAATTTAATATATGGAAGGATATGTTGACTTAAACATGCGTTTTAGTTGATGATGACGATGATGATGATGATGATGATGATTATGAATAATGAACATCACAGGTGATTTCTCGTGTATAAATGTTATGGATCAGTATGCATGTAGATATCAATTCAATATGGTGTATTATTAATTACGTCGTTATTGTATATCATAAATTGATTCATTTTTCTCATTTCAACCGCTTAAGATTATCCTTTAAAACAGAAAACATCTAGCTCTATTATGAATTAAAATTTAAAACAAAACTTTGCAAAGTTATATATGCTTTACCCAAAAGTGAGAGTTTTGCTATGTTACTTGATGTGAGTTGAAAACTCATTGCTTTTGATTACAGCATGTGGCCAATATGTAATTTCCTTACAAGAAGGAAACGGTAATTCCGGAGATATCCCTTATTTATCGTTTTCATGTTATATTTGCGGACAATATACGCTTCTTAGTTAGAAAAAAAAGAAGTCTTCGACAAATTTAAAAGATGACACATAACGGAGTTTGTGTTTTTGTTCTCTTTATCACTGGAAGCGTCTTGGTGTTAGTAGGACCATCAACACAGCAACCAGCAAGCCTGAGGTACTTAAAAAAAACTACGGTATTTTGATTACATAAATAATACATTTTATTATTTTCATTACTTTATTTTTGTCAGGGTGTTAGTAGGACCATCAACACAGCAACCAGCAAGCCTGAGGTAGTTAAAAAACTACAGTATTTCGATTACATAAATTATACATTTTATTATTTTCATTGCTTTATTTTTGTCATTTTTGGAAACCATTTTGTTTCCAACCCTGCTGTATTTATAGTACCCAAGATAAAAACAAAGCAGCTTGCAAGACTTGGAATACTACTTTCAGTAAATGTCAAGGTACATGGCATTGTTCTTCTTTCAACTTACGGTTTCTAGGCGTTGTTATTTTTTTCACAGACTTGTACATGTATAAACAAAGTATATTGAATAAACATTAGTTTTAAATTATGATAGGACTGTAATTTATAAATGGTGGCATGCTTGATTTCTTAATTCAAGAATGTCATGTTGGATTTACTGGATCAAATTGCACGATAAAGTGTCGCTACCCTAGCTTTGGAAGAGGATGTCAAAATGTGTGTAACTGTAATAAAACTCTCTGCAATCCATCGACTGGATGTAAAGGTTTGTTAACTATATCGACCAACTCACAAAAAGCTTTGTATTTTTTTTTAACAAGCACCACATAAATTACTCACTTTTTTAGATGGATCACCCACAATATCAGCAACATCAACTATAACTAACATTAGGAAAACCTCTGCAATTCGGTTTACGACTGAAAAGATAAGTAAGAATCATACTGAAAAATTATTACGGAACAAATTCAAAAGTTTTTATTTTGTTCATTTAGCTAAATATATCGAAAAATACATTTGCAGTTTGCTCTGCAGGATTCTTTGGAAATAATTGCATTTTACCGTGTCGATTTCCATCGTTTGGATTTCAATGTCAGTCAGAATGTAATTGCAGTAAGGAAAACTGTAACCATGTAATAGGTTGTAATGGTAAGTTTGTGTTTGATTTAGCTTAGTTTTTGTTAAAGTGTAAGCATGGATCTTTGAAATAAATATGTATATTTCACATTTTAGATTTAAATTGTTTTGTCGAAATAAAATCAATGCGTTAGTTTTAAACAGAACTGTAAACATCTTCATATTGCATCGCTTTAAACAAATAAAACAGTAAGTATTTTCTTTTAAATGGTATTAGTGTTTCATTAAATCGTTATATAGTACGATATTGTACACATTGCGCATCGTTATAGGTATTAAAAGGGCATTAATTTTTTTTATTATTTGAAAACAAAAATTCTTTTTTTTGTAACCGATGTAAAAAAAGATTTTTTGTTTTACCTCGGTTACATCTTCGCTAGCCAAGGGTGACGATCTGCTCTGCTACTCTTTTCACCCTTGGCAGATCGAGCCGACTTTCGTTAGTTTCGCTGAGCGCCCTCTACTGGAAATCGAATTTAGCTTCCGTCAACTTCAGCCAATCAGAGTTTACGTAACATGAGGAGTAATCATCAAAAATGGCTGCGCCCATGGAAAATAATATTGAAGCAGATATTTGCAAAAGATTTAAGATTCCTGCTCTCAGACCTACTCAAAAGAAAGCTGTTTATGCTGTCAGTGATGGAAGAGATGTTTTCGTCGGAACGAAAACAGGCAGTGGAAAATCTCTGACCTACGAGTGCATTCCATTACTTTTTACAGGAGCGTGTGTCGTTATAATAACGCCGCTAATTTCTATAATGTCAGAACAATGTATAAAATTGACTGCTTTAGGTTTCAAAGCCACCTACATAGGAAAAGACTCGGCTGAAACTAATGACATAATAAATGGGGAGTATGACTTTATTTATGCAAGTCCCGAACAGCTGGTTTGTGATATGAAATGGCGAGATATTCTGAAATCTGATGTCTACCAGCGAAAGCTAACAGCAATTGTAGTCGATGAAGCACACACAGTCATACAATGGTAAGTGACTTACATTTCTTAAAGTTAGCCATACAGTTAACAAAATAGCTGAGGTTGTAACAAATTATAACAATTGATCTATGCTGTATATAATATATAATTTGGTTAAGAATTGAGTTGCTCACTGAAAAAAATTATACAAACATATAGTTATGTTATTTCATGTTGTAGGGGAGAATCTCAAGACAAGAAAACAGAACCATTTAGAGAATGGTTTTGTAGAATCGGAGAACTTCGTTCACTGTGTTCCAACGCTCAAATGGTGGCACTTACAGCAACAGCAGGGCCAAGCAACAGAAGAAAAATATTAAATCAATAAAGCTTTTCTTCCAATGCAGAAATTGTTGTTGAATCTCCTGACAGATTGAATATAAAAATATCATCTAAATGTATTCCTAATAACGACCAAATCGAGAATGTGTTTGCATGGTTAATTTCCGACTTGACAGCACTAAGAGAAAAGATGTCACGTCATGTTATTTTTTGTGAGTCTATATCTGATGTTTCAAAACTGTACGTTGCTTTTGTTAAAATATTTGTTGCAAACTGTGAATTGATAAACATGTATCATAGTAAAACTAATGAAAAGTTGAAAGAAAAAATCAGAGCTGACATGGCTGTGGATGGGAAAATTCGAATTCTTATGTGTACTAATTCTGCTGGGATGGGCGTTTATTTTTTTGGCCTGAATAATATTGTTCATTATGGATTGCCCAGACAAATGGACACTTTTGTGCAACAAATGGGGCGATGTGGTAGAGATGGCATGCTGTCAAATGAACTCATATTATTCAAAGACCACAAGGGACGCTTAAAGAAGGTTGAATGTGAACTCGTAAAATTGGCAAAAGACAGCAATGAATGCAGGCGAAACAATTTGTGCAAAGCATACGCGATGGAAAAAGCTAATATCATTCCCATTCATAATTGCTGTGATGTTTGTGAGAAGAAGTGTAGTTGTGATGATGGCACTTGTCCCAACACCCACAAAGTTAACCAAGAGACAGAACAGGAAGAGGAAGCTGAGGAAGAAATGAGCCAAGAGGTGTCTGAAAAGACAGAAAATTTCTCAAACAAAAGTTTTTAGCTTTAAAATGTATAATGTCTGTTGAATTTGACAGTGTTTTGCAATTTGAGTTAATTTATGGCTTAACAGATAAAGTTATTGATGGTGTTGTTGAAATATGTCATATAATATTTAATCCTGATGATGTCATGAAGTTGTGTCAAATATGGTCATATGCATCAGCTGTAATTGTATGTAATATTGTCAATGAAGTATTTGGAGACACAGAATTTTATCAGATAGACTCCGACTCTGAATGATAAAGTGTTCTGCATAAAAGTGCCCCACAACAGCTTAATATGCCAATCAATTATTGTTAAATTATAATAAATAGTTTCGAGTTCAAGAGATTAGTCAACCATTTCAACAATTTTTCATTTCTTATAATGTTTGATGTACATACATCCCCTGTGGTTTAGGTATTTTTTAATTATTATAACAAATGCTACATAGTATTTTTTCTACTGGTTGTGTTAGATTTACAAGTGCCTATCTGCAGCTTTTGTTTATAGCATGGTTGATTAACAATGATACTTCAGAACAGATTATGTTTATTCTTTTGTCATCTTAGTAAAACACGACACTGTTCAATGTTTGCAAAGATATAAAGATTTAAATGAAATAAAATAGACTTGCTGATGTATTTATTAATCTTTTTGGGGAAAAAATGGCATATTACAAATGTACATGTACATGTATTACACATGTTATAATATCAATCACAATTGTAATATAAATGGGGACATATATTCATTTCTCTTTACAAAAAGTCTTATAAAAGAATAAAACTTCATAATCCAATTTTATAAAGAAGATAATATAAGTACACTGTTACAATAATTGAGGCACATAAATATGACAATTAAATGCAACACTCTTACGGTACATTAATTCAAATTGTTGAACTGTTATAAAATTGGAAAGGTCTGTAATTCATAAAATCCATCAACTGTTTCACTTTCTAGTATACACTTTTAAGTCTAAATACATTCATAGGATAGTCGCTCCTTGTTTTCGGAAAGCCATTTATGTAGCTCAGTCACTTTCACACGCGAATATACATCTTTAAATCCTGGAAAATTAGAAAATTCTCTGCCAGGAGTTCTCTCAAAAATGTTTACTGACATAAGTTCATTCACCATAGCAACAATGTCATTCAGTTTTGATGGTGGGGGTCTTTTGTGTCCAGTCTTCTTTTTTTCCATTTCTTTCTGCATATTGATCAGTATTTCTTCTTGAATTTGCAAGGACAATGCTGCATTTCTAGCACTTTTGTAAGTTGCATTAGATCCTTGAGCATGAATCTTTTTCTTGACTGCCTGAACTAACAGTTCAACTAGATTGTCATTTGGTATGTTGTGACCGGTATTTCCTTGCAAGTTAGCTGTACAGTTCCATAAGTATTCGTAAGCCATTTTTGGTGTTAGCAAAGCATAGCAGTAGGCCATAAACCTGAACAACCACAACTGGTACTTGCTATGGTTTCCCACACGTGACAGCAACATCTGTAATTTGGAGTTGAGCAAAATTCGATTGCCATCCCCCATCTGGTAGGCATCGTTTGTATCCCTTAAAAGCAGGGCACACTTCATAAATGAGGCAGAGTACACCGCAATATGATCACAGTCTTGTTGAGGTATATTCATTCCTGTGTTTTCTGTGATGTTCCACTGATGCTGGTCTTTCAGATGCCGTTGAAGGCCATTTGTAGTCTTGTATTGTCTGTCTCAAACTTCACACACATAGCGCTGTTGCCGGTTGTCAAACATTGCCTCTATCTGTCGTTTCTGAGTGTCCATTGCAGCAGCTTCTGTTGATAATGTTGGCAAGTCTGAAAATTACATTATACATTTTTTTTTTTTACAATTTTGTACTGCAGAGGCCCTAAATTTCATAGATTTACAATTGCAAATATTGTTTCTTATAATTATGAACATACCAAGTGCAAAAACATTTAATTCTTTTCGAGTTTAAAGATCATGATGCCACAATGAAGATCACAACGGAGATCATACATGCTTACTATGATACATTATTTTAATATAAAATAGTGTTATATTCTGATTTTGGTTGAAATGATCTGACTCAAATGTGAATAATAATTAGCAACGTTAAAAAATTCACATGGATATGAACTTGGTTGGATGTGATCAAATCTACTGAGAAGCGCTTAATTTGCACTTCACATGATTTGATCATGTGACCAATCAAGTTCATATCCCAGTGAACTTTTTCATGTTGTTAGATGAACCATTTTACATAAGCATTGAATTTACTAGTTAAATACAGAGCATACAATTTACTGGCATCATTTCATCAATTATTCTACATATTAATTAGGTTCATAATTAAATAAATTATAGGTACCATTGGGTATTTTTATGTATTTCTCCAAAATTTCCTTAGATATTTGCGAGATGAAATTATACTGTTCCTCCTTTGTGAGGATGTCAAACAGTGTCTGCTTTCTACTGGAAATTTCATCTATGTCCGACAGATCCAAGAGGTGTAAACATGCTGTCACAATGTAGGCATCCAAACAATCATCAATAAATGAATAGTGGGCCCTAGAGATACAATCATGAAGAAAGTATAATATAAATATTGCTCAACAGAATGTAAATAAACATAAAAACATTTTTTAAGGATGCTAAATTTGTCATACCTGTATTTCTGCACAACTTCTTCTGAGCCGTGAACATCAATCCGACCTATAAAGTTCCGGAGTTGGCATAAACATCCTCTGTCTCCCGAGGCAGTTTTCTTGTATAAAATCTGATATATAAGCTGAAATAAATAGAATTTGACAATAATATAAATGATAATTTCTGTTAAGAATAAAACAAATATTGACACTATTGCAATATTAAAGTGATAGAAAATGCACACATAAATGCATGGAATAATTCATCAAGAGAAATAAATGATCTGATGGCAATTTATTTTTTCCATAAGATAGATTAAAATTATATATACCGGGTAGTGATAATGCCTTAATATCAAAAGAAATAAATAATGATAATACTAGTCCACACAACAAACACCATGCTTAATTAATTAATTAAATCGTCAATAAATGCTTAACTTTGAAAATCACCGAAAGAAAAAAAAAAGAATGAAACTATAATGATGTAAACACAATATACAAATGTGAAAAAAAATAATTTAAACCCTAAAAGATTTAGGGGTTTAAGAAATCAGTTTGCTATTTGAACAAGTGCCCCCCCCTTTCCATGTATCACAAATTCTGTAAATCATGCAGTAAATAAGAGATGTTTGTAAAACACTTATGCCACCCTCCCTTAGACCTCTGTCAAGAAAATTAACAGAAACTGCAAAAATCTGTCAATATTTGTACGATTGTACCCCAAATCAAACTTGACCTAGATATTCTTATGATAAATCTGTGTGCCAAATTTCACTTCAGTATGTGCAACCTCTGCGAAGAAAATGAATGGAAACCATTGGTGGACCGACCGACAGACAAACAGCAGCAAAGTAATATGCCCTCCCTTCTTCAAACGGGTGCATAAAAATTACAATAATTATAGAGGATTAGCTTTTTTGGAGAGGCATTTAAATTTACCAGATAAATGAATTATGTACATAACAAAATCAAAATTGCTAGTTCCTTTCAGTATGATCATGTTTAATGCATTGCAGAACACGTTGTTCGGGCTTGTTGTCTGACATCAAACTATCTCGTATCTATATCTAGCCATAGTCAACCGAACAACCCCAGGTTTATTTAGTCAATGAAACTGACTAATAAAATGTAAAACAAACATGCCTTTTGAAACAAGAAACTTAAACATCAACTATGGCCCATTCTGATACCAAAAGTAGGTTCATCATTCTGTGTAATCCTTCGGGACGGTGTATTAACCCACCAAGTCTGTCATAATCTGTGTCACCATTCAACATGGCGAGTTGAGCTGAATAAGCTCGTTCATTGGTAAGCACGTCGCCTCCGAACACTTTTTTCTTGATGACAGTTGGATTTTCTCCATCAGTATGTGCAATGTACTTGGCATGTATGTGTTCCAAGATAGTGATCATGTCCTCAGACTTGTTTTCACTTTTATCCAACATGTCAAGCAGAACAAAATTTGACTTTTCTGCAAGTTCCTTTAAATGAGGGTTTGGAATAAACTTAGGCACACAATCTTTGTACTTCTTCAAGCAACCCACATACTTGACAAGAACATTTGTTATATGATACATGAAGTTTTCATCTAATTTTCTACACTCCTCAAAATTTGGCATAAATGTGCAATTGTCAACTGACTTTATATCTGCAATTGGTGCTGAATCGTTTAATAACGGATTCAGAACTCTTTTTTGTAGCCCCAGCAGAAGAAATCAGTGCCAACTCTGCCTTTTTCTATCTACACTAATCTGAGATGGACTTCTAGTTATGTCTATGTTATCCCCAATAATGTCACAAGATATCTGAGAATCATTCTTACCCGATTCTTCTAATTCTTCCTTTTCCTTCAGCATAAGGGTTCCAATTTTCTCTTTCTGTCTCTGTAAGAGCCTTAGTTTCTGCTTTGACATTGCTGATGACGATACACATACACCAAGTTTTCCTAAAGTATCAATAGCCTGCAATGAACAATCTTCAAGTATACACATGTGAAATCTGTTTATTTTGGTCCCTGCTAAATTATATATTGTAAATAATTCAAGCTAATTTTGTATTCATGACAATTTTTTTTACAGAATATTAGCCATTTAAAATGGTGCAGTTTAGGCTAAGTTTACCTTGCTATGATTATAAATCTCTGATCATCATGATCGCTTAACTGATTAATTCAAATATCATTCTTCAATCTTCATTGTAAACTATTCTTAATGAAACAAAAACAGTATACCATCCGTTATTTAGTTAAATGTGTAAATTGTAAAATAAAAGATAATAATGTAACTTCTTGATTACAAAGATTTGTGTTATCCTAATATTTTCTTATATACCGACCTCATCTGTTGCTCCCCTTTATCCAATATCTGAGCTACTATGTGGTGTAATGCTGACAACTGGTTGTTGCGAAATTTCAAGGCCACTGCTGCAGTGACAACAGTTCCCAAAATGGATCCTTTCACAGAATGTTGCAGAACTCCATGCAACAGTGGAGCTTTCTTTTGTATTTCAATGTTCAATTTGTCCAAAGAGAAAGTTGCTACATTTTCACTACTGAAATCTCTTAATACTGAAGGAAACTTTTTGGAACACATGGCAGCACAGTCCTTCTCCACTTCAGAGAAAACGGCTTTGTTCACCGCTGCCTTTAGTGGTGCTTTGTAGATAATTCTTCCAATCCTGTCACATGAACTGTTGTTTGTTAAGGTTTTGACAATTTTCTGGCAATGACCTAATGGAATAATTCTACTTTTCACTTTCTCACACTTGGTAGTTCTGTACAACACCTAAAATCAACAGTTTATAATTTTTGAATATATATTATATTCACTTGTTCAAATTATTAACATATTTTCAGCTCATCATATCATAAAATTGTGTGTTCTGGTATTGAGAAAATAATAATAGTAATATTATAAAATGCCAAAATACCTTGAGTTTACTAGGTGTGAACGACTTTATGGTAATAGACATGGCTTTCTGATTCTCTGGAGCTGATTTTAATGTTTCTACACATGGTATCTCCATCTGATCTGCCTTCTGTAAACTGATTATGTCATGCCTTTCTGCGAGGTCGTTTTTCTGGGGGGTGGAAAATAACGTTCTTTTACTTTTCCTTGGAGTTGGTGAATGCACTTTTGTTCGTTTATCTTGGGACTTTGGGGTTCTTACTCTGATCAGTTGTAACGTTTTAGCATGTTTCTCCCTCAAAACCCCTAACACTTCATTCTTTTCCCTCCTGAGAGAGTCCATTTTGTGAATCAAATCAGTATCAATCTTACACAGTTTATTAAGCTTCGTAAAGCAAAACCCACATACGTATTTCGAAAGTCCATCGTTTGGAGAGGCTCTATAATCTAAAACTTGTGTCAACTGTTGAAAAACGCCAAAGGTTTCGCCAAAAATCACGCGTCTGTGTTTGCTAGGCAGACAGTCATTACAAACACGACACACTTCCATGGGCGCAGCCATATTTGTTTACGAGATGATGATACAAGCGTTGCGATTGGATCAGCTACGTGTAGCTGCGTCCAATCAAAAAACAGATCGTATCACCTACAAAAGTCGGCTCGATCTGCCAAGGGTGAAAAGAGTAGCAGGGCGGATCGTCACCCTTGGCTAGCGAAGATGCCTCGGTTATGACTTCAACAATTGTGGTATGAGCATTTGTTCTACATGGATTTTGTGATATTAATATATTTGACTGTATTTGTAAAGGTTATTTTAACAACATGTCCTGGTTTCACAAAATGGTGCTTGTTACAAAAAGCAATGTTACAGGGAGAGGGAGTTTGAGCATTGACTTATGTCACGGTCAATATATCATTTATTATTCTTTGGGGTTTTATTAAATATTGACAAAACATCCTTATTTAAGAAAAACATGAGTATTATTGCTCAATCAGATACTGATATATGCATTTGGATAAGGCTTAGTGCCTTTTTAAATATAATTGATTTATTCAGGTTCCTATTATTATACACGATGTTCTAAGTCCGTATCTAAATTTTCAAAAACGTTTGGTATCGTCATTTTTTTTTCATTTCAGAGTCCTATACAAAATGTAACTCCGAGGAAGGTCGCACATTACAAGCTATGGTGTACAGTACTGTGGTGCTAAGTGTTTTGGCGATTCTTCAATTCAGCATCTTTCTATATTTCTCATTGCATTTCTCGTCGGCGATAAATTAAGTAAAAGCAATTAATGACTACAGATATGCCGACTCGTCTTGTTGCCATACGTCATGCAATTCCTGCTTGTGTGTGTCAAGTTTTGCATTGCACGGCTTAAACACCCTTGTTACTATTTCGCAAATGTTATTAAATTTGTCGGATTAAAGCAAATTACCCTTTTCATAAGAACAGAATTCCAGACTTTCAACAAATTAAGAATAAGGTTTTTCGTTTTTGCACAGTTAATGTGTTATCGATATTAAACGCTTCTTGACCTGGTATTGAAAAATAGATGCATATTGTGTTTGCCCTCTATGTTACATGTATTCTGTCTCATAATTTCGCCTTCTTTATTTCTTTTTCAAGAACGAAATCTAAGACTTTTATATTGTTATTTATTGCTGTCTGACAGACGACTTTATTCAGAAAGAGTCTGTGAAGAAGACTTATAGTCAAAATTTTCTTTAGAAAATTAATTTTATTAGAAATTAAAAAAAAGGGCGATTTTAAGTATAAGCGTAAACGGCGCAAAATCCCTTTTAATGGATTAAGTGCAATGGAATTGCAATGTAAACGTTGTTGTGAAGTGAAAGCTAAGATAATTTCATTTTAATTTTAATTAAAATTGCTAGCCATACTAGGAATATCTATATAAATATATAAAAGAATACATTGTACTTGTAATAATCTAGCCCAACGCAAAGTAATATTGTATTTAACAAGTGTGCTATTTCGTGTTATAAATTTTCAATGAATATTTATCATTTTCATGGTTATATTTTCCAAACAAATAATATTCAATTCTACTTGATAAGCATATGAGAAAAATACATTTTCCCATCATTGAATAATTAATCAAAATTTTAAACTTACGGTTATTTTAAGCTTACCTGAACCAAAGGCTCAAGTGGCTTTTTTATGCTGTTTGTCGTCGGCGTCGTTGTCGTCATCACTTTCGTCTTGATATTGTGGGACCTGGGGATTAATATTTGTTTTTATATTTTCTCGTGCATTTTTTTTTCAGAAAAGATCACTACATGTATAGACTAAATATTTGTCGGGGGAAAAAATCCAATTACGTTTTATTTCACATAACGTGCATGTCTTTTTTCCACCAATCATTGTATCATAAACATACAACGTAAAATATATGGTAGACCTATTTTGTTATAATCATTTGAACTTGAACATAATGAATTTTACTTTCATTATTGCACATTTCATTGTTGTTTCTATACATCTATTTTATCTTAGGGGAAAACAAATTTTCGTTGACATGTAGTATACTATTGTAATAAAAAAAATTACAGTAATTTATCAATATTGTAAAAATTTAATGAACACCACATCATTCAGTGTTTTTGTAACTACATTAAAGAATTCTTAATAAAAGGAAACTTTTCTGTTTCTCAATCTTAAATAACATAATTTGACTAATTATTCATGGATTTTAAACCTATTGGAATATATGGAAATAGGAAAATAATTTAAGAACCCCGAAAAAAATTCCAAATACGTATGGGATTTATTAAATAAAGTTGCATTTTGATAACTCACAACGATAATCGTGAAAATATAACCCAACTTTATGAATGTAACATTCTTTGATTTGACATATATTAACATATGCAGTATGAAATGTAACCTTTACTCTATTATCTTACCAAAAGCATTAATAAAATAATTTTTTAAATCATGCTTTTTACATGATAAACATTTCAGTTTTTAGCTCACCTGAACCGAAGGTTCAAGTGAGCTTTTCTGATCACCCGTTGTCCGTCGTCCGTCCGTCCGTCTTTCCGTCCGTCTGTAAATTTTTTACATTTCTGACTTCTTCTCTAAAACCACTGGGCCAAATTTAACCAAACTTGGTACAAAGCATCCTAATGAAAAGAGGATTCTAATTTGTTAAAATAAAGGGCACAACCCTTTTTAAAGGGGAGATAATTACAAAACAGTGAAAATAGGGTGCATGTCTTTAAAAATCATCTTCTCAAGAACCACTGCACTGCCAATATTTACATGAAAGCTTGTATATATAGTCAAGATTATAAATTGTAAAAATCGTGACCCCCAGACCAAAACTGGGGCCCCAGGCGGGGTTCAAAGTTTAACATAGAAATCCATAGGATAAATGTTTAAAAATCTTCTTCTCAAGAACCACTGCACCAGAAATGCCAACATTTACATAAAAGCTTGTATGTATAATGAAGATTCTAAATTGTAAAAATTGTGACCCCCAGACCAAATCTGGGGCTCCAGGCAGGGTTCAAAGTTTAACATAGAAATAGATAAGATAAATTTATAAAAATCTTCTTCTCAAGAAACACTGCACCAGAAATTCCAATATTTATACATAAGCTTGTATGTATAATGAAGATTTTAAATTGTAAAAATCGTGACCCCCAGGCAAAAACTGGGGCCCCAGGCGGGGCTCAAAGTTTAACATATATAAGATAAATGTTTACAAATCTTCTTTTTAGGAACTGCAGTGCAACAGTTTGGAATATCACTATGCATACATGTACATTCTTGGCAATTGTAGATTTTTAAGTGGTAAAATCGTGACTCCCAGTCCTATACTGGGGCACCAAGAAGGGTTCAAAGTTTAACATAGAAATATATTGGAAACATGTTTAAAAATCTTCTCCTTGAGAACCACAATGTAACAGTTTGTGAGATTACTGAACAAGGATCCTCAAATAGTGGAAATTCTAAATTATTGAAGCCGTGACCCTCGATCTAATACTGGGGCCCCAGAAGGGGTTCAAAGTTTAACATAGATAGAGGGAACATGTTTAAAAATCTTCTTCTGGAGAATAAAAATGCTTTAATTTGTGAGATTACTATGCAAGCATTCTCAAATTGTGAAGTTTCTAAATTGTGGAAGCCGTGACCCCCAGACTAATACTGGGGCCCAAGAAGGGGTTCAAAGTTAACATAGAAATATATAGTGAACATCTTTAAAAATCTTCTTCTCAAGAACTACAGTGCAACAGTTTGTGAGATTACTATGCAAGCATCCATGGCTATTGTAAATTCTTAATTGGTAAAATCGCGACCCCCAGACTAATACTGAGGCCCCAAGTGGGGTTCAAAGTTTAACATAGAAATATATATGGAAAATGTTTTAAAATTTTCTTCTTGAGAACTACAATGCCACAGTTTGTGAGACTATGCAAGGATCCTCGAATAGTGTATTTTTTAAAGCCAACCATAAACCCCGGACCCCAGAAGGGGTTCAAAGTTTAAAATAGAAATAGCATATGCTACGAAATAGAATGTTACAAGGAACTGTTGTTCAGGTGAGCGATGTGGCCGATGGGCCTCTTGTTTTAAATACCGGTAACTGACATGTATTTTATATGTGAATATTAAGATACCATATACTATATACGTTTATTTGAATAGACAAAATAACTTATTCGTTATAGAAGTATGAAAGAACATTAATATTTTTAATTTTTTTTAGCTATGAAATTGTTTGTTAACATTATTCAAATATGTTTTATAAGAACTTGAAGTTATTAAAATATTTTGGTTAGTAAAATTATTGTTTCATTTATACAAATGGATTATAAAAATAAAATAAATTTGTCACGGAAATGCATTTTCAACAATTAATTACGGAAATATTATTTGATATTTGTGTATATATTAAATAGAAGGGAAATTCGAGCATTTTATAAAGGCAATATATAACGTTAAGACTAAAACTGTGTTTAAAAGAATGATGCTAAATTATAGTTTATTGGCATAAAATAAATGTTCTAAGCTTTTCTAAAACACTATAACTGGTTTATTAATGAAATTCCCCATCATTGGTATTTGTAACCCTTGTGGGTGTTTTTAGCTTCCTTTACATGTACCTCTTGTTACAGCAGGCAAAATCACGGAACTCAAGCAAAGTTGTACAGTAATGTGATTCTGAGCGTTTGGGCGACTATTCAGATCAGAATTTGTTTGTATCTATCACAGGAACTTTTTTCTTTATTAGAGAAACATAATATATATATATATACATTTGAACTTTCTTTAGTGTTATCATACATTAAAAAGAAATTGTATATTTCCTGCATGCAGAGTGGTGTCACATCTCTCATTATTAATGTAAATTATTAGTAATTATGTGTAACAATATATGGAACGATTTTAATAAATAAAGCTTCAAATGTCATGCAGTAGATATTTGCTACCTAAATATTTAATTACTTACAAACCAGATGCAAAATTATGTGCAATTGAATTATTTGTTACTAGCTAATTTGGCTTGCTGTCGATTATTTTATACGCACCAGTTGATTTTATTAACGCGTTGTATACATTTGCTTTCAATGTTAAATTGCTTCCTCACTAATCAATTGCCCGTCTAAAAAATGCTGTTTTTAAATGCCTAATTATAGTCATCAATATGAATTCTAAGGTTTGACATTGTTAATTGAGCAATGGAATCATTGGCCCTTTTTACGATTTAATTACCTTTTGAGATTTGTAAGGTCGCCCCTGCGAATGTGTTCAGATACCAGTCGATACCAAGGAAGCCCACATTGCATTCTCCACAAATATATATACACTATATATATATTTATTATACCTCTGAGAATATTTTCTATGTAAAATTACAACGAATAAACATGCTATTCTATCTAACCGTGAAATAGTTTCTGTGCTATCTGCCCATGGTGAATAGCCATCGAAACTATTCACCGGCGGTATTCGATTTCTCTCGTTTTCAAACTCGGAAAACCTCTGACGTTATCCTATCGCTACATTAGAATCAATGTCCGATAACTGAATTTTTTTTCATCAAGAACTTCTGCATCGCCGAGAAATATTTTTTGCAAAGCGCAGATAACTCCAAAGAAGAAAAACCCTACGCCAATATTGAATATAGATAAATAAATCACAACACTCGTGAACGTGGTTGAAGAAACCGCGCATTTATTATGAAGACCGGAAGAGAACAGAGCATGCTAGTATACAGTAAAACATAGGTGGAAGTAATATTTCCGGATAAGTTGTGCCACTGGCTGGCGCTACCATTTTTTCCTTTTTCTTTCTTTTTTTTTTTTTTTTTAAAGAAAACATTGCAAATTACTGTAACACGGAGTAACAAAATACACCATCAGCGGGTAGACTGCCCTCAGGTGTAGGGGATTATTCTGCCCCTATGTTTAACACAAACAAAATAATCAGTACATTACAAAGTCAGAAAACTTCTTGGGCACTGAGCGTTGGCGCTGTGGTCTGGTAGGCGCATTAGGTGGACATATTATGTCTTCATTGTCCGAATTGGTTTCAGGAAGCGGATTAGGTTGGATATCAAGAGGCTCGGGAGGGTTGTTGATATCTACTGCACTTGAAGGTTCGACGCTAATGTTTGGCTTAGGGATGCTGGATATTTCTTTCGGGATACCCGGTAAAGCAGGGAGACTAGTACTGGTTGATAATTTTTCGGGTTCTTCATCAGATGATTCGTCAGATTTATCGGCTAGCAGTGCTGGGTTGCTGATGACGGGTACTTTGAAACAGTCAGAGATCTTTACACGGTAAGAACTTTGGCGAAATTGTTGGCCAGCAAATCGACGTATGTTGCACCATGGATAGTCGATGCTAACAACTAGGTATCTGTCTCTGGACTTGGTTTTGTTTAGATCACACCGAAGGTATACAATATCTCCCACACACAGTTCTGGTTCAGGGGGAATCGTTTTGCATGGGTACTTCGCACGTTCACTGTAAGAGTGATTCCTCTGTCGTAGCTCATGCTGTGCTAATATGAGGTCTTGGTCTATAATTGGTATTTGAGTGTTCAAAAACTGATCTCTCTGTGACCACATTTCACGGGCTGACAGTCCTCGGTTCCTGATGCGTGTGTTGAGTCTAGCTGTAATGAGGGCGAGGGAGAGATGCGAGACTACTTTGTTATCTGGGTCAAACCGGAGTATCTCCACTTCAAGTTCCTGGATTGCCCTCTCCGCGACCGGATTCTTGTTCACATTCTTTGGGCGACCAAGCTCAATTGCGATACGGTGTCGTGTCAAGAGCTCGTCGTTTACTAAGGCCTTGAATCCAGGGGCCGGATCAGTTCTAATGATGGCGAACGGACCATCAAGGGGATGAACTTCTGCTAATAGCTGAATGATAGCGTCACGAAGTTCCTGGGTGCGTTCAGACTCTAACAACTTGGTGAAAGTATACGAGGTTACACACTCACGTAAGACCAAAATAATTTGCCGTTCACGCCTCATCACATCCGCAGCGTAGGAAGAGCCGACAGTTTCCGGGGGGTCGGAGGAGCTTTGTTTCTCGCAGAATTTTGGCATTTTCTGTAACGAGGCACATTGATGACATGTATTTGTGACTGCCTCGATGGCTTTGTCCAAGTCTAATGCATAGAAAAACCGACTGACTACTGATTTCAGCTGGTGGCCAGAAGGATGGTCGAGCTTTATATGCAGAGAGGTTAGTAGTCCATCCAAAACTTGTCTGGGAATAATAATGCATTCTCTAGATGGTGCAAATGGGACGTTACGTTTAACTACTAGCAAACCATCCTTTGAGATTGAGGCTACGTTAAGGTATCTTTTAACGTCTCGCACATTAGTCAGTTTTTTTGACGGGCGAGTACCCTGGCGCAAATGAGCAGCTGTACGTCGAAGATCGGAGCACTCAGATTGGGTAGAGAGCCATGCCGCCCTGCTTGTGAAGGGGAGTTTGGATGTTCCATCTAAGATGTCCTTGGTGGTGATGTGCCGCACAACAGAGTCCTCCTGTTGGTTGATGAAGGTACAGATCTGACAGGTTGGATCGTCGCAATCTGGAGCGTTTCGGCTGGCAAAGTCGGAAGGTAGAATGGCTTGACCAGAAATGTGTCTGATGGAGACCTGAAAGCGACTTGCTGTTGACAAGAATGTAGAGACCCTTGGGCTGGCTGAAAATTCTCCTCTACACAGCTTTTCATATGCCTGAACACAAGGCTTGCTGTCTGTTAGTATACAGGCAGGTAAGGTGGATTGTATTAAGTAAGGGCTGTAGTGCTTGATAGCTGCAGCGATTGACAAGGCTTCAATTTCACATGGTAACCACTGTCGCTGGTTTGGGCGGAGTTTTGCACTAAAAAATCCTGCTAGGATTGGTTTACGATTCCTTTCCACATATAGAGTGGCACCGAGTCCGTATTTTCTCAAGGCGCCGTCTGTAACAATCCACAATTGATCACTTGGTCTAGGCAAGGTGATGGCTTTGTTTGTGGTTAATGCCTCCTGTGCCTTTTGAAAAGCTGCAAGCAGCTCATCGTTCCACACGATAATATCCTTTGGGTCGTTTCCGGCTACAACATCATCGAGAGGTGCTAGGAGCTGTGATGTACCTTGTACGACTCGAGATAGAACTTTGTAGGCGCCGATAAATGAGCGAAGGGCAGTAACTGTTTGTGGTGGGTCGCAGCTTGAAAGTGTGGAAATGCGATGCTTGTTTGCGCGAATTGTGCCAAGCTGCCATGTCCAACCCAGAATTGTTGCCTGTGATGGTGCGATTATGCACGATGATGCTGCGGTGTGGTGGCAGCGTTATTCCTACCCACGACCCCAAGAAGTGGTTATTCCATACGTCACACCGTAACGTATTTGTTACCGAGGACACTCGTGAGTGGTAAACTGCATTTTTTACTGTTTATCGTGTTTGTGATTATCATGGCGAGCACACCTCGTGCACCGAAACAATGGTGTTTAACAAAAAACGAGACTGTTACGTCATTCGAAAACTGGAGGCAAAACTTGATGTACACTCTTTCACTAGACAAAAATTTTGCCCCATTTCTTGTCGCCGATACCTGGTGGGAAAAGAAAACAAAGACCACACCATACCGAGGGTTCTCAGACGACGACGAAAACATACCGGAGGCAAACCGGCTCACCAAGGAGCAAAAGGTGAATGTATTAGAACTATTGCTAGGACAGATTGCAAACTATTGCCCAACCATCTCTCGCAATACCATAGTGAAAAATTCTACATCTATTGACCAAATCTGGCAAACAATCAGATTACACTATGGATTCCAGACAACGGGGGCCCATTTCATAGACTTTGATTGTATTCGTTTCGATCCAACTGAGAGACCCGAAGACCTATTTCAAAGACTCACAGCCTTTGTGGAAGACAACCTTCTGCGGAAAAATATGGGGATAACACATCATAACGAAACAATAGAAGAGGATGAAGAACTCTGCCCGTCCTTGGAAAATGTTATCGTGTTAACATGGCTAAGACTTCTCCATCCAGGTCTCCCCAAGCTCGTCAAGCAAAGGTATGGGATGGAATTGCGCGCAAGAACTCTTGCTTCAATCAAACCTGAAATCTCGCAGGCGCTAGAGTCACTTCTGGAAGAACTTCGAACATGTGAGGATGCAAAGTCCATGAGAATATTAACCAACAGATTCCAGAAGCCTCAACCCAAATCTACCGGCGCATACATGCAAAACTCATCAAGACCCAAGGTGAAATCGTGCCCTTTATGTAAAACAGCAAACCGTCCCGACAGGCACTACCTTAGCAAATGCCCTTTCTTACCATCACAAGACCGCAATTTTATAGCAAAAGCTCGCGCCATATCCGACATATTTGAGCAAGAAGAACACACCATATATGAAGCTACCGACAGTGACGAAGATCATCAACCTATTGCTACCAGTCGCATTCAGGTGAGGCAGTCCCCATACTTTGACGTATACCTGGGACATCATCCCGTCAGATTAACCATAGACAGTGGAGCGACTGGAAATATGATACGCGCTTCAACAGCCACCTACCTCAACGCTGAAATTACTCGCAGCTCTCAGTCTGCTCACCAAGCTGATGGTTCATCCCCCCTTAAAGTGATTGGCGAAACAAGACTCACCTTCGTTCGAGACAACCATAAGCTATATTTCGAAGGACTAGTTGTCGAAAACCTTGACAGTGAAGTACTAGCCGGCATACCATTCATGGAAAACAATGACATAGCTATCCGCCCCTCCCGATGTCAGGTACTTATTGGGAACGATTCCCTATACCAATACCAGTTTTCAGACACTGAGATGCAGAGACATGCTGTACGCAGAACACACATTGTTCGTGCTCCTTCAGAGTCCACAACTCTTTGGCCCGGTGAATTCGTGGAGGTTGAATTGCCATCAGAGATGGCACACTCTGATTCTACATTTGCTGTGGAACCGCACCCATGTAGCAGTGAACCGTGGACCGATATATGGCCTACTCCGTCTCTTCTTCAAAGCGTTGCAGGGAAATTACGCATACCAAATCCCACCGCTGCCACCACGCCAATATTGAATATAGATAAATAAATCACAACACTCGTGAACGTGGTTGAAGAAACCGCGCATTTATTATGAAGACCGGAAGAGAACAGAGCATGCTAGTATACAGTAAAACATAGGTGGAAGTAATATTTCCGGATAAGTTGTGCCACTGGCTGGCGCTATCAAATGAGACTTAACAAATAATGATACCATGAAATTCTATTTCTAGATATTTTCCATTAATGTAATAGATGCCCAATGCATCTCGCTTCAACATATAACAATATTTAAGATGTTTACCATTTTAAGAAGTCTTTTTTATTATTATTTCATTGTATGACAAAGGGCAGATGATTCCAAATATCAGCACAAGGGGAATAATGTTATATCTCTTCAATGCAATTCCAGTAATAAACTTAACATTTACTTAAAAACTAATGAATAATTCTTCAAATAAATATTTATAATATGCATGTACTTCCAATCGTGCAAATAAAAAAAGTACACCACTAAGTGACAATTAATAATGGATTGCTCAATATTTTAGCAAGTTCAGCTTTTTCTTTATTTGTTCATCTAGCTTTGTATGTCTGACTGTCTTGCTGGCCTGTGTATTCATTGGAGCCTTCTGATCATTTTCTCAACACCTTGCAATGTTGAAAAAATAAAATATTACATGAATGAATCATTTCATAAAACCATATACATGTATCCATTTTGCATAGAATATCAAAAACTCAAATGTAACTGAATGTTGTTTTTATTTCAAATAAGAAACAAAACCCTGATGTGTTTATGTTTACATGTACACAATTTTAAAAGTGGAAAAGAGGAAATGACATTTAATTAAGATCTCAAGTGAAATTGATTATTGTTATTTTCACTTCGAGTCTTAGTCAATATCTGTATGCATTAATTAACAACTGCTACTGAATAAGATATGGCATAACAGGGCTCAACATTTACTAAAATATTAATCTGTTTTTCGGGCAAGTTGCTTATTTGTCTGAATGCTATTATAACTTGTATTTTGAAAAGGAAGGACAATTATGAACTGCCATCTTTTTATAAATTTAAGATATAAATTGATAAGCTTTAAACTTTGATTTACTGAAGAAGAAATCCATATACTATATTTTTTATATTTTAAAGCTATGTTTTGTTGATTTTTGTTGATTTCAGTGAAATATATAGCAAAATTTCTGTTACATATACATCTATGAGGAAGTTTTCTTTCTGTAAAGATGGATCACCAACAGTTTCACCAAAATCAAATTTGCCTACAGAATCCAAAAGTTATCTACTTCATAAACATGCGTGTAAAGACTCAAACTATGTGTATTTAACGGTTATTCTATATGCATCAAAACTGTATCTTAATAAATATTGTATTCAGTTTACCAATAACAAGCTTTAAAAAACTTACTTAAAGCATGTCCAGCTAGTTTTATTGGAATTAATATTCAATTATCGTATCGATTTCCAGCATATGGTTTTGGGTGTCAGGCGAAATGTGAATGCAGCCAGGAATACTGTAATCACATAATTGGTTGTAATGGTGAACACTTTTTTAAAGTTTTATATAATTATGTTGTGTGTTTTTCTTTTCAGTTTATGATCTCTTGAATGCTGACAATATTTAATAAGCGTGATTTAGTTCCGATTAATGATTACATGAAAGTAATACGTGCAGTCAGTACCCCACATTCATTTAATTTTTGTCAACAATATATTCATATGCAATATATTTCGTTCGATATGATTTAATGATGAGGTGGGGTAAACAATATTTCATTTAACTCGGGATCATGATCACATAAAAGGGCATGGTCATGATTTGGAATGATATTTTTGAATTTCTTTTTTTAATTTTCAATGTTTATAATAAACGAACTTTTTTTTAAGGCATTTCAATTGTTCAACCAAAATTTGGAGGTCAAATGACGAGTTACAAGCACAATCTTTCTTTCTGTTTTAGGTAAACAAGTTTTATGCCATTCTTTGTTTACACTGCTTCAATATACTGATAAGAGGAATGTTTTAAGCAGATTTTATCCATGTGCCATTTCGTTGCGATTACAAATACACAACATCTAGTATATGTTACCTTCAGTTTGGTCTTAAACCTAACATGTTTTATTTAATATTCTGGTAACAGAATGCCTTAAATTTCCTTAAATACAAATAAAATTTTGGTTCACATTATAAAAATAGTGCATGTTTGGGATGGTAACAGTTGAAATTGACACCCCGATAAAACCATTGTTTACCGAAGCGAAGTGCATGGAGCTTAACAAAGGTTTTTGAGGTGTGTCAATTTCAACTGTTACCCTCCCAAAAAGGAACTATTTATTTTATTATACTGAATGTCATAATTGTAAAGAAAACTTTACTGCTTTTATATAGAAATTACGTAAATTCTACGCGCATGTAACAATTCGTTGTATTACCCATTGTCAAGTATGTTGCTAACGTTGAGGGTAATAGAACGGATTATAAACTGCTTCAAAACCAATCAAATTTTAGTACTTAACATGAAAGTATAGTAATTGGAAATACATTGGTAGAGCATTGTACTCATCAAATATTGAAAAAAAATGTTACATTTGAGCTAAACTCGTTACCATGCCCTTTTAACAAACTAAAAAAAAATTTTTTATGTTTTGTTTTGTTTTTGTTTTTTCTAAATGTGCATATCCTATATGTTTACATTGCACCTACAGAAAACTTTTATTTTTGTTTTAATTATCTGAAGGGGTGAAAGGATCAGTACAAGTAATACGTAATAATACGTTTTTAAACTTTATGTGTATATTCTGGAGCAGTACGTCCGGTTGTATTCTTGCTACATGGCACACAATGTGAAGTGTCATAAATACGGAAATTCGAGCATTTTTAAAGACAATATATAACGTAAAGACTAAGAATGATGCTAAACTATAGTTTATTGGCATAAAATAAATGTTTGTACCTTTTCTAAAACACTATTACTGGTTTATTAATGAAATTCCCCATCATTGGTATTTGTAACCCTTGTGGGTTTTTGTTTATCTTCCTTTACATTTCGTTACAGCAGGCAAAATCACGGAACTCAAATAAAGTTTTACAGTTCCGTGATTCTGAGCGTTTGGGCGATTGTTCAGAATTTGTTTGTATCTATCATTGCATTTCACAACAGGAATTTGTTTCTTTATAAGAGGAACATAAAGCATTACAAAACATAATACATTTCCTTTTGTTTTGTGATTTGTTTTTCAGTTGTATGAATTGTCATAAAAGTTTAGTAGGCTATTTACGCATATACATGTACTTATTGTAAACCTACCATTTGAAGAAATAAACATTAGATGTATTGTATTAAAATAAATGATACATGTATAAGGAATATGAGCTTTTATAAACTAAAAAAAGGATACGAGGTTAAAGTATACAGGTTAAAATAAAAAAATGATTTTTTCTAAACGTGATTTGTTTTTTTCTGTCAAAAGTTTGACGTTTATAGTTCTCTTTTACACTTTTGCGTCTGTGCATTGTTATGTATAAAGCTTTCAGAGCAGAACCCCGTTAGGTATATTAAATACTTTACTAGTTAATAAAGACTACAACTATTATCAAGATATTTCGTTTCTATTTACATGATGACTAGTTGTAATTTCTACATCATTGTACATGTAGATACAGTACACATACAAATACAAAATAGTGCAAAACATGAAATTAAACTCAAATGTCAAGGTAAATAAATATTTATCAAATGCATTGTTTTGTAGAATGATAGTTTTTTTTAAATAGTGTGTTGTTTAGTTTATGTGGACATGTACATTGTACGTTAATAATAATACTGTTTAATGTAATGATTCATTTGTATCAGTCTTTTGTTGGTCAGTTTAAGGAAGTAGTCATAATATCTTTGGATGTTCATCCATTTTCTATTGTGTACTGGATAAGAAGTAAAGGACATGATATTCCAGAAAATTGAATAATAAAGACAAAACATTAAATGAAACAACAATGAAGAAGTCGCCCCAATTTTTAGAGATCATTCAAAAATTTTCAAAGAAATTAACAAATTTATGAATGAAAGGGAAGTTTAAGGTACTTCGCAGTACCGCCCCCCCCCCCCCCACCCGAGACGCAAACAAGTATTAGGATTCTAAAGATTGGTCGTCAAAATTTCGGAACACATCCTAAGTTCCTTTTAAAAATGATGCTACGTATCAATAAATGAGCAAAAACAAATCAGATAATTATCTGATAAAATAAATAAGACAATATAAAAATAAAAACAACATAAACGAGAGAGAGAGAGAGAGAGAGAGAGAGAGAGAGAGAGAGAGAGAGAGAGAGTTTAACAGTGTTCATAGTCAGTCCCAAAGAAAAATACATAACAAGAGCAGAGAAAACACGGACCTCTACACAAATTGAGGTAGGTTCAGGTCCCATGAAGGAGTGAGCATCCTTTACTGACCAGTTACACTGACCGTGTACTCTTTGTCAGGAAACGGGAAAAACCGTAGACAATTCGGTGGTTAATACATGTAATGGCCTAAAAGTAAGTATTAAAACGTCATGCAGCATTCGACCTAGCAGAAGATTGTGTATAGAAACAAGGTTGTTTTATGGACCATGGAACTTACGAAATGATGACTTTAATCGAGACTGTTGATAATCTTTTGGTCTTTAACTTGCCTTGCGCATACATGTACGTAGAGCATGCCCTTCGTATCGAATCAACTGAGAGACAAAAACTTAATATGCAGGTGACGAAGGATTATTGCAACATAAGTAAGAAAAGTTGACGATAAAAAAATCTAAGTCTCAACGTTTGTCATTAAATTGTGTTGTTAGGTTACTATTGATTTCTTTTGTTAGTAAAATAGCTAAATATGAAACAGATGACTCAGACTCAAAATGACACTATATACAAAGTTTTTGCAAAAACAGACTCCGATTCTTTTTTTAAATCATGGTATTGCACACTAAAAGCATTTAACATGTTTTTGATTTAATCAAGCAACCCAATGTTTATATTTTTAAGCACGTAAAACACTAACGATTACTCTGTTCCGAATATATTTTTTTAGTTTAAATAACCTCTAAATGATAAAATAAGACTTTATTATTTGTTTCACATTGAAACACAAATCAAAGTAAAATATGATATGAAAAACTATCAGTACTTACGTATTTTGAGAATATTTTCCGAACACTCATATTTCCGCTCGATAATTCACAGGAACTGAATAAATCTCGGGAAAGTATCGTGAACTTTCATACTTAGCAACGATAAAGAAAACAGGGGCGACCTTACAAATCTGAAAAGGTGATTAAAGCGTAAAAAGGGCCACTGATTCCATTGCTAATGGGGTTTGATTTTTTTCTCTTTAATAAAAGATAATATGTCTCAATTAACAATGTCAAACCTCAGAATTCATATCGTTGCCTATAATTAGGCATTTTAAAATAGCATTTATTTCAATTGGATTTTTGAATTTTCAATTCAATTCAATTCGGGCAATTGATTAATGAGGAAGCAATCTAACATTGAAAGCAAATAAATACAATGTGTTGATAAAATCAAATGGTGTGTATAAAATAATTGACACCAAGCCAAATAAGCGAGTAAGAAATTATTTATTTGCACATAATTTTGCATCTGGTTTGTAAGTAAAATATTTAGATGACAAATATCTACTGCATGACATTTAAAGTTTTATTTTTACAAACTGAAACCCCAACTGTTTAAAATCGTTCCATATCTTGTTGCCTATAATTACTAACAGTTTACATTAATAATGAGAGATGTGACACTATTCTGCATGCAGGAAATAAACAATTCCTTTTTAATGTATGATAAGACTTAAGAAAGTTCAAATGATTATATATTACAAGTAAATATCGGTATCTCGAACATGGGATATCTCGAATAACCCGCTTATGTCGAAGTCTTCCGACTGTCCCAACCGATTTCTCTATATAAATGATTTTAAAAACTCCTCATATCTCGAATACGGTAATATCGAATACCCCGTTTATGTCGAAGTATTTTGAAAGGCCGAAACCCTAATTTTACCTGGTTTATCTTGAAGTGGAGCCATTTTTCAAATCAGCTGAACATAATTGGTGTCATTCCATCACACACTTCTGCCCGCGGCAATTGTCACACCTTTCAAAACTAGTGGTATATCAAACTGCACGATGTAAATTAATTAGGATGGTAGCTTAGGTGTTTTTACATTTAGTACCTTTTTTAAAAGTTCAAATCAAAACACCGCCACGATTACCGACAATGTGTTTAATAAAACAAACTGTGTACGGAGAATCGATCTAACATTGATAACTACCAATTTTATAAAAACGATTAATTACGGAATCGAGTTTATTTCTTTTTTCATGTACGCTCCAGTAACGATGAAGCATGATTGAGTAACGATGATTTAAAAGAAAACTTATTTAAATCTAACAGAAACAGTTCATGTATTGAACACGCAGCTAAATATAGTGACTTCCGGTTCATCGTACATGGGTTGTTTCCAGTATGAGTACTAAAGCTGTGAGCGTAATGAGTTAATATAAGATACCTTAGTTCACACACACAAATGATATAAAAATACGTGAATAGTGGTTCTAGATTATTCGTTTTTTTTTAATTTTCAAATTCGTATTTTTCGTTTCCTATGTAATGAATTTCATAAATTACATTGCAAGTGCTTCTTCCTATCCAACGTTCTGAACCGTCGTGAGTGAAGAGATTGTGAAGTCGTATTATTAACGAATTATTGATTTTTTAATTTGATTGCTTTTACAAATATTGATTATATTTCACAAATAAAAACACACAAAAATAAGAATATTTTATCAAATGATCGATTATTCGTTTATGAGTTATATAAAATGTTCAGTATATACCGGTACTAAAACACGTGTTGATATAAGAACATCACGGAATTAGAATTGGAAAGCCACTTCGGATATCTCGAACCCCCGGATATCAAGAAGTTTTGTTGAGGTCTTCCCAAGTTCGAGATAACGATATTTACCTGTGTATGTCCATATTTAAACAATAACAAACTTTCTTTTGTGATATTTGCGGGATATGAAGGTGACGACATTGCAAAATAAATACATAACCCACGTTAGCGGGATATATAATGTTTTCAGCAATGATCACTACCCTCATAACCCGCATAAATCATCAAAGAAAGCTTTTATTGTTTATCTTTACATCTTTCTTTTTATAAATTAATAAATTTGTCGTAAAAAGTAAGAAAAATGAACTTTTTTGGTATACCCACATTTGAATCAACATTGTGTGCATATCTAAACTGCTTATTCTTGAAATATACATACATCGTTTCAAACTTGTTTATACCAAAGTCCATTTAACTGACATCGTGTATATATTTAAACTGCTTATTCTTGATATATACATACATTATTTCTATTTGTTAATACCAAAGTTCATTTATTGTATAAATACTTAAAAATTAGTGACATTTAGTCGCAAATAGAGGGAAGAATGGTTGCATTAAGTGCGGAAAATTGGTTTCAGGAAGAAAGCCTTTATAATCAAGGAACAGGTGTCTTTGTTGGATATCTAGCATATGTATTTGTGTTGCGATATAAACGTATTTTTGATACAATAAGTGTTGTGATAGAATGTGACGAAATATGGAGTTTACCATGCATTATTCTCTTTTACTTTGCTTCGTTTGTGCATTGTCAGATGCACAGTTATCAGAGCAGAACCCAGACAGGTAAGTCATAATTAGGGATTTTCGACTTTCGGAAGTAAATGTTACAATAGTTAATCGGTATAAAAACACACAAATTGCGCAGACCGGAAAAGGTTTTGGGTAGACAATTCGGAAAAATAAGAGATCTGCAGGGTCAACGTTCAAAACAGCCCTTTAGCTGTAGCTTTATTTTTATCCGATTTTTCAAAATCTTTTTGAATTACAGTTTAGAGGAGAGAGTAGAATGTTTGACTCCTTAAATAAAAAAAATGACAATAGCAAACCGTCAACCATCTCAAAAATCCAGAAAACGAAATGCAAATTCAAAGCAGAGCAACACGGACCTCCAAAAAGATAGAGGTAGGATCAGGTGCCATGGAGGAGTGAGCAGCCTCTCACAGGATGAATGACCATCTTTAAGTTCTCCTTAAAGATAACTTAAAGGTGCTTAAAGGTAGCTTAAAGACGATCTTTAAGCCACCTTTAAGCTATATGTGTTGCTTAAAGGTGGCTTAAAGAAAGCGTAAAGATGGCTTAAAGGCAGCTTAAAGACTATCTTTAAGCCACCTTTAAGCTACCTTTAAGGACAACTTATAGGTCCTTAATGTCCAAACTTCTTTAAGCCACCTTTAAGCTACCTTTAAGCCACCTTTAAGCCACCTTTAAGCCATTAAAAAATCTTTTAATTCAATATTGTGCTTAATTTACCAACAAAATGTATTAACTTTATGATAGAAATGGTATTAAAAACGGTTTTTGTTCTAGAAAATAAAATGAAAAAAAAAAAAACAAAAAAAAACCGCCCAAGACGAGGATTGAACCCGGGACCCTTCGTTTACCAGCATCACCTCACTCCCTCTGCGCCACAGCTACTTATATATTTTAGGAGGTTTTTATTATCCTATAAATTAGTGGCTATTGAACCAATGTTTTTACTTGAAAAGATTTTGACTTCCATTCAGTTTGTAACAATCAATTATATCTAATTTATAAATTAAATGCATGCATGTATTTAGAATGAAATACGAAACTTGGTCTTCAGTGAAAAAAATATATTATACCTAAATAGAAACCGTTAGGCTTACTAGCATACTTAGTTAATATATTTAAACCAAGTAGATATAGGCTATGTTCATCTAATTCATAGCTAAATGAAATTAAATGCAAGGAAGAAGATGAAACTATTTCTTTTATTAAATGCATTGAAACTATTAGCTAGGGTATTAGTTCTACGCAATTTCCCGGTTTTGATGATCACGGTGCCGTTCCGGTATGATATTGATTATTATACATTTACAACAGATCTAGAATAACAAATGAAATGATATATGTTTAAATGTTTAATTGTATACATGATTTTTAAACTATCAATTCTATAACAAACAATATTACCAATTACCGGTGACGTATTTACTGCATGTGGCAATTGCAAATGATGTATGCATATACTTGTACATACAATTGTATGATGTATCAGGCCGGGTATGTGACATATTTACTCTTATACATATATTTAAATAATTAACCACCATTTATGATCACCGGTACAGTAATTAATTAGCCTCTAGATTTTACTCTTACATACATGTATCTTTAATTTGTAGACGTAGCATTTTTAAAACCCACAGCTAGGAAATTATACTTTGAAAATGAAACAAATGTAAATAAATCTTCATTCACTAGACTTATCGTATACACGTACATACTAAGATTTCATCGCCTTTAGAAACCCTGACGTGCACCTGGGCACACGACACACCTGTTGTGTATATCTTGTATATTCTGTGTTAGTTCCAGGGGTTTTCTCAACTTGGACAAACAATAGACTCTAATTAGATATACACAAACGAACAAAACTATGTCTAGACAAACAAAGCGGTAATATCCCGCCCGATATAACCAAGGCAGTTGAGAGTCTTTCATCTTTAACATGTATCTGGCATATCTAGAATTAGACCTAGAAAAAATTAAAATTGAAAAAAAAAATACATATCTTAAACCGATTAAATTAAATCATGCATTATTGGTTCATTTTTTTATTTTGTTTAATAACCGGATGAACTAAAAGAGAGAGAGAGAGAGAGAGAGAGAGAGAGAGAGAGAGAGAGAGATAGAGAGAGAGAGAGCAAGAGAGAGAGAGAGAGAGAGAGAGAGAGAGAGAGAGAGAGAGAGAGATTTCACCGATTAATTTATAATAGGAAACAAACATACTTTAATATAATTTTATGCGCCGATTTAGATACAGAGACTGCGCTCACCCCTACAATAATTTTGAAACAAACAAAAAATTATAAAGAATTTTATAACGGCAGTCTGTGTCCATTGGAGCGGTGAACTGTGTTTAATGGAGCAACAATTAAAACCGCCTGGAAAACGCACCCCCCCCCTTCCCATCACTCGGATCACCCCCTCCCATCCCTTTAAAAGAGCTTTTGCATTTAATATATGTTTTCAAGATGAATCTGTTCAGCTTGCTCAAACCTGACTTAAAGGGAACTTAAAGATGGTGTAAAGACAACTTAAAGGGAACGTAAATGCCACTTAAAGATGCTTAAAGGTGGCTTAAAGATGGCTTAAAGGTGACTTAAAGAAGTTTGGACATTAAGGACCTATAAGCTCAGCTTAAAGGTGACTTAAAGGTGGCTTAAAGATTGTATATCCTTTAAGCCACCTTTACGCCACCTTTAAGTCACCTTTAAGGACTTGCTTAAAGATTGTTTTTCGCCCTGTGTCTGCTGACCGGTCACACCCGCCGTGCTCTTTGTCGTAATCGGGAAAAAACGGAAAAGTCCGTAGACAATTAGGTGATTATTTATGGTCTAAAAATTAGTATGAAAAACGTCAGTCAGCATGCTACCTAGTGAAAGATTGTATTTGCTGACAAGGTCGTTGTATCGAACATAGAACTAACGAAAAGATGAATTAAAACGAGACTGTTGATAGTCCTGTTTTATCAACTTGTTTGTAAGTAGCTTGCCTCGCCTTAGAAACTGTTCATACGAAGAGCATGCCCTTGCGTATTGAATTAACTGAGAGACAAAAACACCATAAGCAGGTGATGAAGGTATATTGCTACATAAGTGAGGAAAGTTGACTATAGAAAAATTGAAGTCATCGCGTTTTTAGGGGTTTTAAAAGTTTAAAGATAACAATTTTATGAACGTTTAAAAATTTATTTAGAAAGAGTTATGTCACTTTGCTGTAGGAATGTAGTGCATAGATACTCTAGGCATACCAAGTTTTGTGTCTGAGAAATGAAAACTTACTTTTATATGATTTTTTTGAAAGATTGTTTAAAAAATTAAAAGTATAACTTTATACTTATAAAGTTTTTGAGTTATCTTTCTTTTGCATTATTTATAAGTTCTTATTAAGGCAACTGGTTATACCAAGCACTACCAAGTCAAAAAAGTACTGACATTCCCATTTTGTACTAATAAACTTAGACATTTACTGACAATGTACTGGCATTAGTGATAAACTTAGAAAAGTACTGACGTTTTTACTGACGGTACTGAGAAACTTAGAAAAGTACTGACAAACTTAGACAGTACTGATAATCTTAGAGAAGTACTGACACTTTTTACTGACGGTACTGAAAAACTTAGAGAAGTACTGACAAGTACTGATAAGTACTGACACCATTGTTTTTACTCTTACTGAATGACATTTTACCTAATCTTTTTCTTTTATGTCATTTTTCACCATAAATTAATTAAGCTACCTAGATACAGTGTTAAGTTTATATAGACTGATATTAATTTTGTAGTATTAACTGGGTCTGTTATATTTAATTGGTTTAATGTTAACAAAAAATTATGATTAGAACAATTGTCATAATTAAAAAAAGTGTAATATTGGGCTTTATTTGTTACACATAAAATTGTGTTGTACAGATAGGAAGGGGATGAAATTGGAGTTGGATGTTTGCGAATGACTCGGAATGCCCCGTTTTTTTATGTTCAATTTTTAGACGTAAAACATCTTAATGTTTTAATTCAATACGTTTTGCCATATGCAGCTAATCTCTTTTAAACAAATCAGTTGTATATAAAATTTGATGAGGGATACAACGTAAGGCTAACCGGTAGTTAGACCTACCGCGCTAAAAAAAAAAGGATCAACTATTACGAGGTGCATAGTGACATGATAAAGTCGTGTTAACTTTAAACCAACAATTGTCGGACAGGAGAGAGAGAGAGAGAGAGAGAGAGAGAGAGAGAGAGAGAGAGAGAGAGAGAGAGAGAGAGAGAGAGAGAGAGAGAGAGAGAAAGCGAGTGAGAGAGCGAGCGTGCGCGGGAGAGAGAGAGAGAGTTTGCATTGATTTTGAATTAAATCTACTGATAATTTACCCGGGAATTTATTTCCTAATAAGTTAACATGCAATCCTAATTTCATTACTAATTCTTTGTTATTCCGCGGCCCGGTAAGAACATACATGACATACATGTAAATGTAGTACTGTTGTTTTCTATACACGTACATGTAAGAGTTTATATAGACACAGAGAGAGAGAGAGAGAGAGAGAGAGAGAGAGAGAGAGAGAGAGAGAGAGAGAGAGAGAGAGAGAGTTTGCATTGATTTTGAATTAAATCTACTGATAATTTACCCGGGAATTTATTTCCTAATAAGTTAACATGCAATCCTAATTTCATTACTAATTCTTTATTATTCCGCGGCCCGGTAAGAACACACATGACATACATGTAAATGTAGTACTATTGTTTTCTATACATGTAAGAGTTTATATAAACACACGTACAGAGAGAGAGAGAGAGAGAGAGAGAGAGAGAGAGAGAGAGAGAGAGAGAGAGAGAGAGAGAGAGAGAGAGAGAGAGAGAGTTTGCATTGGTTTTAAATTAGGTTACCAATAGTTTACCCGGTAATTGATTTCTCAATAAGTGTACTTGCAAACCTAATTAATTAGGTAATTGAATAATTATTTAGATAAACTTAGAGCGGTCAATTTAATTGTTTACATGTTTCCATCAATCTTTTATTTTACACCAGATCAATTCACCTAATAACCTGAAAACACATGTTTAACAACTGGGTGATTGAAGTTAAAGTTTTCAAAGGAGAGGATGATGACATTGTTTTTTTTTAACTCGGTCAGTGGTTATATAATAGATACTGTACACAGCCCTTCTTGACAATTTGCAGTGCACGATAGCGAGATTTGAAACAATGAGGTGACAGACACACGTGTACTTGTATATACACACACGCCCTAAGATCTGAATGTTCGGTACTGCTAAACAATAATGCAATATGTTGTTTTAACACCCCTGAATACTTTTTTCCCAGTTTGTCAAGTAAAGAAAACAGAAACATGAAAAGGAAGAGTTTTAAATTCGGAACATCATTTGACACAGAGTTATAAAATAAAACTTAATTGCTCTCTAATATTTTTCATTTTTCCAATACAATTTAAACAAACGTATGATATTTTTTTTAATCTAAAACCCGAAACATTGTTTTAAAAATCATGCATGTGGGTATTTACGTTACCGGCATTTGTATACATGCATTAAATCATTTATGAACTGTATCATTATGTACATGTATGAAGACAATTCTGTACAATAATGCATATGAATTACTGAACAGGACAATGAACACTGTGAAATATCAAAGAACCGGACTTATATATATCCCCCCTTCCGAAAAAATCACCACACACACCCTCTCTCTCTCTCTCTTTTCTCTCTCTCTCTCTCTCTCTCTCTCTCTCTCTCTCTCTCTCATGATTTATCAAGAACAAAAACAATGGCTATCATTTTACATGATTTAGCGATTTACATGATTTAGAACTTCCTGCTAAATAGAACCAACAGACATTTCATTTAGACTGTTATACTATGCGTCATTACACCAGGCTAAATTGTCAAAATATACATGTATGTGATCATTTCGACCAGTGTGTAATTATCTGCATGTGCTAATTATGTTGTGTTATTATGCGCTATTATAAATAACTCAGGCAGGTTATATGGATTCTCCACATTACAATTACAAAAAATTACAAATCACAAAACACGGTCATTTGTTAAATACATGTTATAAGATAAATATGAAGTTTATCAGTATACAAGTCTAACTTGATTTGTGTCAATGTGACAGAGTCAGATGTTTAGATAAAATCTAGTTTCTTCAAGCTCTTAATGTAGATGGATAGGATTCATTACTAGATTTATATTATATCACAAAGACAAAATAAGTGATAAACATGTTCGACCTCTGTCCCAAGCGCTTCAAGTTTACCGCGATCATAAGTGTACGGAAACACAGCGCATTAATTTACTATGTAAAATGCGCGGACCCCAACATCATGTTGTTTATGTTTTCCCGGGGGGGGGGGGGGTGGTCTGAGCAATATTTATTATTTATGCAAATTTAAGAAATTAGATTTTTCCATGGAGGGTGCAAAAGTTGGGGGGGGGGTCCAGATACCCCGTAAATCCGTGCATGGGTAATACGGGTAGATTGAATGCTAATAAACTAGATGTTGTTATGGGTGATCAAGTTAATTGATGTTCAGCTCAAGAGTGCCAATGTTTTACTGACTTTTCGTTTCTTAATAATTATCAGAACTCAAGCTAACAACATAAGAATTATAAAATTCGCCAGTTTCTTTTTTTCAAAAAACAAGGCTCAATTCTTCCTTCACTTATAAAATTACATATTAATAAAATTGACAAATTGTCTAAGTTTGTCAGTACTTTTCTAAGTTTCTCAGTACCGTCAGTAAAAACGTCAGTACTTTTCTAAGTTTATCAGTAATGTCAGCACATTGTCAGTAAATGTCTAAGTTTATCAGTAAAAAATGGGAATGTCAGTACTTTTATAACTTAGTAGTGAAGGCATTGAAGAATAAAAAAATAATTATAATGTTTTTCTGACATTTTAAATTAAAAAAATTAAAAGGCGATGTCGAAAAACCCTTACTTTTTTGTTGAAATAAAATTTCTAGTTTTACTTGCTATCGTTTAAAACGCATATAACGATTTTCCGTTTTTATTTGAATGATGATTAACTGTGGTTTTTATATCATTGTAGACCCAATACAAACTCAACACAGTGCAAAATATGGAATGAAATATTACACAAATGTGAGGGTAAATATTTCATATTAATATTTTTAATTGTTTATACTTGATTGTTTATATTAGTTTTTTTCTTGCGTTGGATAATACTTTATGGACTTACTAAAAAGCAACCCATTTTTCTTCGTAAGCTTTACGTTTTAAAATACCATATATTTTTAATCGACTTTTGCAGTAATGTTGTAAATGTTAAAATAATGGGTGTTTTACCTTTTTACATGAAATATTTCGACTTTATTAACATTATATATATATATATATATATATATATATATATATATATATATATATATATATATATATATATATATATGCAGTGTGCAATGTGGGCTTCCTTGGTATCGACTGTTCAATTCCTTGCCGATATCCTAGCTATGGCAACAACTGTCAAAGTCAATGTAACTGTCTAGAAATGTACTGTCACCAAGCTACTGGATGTAAAGGTACATAAAAAAATAATCTGATATTTATTGTAAAGCATATGTTATTGCAAACGATATTGTTTTAAAGCTGATTATGCTAATGAATATGTGTCTTTTTCATATTTAGATGGGTCGCCGACAATTTCATCACCAGTGTTGATATCCACCAAGCAAAAAAATTCTTCTGAATTATTTACAACCAATAAAATAGGTTTTTTTTATTATCTTTGCATAATAGTCTTCATGTAAAATTTAAATTTGTTCTCTCCGCTTATTACAGGGGATTTATATTTTAGAATGTCCATCAGGGTATACAGGATATCAATGTAATATCAGCTGTCGATATCCGTCTTTTGGTTATCTGTGTCAGTTTGAGTGTAAATGTAGTGAACAACGTTGCAATTTCAAAAAGGGATGTGAAGGTATGTTATGTTAAAGTTCTTTTATTTTTCTAATACTACTCAAACACATTTTAAAAAAGACAACGCTGTTTAATTGCAAACATCAATCAAAAAATAGTGTAAGCGTTAAGAAAGATTTCATAAATCTGAGGATAATCTACCTATAAATGGTTAGCTTACAACAACAGGTCAAACCGTCATTGTCAAACCTTAAACATCTTGCTTAGTAAAGAATCGAAATATTAGATCATTGTTAATGAACGTTAATGTAAACGACAACGAGAGGAGAGGATCAATCGTACAGTAACTCAAAGAACACAAAGTACATCCGCCAGCACTCACCAGACTGAACTGTTGAATGCTTTTGGAGTATGTGTTTCAGACCAAACAATAAAAAACCGTCTGCACACCGATAAATCGTTCATATAATTTTTTTTACGTCCAGCAGTAGGGTACCTTAATAACCAAATACAGCATTTACCAGATTTAGGACCACTTTGACCAAAAATGGAATAAAGTCGCCAAAACTACAACTAGAGGTTGTTGTCGAAGTACGAGAGAGCGTTGCAATGCTTGTATAACCACTCACAAAATTATATGCGCTCCTTTCATAATTTTTACTATGTCCGATAATGTTAGTTGACCCGTAATTTGTTTGAAAAGTTGATAGCTGTATAAAGCCGCGCTTGATTTTATTGCATTGCTGGTCGTTTTTTAGTATATTCCTATATATTATATTTTAAATTAGTATTTAACGATAAACGTTTATAACTGAATAATGTTTAATTTGTAGCACAACTTTGTTTAAATAGAATAGTTGATACTTATGTGAAAACGTTTTAAACAAAACACACATATCATTCATTAAGGATTACGTTTACTCAGGGTTTGAGATTTCCAAAAATTTTGTTTTACAAAGTTCAATACCTGAAGTCAAATTAAAAAAAAAAATACCCACAAAATAACAATGTTATAAACAAAAATCGATATTGACATCCATGTTTTGTTTATTTAAGGAAGATATACTACGACAAAGGTAGATTAATATTGAAACGGGAAATTCGGACAAATTTTTCAATTTTCTTTTTTTCTCTAAAATACTTTATGTAGCATTGTTATTGCAAACGTTGGGGGTTTTTTCATATCATTTAACATATTTTATAGTTGTTTTATCTCTTGTATCCTGAATTTTGTATCAATTGTCTTAAAAATGCATACGATTAATTCCAGATAGAATATATCTCCAAAATTTGATCATTGACCTTATATAATGTTAATGACAACAGAATACTGACAATAGATATAGTTGAAGGCAATCAATTGTTTTTGGCTCCTATTAGTTAATTTTTTTTTTGTAATGCTCGATCAAAAATGGGTAGAATTTTGCGAATTGATTTCGGGCTAAATTAAATTCAAAATATGAGTTTTAAACGATACATTGAAATAAGAAATGAAAAAAGCTCTTCGTATTTTATCATTTTCTAACCAACAAATTGTTTTTATTATTTTTAATAATTTCAAAATAAAGAAAACCTTGGAAAGGGGGGACAATTTTTCAGTTAACATTCAGAGGTCACTAGCGTAAAAAGTAAGTCATTGACCTAGTTACTTGAAAATGAAAAATAGCACCACAATAGTAGGGCTACAATGTACAATAAGTAGTTCTTCGTTCCTATAAGTGGATTTTTTTCGCCCCTGAGTAAAGGTAATCCTAAATACACATGACAGTTTCTGAAGTTGTATCTGTAGTTACATATAAAAAGAGCAAAACAGGATGAATCTCTGTCAATCAGTCAGCTAAAATGTGTCTGAAAGCAAACTGAATGGCAAAACTGCATGTATGCCATTTAGTCACCTTTCCAGATCTTTCAATGAACAATCAGTTGACTGAATGGCAGACCTTTATCCTGCGCAAACATTGTAGTTTTAGATTGCTTGGAAAGAGAAAATGGGAGTGAATGTGAAAAATCATGTCAGTATCCAGCGTTTGGTGTTGGCTGCCAAAGTCAATGTGACTGCAGTGAAGAATATTGCGATCCGTTAATGGGTTGTAATGGTAAAATGTTGTTTAAACTCTTGTCTTTTTCGTACTCTTATCTATTTTTTGTTTGTTTACATGTATAATAACTGTCAATATCTAAACTTTACTAACTATCTGTGTACTTATTACTGAGACTTATGGTTTTGTTTTCTCTTGAGCATTTTATGCACTTTTTGCTGGCTCTGTAACATTCATCGTCATGAAACATTACCAGCGTAATGTGCACAAACAACACACACACACACACACACACACACACACACACACACACACATATATATATATATTTATATATATATATATATATATATATATATATATATATATATATATATATATATATATATATATATTAATCTACATAAAGATTATTTTAATGTACATAACACAAAAAACGTTTAAACAAAGTATATTTGTATGCTTCTTTAATGTAAAACAATTTATCATACTAGTCTATATAATAGATACACTAAGCCTTGTTTTGTATTTTGTTTTTTGTTTTAGTGTCCCCTCCGCATTGTGCCTCAAATGAACTGACGCAAAATGAAACCATGCTTTACATTACCATAGTTCTTGGAGTTTGGGCAGCTTTCCAATGTGTAATATATTTTTGTCTCTCATGTGGTTTAGTATCATGTGATTTTCATAAAAAATATCATGCTTTTGAATAAAATTATTTAATAAATGAAATCGTATACGGACGCAAAAGGTGTAAATTGATGATATATAAATATATGGCCTGGTTTTGTACCATATTTTCGGATAGAGTCCAACAACATTTCACACCGAATATTCATAAAATTTAAAGTCATTTTAATTAAAATATTTCCTCAATTGCTATATAATACGCTTTTTTCTGAGTGATAAAGACTTAAATATCAAACTGATACCATTAATGGTATGATCCATGTGATGTGTTATTTATAAATGTTTTAGCTATTATAAATAAATGCAAAGAATATAGATGTGTTTGAGTCAGTGTTTAAATAAAGTCTAAGTAGCGAAAAACTTAATTTTCCGCTTACTTTTTCTTAACTGTTTTGAAACAAGATATAATCATCGCCATCAACATGAATCTGCAGAAAGATGACAAAATGAAAGTATGCAACCTAAATAAGTGTTTCCTTTGAAACACTTACAGCGATAATGAGGGCGATAGGTTTATTTTCCGTGAGCAATAAACACGTGTTATTACTAATTTCTCTCTCTCTCTCTCTCTCTCTCTCTCTCTCTCTCTCTCTCTCTCTCTCTCTCTCTCTCTGATATCTTTTTTACATTTGTTACGTCAACTTTTTAAAAGATAAATAACGCTTTCGAGTGGACGACAGGAGAAATACACACGTGACTAGCTATAGTTTGAGAGCTTTGTAAGCAAATTATCTAACTTTAGGTAGAATTTTTTTTTAATTTGCTTTTTAATTTTTTTAATCAAAGTTGAAGTTATGAAGCGCTGCTAGATTTAAATCAAAGTACTGATAGTACTGAAAAGCGATAACCTAGTTTGGTTCTAAAGAAAATTTACGTCAAGCAAGCATAGTAAGAAAGAATCGATTTGATTTTTCAACATTTTAGCTTCTGTATACGCACTATATTTCCTCATCACTGCGTGGAAGCCTCTGCAATGATATACGTAAGACCCACAAATAAGATTCACAATAGCCCGTACATAAGATTCACAATAGCCCGTGCAATTATCTGCGTAAACCCCTGAAACTGGTTCCCTAACCAGTTTAAATGATGTATATTTCTGCCCATAAGGGGCGGTTATTCGATGCACCGGAAGGAGCTATGCTTACCGCTTTAGAAAATGATGAATCATGAAAAGTAGACATGGTAAATGGAGATGGCAAAATTTTACCATCGCAGCATAAGTTAAAGATATTGATTGTATATGAAAATATAAAGTTATATACATTGTCAATTCATATTAGAAAAGATATTGAAGCGGTGCTTTTTAATTAAGAATAACACTTCGTTATATAGGTTTGAAACAAAAAATTGCTCCAATAAGCAAGGATTATCTTTCTTTATCATAGAGTATTGAAAGTTATACATACAGTGCATGATATATTGCCATTGCCATATTTTCTTAATATTATAGTAAGAAAAGTTTTTTTCTTCTTAAAATTGACTAACATAATGGATCCATACTATTTTTTAGAAATGTTAAAAATGTAAAACAGCATTTTGTTATAACACAACAATGAGGATCAAATGAATAACTTTCCCGTCATTGGTATGATTAATATGATTGGTCTAATTAAATTGTTCATCAAAACAAATATTGATAAGAATTTATCCAAAAGTAAAATCACTACTATTACACAAAAATTTAGTATTCTGTCATTTATATTAAAACACGTTGGCAATGTCAGTTTCCTTTTATAAAGGAAACACAACAGTAAAATCATTTATGCGTCGTTTTCAATTTTTCTTTTCGGATGATATAGAGCTAAATAGTTGGACAACACATTATAAGACAAGATGACGGCACAAAACGGAATTTGTGTGTCTGTTCTCATTTTTACCGTTCGTGTCATGTTGTTGGTTGGACTATCAAGACAAACACCGGCAAGGTAGTTCATTCTGTTTACATGTACATATCTATACTGGCTTTTACTTTCAATCATTTCTTTTGTTATTTAACAGACTATATCTTATAATGTCTTATTTCTTTCGGGTTTGTTTTCGAAAGGTCAATTAGTTTTCAACACTCTGATTTTACAGTGTTGAAGATCACACCATTGGAATACATTGCAAAACTTGGGATGCTTCTTTCAATAAATGTAAAGGTCAGGAGAAAAATCTTACTTGTAGTTTAAAACAATTTTGTCAATGGTTTTATTTTTGTCTATAAATTTTGACACATGTAAATAAGTACATACATTATTCGTGGATTTTTTTTTAAATTAAACATACAATAAATCTCCAGCTTAATTTTAACTTGAACTTTGAAATGTGTACATTTTGTCATTTCTTTTTCTTAGAGTGTCATAGTGGATTTCTTGGACCTAATTGCACATCCCCGTGTCGCTACCCTAGCTACGGAAGCGCATGTCAAGAAAAATGTAACTGTAATGAAACTTTCTGCAATCCATCGACTGGATGTGAAGGTGTGTTTAAACAATTTTAATTGTTCATAAAATAATTTATTCCTTAAACACTTGCATTATAGAAAACAAAACTTTAATATTCAGATGGAGCACCTACACTACCACCGGAGTCAATCTCACCTGTCATTGGGAAGATTTCCGTAACTCGGATGATGACTTTGAAAACAAGTAAATATAATATTTTTGAAATATTATGAAATAACTTTAAATACCTATATTTTAATACATAAAACACCTTTAAAAAATGTTGCTGCAGCCTGCTCCGTCGGTTTCTTTGGAAGTAGCTGCGATAGACCGTGTCGATATCCATCATTTGGATTACATTGCCAGTCAAAGTGTAGTTGCAGTAAGGAAACGTGTAACCACGTAAAAGGTTGTAATGGTAAGTTAATGTTTGCGGATGTTTTTAGTGATTTTTAATATATGTTGTGTTTGATTTTATTTATATCTGTATTGGCACGACAGGACAGCATGTGTTCTTCAAAAATAATTGTTATACAATTCAGTGTAAAATCATTTTTTGTCGAGATAAAATTAACGCGTTATAAACAGAGCAATATACATCTATATCATGCATCGTTATTAAGGAATTAAAAAATGAGGTTCTTATAAAATGGCGTAATATTTTTCATTACATCGTTTTGGGGATCAAAGACGTTTAAATTTTAACGAAAATAAAAACAATCTATCTTTGGCTCGGGCAAATATCGACATTTGAATCATGATTTTTCGATTTATAAAGAGTTTGATTTATTTGAGGAAGAATGGTACAAATGTGTAATATAACTGAATTTGATAGTATATGTCCTCGTCCTGGTTTCACCTAATGTTGCATGTTACAAAAGGAATGTAACACGGACAGGGAAATTTTAGCATAAACCTATATCTTAGTTATTATTTCTGCTCAATAATTATATTAAAGTTTGTGGTGTTTTTGACACCAAAAAGTCTTATTTCAGAATAAACAATGACACATGTTATCGCGTAATCAGATACAGATATTTGCATTTGAGCAAAGCTGTGTGTCTTTTTACACATATTTTGATTCTTCATTCAGTTTACCATTGTGCTACATTAGGTCATTGCTATTATGTTATAGCCTTGATAACGTCAATCCTTTTATTTTAGAGTCGTCTACAATCTGTTACTCCGAGGAAGGTAACAGATTCCAAGCTATGGTGTATAGTACTGTAGTGCTAAGTGTTTGGGCGATTCTTCAGATCAGCATCTATCTATATTTAGCATTGCATTCCTCGTCGGCAATTCAATTAAATATAAGTTATACGTAACGAATACATGTGAAGAATTTCCTTGTTTCCATATGTTATGCAATTCAAGTTTTGTCTGTCAAGTATTGCATGACATGGTTAAAACACTCCTATTAATTAGAAGTTCGCATTGATTATTAAACTCAACTCAAAAGAACTCTAGAGTAAGGTATTCCATATTCTTCACAGTTGATTTGTTCTTGGAAATTGCTTTCTGTTACTTAGTTATCGATATCCAAGCCATTTTGCCATTGGTATTGAAAAATAGATGCAGATCTCTAAAAACAATCTTCTCAAAAACCAATTGTCAAGAAAAGCTGTGAGTGAGTTGCATGAAACCATCCTCAAGTAGTGTAGATTCAAGTTTGTTCAAATCATGATTCCCGGAGGTACGGTGGGGCAACAACGGGGGTCGAATTGTTACATAGGAAGATATAGAGAAAAATCTTTTAAACTCATCTTTTCAAAAACTAATTGACCGAAAAAGCTGTAACTCGTGTGGAAGCAGACCCTCAGGTAGTGTAGATTGTTCAAATCATTATCCCCAGGGATAGGGTGGGGTCACCTTGGGGTTTAAAATTTTTACACAGGAATGTAAAGAGAAATATCTTCATTTCGAAAATCAATTTAGAGAAAATCTTCAAAAATCAAATATAAAAACGATGAAACTATAGATCGGGGTGTTGAATTTTTACATAAGAAATAAATTTGATCATTCTCAAAAATATATAGTATATAGAATTACTACTACACAATAGCCCGTACATAAGATTCACAATAGCCCGTGCAATTATCTGCGTAAACCCCTGAAACTGGTTCCCTAACCAGTTTAAATGATGTATATTTCTGCCCATAAGGGGCAGTTATTCGATGCACCGGAAGGAGCTATGCTTACCGCTTTAAAAAATGATGAATCATGAAAAGTAGACATGGTAAATGGAGATGGCAAAATTTTACCATCGCAGCATAAGTTAAAGATATTGATTGTATATGAAAATATAAAGTTATATACATTGTCAATTCATATTAGAAAAGATATTGAAGCGGTGCTTTTTAATTAAGAATAACACTTCGTTATATAGGTTTGAAACAAAAAATTGCTCCAATAAGCAAGGATTATCTTTCTTTATCATAGAGTATTGAAAGTTATACATACAGTGCATGATATATTGCCATTGCCATAGTTTCTTAATATTATAGTAAGAAAAGTTTTTTTCTTCTTAAAATTGACTAACATAATGGATCCATACTTTTTTTTAGAAATGTTAAAAATGTAAAACAGCATTTTGTTATAACACAACAATGAGGATCAAATGAATAACTTTCCCGTCATTGGTATGATTAATATGATTGGTCTAATTAAATTGTTCATCAAAACAAATATTGATAAGAATTTATCCAAAAGTAAAATCACTACTATTACACAAAAATTTAGTATTCTGTCATTTATATTAAAACACGTTTGCAATGTCAATTTCCTTTTATAAAGGTAACACAGCAGTAAAATCATTTATGCGTCGTTTTCAATTTTTATTTACGGATGATATAGAGCTAAATAGTTGGACAACACATTATAAGACAATTGTTCAAGATGACGGCACAAAACGGAATTTGTGTGTCTGTTCTCATTTTTACCGTTCGTGTCATGTTGTTGGTTGGACTATCAAGACAAGCACCGGCAAGGTAGTTCATTCTGTTTACATGTACATAGCTATACTGGCTTTTACTTACAATCATTTCTTTTGTTATTTTACAGACTATATCTTATAATGTCTTATTTCTTTCGGGTTTGTTTTCGAAAGGTCAATTAGTTTTCAACACTCTGATTTTACAGTGTTGAAGATCACACCATTGGAATACATTGCAAAACTTGGGATGCTTCTTTCAATAAATGTAAAGGTCAGGAGAAAAATCTTACTTGTAGTTTAAAACAATTTTGTCAATGGTTTTATTTTTGTCTATAAATTTTGACACATGTAAATAAGTACATACATTGTTCGTGGATTTTTTTTTAATTAAACATACAATAAATCTCCAGCTTAATTTTAACTTGAACTTTGAAATGTGTACATTTTGTCACTTCTTTTTCTTAGAGTGTCATAGTGGATTTCTTGGACCTAATTGCACATCCCCGTGTCGCTACCCTAGCTACGGAAGCGCATGTCAAGATAAGTGTAACTGTAATGAAACTTTCTGCAATCCATCGACTGGATGTGAAGGTGTGTTTAAACAATTTTAATTGTTCATAAAATAATTTATTCCTTAAACACTTGCATTATAGAAAACAAAAATTTAATATTCAGATGGAGCACCTACACTACCACCGAAATCAACTGAAACTGTCATTGGGAAGATCTCCGTAACTCGGATGATGACTTTGAAAACAAGTAAATATAATATTTTTGAAATATTATGAAATAACTTTAAATACCTATATTTTAATACATAAAACACCTTTAAAAAATGTTGCTGCAGCCTGCTCCGTCGGTTTCTTTGGAAGTAGCTGCGATAGACCGTGTCGATATCCATCATTTGGATTACATTGCCAGTCAAAGTGTAGTTGCAGTAAAGAAACGTGTAACCACGTAAAAGGTTGTAATGGTAAGTTAATGTTTGCGGATGTTTTTAGTGATTTTTAATATATGTTGTGTTTGATTTTATTTATATCTGTATTAGCACGACAGGACAGCATGTGTTCTTCAAAAATAATTGTTATACAATTCAGTGTAAAATCATTTTTTGTCGAGATAAACTTAACGCGTTATAAACAGAGCAATATACATCTATATCATGCATCGCTATTAAGGAATTAAAAAATGAGGTTCTTATAAAATGGCATAATATTTTTCATTACATCGTTTTGGGGATCAAAGACGTTTAAATTTTAACGAAAATAAAAACAATCTGTCTTTGGCTCGGTCAAATATCGACATTTGAATCATGATTATTCGATTTATAAAGAGTTTGATTTATTTGAGGAAGAATGGTACAAATGTATAATATAACTGAATTTGATAGTATATGTGCTCGTCCTGGTTTCACCTAATGTTGCATGTTACAAAAGGAATGTAACACGGACAGGGAAATTTTAGCATAAACCTATATCTTAGTTATTATTTCTGCTCAATATTTATATTAAAGTTAGTGGTGTTTTTAACACCAAAAAGTCTTATTTCAGAATAAACAATGACACATGTTATCGCGTAATCAGATACAGATATTTGCATTTGAGCAAAGCTGTGTGTCTTTTTACACATATTTTGATTCTTCATTCAGTTTACCATTGTGCTACATTAGGTCATTGCTATTATGTTATAGCCTTGATAACGTCAATCCTTTTATTTTAGAGTCGTCTACAATCTGTAACTCCGAGGAAGGTAACAGATTCCAAGCTATGGTGTATAGTACTGTAGTGCTAAGTGTTTGGGCGATTCTTCAGATCAGCATCTATCTATATTTAGCATTGCATTCCTTGTCGGCAATTCAATTAAATATAAGTTATACATAATGAATACATGTGAAGAATTTCCTTGTTTCCATATGTTATGCAATTCAAGTTTTGTCTGTCAAGTATTGCAAGACATGGTTAAAACACTCCTATTAATTAGAAGTTCGCATTGATTATTAAACTCAACTCAAAAGAACTCTAGAGTAAGGTATTCCATATTCTTCACAGTTGATTTGTTCTTGGAAATTGCTTTCTGTTACTTAGTTATCGATATCCAAGCCATTTTGCCATTGGTATTGAAAAATAGATGCAGATCTCTAAAAACAATCTTCTCAAAAACCAATTGTCAAGAAAAGCTGTGAGTTGCATGAAACCATCCTCAAGTAGTGAAGATTCAAGTTTGTTCAAATCATGATTCCCGGAGGTACGGTGGGGCAACAACGGGGGTCGAATTGTTACATAGGAAGATATAGAGAAAAATCTTTTAAACTCATCTTTTCAAAAACTAATTGACCGAAAAAGCTGTAACTCGTGTGGAAGCAGACCCTCAGGTAGTGTAGATTGTTCAAACCAGTATCCCCAGGGATAGGGTGGGGTCACCTTGGAGTTTAAAATTTTTACACAGGAATGTAAAGAGAAATATCTTCATTTCGAAAATCAATTTAGAGAAAATCTTCAAAAATCAAATATAAAAACGATGAAACTATAGATCGGGGTGTTGAATTTTTACATAAGAAATAAATTTGATCATTCTCAAAAATATATAGTATATAGAATTACTAATACACAATAGCCCGTACATAAGATTCACAATAGCCCGTGCAATTATCTGCGTAAACCCCTGAAACTGGTTCCCTAACCAGTTTAAATGATGTATATTTCTGCACATAAGGGGCGGTTATTCGATGCACCGGAAGGAGCTATGCTTACCGCTTTAAAAAATGATGAATCATGAAAAGTAGACATGGTAAATGGAGATGGCAAAATTTTACCATCGCAGCATAAGTTAAAAAATATTAATTGTATATGAAAATATAATGTTATATACATTGTCAATTCATATTAGAAAAGATATTGAAGCGGTGCTTTTTAATTAAGAATAACACTTCGTTATATAGGTTTGAAACAAAAAATTGCTCCAATAAGCAAGGATTATCTTTCTTTATCATAGAGTATTGAAAGTTATACATACAGTGCATGATATATTGCCATTGCCATAGTTTCTTAATATTATAGTAAGAAAAGATTTTTTCTTCTTAAAATTGACTAACATAATGGATCCATACTTTTTTTTAGAAATGTTAAAAATGTAAAACAGCATTTTGTTATAACACAACAATGAGGATCAAATGAATAACTTTCCCGTCATTGGTATGATTAATATGATTGGTCTAATTAAATTGTTCATCAAAACAAATATTGATAAGAATTTATCCAAAAGTAAAATCACTACTATTACACAAAAATTTAGTATTCTGTCATTTATATTAAAACACGTTGGCAATGTCAATTTCCTTTTATAAAGGAAACACAGCAGTAAAATCATTTATGCGTCGTTTTCAATTTTTATTTACGGATGATATAGAGCTAAATAGTTGGACAACACATTATAAGACAATTGTTCAAGATGACGGCACAAAACGGAATTTGTGTGTCTGTTCTCATTTTTACCGTTCGTGTCATGTTGTTGGTTGGACTATCAAGACAAACACCGGCAAGGTAGTTCATTCTGTTTACATGTACATAGCTATACTGGCTTTTACTTACAATCATTTCTTTTGTTATTTTACAGACTATATCTTATAATGTCTTATTTCTTTCGGGTTTGTTTTCGAAAGGTCAATTAGTTTCCAACACTCTGATTTTACAGTGTTGAAGATCACACCATTGGAATACATTGCGAAACTTGGGATGCTTCTTTCAATAAATGTAAAGGTCAGGAGAAAAATCTTACTTGTAGTTTAAAACAATTTTGTCAATGGTTTTATTTTTGTCTATAAATTTTGACACATGTAAATAAGTACATACATTGTTCGTGGATTTTTTTTTTATTAAACATACAATAAATCTCCAGCTTAATTTTAACTTGAACTTTGAAATGTGTACATTTTGTCATTTCTTTTTCTTAGAGTGTCATAGTGGATTTCTTGGACCTAATTGCACATCCCCGTGTCGCTACCCTAGCTACGGAAGCGCATGTCAAGATAAGTGTAACTGTAATGAAACTTTCTGCAATCCATCGACTGGATGTGAAGGTGTGTTTAAACAATTTTAATTGTTCATAAAATAATTTATTCCTTAAACACTTGCATTATAGAAAACAAAAATTTAATATTCAGATGGAGCACCTACACTACCACCGAAATCAACCGAAACTGTCATTGGGAAGATTTCCGTAACTCGGATGATGACTTTGAAAACAAGTAAATATAATATTTTCGAAATATTATGAAATAACTTTAAATACCTATATTTTAATACATAAAACACCTTTAAAAAATGTTGCTGCAGCCTGCTCCGTCGGTTTCTTTGGAAGTAGCTGCGATAGACCGTGTCGATATCCATCATTTGGATTACATTGCCAGTCAAAGTGTAGTTGCAGTAATGAAACGTGTAACCACGTAAAAGGTTGTATTGGTAAGTTAATGTTTGCTGAAGTTATTCGTAATTTTTAATATATGTTGTGTTTGATTTTATTCATATCTGAATTGGCACGACAGCATGTGTTCTCCAAATATAATTGTTATACAATTCACTGTAAACTCATTTTTGTCGAGATAAAATTAACGCGTTATAAACAGAACAATATACATCTATATTATGCATCGCTATTAAGGAATTAAAAAATGAGATTCTTATAAAATGGCTTTATATTTTTCATTAAATCGTCATTTGACGCTTATTTGTAGACACTGCGCATCATTTTGGGGATCAAAGACGTTTAAATTTTAACGAAAATAAAAACAATCTGCCTTTGGCGCGGTCAAATATCGACATGTGAATTATCATTATTTGATCTACAAGGAATTTAATGTATTTGATGAAGAGTGATACAAATGTGTTATATTATTGAAATTGATAGTATATGTGCTCGTCCTGGTTACACATACTGTTGCATGTTACAAAAAGGAATGTACCACGAAGAGGAAAATTTTAGCATAACGCTATATCATAGCTATTATTTCTGCTCATTTATTATATTAATGTTAGTGGGTTTTTAACACAAACAGTCCTATTTTAGAAAAAGTAATTATACATATGATTGGCAAATCAGATACAGATATTTATATTTACACAAAGCGTTAAGCCTTTTTACACATCATTTGATTCTTCATTCAGTTAACTATTGTGCTATATTAGGTCAGTGCTATTATTTTAATGCCATGATAACGTCAATTCCTTTTATTTTAGAGTCGTCTACATTCTGTAACTCCGAGGAAGGTCAGAAATTCCAAGCTATGATGTATAGTACTGTAGTGCTAAGTGTTTGGGCAATTCTTCAAATCAGCATCTATCTATATTTATCATTGCGTTCCTCGTCGGCAATTCAATTAAATATAAGTTATACGTAACAAAAACATGTGACGATTTCCCTTGTTTCCATACATTATGCAATTCAAGTTTGTGTCTGTCAGGTATTGCATGACATGGTTAAAACACTCCCATTAATTAATAGTTCGCAATGATTATTTAACTCAACTCAAAAGAACTCTAGAGTAAGGTATTCCATATTCTTCACAGTTGATTTGTTCTTGGAAATTGTTTTCTGTTACTTAGTTATCGATATCCAAGGCATCTTGCCATTGGTATTGAAAAATAGATGCAGATTGTACTTTGTCATTCTGTTATATGTACTTTGTGTCATACTTCGACCTTCCTTTAAGACTATAAAGTAATTCTTTACCACCAGACAAGAGACTTGCTCAAAAAGACTTATTATGAACATGTTCATTAGAAAATCAATTTTAAAAACGGCGTTTTTATTAGAGTTGCATTTTTAGAATACTTTTTTTATTGTTTAGTGCACTCACTGTAATTAAATTATTAGCTTTGTTGTGAAGTGAAAGCTCATATAATTTCATTGTAATGTTTACTAGAGTTGGCAACTATACAAGAAATACTTATGTAGATATAAGTTATCTAACCTAATACCAAGAAAACATTTGTTCAATAAGTGTGATATTTTGTGTTATAAAATTTTCAATACATTTTTAGCTCACCTGAAATGAAAGCTCAAGTGAGCTTTTCTGATCACTTTTTGTCCGGCGTCCGTCTATCTGTCTGTCTATAAACGTTTTACATGTTTGAATTCTTCTCCAGAACCACTGGGCCAATTTCAACCAAACTTGGCACAAAGCATCCTTAGGTTAATAAGATTCACATTTGTTAAAAGAAAGGGCCAGGCTCTCTTTCAAAACGAGCTAATTAAGAATTATTTAAAAATTGTTGGTATCTCTAAAAAACAATCTTCTAAAAAAACCAATTGGTCAGAAAAGCTATAATTTGCATAGAAGCATCCTCAAGAAGTGTAGATTCAAGTTTGTTCAAATCATAATTCACGGGGGTACGGTTTGGCCACCACGGGAATCGAATTGTTACATAGGAATATATAGAGAAAAATCTTGGAAAAAAACCTTCTCAAAAACCAATTGACCGAAAAAGCTGTAACTTGTGTGGAAGCACCCGCAGGTACTGTAGATTCAAATTTGTTCAAACCATTATCCCCAGGGATAGGATGGGGCCACCTTGGGGTTAACATTTTAACATACGCGGCTATGTTAAGGCTGCCCGAATTGATGTGTAGAAAGTCACTTGTCTGAACTTCATACGATATGACGTCATAATTAACTTTGACGTCACGATCTGCATTCCTTTCGATAGTTCTCAGGGAATGTATCGCAACGAAATAAGTGAATTTTACTGAATATTATAAAACCGCGTGATTTCCTTACATAGACGCTGTTTTAAATACTAGTTATACTTAATTCAATATTATCATTACTTAGTATAAAAAAATCGGCAGTTTTTAAGCCTCGTATTAGGTAAATGACTATTTATAAACTAATGGTTTGGAGACTCGCCCTGCTCCGTGTACACTAATGAATGGAGATATTTTTATGCATGTAAAAAACAGCTTGGCGCAAGTGAAAGGTAAATACAATCTTTGTATTTTTTGCGTGAAACTGGTAGAGAAAATAAGTACCAATATGGATCATGCTGGGGGAAACCTACCAATTTACCCAATGTTGTGTAATTCGAGCTTAAAAGGTAAAAATGTGCCTAATTTCGATGATGGGGCGCAATGTTTTGACAATATTTCAAATAAACGAAATATTTATATGAACCCCCAGCAAGAACTGCAAAACACATTACTTTCGAAGGAATTTTAATAAAAATATATTTGATTTAATGTCATTTATCACTTGCGCCGCTGCGATTTATATAGATCATACGCTGTGTTAGAATACGCACGCCACGTGCTTAAGAACAACATATGACGTCACAAAAATACATCAAATATATTGTTGGATATCGCTATTTATTAATGTAACAAAGATTTAAAGAAAATCGCCCGGTTAAAGTGTTTATTCGATAATTAAAACAGTATCGTTTTCCGATATGAATTTAGCTTCGGACAGCCTTAACATAGCTGCGATAGGAATGTAAAGAGAAATATCTTCTTATCGAAAATCAATTTAGCAGAAAAGCTGTTACTTGAGTGGAAGTATCCTCTAATATATAGAGAGAAAAATCCTCAAAAATCAAATAAAACAGGATGAAACTACATATGGGGGTGTCGAATTTTTACATAAGAAATAAATTTGATCAATCTCACAAACATATAGTATATAGTACTACTAATATATAAGCATATTGACATTTGTTGATTATCAGTTGTTTAGACTGTGACCTTGTATAATTCTTGGGCCACACAAGGGGTTCAAAGTTTGATATAGGCTTATATTTATATGAACAGTTGATTAAGATCTTTTTTTGAGAATGACAATGTTCAATGTGTGATATAACAATGAAATCATCTAGTTACAAAAGGGGCTCAATATAAAAACATCTGTAGAGACTTTAAAAAATCTTTTAAAACAGAATCTTTTTTACTGTTTCATTGTCCCGATATTTAGAATTTGAATTCAGAAAGCTGATTTTGGTATGTCTAGTGTTGTTCAGGTGAGCGATTTGGCCAAGTGTTATAATTTCATGGTTTTTTTTTTTTACAAATGATGAGCAAAGAGGAATTATTGTATTTTCCCGTTATTGAATAATCAATCAAAATTTAAAAGTTGCGGTTATTTTTAGCCTACCTGAGCCAAAGGCTCAAATGGCTTTTGTATTCATTATGTCGTCATCGTTGTCAAACTTTTGTCTTGACTTTGTACATTTGTATTCGTATATCAGCTTGCAATTCTTACCAAAAAAGATCATTATAGACTAAACATCCATCGGAAATTTATTCCGATTCCGTTCTATTTCCCAAAACCTGCAAATCTTTTTTGTATCCATTAATAAAAAAAATTTGTAAGTAGAATTATTGTTTCATATATACAAAAGGATTATAAAATAAATTCTGTTGATCACAAAAATGCATTTTTAAAAAATTAAATGTTACATGCTCATGTTGTGTATGTGTTATCAAAGAGAAGGGATATTGTCGATGTGTTGATTTGATTTCTTTTTATCAACTAAACAACAGGTGATATACATAAATTGCATGGTCAAATTTATCAAAGGGCATATGCTCATCCTACTTGGGAACATATACAAATACGTGTTGGTTTAAAGTGATTTCCTATTTCTACATTTATGGAATTTTAAACCAAATATGCGCTTATAATAAGTATAATACTTGGTCAAAATAGATAGTACACGTGTGAAGATGGCAATACATTGAAAATTTAAAGAATCAAATCAATCTATATTTATTTAGTTTGTGATAAATAGCATAATTTTTCCATAGCAGAACATCCACACAATGAAAACTTGCCAACCAGTCTGGGGTGGTTTGTTGGGGTTTTTCTTTTTGTTTTGGGGGGGGGGGGGTATTTGTTTTGTTTTGTTTTTGTTTTTTTTGTTTTTTTGTTTTTTTTGTAGAAACTTTTGTTTTCGTTACTGTAATAGGAAAAGTCGTACCTTCCATACAGCTGCTTAAGGTACACTATTCTTATTTACTAACTTTATCTTAAAGAAATAATACCTAAATGAAAAAAATGTGCTACATTCTGTCATTTTTGTCGAGAGAAAAATACGGTTTTTTTACGTAAAACCTATTTTGTCTTTTTTGCTATGAACTTAATTTAATATTTGAAAGAATTTGCCTCTACCCCGATTAGCCTAACCGTATAATGTCAAATGACCTAAAATGAATGCCATTTTGCGTTATCATATATAATGTATTAAAGTAATGTAGAAAACGAACGAATAGCAAACGGATACCTGATACTTCCTTTACATATAATATTTTTTAACAGAGATCAATATTTCTGGAGCGAACACAATTTAAAAGTTAATTTGCAACGCACAGGAAAATTGCAAAACGGTTTTCGAGCGCTAAGTTTATTGCTGTGCCCCATCACATCAACGAAATGCCTATGTACCACATTCACGGTTGGTAGTTGTGCATGTCCATACGCAGCACAACGCCATACGCAGCACAACGGCATATAAAATTTAAGTCCATAGGTGTCCTTAACTTTAAGATTAGACTTGCAAAATCGATCCTCAATGATACCATGTAGAAGCGGTAGTGTCAGAGAGACCTTTTTATTAACCAAAGAAATCAATGCTGTCATCTTGGCTAGAAGATCGGAAGATCGGACATATAGTTATTTTTTAAACAATGAACTAATTAAATACCCAAAGTATCTCGTGTAGTAAACTAGTGCATGTGTCGGTGCTAAATGTTGTTTTTTCTGTTTCTTTTTTTTCTGAGTCATGAAGAAATAGCCGGTCGGGCAGGTTTTTTATTATCACAATATCAGCAGGAAAAATACTTCCTTTTGATTAAATAGACGATCAAACTTTAGGATTGTATGAGATATTGCTATCGAAAATGTTAAGGCTTGTTTATAGAAGATTGATTCTCATTGACTTACATGTTTATGTTAAAGGTCGCTCTGAGATGACCCGTATGAAAGATTTTGTCAGATCTTGAATAGAGAATCGTAGAAAAACAATTAACAAGTCTAATTTTATAAATATTGAATAGTGTTCCTTTAAATTTATGAACATGTTCGGATATAAAAGATGTCAATAAATATTCTTATATACACTAGACTACGAGGGTTGTCCCAAAATAACGTAGACAAAACACATAACTTAAAAATCTGTCTACTGCAATTTCATGAGACTTCTATGGTTTGTTCTTTTACCCTTTAGCAAACAATGCTTAAAAGAATTCAAATATGTGCTTTACTTATTTCTTGGGAAAATGAATAATTAGTAAACACAAGTTTTGCCAGGCGGCGCAATGTGCGACGTCGAAAACTTCAAGTCTTTACGTTGTTGTTAAACCCTCCATATAGTTTTCGATAACATTTAGGTTTTATTTCCGAACATGTCTTGGAATAACGTCAGTCAGCATGCGACCCAGTGGAAGATTGTATTTGCTGACAAAGTCGTTGCATCGACCAAAAAGATGACGTCAAACGAGACTGTTGAAAGTCCTGTTTTATCAGCTTGTTTTTCAGCAGCTTGCCTCGCCTAAGAATAAAAAAAATAATAAAATATCCAAATATAAAACTGATGACGCAGACTCTGTTGTATATTATTTTAAGTTCACTCAAATATATCGAGTCGACGTAAGTATGGAAATAACAATTGTTTATTGATAATACGTCGTCGATATACCTGAATGTTGAGTTGAAGGCCACAGCGAGTGATTTATTTTTTTCACGTACACGTTTTTTAATAAATTCTGCTTCATAAGAATTCAAAAATAAGGGGAACAATTGGTTCCCATGGGAATTCCAACATATTGTTGGAAGACTTGATTTCCAAAAACTACATAGATGTTGTCTATCAGAAACTCAAGCATCTTTTTAATGTCAACTTCATAGTACTTGTGTGTGCAGTCAGAATGGTTTTTAATAAAATAATTTTTTAGATTTCCAATGACAAGGTAGGCATTTTTTACGACTTCCATTTTTATTGAAGAAACAACTGTCGATGATATTAAAAAGCCTAGATTTTAATTTTTCATGGGGAATGGTTGTATAAAAATCGTACATTTTGATGGTATTGATTTTGGTAAGATTTTGTGACCTCAAAGTTTCTAATAATTCTTTAGAGTTTTTTAGTATCCACATCTGATTTACATCACTTCTGGAGTATGTTGTTGTACAGTACTCTTGAAGTTTCTCCTTCACTACTGTTAGAATTTTAGTAAGGAGTAATTAGAGAGGTTTGGTAGAACATTTACTGGAACCTGCTATATATCTTTGCTTGTAAGGAATTTTGTGAAGCTTTTGAATCCAGTATAAATAAGGTAAATCAAATTCATTTTGTTTATTAGGGAAATTAAAAATATCCATAACCGATTTATGATTTTGAAGTATTTCCTGCTTGGAAAGGCTGCTATGGGTGTAAGTAGGATTACCATGTGTAGAATCGAAACCTAGTTCTTTGAAAATGCAATTAATATAATGTGCCTTACAAACAATGACAATGTTGTTACTTGCCTTATCAGCAGGGACCACTACATACTGATCGTGCAGTCTATCTAGTTCTTTTCTCACTTCTGCTTTATTACGATACAGTACCGATCAGACCCAACCTAACAGAAAGTAAACCCCAACTAAACCCTGGGTTTACTTTCTGGGTTTACTCTGGGTTTACTCCGGGTTTACTAGAGTGGACACAGAGTAAACCCAGAGTAAACCCAAAGTAAACCCAGAGTGGACACAGAGAGTAAACCCGGCCAGAAGTATATATAAAAGCAGACACTAGCTGTGTATTCGGAATATACAAAGGGCAGGAATTACAGTCAGAAGGATAATAAGATAAAAGACGGGCCTGCTTCACACTTCAGTGCGTACAGTTAACCTAAAAAGCAATTTCCAAGTAAACCCAAAGTAAACCCCGAGTAAACCCAAAGTAAACCCCGAGTGGACCCAATTTTTCAAAAAGTAAACCCAGAGTGAACCCCAAGTAAACCCCAAAAGTAAACCCGGGGTTTAGTTGGGGTTTACTTTGGTGTTAGGTTGGGTCTGATCGGTACTGTATATGGTTTTAATTTGACCTTTCAGTCCTTTAATACGAGATTTTAATATACATCTGATGCTTTTAACCCATTCTGACAAGGTATCAATATCTTCTTTTTCAGATTTTGACCATTGCTTGGCGTAATCTTCACCATAATTCATGATATGTATAAAATTACGACGCCATGTGAAGGGTCTAGGCTCCCTTAATGCTGCTCCTTTTATAATAAGTGATCTTAGGTCTTCGTTGTTAATTAATTAACATCACCAGTGATGACGTGTCCGACAGGGCTATAGTTGTAGGGTGAAGAAGAACATGAACACGTTAGAGGATTATCTTTCAGATGTTCGATATTAAGGTCTTGTAGAGTTTGTTTGTAATTGAAGAGTTTGGAAGCAATGGTTGAAGTATAATTGTAGGAAATACAAGGGGTTGACTTTATCTTGAAATATGGCGGAATGCAGTACTGAACATTTTTGTGATTAAGAATATTGCTTATATTAACGGCATCGATTCCTTTGTTGGCATACTGCAGTTTGAAAAAATAACGTGGTGTATGAGCAGTATTTTCTGTTTGTGTAAGTTCAAAAAGCCGATGATAAGCAATATCCATAATCATGGATCCGAGTCTGTATTCCGGTGTAGAAAAATCAAAAAGCGGCTTTTTCTTGACTTTTTCAAGAAGATTGTGTAACTCTTTCAAAGGGACAGATTAAAGTTTGATGCGAATGTAATAGAGACTAAATTGTTTATTTTCGTAAGGTAATAATTAATCAAAGGAAACATCGTGTATAATTGGTTTGTTATAATAAAATAAAAGAATAAATGATGAGTTATAATTCGTTATATAATTATTTGTAATTAGCTATAATAGTTATAATAAAATAAAAGAAATAAAATAAAAATTAACAAATTTATATGTATTTTTCATGTATATTTTTTCAATCGCAAATTTCATTTCATTATGTTGATTTTAACTATTCGTTTCGTTAAAAATGCGACAATCAGTTAAATCAGAAATATCAGACGATCAGCTAAATCATTCATATGCGTATTGACCTACTAAGTTTTTCTTTCATTTGCTTTTATATCTTTTTTTTGGGGGGGGGGGGTAACAATTGAAAATGTTATATAAATTTTTAAAGTATATTGTCAAAATGTTTCATATTTGTTTCAGGATTATGTATATGAATATAATTAGCTTAAGAATTTTTCTTGTTATAGAGTATACTGAGATATAAAAGAACAGCTCTGTATGCCATCGTCTTTGATTTTTAAGGGGGTGTGGGTGGTCATCACTACCAGATCTTTTTTATAATTTTAAGATATAAATTGTAAGCTATATACTATATTTTACTGGGGAAAATATCCATATACATTACATTTACTTATTATGAGATCACTAAAGTCTCTATGTACAATTTATGAAATTCACTATGGTATTTCAATTGACCAAAATGTGGATGTCAAATGTCGAGTTACAAGCATGATATTTCTTTCTTCGTTAGGTAAACAAGTTCATGCCTTGTTTTGTTTAAATTGCTTCAAAATACTGGTAAGAAGTTTGTTGTAAGCAGAGTTCATCCATCTGTCATTGATATTTCGTTGTAATTACATATATACAACTTCTAGTATTTGTTACCTTCATTTTGATTTTTAAACCTGATATATTATAACTCTCTGGTAACAAAAACGTCTTACATTTCCCTAAGTACAAAGAACTGTGATCTCTCTATACCCAATATAACTCGACTCTAAAACTTAAGTTGACATTTGGAAATACTTTAAGAGAGCATTTTACACATCAAATATTGAAGAAACCAAATTGTTACATTTGAACTCAGCTCGTTACCTTGTCGTTTTAACAAACTGGGAAAAAAAAATCAAATTATGTTTTATTTTTTTCTAAATTTACATATCTCGTATCGACACATTGCACCTACAAGGAACTTTTTATTTTGTTTTAATTATCTTCAGTGAGCAGTAAAATGAGTGCGTGATATAATGTTTTAAAGCTTCATTTGTATATTCTGGAGCAATACGTCTGGTTATTTTCTCGCTACATGTCACACAATGTGATGTGTCACAAATACGGAAATTTGAGCATGTTTTAAAGACGATATAAAACGTAAAGGCTAGTGATTCAGCGATAGTCGCCGACGATCGAAAAAGCGTCCTTTAACTGCTACCGATGCCGACAATCGATAGCTGAAAGCTGGCATTGATAATCGGTAAATGTTTTTTTAAAAATTGAACTCGCGGTAAACAAATCCGTTGTGTGCCGGTTTTAAACATTTTTTAATTTCCGAAAAGAACGATAACTCTAAATAAAGTTCAAAGTAAAAATGGCTGAACACAGCGAGCAGGACGAAGTGACAGAGCCTAAGGTCTACCCTTATCCCGGGCAAACCCGCTCGCTTGTATGGAAGTATTTTGGCTTCACCGAGAAAAAAGAAGGTCCGACAAGTAAACAGAACTTAGATATGGCGGTGGTATCTGCAAAATCGTATACCAATAAAGGTAAACAAAAAAATGACAGTTTCGCGCCACGACTCGCACGTGCGCATGTTATACATGTTTTGTTCTTTTTGCGCGGTCAATGAAGCTTGGCAGTTCTATTTTCTAAATTAAAATCTTTTTTTATGATCAGCGTTTACGATGATTAAAAAAACAACATTAAGATTATTATTTACAATATGATATGTCTCCCTTTGCATAGGAAATACGACCAACCTTCAGTTTCATATTGACAAACACCATGGTCAGGAAATAATTTTAGCAGACAAAAATAAATGCCAAACAGCTGAGAAAAAATTATTCAGCCCCAGATTACTGTAGTTCATAGTGCTGTCCCTAAAATTGGTTTAAGTGCTGATAGAAAAAAGAAGTTGGACGATTTAACACTGAAGCTGATGATAGGAAAAGTGCTTCCCATAAGCACAGTTTATATTACGCATTACATTACATTGGCAAAAGAATTGGACCCAAGGTAAAGTTTTTGTTTCATTTCATTACAAGTACCTAGGAGCTGCAATCAGTTGTCCTGAATACACATCAAGTTCAGGGGTCACATACCAGAGCAAAGATTGCGGATGGACCTAAAGGTATTTTTCTTGATCTTAAATTCTTGATGGTCTATGATTGAAAAATATTGGGAGGGATAATAAAACTATTGTTGATTTTAGACATAATTCATAGTTCTTTCTTTTTTTAAATCAGAAACTGTGTCTACATGGAACCTTCCAAACCCAACATGTGTCACAGATAATGCGGCAAACGAAAATAAACACTGTTGAAATTCTTGGATGGGAGCGCACAAGCTGTTATTGACATCGCATTAATTTTATTGTAAAGCATGCACTTGAAGTTTCTGAAGTACACAAAATATTATCTAAATGTAGAAAAGTAGTCGGACATTTTCACAAATCAACTAGTTTAAATGATTGTTTAATTGAAAAACAAGCAAGCGTTTTTTTTTCAGACAATGAGAAACTGATTGGGCACAAATTGATTGTAGACTGCCCCACTTGGTGGAATAGTTCTTGCACATATCTGGAAGACAATACAATGGACACTTGCCGTCCTGTTCGCAATCTTGTAAAATCATTTGTTATCATTTTTGTTGTTATTCGAACAGGATCTGCCAACCAGTATTGCAAACGGTAAAATTAACATCTATAATATATCTCATCTTTTTCTAGTTTTAAATATGTTGTTTTTTGTTGTTTTTTTTTTTTTTTTTGCTAACAAAAATACAATTTTACTTATCTCTCATCTAGATTTTACACATAAAACAATTATATTTGCTTTCGTTTTTTTTTTGTTATTTTATCAATTAATTCTGTGGGTTATTGGTTTCTAAATAACAGTGATTGTTTGGTTATTGTATAAACACTGAGGTAAAATTATGTTATTTTATTTTTACTGAAAAATAATCGTTTTCATTTCCAGGGATCCGTACGATTGTTGCTTGTCTTGGTCCAAGACAAACGCGGAAATAATGTGACAGTAAGTTTTATGTCCATTGTGTCAGTGTCCTACGGTACAGTATAGACTTGAACATCATGTATATAATTTTTTTGGGGGACTGAGAAAATACGTTCTACAGTCATTAAGTTTATTAATGGTCTAGACTCATCCACTTCTTGCCAAAATACATTCCAGCACTTAGAAGGAACAACAATATCATTCTTTCCGTATGTTTGCTATTTATATACCCGATACAAACTGCATATCGTTCTCAACAGAATGTGCAACAGGATATTTTGGAAAAAAATGTCAAACATCCTGTCGCTATCCAAACTATGGAGATCTGTGTCAGATGAAATGCAGCTGTAAAGAACAATATTGTAACCACATTACAGGCTGTCAAGGTATGGAAGATAAATTGTAATAATGAAACATGCCCAACGTTTGATTATCTGACAAAAGTCATTGTGTCGATCGGTAATGCAAACTGTCTTCAAAACTACATGCATATTGCATTCTTAATTAATTCATTGAAGCAATTACTATTACAATAACATTTTCAAAATCCATTGATACGTGAATTTGCTTTACTAGTATTACATGTACTTTGAAGAGATACACCCACTTTTGATTGGTCGAAAAAATTCTCTTGATACCTGTATCAAGAGAATTAAGCATAGATTTAATGTTCTAATAAAATAGTCTATGTAGAATTTGAATTTCAAAAATAACAATATATTAAATTTGAAAAATAAAAAATAGCTAAAAGTATGTATATTTAATATTCGTAAAGAAAATAAATAAAAAAAACTTTGATGGATAAGCAATAAATTCAACGAAAATTCACACGCAGAGGATATATCATTGTAAATCGATTTCGTTTGCTTTTCCAATTAACATTTTCAGAGATGCTCGTTGTTCCAGGAACTATTTACATACTGTAATAGTAACCGTGCCATTCAAATTTTCAACGTAAAGGATGTTTAGACTCGCACACACATTCGCGAACATAGTCGTCAATAAGAATTAAGTACCATTCGCGCAGTGAAACCCCCTCCCTTCCGAGTATAACAAGGGGTAGGTTTACTAATTTTTAGTATCATTTTAGAAAATTACTACAACCTTTGCCAAAGTCGCACATTCGTACTTCACTGGCAACCTGTGAACCATCATTGTGCTCGACCGTGTCTTTGCATCACATTTAAGCGCAATTGCATTCCACCAATTGAACGCACTGTCAGTAATAAATATTTAAAATATCTCGTTTCACAATGCAGAGTATTCTACATCGACTGTTCTGTTTCTTTATAATTATTTCATTTTCAGTCAATTAAAAAAAGATCGATATCTTTTAACTTTCCTGTCCAAATCATTAAGTTTACTTTTAAGTAATGGTGCATAACTGTGATAATACATACCCTTCTCGATTTTTAACCTTGTGACCTTCAACCTTCTAAAATTTCTGTCTCGGAGCGATACATGGTATGCTATACTAATGGTATCATTACTCCTTTATTCTGTACTGTGAAAACGATCCATTCTTTTCGACAATGTTAGAATACAATTTCAGCGGTCGTCCAATCCCTTGATTTATAGTTTTTAAGGCAGTATGACACAATATGGAGATGGTTTGGTTACATTGATGAATGTGTCTGTCTACCTTACTAGCACGGTGGATAAAACCTCAGACTACTGACTCGCATTTTCCGAGTTTGAATAAGGCAGGACTTTGGCTTTGATGTATTGCAATAACATTATGGAATGTAGGTTTTCCAAAATTTTCAACTTATTTTGCATTTCCAAGTCAACTCATTCTCAGATATCGTGTCTTTGAACAACATGGTTTGCGCTGTAAACTTTCATAGATATGTTGGTAATATCTTAAAATACATTTTGCTGTGCGTCACTATCAATTTCAAATATATATTCTAATAAAATACATGAAGGTGAACATCATGCATCATTTTGTTCTTGAATAGCATATAATCTAAATTAACACGGTTGCCTAGTTGTGTTTATGATAACACGATATGTATTTAGCATAAAGTGTAAAATAAATATTAGTCAAGTGTTATTGTATCAAAGCAATCGAATTGTTCGAAGCTAAAATTCCTCCTTAAAAAGAAAGGGCCATCAGCATATATCAATTTAACAAAAAATATGTATGTACCTTACCATGAAAAAAATGACAATAACAAACCGTCAACCATCTCAAAAATCCATAAAACGAAATACAAATTCAAAGCAGAGCAACACGGACCTTCAAAAAGATAAAGGCAGGATCAGGTGCCTAGGAGAAGTGAGCATCCTCTGCTGACCGGTCGCACCCGCCGTTAGCTCCTTGTCACAATTGGGCATGTCATAATCGAGGTAAATGTCAAAATTGGGTAAAATGTCATAATAGAGAAAAAACGTAACATTTCATTAGTTTATAAATTTTGATACCTATAAACGCATCATAACTGTTGTTATTTTTATTTTTATTTTTTTCAGTTCAAAGCCCTGAAGAAGATAAAAAGGAAAAGTTATAATATACAGTTATTCGATGTTAAGCGGCATTCATTCTTATCAGGATTTCAAGATTTATCTTTTCCTGCAGAAACTTTATTGTTTTATAAGGTTTCTTTCCCCCCTTTTTATTAGTAATTTTATGCACCCGTGTTCTTTTAAAGGACTCGGTCGACTTTAATGAAGCTCCTATATTTGATATATTTTGGTCTAGGTTTTATTCACAGTAATGTTGAAGTCATTTTCGGGTTGTTTTTTTTTTTTAGATATCAATTTTATATTGATTTTAAGACGGTTGGCTTAACAGAAAGATTTCATGATAAACATGAACAGGTGCAATGTGGACAAAAGATTGTTGATGAGCTTTAGGTCATTCGAATTTGTCTGACACAAAAACGTGAAATCGCTTGAAAGACTACAACATTTGATAAGTATTTGATATAGCTTTCAGGATACCAAAGAATCAGATGCATATTTTAAATCTATTTTATTGGCCAGTGGCATTAAACGTAATACACAAAATTTAAATTCTAAAAGGCAAATTTAAATATAACGACATTTAAACATCATTTAATGGCAAATTGAGTATTATGTCTTTCAAAATGTTATAAACAAACATTTAAAAGTCATTTTAGGTTCCGGACTGACTTGGTATATTTTAAACTCATCACCTTTACATATGTAGAAGTATTACAGATATAGATGTAGATAGGTACACAAGACTAAATTAAAAGTAGTACCAACAGCTAACAAATAACATATTGATGGTTTATAACTGTGTGGTTGTTTTGTTGTTATTGTTTTTTTTGTTTTTTTTGTTGTTTTTTTTTGTTACATATGAAATCGCATATATGCCTGCAAAACCTTTGATAATATTCGAATAATCTTTAAAGAAAAATCTAATTTAAGTAAAACTTTTTGAGCTGTTTTCAACGTACCAGTATTCCTATCGAACATATAGGAGAAAATATGTTGCTCGATTGTTTAAGGAAATTATTTAATCCACCATACTTATGAGGAGGAAAAGGGGAGAAGTGTCACTTGATTATGAAGAGTGTATCTGCTATATTATAATTGTTTTGACCATTTACATTTTAACCAATCTATCTAATTAATGGAGCAGTCCTAATAATTGCGATGCACTTATATTTATTATGTTATTTTTAACATTGTGGTTAGTTGAACGCAGAAGTGTATGTCAAAATATAGAATTAATGTCCTTTTTATTATTGATCAGTTTTCAGTTGGTAGTAGTGAAAAAAATGATTTCCTCTACTAATGAGTACTTTCCTTATTCATATTTTACGAAATTCAAACCATGTGAAGTTGTGTTTTTGATCTCTCTTACAGTTACTCATTTTATAATAAATTAACATATTATCTATATCGGAACCAACCGAATATCCAACGTTATATAAGGGATTTTAAATGTTCACTCACAGTTGCAAATTTCATTATACTATGGAAACTTATTTAAGTGTCTTTTTTCTCACAGAAGCATTTGTATTCAGTGTTGTTGTGGTAGCAGTAGATTCTTCTAAACTGTTGTGTAAACGGTAAACTTTACTAAAATCCTTAAATATTCGACACTCCTCTTTTGCATGAAAAATGAATTTGGTGAAGTATTCCATATTTTCTAAAAGGAAAAACAAAAATCTTGCTTTCGATGACGAACGGAACCTAGAACGCTGGTCGCTCACTACACGGTCTTTTGAGATACAGGTGGAATACAGTTAAACGACAATTTGAGAGGATCGGGACGATACACATTGCATAGATATATTGTCGTTTAACAGTCAAACGACAATTTGAGAGGATCGGGACAATACACATTGCATATATATTGTCGTTTACTTTATTCCACCTGTATCTCAAACGACCGTGTAGTGAGCGACCAGCGTGCTAGGTTCCGTTCGTCATCGAAAACAAGATTTTTGTCTTGCCTAGATGGACGAGTGGTTAGCGCGGTGGCCGCTCACTGCTAGAAGAAGGTCGTGAGTTCAAGCCCCGGCCGGTGAATATCTCTGTGCTAAATAAATAAATAAAAAATAAAAAAAATATATATATATATATATATATATATATATATATATATATATATATATATATATATATGAGAACTGCAAACCAAAAAAAATAACTATGGTGCAGGTGTAATCGCGTATACGCGTTTGAACACGTGCCATTTGTTTTGACGGTGCTAGTATAATTGCGCCAAACAACTTTTATTTTTGTATTCAAATACTTTCTCAGTAAAGCTTAGCTTTGCGTTTTCATCTTTTTATCTTTAGGTTTTTCGTTAGGAAGCACATTATATTGTTTAAATTGTTTAAATCATTTGATTTATTTACGCCATAACATACATGTAGCACCGTATCTATGTAGTTGGTTTGATTGGAATAATTTATATGTAAACAATTGGCAATAGATGAAGGCTTTAACCGAAAGCTGAAGTGTTTATATCATAATGAACAGAAATGTGATACAAAATTGCTTTAGTTTGTAATATTTGTATAATTCAAGCTTATATTTTTTTTATCCAGATAGTTCATCAACATATAGGCTAAACCTTACCTCAGCTTACATAGTCTCTGACATACAAATTACTACCAATGCGTTAGGTAGGTATTCTATTAATATTTCTTACGTGCAATATCTTTCAAGCACATTTTATTAGCTTCAGTTTCACAATTAAATGTTTTAAAACGTTTGATCGTAACCTGCTCCGCAGACTGCAATGAAAATAAGTGGCAATTATCGTTGTTTGCTTTCAAATAAAATTCGAATTCTAAATGTGGCAGAGAATATTCATTACCATTATAAAATGGATTGTAATGAAAAGCAAATATACAGATGCAAATATTCTACTATATGTATGTACGTTGATTATGTGAATCACGTTAACGATATTGTTTATTTAAATTGTAACAGTGAAATAGATTTTATATAATCATGCAATTCAATACATAAAAAAATAAAACGTGTAAAATTGATTTTATTCAAATTGACATTTGGATTCTTATAAATTATGTTTTGTTTAAATGTTCGATGATATAAAAAATTAAAACAATCTGCCATTATAGTCTGTCCCGATGTTTAGAATTCTGTAGGTATATATTTAAACTATTTTCAATTTGTTAATAATTTTTTAAAATATTTTATGCATTGTAACTTATATAATTCATCTTCAGTGTCTAGAGCGTTTTGTGATTCCGAAAAAGATCCAAGAACACAGGCAATGATGTACGTCACTGTGATAATGAGTGTTTGGGCGATCATTCAAATTGGGATATATGTTTATCTTTTATTGATTTCCACGTCAGGAACTCAAATCATAGACCGATTATGATTTAGGACTACATTTCAATGCTCCGATATTTTTTTTTCATTCTACTAGCATGTTCATCTTACTCGGGCATGCAAATTATAGCGTTATATAGATACCAAGTGAAACATGTCATCAGGAATATATCCACGATGCATTCACAATTTTAAAAATGAATAGTATTCCAAAGAGGAATACTTTCGTTTTTTTACCTTTGGTCGGTTAATTTCATATATGAAATTATTTGGTTGGCTAACGTTTATACCATAGATCTAGACATTATAACTAAATGTTGTTACACGTACTTAGATATTTAAGAGCATCAAATATTGTAACATCACAATTCATGTTTAACTTGAACTTTGTATTGTATATACTGTACTTAAACTATTAAATAACTCTTGAGTATCCAATTTGTTGCCCTTGTATGAATCTAGCAGACGCTATGAGAACTCAGAATCCGGATCGGAATTCATTGTAATCATTTATGAGTTATCTTTCATTGCTATGCACGTCAAGAACATAAAATTCCAATTTTCCTACATCCGCTATACCATACATGTCCTCATTGCACGTCCAAACATAGCATTACTGAGATACTATTAGAATATACTTTCATTTTAATAAGATATTTCCACCATAACTTTTCACAAAAAATTAAGTGTTTCTTAAAAATTGTCTTTTATGTTATGCATTTTTGATAGGTCAAGTTATGTTTTTCTATAAACTTATTCTTAATTGTGAACTATTATCTGATTTCTTTAAAATTGAAGTATGTAAAGGTTCTTTGTTCATGGAGTAGAAGCTTATATTTGAAATTAAAAGCGGAGTATACGTTTATATGCTATAGAAACAATAAAACATTATTTATCTTACTATAATTTGTTTTTAAAGAATTTACGACAGTCATAATCAAATTTTGTAATGTTCATTTAGTGATAAAAAAATATCAGACTCGAGGGACCAAACTTCTGTTGAATGTTTGTCAATTTAATTGGTTGCTTTTGTATCTACTTGGTTCATTACACCCAATGTATAGCTCACGTGTCATACAATAATTTACTGTTATTACTTGCTAATTAGTTCAAACAATGCAAAAATACGTCATCACATCTGTTTGAAGGAACTGTATGCAGTTTTTTCTCTCTTAAAGCTTTAACAAATTAATTACTAATAACATACATGTAAATAATAAATTTACCATATTCTGAGACGAGCAACCTAAATGGCCACTGTCTAGCGTTACATAGCAACGAATTAGTATACTATAGTATGTCCCAAGTTATTGCTTCCATCACTTTTTGATGATTTTTAATAAAAATACACATACCTGTGAAAGAAATACAATTGAAATCGATAAAAGGGAATATATCCATGATATCTTCGTTGAAAAATTATAATTTTTCACTCATAAAAGTTTACAGGAAAGAAAGCAAATTTATTACGGAGATTTATAATGGGAATTGTTTACATCTTTTCTCCATTCGGAACTCACTCGGAATACCTTTTACAAATTTGCAACGTTATCATCCCGGTTTATTAATGGCTGATGCAATGCAAAATCCCGTAGACTTTCTATTTAGGGATTAGCATTAAAACCTGAAGCGACAGAGGAGGCGTTTCAATACAGATATTCTGGGCAATTTTCATTTTTGTAGATGAACGTAGTTTGAGCAACAAAGGTATTTATGATTTTCGATGTCATTCTTCAAAGATGAGTCTAAGGCCCCTAGAAAGGTAGTAGTTATGTCCGCAAACAGTAATCAGGTGCAAAAATGCGCGGCCTAGTGAGGAGCCACATACAGAGACATGATGCCTGGAAAACATGGGCATGGACAAACTGATAAAGGACGCAAGATGGGAATATGCATATGGTTGTAATGGGTTGCCAGCTGAAAATACGCGGGTATGTTAAGGCTTCCCACAGCATTGTAAAAGGTCACTTGTCTGTACTTCATACAATAGGACGTAATAATCAACATTGACGTCACGATCTGCATTCCATTCGATAGTTCTCAGGGAAAGTATCATAACGTTAAAAGAGAATTATATTGAAACAGTAATAAAACCGCTTATTTCCTTTATATGGATGCTGACGTTAATTCTAGACGTATAGAATTCATTCATATTAATAATCAGTATCAAATAATTTGCTGATTAAAAGCTTCGCTTCAAATAAAAAGATAAAAAAAAGACATAAATTAGTGGTTTGGAGACTCTCCCTGCGATATATAAGCAACTGAATTAAAGGACAGGTGACACAATCACAAAAACATTGAACATCAAGTTGGATTGTGAGTGTGATACAATTTCTGCAAAATTTCCCCTGCTACTCCCATCTGTATCACAGCTATTGCTGAATTCCTGAGCTGATAAGACACGTGACCTCAATATGCATATCTGAAACCTCTGAGATCGGAAACCTTCGGTGGGACGTAATAGCCGACACACACTACCCATTCCCTGTATCTTTCAACCATCTTTCAACCATAGGGATTTCTAACTTGCTCTTATCTAAAATCTGAAGTCAATAAATTTTACCAATTGTTATTAAAATTTGAGAACCCTGTACATAAACATGAATTATTCTAAGCTTAGAAACCCCATTCCTGTATCCTCAGCAATTATGAATAGGAGTATAAATTGTGAGTTGTTAAATTAACTTTTAATTGACCTATGTGCTTCATGCTGGAAAACAATGTGTCAGATGTTGGATTTTCAAAAGATATACGTCATCAAAAATATGGAATCATTGTTGCTAAAGAACGGATTTTGTTTTGTCAACACATAGTTAGTGAAAATGTATAAAGACTTTTCGTAACCAGGAGTGTCACCGGATCATAAACCCTAATTAGACCCTAATTAAGTTAATTGGACTTACATGTAATAAAGGATCGGATTCAAGAAGTATTATCAGAAATCCTGGTAAATGTGAGCGAACATGCAGTTTGTAAATTTCTTGAGTTCCACAAAATCGTGGGTCTACCTTAATCTTAATACTAATAATTAACTCAAACTTCTTTTGATTTCATTGGTTTTTTTGTCAGGTTTGCTTTTGAGATTAATTTATGCAACAATATGAGTTGCTGTGAAACATTCTTTGCATTCATCATCTGTCTGAATATAATACCTCGCCATTTTAATTTAAACTAGGATTATAATTTTTGTGACTGAAAATTAAAAGAACTACCAATTTTCATAATCAGTTAAGACTGAAACAGTAGTTTTTAACATTATAGTATTCAGATTTTAAAAATGTATAAATCTCAAACGCCTTGAATTTTATCCAAATGGAATTTGATCTTTCTTTTAATAATTTATGAAGATCATTTTTTTTTGGGGGGGGGGGAGGGTAGTACTTTTGAGTTGGATGTAATTTATTCTCTATTTATAAAACCTTTAAAAAATCACACACAAAAACCGAGCTGTTATTTACACTGATGACTTCTTATATACTGGCATTAGATTCAGATGGACAATGAATGAATTTTTACAGCAACACATATTGTTACAAATAGTACACAAAAAAATATTTATATATGTGACATATTAAAAATCTAACTCATCTTGCCCAAAGTTGAATTTTTTAAAGAAAAAATATTTTGAACATCAACCTTATTAAAATCAATGTTTTGGGTCTGCAAGATTGGATCAACATGCATTTTCAAACATATTTCCAACTTTACTGAATATTGAGAATCTAAACAAGTTGTTTCCTGTCTGGCTGACAGGGTAATAATTAATCTGCTATTATCAATCACAGAATTTTCAGATTTATTTTAATTTAATTACTTTTTTTCAGTATTTTCTATTACTGGTATCTTATGTTCACAAAATTTCTCAAAAACTCTATTAACCAATGATACTACATATGTAATCTTGTACATTCTATAATCTCACATGCACTACTTTAATTGTTTTCATGAGAGGGTTCATACACTAAGCTATTCAATAAATATGCCTTTATTAATAAATTCACTTTAATCTGATATTTCTTTCTTTCAAAATCATCATTTGCAACACAAATACACTATATTTTGTGTAAATAAATCCTCGTCCATTGCTCTGTTTACTATGTAGCCGATAGCTGACTATGTTATATTTGAAGAATAACACACAGGGATTTCTTATCTCATTAAAGATCGGCAAAACTCAGAGATCTGCTGCAGCTGGGATTTTCAGCACACTTAATTGAGCTGTGTATTCTTATCTGATGCTGGCCAAGTGGGAAAATTGCTATAAACTGATTTATATGTATCAAAGAAAATGTTTTTAGAAGAAAATGATTTTGTGTCACCTGTCCTTTAAGAAATGTTAATGCATGTAAAAACAGCTTGGCGCAGGTGAAAGATCAATACAATTTTAAAATTAAAATATTTTACGTAAAATTGGTAGAGAATATAAATACCGATGTGAATCATGATTGGGAAACCGATGGATATAGCCCAATTTTATGTTAATCGCTTTTAATTAGTAAAAATGTGCCCTTTTGTGATGGAATGTTTTAACAATATCTTTAATAAACGAAATTTCTTTTTCGAGCCCAAGCAAGAACCTCAAAGTATATGACATAACTAAGGATTTTTCTTACAAATATTTATGGTTTAATATCATTAATTACCTGCGCCGATGCGATTCATTTCGATACGTTGCAATGTTAGGATACGCACGTCACGTGACAACGAAGTTGAAGAAATAAATAAACTTGCTGCCGCACAAAATATGATCATAACTCAAGATCAAGCACAGATGCAAGATCATCAACATTCATTAGGCAACCATTTTAAACAAATAAACACTTCCCGACATATTCTAAGGAGTCATTGAAGCTGAAAGGAAAACAACGTGTTGCCTCACATTGCGCATCATGTAAAATTAATGATGCTCAGATAACATGACATAACTTGATATGCCTTAATTATATACTAATTGTCAAAGGGCCGTTATCAATGCATTTCCATACTATCATAATTTGAGGAAAAACTAACCAGTTGTCAACTAATATTGATACAGTGATACTTATCTAGGAGAATGAACAATAACGGCATTCCTTATGCTTCTCCAATATTTTTTCATTGGCGAGGGGGATCCTCGGGCTTCAGGCTTCTCAGAGGGAGGCTGGCAAGGTGCTCGCCATCTCTACCTAGGTGAGACATATCCATCCAAAATCCCCTGTGTCTGTGTCTGTGTTTTTTGTGTTAAGAGACCATTAATTTCAGTCTCGCTATCGTTGTATCACGGGGGATTCACGGAAGGATCCCTTCGCAGAAGCTGACCGATGATCACCACTCTTGTCCCGATGCCGTGTATTAGGTACTCGGCGAAGGAAACAATGTTGGTTGCAATTTGCTTATTTGATATAAAACCAATGTCATTGCCACCTATTTGCATGAAAAGCATATTGGGAGTGTCCCTGTAACGTCCCTTATCACTCGGTACAGGTCGTACGTTCGTAAACCTCCCCTGGCACACACCGAAATTTTATACCGGTCAACCTTTAGATTTAGGTTTTGCAATTTCGGGATAACGGCCATAAATTCAGTCAGCCTTCTGATGTATGAGTGCCCGAGGAAACAGACATGTGTTTTTGATTCGGGATCCACCCCTGCCATGTTAATTGAAGATGCATGTATTTAGAATTACTTTCTTATTTCACTGCATGCTCAATTTTGCACCTCGTGGTAAAAATCTAATTAGCGCGGCAAAGGTCCTGACCGAGGTTGTATCTAGTGCAATAAGGGAGATAAATACAAAAAGGGGAATAATTTGACATACTTGTTAAAGCTTAACATCTTTATTCTAAACGCTTAGCAACGAACATAAATATATTTTACCCCAAATTAAATTGGTTTTAGAATTAAAATTATACGTTGAAGAAAAGTTATTTCATTGTTTAGAACAGTCTTTAAAACCACTAAAAATAGTTGAATCAAGGTTTTGTCTTGATAGCTTATCAGGTAATCAGTGTTTTCCGCGTATGTGACTGCAATATCTAAATACCGATCTCGATCCATAATACTTATGGATATCCAAAACAAAAACCATCTTATGCAATTTATTTAATACAGATTGAAAAACGGTTTGTTCAGATCATGTTTTCTATTTAACAAAAAGCTAAACATACTCTTTAGAGAGATGAAATGATAAAACTATGCAAAATTTTCTTTTTACGGAACTTTTTTTCTAAATATGTATTTTAATGAATTTTATCGAAAATACGCCCATTGTGTTCCTAAAAAGGCCGGTCCTTTTGGGTAATATTATTTTCTATTGATTAAGGATCTTCTGGGGTAAACATTTTTAATATTTCAGCGAATTCTGTAGGTAAATAAAATTATAAGACATTAAATACTCTCTAAAATTTGTTTCATTTTATCTCATTTTTAATCAAATTTATTTATTTTTTAATAAATAAGCAAGTGTAGCATGAAAGTATTCTTTTGAAAAATAAATCCGTTCATTTTACATAGAGTGTCAGTCAAAAAATGATTTTTTGAAAGTCATATTTAAGGCTTAGTCTAATATTCCTAAATAAATGTATGAAAAAGTACCATTTTCCGCAATTGGTTCTATTTTTAGCAACGACCCTAGCTTTTATAATACCGATGGACCAGCCAACTGCGTAAAATTTGATAAGGATATATCCCCAGATACATGTTTGAGAATTTAAAAAAAATTCTGTAGGTGATTTATTTATGTAGTGGAGTATGGACCATTACATTAATTTTCCCAACCTGCATCAATTTATTTTAAGGTTTCTGGGAAGTATATACATGTATCATTTTTCGAACCATTTCCTTCTTAGTCAGAACCATGAGGTTACTTGACCCGGAAATAGCAAGACGACATGCGTTGGTAGTTTACTTTGGTAAAAAAATGTTCCAATTAAACTATGTACGTACCATAGTAAACCATTTCATTAAGCCTTTCATTTCAATTTTTCATAGAACCACATAAAATATAATACTAATGTATAAAAATCTCATCATCAGTTCAACTTTAATTTGGTTAACAATAAAATCCAGACTCAACGTCCAAAACCTTTAACTTATAGACCTCAAGTATTGACGGTATTATGGAATTATGTCGTTCGATTTTATAAACTCAAACTGATCCACTCAACTTGTGCATGGTAACATGTATCTCCATTCACCAGTAATAGTATGACACTTAAATGAATGTCTTGTTCATCCTTATAATAATTAAATGCGGAATAAATGTAGAAAGTTTGTTAACTGTATATTTCCTGTTTTCGTGCTTGCACATTACAACATTTAGTTCCTTCTTTGGCAGTGTAATAACTAACAACAACCATGCCGGAAAAAAATATGTTGGAAATTATATATACTAAAGTGAGCTATCAATTACGAAGTATTTTATATATTATTAGTCTATATGGCTGCTTACCACAAAGCCAACTCATCTTTACGACTTTAATTCGCCTGTCTATGATTGTCCCTTTTTTTAGTTTTTGTAAACTTGGTGATAGTAAATATTCGCCAAATAAAAGTTAATTAAGTTTATTAACAATGTTTATTTTATTAATTTAATGCGTGTTACATACACCTCGCATTTCAATTAATAGTAACCGGGGTTTTTTCCTTCAAATAATAATAATGATAATTTTAGAAAATAATTCTAATAAAGTCACACAACTTGCCGGGTCAACATACAGTTTTTACATTTATGTTACCTAATTTGTTGATGAATTAATTACCCATTTTTTCATATTCACTATAAATCAATTTCATAAACGGATTTGGGGGAATAAATAAATTTATAATCGGATCATCATTCTCCTATATCCTCTACTTTTCGTTTCTTTATCATATACATGTATAAAATCATTAATTAATAATATACATATCTCAGTTAATTCAATACGTAAGGGCATGCTCTACGTATGAACAGTTTCTAAGGCGAGGCAAGCTACTGACAAACAAGTTGATAAAGCAGGATTATCAACAGTCTCGATTAAAGTCATCTTTTCCTAAGTTCTATGGTCGATACAAGACCTTGTCAGCAAATACAATTTTCCACTGGGTCGCATGCTGACTGACGTTTTTTACACTTACTGTTAGACCATAATTAATCACCTAATGGTCTACAGATTTTTCCGTTTTCCCGATTACGACAAAGAGCACACGGCGGGTGTGACCGGTCAGCAGATGATACTCACTCGTCCATGGCACCTGATCCTATCTCTAATTTTTAGAGGTCCTTGTTTGCTGTGCTCATGTTTAATATTTTTCCGTTGGACTTTTGATTTTGAACACTGTTCGTTATTACCACATGTCATGTAACAATGCTGCAAGCAACGACTGGTTTTTTTTTTTTAAATTTCATCATGGGAATACATTTCTGCTATCATATCCACGTTCGTGTATTACATTTACATGTAGATACTTTTGAACATTGTAAATTATTTCTGATATTTACGTTGGAGATAATTAACTCGTGCATAATTATAAACAGTGACGTCATAAATGTGACTTCTCCGAATGTGAAATATATTTCACACAGTAATGGATGTTTTTGCTCTTTGGTAGATTTATAAAAGGAAATATTTTTGCAGATATAATTTCTAGGATATTGGGAAGAAGGAACACTTTTATAATGAACACAGGAATATACATAACAAAATAACCTTATGATATAAACGCTCTGTATACAAAATGCATCATACGTGTGTGTTATACATGCTGCTTTTTGAAATACAACTTGCCATTGGTAAGCTTGTTCTTCTCACAAATAAGATAACTGCAATACGATATTAATAATGCCCTATATTTGTATCAAACTGATTTTTTAAAAGAAAGGTTGATGCGTTTAAACTATGTTTTTTTTCAGTTTGTGAGGTTGGAAAACTTGGTTCGAATTGTGATGTATATTGTCGTTATCCAAACTACGGGAATGATTGTCAGTTAAGATGTAATTGCAGCCAGAAATACTGCAATCCAGCTATTGGATGTGAAGGTACACGTATGCAATAATGAATTTACTCTTATTTTGTGTAATAAAATCTAAGACTTGATTAAGTGAAAAATGTTAAACCCTACGGAATTCTATTTCTTGATTTACGAATTCCTTTTTTTCTCGATCAGAAAACATTTGGAATGCAAATTCATCGAATAAGGATTATCCAATAGTAATTATTGTTGAGATCTCTTCAAGTGAATTGTAAATATAATTTTTTTTTTAAGAAGTTGATATCTTGCAATTTGAATTTTGCATGACTTCGTTGTATACAATGTTTTATACAATGTTATTCATGATGCATATATTTGCAAAACGTACATGGTTTAATGTAATTATAACAGCATTGCGTCCAAATAAGTTTCTTTTTTATGAAACTACTAGTGTTTTATTTGTAAAGCAGGAAATACATAAAATTATATGTACGCTGTCAATTTATTCTTGTTAAAAGTTTTTGTTTTTTTTTTAAATGAAGAAAATTAGCGTTTAGAATAGTTGGTAGCTTATACGACTTGAACTCAAAAGTTGTGTAAAACTATTGATCAATAATAAAAACATTAAAACACATCCCTTATAAAATTTGGGTATAAGCTCCAAGCGTTGAGATTATTAGGTATATCTTCTATTAAAGTGAACATCAATTGAGTTAAATACGTTAAGCATTGTCATTTCAAGGAGCGCTTTCTGTTGATTTTTTTCCGATTCAATGTTCTGTGCAAGTGTCATATTGATCTTTATACCGATAAAACTTGTGTAAATTATGAATCATGTTTAATATTAAGTGTCATTTTAAGGATCTTAATATTTTCATAATGTTATTGTTATTAATTCCTTTCTTAGCTAAGTCATTTAAATAGGCGTCATTTTAACCCATATAAGGCCATTATAGGCGAATTATTAATTATTTCCATTTATATCATTCTTATGGATACAGGTACAATGCCAGCAGAGCTTGTGCTACCTGATATAAGATATCATTAGTAATATTACTATAAATGTTAAATTGCCATGGTCATTACTTAAAAATTAATGTTCAAGTTTTTACATTTCAAAACATTTTTATTTAAGTAACTGTCCTTGGTTTTTACACCAGAATGTGTTATTGGGAGAACTGGAGCGGACTGTGATGTACTTTGTCGGTATCCAAATCACGGAAAAGATTGTCAGTTTCCTTGTAATTGTAGTGAGGATGAATGCGATCCAGCTTATGGATGTCAAAGTATCTGTGTACAATTTTATGTTATGGTTATAACTTTGATGTTAGATTAAGGTCTTTCGATTGTCGCATGACGTCATTGTGAGCATTCCGGAATATTTTACCGTTATCGGTTATAATATTAGTGTTATGTGATGCATGGTTTTGACAATATTTCTTGATTTATTCTAGTGTTTAACACATTTTAAGCTATGTAAAGTTATATGACACTAATGTTTAACAATTTATAGAGAGTAGTATGAGTTGAAATCGCTGAATTCAATGAAAAACTGATAAAACCTTACATAGGCAAACTTGACAGACTACAATTCATAATTTTTTACCTGGCAAGGTAAACATTTTTTTGCAGATATCGATAGGATATATAATGAATTACAAATGTACCAATTTTCAGTGAGTTTGAACCATTATTTCAAAAGTTATAGACTGTTTATGTTGCTAAACTGTACTTATTCATGGTTGGAAAAATGTATTAACATGCACTGTAAATGTGATAGCTTTCATACTGGCAAGTTTAAATGGCCTTAAAGTTATAAAATACATAAAATAAAGGATTGTGATTAATCTCTTTTAAAAAATTGCTTTATTATATAGAAATCAGTAAAAAAAAATGTTATGTTGGATTGTAGAGCAGTCGTCGCTATAATTGCCATTATAGTGTACCTGTGTTAGCTCCTACAGCATGAACAAAATATTTGCAACATACCGATATTTAAGGTAGCTCGCGGGTTTACTGCTTGTGAGAAAACCTACCCTGAAAATTTGTCCACGTGATTCATAGGTTTCAGAGTTTTATTTCTATAATTTATTTGAGATTCGTCTGCGTGGTAATAATGTTATCGTGTTTCAAACACAGTGTCGCTGATAAAATCAAGCAACGCCATTTCAATGAAATATATAGTAAAATGCATATCTTAGTCGGGAAACGCATTTCAAAACTATGGTTCAAACTTTTAAACGATTTAGACGAACTTAATTTTACTCGACACAATAACAGAAGAGATAATTTTGAATCAATTCATAAAAAATAATCAATATGTGTTCTCGGCCAATTTTTTGCAAAACAACTTTAAAGATTTAAAAGATTTCACAGAACCTTATATTTTCATTATGACGTTAGCCCGACGTCATCGTTTTCTTATGTCTGAGAACCAAAAAATGAAAATGCGTTGATTGACAAGACTAGCTGATTAACACATATTAGAACATGTAAATACTAATTAGACATAACTATGAATGTTATCGAATGCACAAATGCAATTAATGTAAAGTTTTGAAGAGAAGAAAAATGGCTGTTTTTCTTTTCATGAAACTCTGAGTCAATCAATGCAGAAATAATTACCATACAACTATTGACATAATAAGTTTGTAATCATATACGATAGCTTAAGCCAAAAGAACTCAAATAGTTAGATCGGTAGTTGCAAATACAGAAGTTATAATTGTAAAAGAAGCGAAGTTAATGCATACGGTTCAATTTATTTACTTGTCTAAACATTATTTTAATTGGAAGACTTCCAACGCACACCCATACCTTATAGAACGAAATGTGACAATGTATGTCACGTCTTTAAGTTTTTAGCACTTATTCCACTTAATAATTATAAATGTTTGTATAAACTGCATTTAAGTTTTATGAAATATTTCCTTTTATGTTTCTAAAGATCATTTGTCATTTAAAAAAAAAATGTATGAGTTTGCCATGACGGTCAACTCTTTACGTCGAATCCTATTGTGACGTCAGCAAACCCGCGAGCTACGTTAAGTTCAATTTAAAATGTTTACATATTAATCTTCAAATTTAAACAAAAATTACACGGATTAAACCATAAAATCATCGAGGGTGGAGAAACCTTAATTCATTTTAAATTGAAAATTATGCAAGCCTTTGATAATTTCAATTTCGTATTAGAACGCACATATACAGTCTCTTATATCTCTTATATACATATCTTTTCCTCTCTATTAAATAATACATCTAATGCAAATTCAACAATTAGCGTTTGTTAAGTCTCTAATTTTATTAACTCTAAATACTTCGATATTATATACATTCTTGTCATTAACTTGAAAAATAACATTACGCGTAATCGCTCAAACATGCTAAAACCTGAAAGATTGAATTTCCTTTTTTATAGAAAATCATAACTTACGGTATCTTAAATCCCTTTTTAGCTCACCTGAGCTGAAAGCTCAAGTGAGCTATTCTGATCACATTTTGTATGTCGTCCGTCTGTCTGTCTGTCTGTCCGTTTGTCTGTAAACTTTTCACATTTTCAACATCTTCTCAAGAACCACTGGGCCAATTTCAACCAAACTTGGCACATAGCATCCTTAGCTTAAGGGGGTTCAAAGTTGTGAAAATTAAGGACCAAGCCCTCTTACAAAGGCAGATAATTAGGAATTAATGAAAATTTTCGAGAAATTTTCAAAAATCTTCTTCTCAAGAACCATTTGGCCAGGAAAGCTGAAACTTATGTGGAAGCATCCTCAAGTAGTGTAGATTTAAAGTTGTGAAAATCATGACCCCCGGGGGTAGGGTGGAGCCACAATGGGGAGGTCAACTTTTTACATAGGAAATATAGAGTAAATCTTTAAAAACCTTTTCGAAAAGCATTGGGCCAGAAAAGCTGAAACTTATGTGGAAGCATCCTCAGGTAGTGTAGATTCAAAGTTGTGAAAACCATGACCCCTGGAGGTAGGGTGGGGCCACAATGGGGGGGGTCGACTTTTTACATAGGAATATATAGAGTAAATATTTAAAAATCTTCCTCTCAAGAATCATTTGGCCAGAAAAGCTGAAACTTATGTGGAAGCATCCTCAGGTAGTGTAGATTCAAAGTTGTGAAAATCATGACCCCCGGGGGTAGGGTGGGGCCACAATGGGGAGGTCGACTTTTTGCATAGGAATATATAGAGTAAATCTTTAAAGATCTTGTTCTCAAGAATCATTTGGCCAGAAAAGCTGAAACTTATGTGGAAGCATCCTCAGGTAGTGTAGATTCAAAGTTGTGAAAATTACGACCCCCTGGGGTAGGGTGGGGCCAAAATGGGGGGGTCGATTTTTTACATAGGAATATATAGAGTAAATCTTTAAAAATCTTGTTCTCAAGACTCAAGAATCATTTGGCCAGAAAAGCTGAAACTTATGTGGAAGCATCGTCAGGTAGTGTAGATTCAAAGTTGTGAAAATCATGACCCCCGGGGGTAGGGTGGGGCTACAACGGAGGGTCGATTTTTAACATAGGAATACAGAGAGTAAATCTTTAAAAATCTTCTTCTCAAGAACCATTTGGCCAGGAAAGCTGAAACTTGTTTGGAAGCATCCTAAGGTAGTGTAGATTCAGAGTTGTGAAAATCCCCCGAGGGTAGGGTGGGGCCACAATTGGGGATCGAATCTCTACATAGGAATATATACAGTAAATCTTTAAAAATCGTCTTCTCAGAAACTAATAAGCTAAGAAAGCTGAAACTTGTTTGGAAGCATCCTCAGGTAGTGTAGATTCAAAGCTGTAAAAATGATGATTCCTGGGGGTAGAGTGGGGCCACAATGTGGGTGGAATTTTTAAATAGGAATATTAAGAGTAAATCTTTAAAAATCTTCTTCTCCGAAATTAATCAGCCAGGTGATTATTTAATATTGTTTAGATTTTGGCTTCTGGGTGATTCCTGGACAATGGGGTCTCACAAGGGGTTCAGAGTTTGATATAGGTTTATATCCCATTTATAAACAATTGTTCATAATTCATAATCTTTTTGAGAGCTGCAATGCTCAACATGTGATATCACTATAAAATCATCCTGTTAGAAAAGGGACTAATGATAATAAACATAAGAATACCCAGTGGAAAAAACTGATTTTTATTTATACAGGATCTACATGTATTATACTACATTGTCCAGATAGTTTTTATTATGACTCCATTAAGCTGATTTTATCATACCTATTGTTCCTCAGGTGAGCGATGTGGCCCATGGGCCTCTTGTTTTAAAATAGAACGAGAAAATAAAATCATGGTTCTACAATTAACAATAAGTTAATATATATTGACCGAGATTACTTTCTTTCTCATAGGTAATACCTGGTATATTTTTCAGCTTTACAGATATATTTTTCTAATGAAAAGACTCGATATTTTATACAGAAAATAATAAAGATACTTAAAGACAAATTAAGTGAAGAAAAACTGCAAAAACGATATATATTTCAATTAAGCTAAGTAGGTTGAAAGGTGCTGGACAAATCTAATCATTGATAAGAACAAAAGTCGTTGTAATTTACATTTCGTATCCTATAAAATGTGATAAGGAAATCATGAAAGATAGCCAGAATAACGTGTAGGCCAGAGAAACCTTATAAAATTATATTGAGAGTATTTTGTTTCTTCATCGACACATTTTAAGCGGTCCGTAATTTTTACTTTTACTAGTGAGTTCAAGAAATACTATTATACCAATTTCGACTGAAAACCTTGGAACAACCGACAAAACATCTCTAGAAATTGCGGTAAATGGTAAGATTATATTGTAAATAGTTCAATCCTTTTCAAGTCAAAGAAATATGTATTTTCTCCTATTCATTTTATTTTCACTTGAACTAACCTTTACTATTTTTTTTTTTTACACATTAATGAGAAATCTTAAATATGATTTTCTCTATAACAGACTTGGTTGAAAAAAAATAGCAGTGTCAATATTAATTACGTTTTGGAAGTCCGCCAAGAAAATATAATAATAAAATAATATATTTGTTTATATTACATGGAAATCATTTTTGGTGCCACTCATACATATAACTATTTCAAATTAGTACCGTTCGCAAATCTATAAGTGGGTCAGAGGATCCTGAAATTCCCTTACCCTTCCCCTTGGAAAATTCAAACTTATTAAAGTTTCTAATTAGATATAACTATAAAAGGACTTTGGCACCCCTCCCCTTCAACAAACAAAATAATTCACTGGACCACCCTTCGGAAAATTCCTATAATATTATCTTAGCCCGTGTTATAATCGATTTTTTTGTGCCACTGATAATGTGGATATTGCAAGAAGAGTTGTTTTAATTTTGGCTCAAAGCATAGTTAGTTTTTATATAAGATTATTAATTCTACTATTTGTTTACATGGTCGTGAAATGTTTGAAGATCAGTTTTCAATTAATTTGAAGAACACCAAATGGAAGTTTACAAGTCTATATGTTTGAAAATATGTTAATTTAATTCTCAGTACAATTGGTGCATTGTATGCTTTTGCTGATAATAAGGGTGTGATATTGGGATAAGTGGAGCAAATTGTGATGTACTTTGTCGTTTTCCAAACTACCGAAAACAAATTGTCAATATTTATGTAACTGTAGTAAGGAGCTATGCATTCCTGTATATGGATGTCAAAGTAACTATATGCAATTATATATTTATATCTTTAAAAGTGAGTTCTCTTTTCAAATTATAATGGAAGAATAAACAGACCTTTGACGATATCAGTATTGTTAAATTAAGAATTTGCATGTAAAAGTATCACTCCCCATCCAATGAAACACTTAAACGTATATCAAATTCAAAAAATGAAAAATCGTCAGATCAAATATAACAAACAAAAAATATGCTTAGTTTGAAAAGGTGTTAGTCTCTTTCAAGCTATTTAAAGATCCTAAATTAATTTTATCTTTTACATATTTCAATGATATCGTGCTTATTATCAAGTTATCAACAATAGCACTACGAATGATTGACGTAATTGTCCAAGTGTTTTTCAACCTGGGTCTTGCCTACGTTTAGAAAATGTAGCTTTCAACATGAAAATATAAGTTAGAATAACTAATTTGCATGTTATGATCGTGTGCATTTATTAGTTTATATTTTATGCATTTTATTTTTTTTTCTGTATCTAAAACAAACATTCAGGTAGTCAACGATTTCTTCTTTTCTTAGCCATTTCCAGAAATACTATAATTATATCAACTTTGATTGAAAACATAAAGTAACACTTTGCCAATCTCCAAAAGCGGTCTGATTGTGTTGTTAACGTTTATATTACTGACTTGACGACATCTTATCCATTTTGCAAATCCAAGTTAAATGTCGATTCTTAAAATCAGGGGTTTTTTTTGGCAAATATTTTCTATTACATTTCCTATACATAATAATGATAATCATTTTTAGAATATAATTTTCTGTAGGATAGGATTATCACAAAAATAACAGGATCAAACACAAATCACGTTATAAAAACCCTCCCACAAAACAAACAATTACATGATAGTGGCATTCTTTGTCTAATGATCAATTTGATGTGCGACTCCTAATGTATATTATAGCCATTTACGTGAAAGCATAATTATATTTGAATTTATATGTAAAATGGTATATAAACGAAACATAATGAAAATTGTATGTCTTAAGAAAATTATAAACAACTTTAAAATTTCTTTTAGTTATGCATTGACATTAATGTTTTTTTTTTATAAAATATGACAAAAACGTATAACAAATACTTGAAAATATATCATATTGAAAATATGCATGTATTCCTAAGGAATTGTACTTTTAAAAAATCATAAACTGCTAAAAAGTCTTATATAGGTTTTATTTCATGAATGAGCAGAATACATTATTAATTTGTCCCTTTGGTAACATTGGCATAGCAGAGCTTTAGAGCCCGTGGCATAATCATAGCAGTAAAGTAGGGCTAGAAGTTCTAAACATTTTCAGTTCAAGTAATGGTTGGGAAATAAGAAGTTATAACTATTTATCGCAAAAATATGTAAATGGGTACTTTTGAACAGAAAATTTATAATTTAACATGTTTCCCAGTCGAATGTTTTACCAAGCATATTATAATATTTTTACTTACATTATTAAAAGGTGCTGTTTTAGAAGGCACAATAGTCGGAACACGTGGTGTTTCCTTTCATGTCACTTTTCACTTAAAGTGTCAAATGCAACACAAGTTTATTATGATAGTTAACAACATAAACAAGACCGGTTTATAGACGAACCATGTGCATATTTCCTTCTATAAGTAAACTTTTTTGTCTCCAATAAAACCTCTTTCTTAAAGTTTTTAGGATATATTGATTAAATTTATGTAGATTTACTCTTACATTCATATTGGCTTTTTTAAATGTGTAGTTGAGTTACCTTTAAATGTAAAATTAAAATATAAACGTCTTCGTTTTTTTAGATTTTGTTGTAACAATAGCGAACATTTCCTTAATGAAAAATACAAGGATTGCAAATGTAACTATACAAAATCTACAGATCTAATGCTGCAATCTCGAGTGATTGAAATGCACAGTTTAAGTAATTATGTAATCCATTGTCGATTGAAACAAATTCATTATATTAAAATATTACTAAAACTACAAAACTTAAGGTATTAAGGGGTAAATCACATATTCTATTCGTCTGATGCAGTTTTGATTACCATGCTTACAAAACAGACACATTATGCAATTTGTTAAACAAAAAACAAAAAACAAAAACAAGAAATATAAAATTTGATTTTTTTTTATAATTCATGAGCATTCATTTGTTTTGCTTTTTTAATTACAGGTTTTCAAGGGACAGTCGGTATCCAAAAAAATTCAAGAAATGCAAACAAGAAACAAAATCAGAAGTACTTCCAGTCAATCAACAATACAATTTTTGTTTGTCTGGCAATCATAGCATTGCTGTTACTTGTATCACACATTAGTTTAACAGTACATAAGAATAAGTCCATGGGCAAATCCTGTTTAACAAAAAGGCAATCAATATCTCTTGAACATATATAAAACTTAAAAAAAACATCTAGACTTTTATTAAAAAGACGGTATTGATTAATATGAATCAATAATTAAATCGAAAAATAGATGCAAAGGTTCAAGAAATAAAAATGTTAAGTCTTCATCTCCAAAAATTTACATTTTCCGGTGTCTCTGACTGTGTAGTAACATTTCATCAATGAGCCAATAACGTTTAAATGAGGAGCATGCGACTTTTGTATAATTATACAAAATGAAAATTCTGTAAATTGTCAATAATTTAATATTTAATTAAACAATTGATGAAAATATATGATATAAAATAAATAAATTAAATGAAATGCATAGACTCACCATTTTACAGGTAACTGACCACATTTTATGAATACAAGTAACGTTTTAACATCGTTTAAACTTGATAAGCTTTTTTGAAAATCCTCTTGATTATAAATAGAAGAATACTTTATATATTTTTCAAAAATAAAAAATCACACTATTTTAGATTTTTATTAGAAAGTATTTGATATATTTCTTTTGTCCTCATTGGATTATCGCAGAAATGTATCCCTTGTTATATACGTTTTTCATCATTATCACATTAAATGTATAGGTCATCATTGATGTAAATTATTTAAACATTTTTTTTTTAATTAAAATATATTACATAAAATAAATTAATTGCATCAATATTTGAGATCAGCTTCATTCTGGTAATCGTACTAAAGTTTAATCACCGCGGACACAAAAAAAATCTAAGTAGCAGAGTTTTCATTTTTGTTCAAAATATAATGAAGGGTGGTCTGTGGCAACGCACTTTGAAAAAATTACGCACTTTGAAAAAATTTCTCAAAGTGCGTTAAATTTGGGAGAAAATTAACGCACTTTGAAAAAATTTTTCAAAGTGCGTTATATTGTGGTCCAAATCAACGCACTTTGAAATATTTTTTCAAAGTGCGTTATGATTGTAGATCAACATTTTTTCACATCATAACACTTAACGCACTTTGAAAAAATAAATTCTTAATTTGTTTATAACCATTTAGATATATAGTTGTGTTTATATATAAGATATTAATTGATATTTCGTTTTCGATGAAGCGATAAGGCGATCCATTTTTTCAGCAAGGGAGATACTAATACACCCCTGCGAATGTGTTCGGAATGTTTTCTTTATCATTGCTAAGCATGTAATAAATCCAGAGGTGTTCGAATAAAAGTTCACGAGACTTCTCCGAGATTTGTTAAGTTCCTGTGAAATTTTGAGCGGAAGTATAAGATATTATTCTCAAAATACGTAAGTACTGGTCGTTTTTCATATCATATCCTACTTTGATTTATGTTAAAACATGAAAATCTATTAAGAGATATGTCTTATTTCATCATCTAGCGGTTATTTAAACTAAACGATGATATTCTCAAAAGAGAACGTGGTTGAAAATGTAAACATTGGGTTGCTTGATAAAATCATAGCCATGTTTTATGCTTTTGGTGTTCAACACCATGCTTTTTAAAAAAAAGAATGGGTGTCTGCTTTGTATAAAAACTTTGTATATCGAGCCATTTTCAAGTAACATTCTGCATAAAATAGTATAGTCTGTTTCACTTCTAATGCTATTACTAGGTCATGCGTGGATCTAAAATTAATCCTATGGGGGATCGCTACTAAACATGTTAATTGTTGTAACAGCATGCAGATAAAAACCTAGATTTTCTATTGTGACATTTATTTATAGAACTCATTTTATCCAGCGATTAATGAAGATAAAGTTTAAAATCAATAAATGTCAAGATTTTATTTTTGATTACAAGTACCTAGATTCTGGGAAATAGACTATAAACACGAGGCACGATTTTTACTGCGAAACTGAAAGGGTCAAATAAAATCACGTGGTTTAAATCTAAATGACAATAACATTCGTAGGGGTGTAATAGCTTTAGATCGTATTGACAAGGACGTTTCTCATGCGCTGATCCACACTGGATGGGCTTCCTACATAGAACATTAATCCAGAGGCACCTGGCGTTATATATTTTTCTCATAATAAAAACAAATACCCTATATCTAATAATACACAAGGTACCCATCCCCGCCATATATTTCAAAATATATGCATTTATAAACATGTTTATATAAACTTTGTGTAATAAAAATAATAATTGACTGTTTATAGTATCCCTTTTCTTAGTTTTAACTTGTATGTTGATCGAATTCAAAATTGACGCCTTTTGAATATTCGTATCAGTGCTATATTTGGAAGGGATTACCCTTTTATGTTTATAAATGCATATATTTTTTAATATTGAAACAAACACACGGTGCAGGGAAATCTCATTTACATATAGGTGACAACTTCCGTCCACCCTTTAGACATTTATCGCATATCTAAGGCAGTAAATGCAGATTGAGAGGTGATTTTTATTAATGACAGATGTAATGCACCGTTTTGGTTGAATTGGTTGTAACCTTAGATGTTGAATGACCGATCGGCAGACGGAGAGGATTGCAAAATAATTTTACCGATGAGTTTCAAGCAAAACTCCAGCTGATGTGACAGTTTGAAAAAAATCCAAGATGGCGGGGATGGGTACCTTGTGTATTATTAGATAAAGGGTATTTATTTTTATTATGAGAAAAATATATAACGTCAGGAGCCTGTGCATTAATCCTACTGTCCTTTACAAAAATTTAGAATATTGGGAATCATAATTTGTACATGACATTCATATTTCTTTCCCTTCCCAACTTTGCGGGTTATAAAGCGATGATTGTTCAAATCAATTTAACACCACATAAAAGAATAAACAATGAATTTTATATTCATTTTTTTCTTAAACAAACTAGTATTATTAATAATAAACGTTAAAAACGTTGTTCTAACCCAGTTCATGATGTCTAAGTATAACGTCGCTAGCTTTTGAATTTAATTCAGTCGTTATTTAAATTTCGGTTCTTATATGGAGTTAAGAAGATCTTTTCGCATCAAATTATGAAAACAAAATTATAAAATGGCTCATTAAAAGAATTTGTTCATTTTTGAAATCCTATTTTAACATTCTTTATACTGAATGTACATTTCAGCCAATTGCGTTATAAAAAATATAATTTTGAAATTTAACACTAAGTAATTTGACGGCTACTTCTGTTGATATAGCCCTTCAATTCGAAAAGAAAAATATAAACTCGTACTAAGAATCGCGTAGACAGAGATTTTGAAATATTTTGAAATATGGATCTATAATATATGTAATATGTAATATGAGCGAGGGCTATTTGTTTATTAAAAAATGTATTCTTTATGCACAAAAAAATTAACGAAGAAACAGACCTTATTGACATTTATGTCTTTGTTGAAATTAAAAGGAATTAATTTGATTTAGAATTACTGGTTTAAAAAGAATCGCATGTCTATACTTAAATACTAAGTCATGAGTCACATTATCTTCACAGTAGGTAAGTGGCAAATATCCATTCCTTGAGCCAGAAAGGATTAACTCGTAAATAAAAAAATAAACTCTCGTCAGTACTTTCAGTACTTTGATTTTAAAATGTAGTCCCAGTATAAATTGTTATTGCCCTGCAAACATTTCACGATAGTTTGAAACGGGAAAACATTTTACTACCAATTTTATCTGAAAGTTCAAGAAATCGACAATTTTTTTTTCAAAGTGAGTTGCTATCGTCGATATTTACGCACTTTGAAAAAAAAAATTATTTTTTTAAAGTGCGTTAAGATGGTCCCAAATTTAACGCACTTTGAAAAATTTTTTCAAAGTGCGTAATTTTTCAAAGTGGTCTTTAGGTTTTAATTAAAAATTAAAATAATCAAAACTTACTTAATTTTTCGCAAAGTGACCTATCCATCAAATTACAATTTAATTGTTATTGCCTGAAAATTGTCTGATATAGGTTCTGTTTATATGGAGGTGTCATTAACGCTGTATCCATCAGAACAGGTCGTCTCCGATTATTGGATTCTAACAATGTGTCCTAGTAGCTTTCTTTTCACTCGAAACAATAAATTTTCAGTTATGGCAGGCCATATTGGAAGTTCATAGTAGTTATCCATTTATGCGGATGATACATGTATCTTCAGTTGAACATGCATCGTAAACTGAAGTATTGCTGCAATGTTCTCTTGGTTGGGAGAAACTCGGGTTATTACCGGCCACAAAATGTAATTCATTACCTGCTGACCATTGCTAACAACTGTAATAAAACTGACCCCGTGTCACAAAATACACCCTTTATTCATAACTTTGTTTTATGGCTTATTTTGACGTGCCTCAATCAACTTCAACCATTGATCCGGTTTTTCCAGATGTGTACTCGAGAATATTGTCCTTCTTCTATTCGAGACTCATCTGAGAAAATAAAATAAATTTCTCCCAGTAGTTGTCTTAAGACAGTTTTTATGATAAGCAAGTTTTTTCTGTTAGTTCTTTTATCAAAAATTTCTTTTTAGTTTCCAACCCTCCCCGTTTTACGATTCTGTTATGTTTTCCTCACTTTTCCAGTTTCCAATAATCCCAAAATGTCACGGTTTGGTTCCTGCCTCGACTGGAAACATTTCTAAGATACCTCGATGCATATTCAACACGCTGCTTATACATGTAAAACTTGCCATTTTAAATTTTGATATGCCAAAGTTGTCCGACACATATTTTATAGTTTTACAATCTTATGATAATATTAAAACCATTTGCTTTGCGCCCCATTGTGTTTCCGTTGATTAGTTTTGTTTACAATGCAAATAACATCAACATCATGTGCTCCATATAATAATATAAGATTAAAATTTAAAAATATAACGAAATTCCTATTCTTTTTAATACGTAAATTATACTAGTATGACGTGAAATTTAAATACGACGCCATTTTCGACATATATATATATATATATATATATATATATATATATATATATATATATATATATATTTTTTTATATATATATATATATATATATATATATATATATATATATATATATATATATATATATATATATATATGAGTCGCCACGACAAAACCAGGCTTGTTGAGTTTACATCATAATCGAAAAAACGGCGCTGAAACACAACGTCAAACACGTCGCTTTTTTTTTTAATAAAAAAGAATGACACATTTTCCATAATCGTTTTGTACATTTTTAAAATGAATTTTTATACAGAACTACGTCGACTTTAATCAATAAACTAATTATGAATAAAATAAAGTTAGTTTTAAATCTGTGTTATACAAAGAATTTGAATTTTAAAACAAGAGTAATGTATATATACATGTACAATTACTGTGTACCGATTGATAGTGAAAGCCAAGTTGTAACGTTACAAGTATTCCGGGTTTTTTCATAATCATTGACAAAACTAATGCTCAAAAATCAAATGTAATCGTAATTAAAAGTTTCTAGAGGAAAAAATCGTGTAAAACATTTAGGTCTTTATGATATAAGAGAAACAATTTCATACACGAATGACAATCAGATTGACACGAATGACATCCCGGTTTTTTTTGTCGGAGTTATCGAACGTAGTAGAAACGAAAGTATAACCAATGTAAACAATCTGCGGGAAATCCCGCAGACGAACATTGACAGCTACGTTGATGTCGATGAGAATGATAAACTTTCCATTATGAGCCAGTCAAGCAGAGCCAGTGAAGAGCCGGACGAAATAATTTGTAACCAAGATGAACCTTTTATCGACGAAATCACATCTTTGAATGATTTATACTTCGGAAATCACACAGAGTTTGTGCCATTGTCATCGTCCGAAGACGAGGAAGAGGACAGCGAGACTACAGGCATCAGTGTGGGTAATTATTCAGATTTTACATATAATTCAGATTATCAACAAGAATTCGAATACAGAACTGTCGACCAAGACGAAGTTATTTGTGTCGGTGTATTCAAAACGAAAACATGCAGTTGCAGTAAGTTGTATGGTTTCCCATGTAGTACAAAAATCGAATTCGATCACATGCTAGAATACAGACAACAGTGTCAGGAAATGTCAAGTGAGGAATTAGATCTAACAGTGAAAGTTCAACTTGCTGCACACAGAAAATCTAGTACATACTGGCCCCAGTCTACAAGTAAAAAGCAAAAAACAAAAGAGAGAGAAAGAGTAGCACAAAAGTACTATTTTGCTGGTCAGCAGGTATGTCGAGATACTTTTCTTTTTTGCCATGGCATAGGAAAATTCAAGCTTAACAGCATAGCTGCATCTCTGGGTAAAGATGGTCTAAAACCTAGGATTCATGGAAACACTGGGAAAATCCCTAAACATACACTCAGCCTCACAGATGTTCAGCGTATATGCCAGTTCTTGAAAGAATATACATTAAAGAACGGACTCCCACTGCCAGGCAGACAGCCAAACTACTCAGCCCGTGGTGATAAAGTCCTGTTCCTGATTCCCTCTGACAAGACAAAGTCTGATATTTGGGAACTTTATAACCAAGCAGCGAAAATGCTTAATTATAGGTATGTGTAATTCTGTTTTAATAAAATAGTCAAAATTATTTTATGTACTCGTGTGCTGAATAATACATAACCAAATCATGTATAGCATATTTTGTGGGTCTGTTGAGCATTTTGAAGTGTATTAATTTATAATACATGATGCACATGATGTATGTTACTTTGAAAAGAACTAACATTCCTTATTATGTAAATATTTGATAAATAGTATACATGTCCAGAAAGTTTTGTATTGTTGAGAACATGAAATTGAAAAATATTAGTCTTCAAAACTATGCATAATTAGGTTTTTTTTAATGACAGACAAGTGAGTTTATCAGAGTTCAAGAAAGTTTGGTTGGAACAAACACCACACATCCTGATTATGAAGCCAGCTACTGATCTGTGTCCAAATGCCAGAGATATGTTCATAACATCAGTAATGCAGGGAACCTGTCAGAAGAGGAAAAGAAAACCATGCTGGATGAGTACATGTGTCACCTGGACAAAGCCAAGCAACAGAGAGAATACTACAGAGAAAGGTGTCTAGTGTCCAAAGAACTGTTTCAAACAAACAACTTGAATCAAAGTGAAAGAGGTATGTACAAATAAGTTTCTTCTTGATTTATTTCATCACATACAACATTTTATTTTGCTTGGTATAGGTAAATAAATGTTTTCATAAATTGGCTCCATGTATACAATCACATTAATATTATAAGAATCAATTAGTGAGTTATTTATATAGTTTGAAATAGTACTTGTACATTGTATTAACTATTTTAGAGGTAAACTTAGTCATTCATAACTTTATTTATTTTAGGACAAGTATGTACAATGGACATTACTCAGATGTACAGCTTTGACTTTGCTCAGCAGATTCACTATCCTCATCATGCACAAGAGGTGGGGCCTCTGTTCTTCAAAACCCCCAGAAAGTGCCAAACCTTTGGTGTGTGTGCAGAAGGAGCAGGTACATGTTTTATCATTAAACATTCGTTTTGCCATCTAATCAAGCTTAATTAAGCCTAATTTGTAAATATTTTTGTTTGGGTTGTAAAAACATATTGAAAAGAATGATATGTTTTCTGCAAGTAAATCAATGATTTCACTTTCACTATAGGTGAGCAAGTATTCTATCTGGTGGATGAGGCTGAGGAGGTAGGCAAGGGAGCCAATACTGTGGTGAGCCTATTACATCACTTCTTTGAGCATTGGGGATATGGAGAGAAGGATGCTGTACTGCAGATGGATAATTGTGCAGGACAAAACAAAAACAACACAATGATTAGGTAAATAGTTTAAATGTTCCATACCTATAGAGTGTCATATGTTTATAAGTATATCTGTGAACAAATCAATAGAATAATCATGTTTACAGTATTTGTATATATCACATGTTAATGTGTATGTCTTGAAATTCTCAGATATGGCATGTGGAGGATAATGACAGGTCGTCATCGCAACATAGAGTTTTCCTTGATGGAGGCTGGACATACAAAATTTAGCCCAGACTGGCATTTTGGACTCTGGAAGATGCAGTGGAGACATTCTACAGCAGAAACTCTTGATGAGGTAGCAGAATTAGTGAGGCGCTCCTCAAGAAATGGCCACAACATACCCCAGCTCATCAACGATGCAGAGAGACCAGTCGCCTTCTACGACTAGGCAAGTTTTTTTAAGCTTTCTTCAAGAAACTACCCACCATTTCTAAATTTCACTATTTCAGAATGTCTGATGAAAGTCCAGGAGTTGTCTTTGTCAAGGCATATAGTAGCTCTGCAGAGAAACCCATCAACATTTTGAAGAGAGGACAGCAACTACTTAATGTTGACACTCTGCCATCTGTGATTACACCCAAGGGTCTTGATGCTGCCAGACAGTGCACGTGGTATCTTTATGATGAAATCAGACCCTTCTGCAGAGATATTTCGGATAATCTACAGTCTTGCCCTAAGCCTGTGTGTCCAAAACCTCGTGTCAAAATAGACCCAGAGAAAAGAAAATGTCCAAAGCAGTTTGCCTCTCCAGAGATGTGAAATTTTTGGTGTATTGCGTACTTTAATGTACAGTGTCATGATATGCATATTTATATATAATATAATTATACATGTCTTATATAAATTGCAGTATTTGAAATTGTACATGCATGTAGTTTTTAGGTAAAATTATTTTTTTTACAAGTATTTGTTAATTTCTAGTATTAGCTCTATTAAATAGGAATTGTGTTATGTTTCAAAATGTTAAAAAAGTTTTGTTTTAAACAAATACATTACATGTAAAAAAAAAAAGTAATGTACAACTTTCCAAATCATTACCTTTTTGCACTAGAATTTGATTTAAAATGATGCCATTATCTTCAATTTTGATCACAAAACATTATAAATTAACAAATCCTAAGTTTTTTTTTTACTTTTTATTAACTTTGTATTCATCGGATACATTACTTTTTCATAATTGACTTTTCTTCCAATTTTCAATGCATTGTGAGAAATTGCTTAAACATGTTTCATTTTTGCAGAGTCATAACTCCTAAATTAAAAGGAGATTCATTCTAATATTTTGTATTTTTATTAATTCATACCAAAGCAACATAAAAATGCAAAAATCTCAATTTGTATATATACCATAATACCGGTATTATAATGTACGTTGATCTAAATTTACTTTAGCAAAATGCCGGTCGTTGTTTGCTTCGTCCGAAAAAACATCATAGTGACATATTTAAAAAACGGCATTTATGACTGTTTACAGAAGTCTATTCAGTGTGCTCCTTAGATATTTTTTCATATTTCTGAAATTTCTATCAGATATATTAGATAAATGTTTAAATTAGGTTATGAAATATGGGATCTTTTTATGCTTATTATGTTCAAGCAAGCTCACAGTATAACATCCAAACAACTTATATAAAATTGTCAGTTCACGATTATTTAACCCCACAAAATTATTACCCAGTATCCAAAATCCAGAATAACTAGTACATAATGTATATCAAAGTACTGAAAGTTCTAGAAAGAATTTAGCAAGGTTAATGTCAAGTTATAAGGAATATTTGCATCAAGATTGTGTTTTGTACTGTACAATTTGTGTACAAGCGCAGAAAAATATCAACATTATAGTTAAAGACATTTCATTCCGAACTTAAGTCTAATGCATACAGAACCTGAGGACGATGTTCTTGTATGACGCAATGTACAACATATAACTTTTTCTCGGAAATGATCCAGTTAGTTGTTTTTAGTAAATAAGTCGTTTCATAGCCCAACTCTGGATCAAAACTCTGTAAATGATTGCTAGATTTTAAAAGAACAATCACTTTTTTTCAGTTTAAAATAGATCATTTTGTTATTCTTGTTTCACAAATATAGTACTGTAGACCAACTTTTATTTGCGACAACTTTATTTCACTATTTACCGCGTTTTATCCACACTCGTTTTGATATAGCACCCATACGGCAAAGGTTAGTTCGCGGGGAAGAAATATTCGCGACGAAAAGGCTCTCGCAAATCTTGGAATATATCTCGCACGCGAATAAAAGTTGGTTTACAGTATACAAACATCAAACTGGCCAGATTTTGAATACTCTCAATATTTTGATTTTTTTTTTAATTCGGTGTAAACGTCCTTAAGGCGTAGATAAAGATTATATACCTTACAAATTTCAAAAATGAGGAAAGTGTAAAAATTGCCAATGCTTTTATTACTCATGTGATTTTTTGGGTTTTTTTTAAAATGAATATAAGTATCCATAATTTATATTTTATAAAAGAATAGCAAATATAAACAGAATTCATGTAGATGACTTTGAGTTACGCATTCGAATAAAACAATATAAATTGAGATGAGCACTTGAATCATGAGGAAACAATTCTCCTTAAAAACAAATGTATACGATGTGATGATGTTGTCTAATGCGATTTTAATATCAGTGGATGTGTATTACATGAATTACCTTTAAAACCAAATCCAAATTAACGGGTAAAAAATTATGCTATTGCACATTATTTTCCACCTGCTTTGCCATTAAAACATAGGTGATATCCACTGCATGAAGATTTAAGTCGTATTTGTATCATTAAAATGAAAATCCGACTGTTTAAAAACGTTCCTTATTTTGTTTTACATAATTATCAATTATTTAAATTTAATGAGGAACTTGATACCATATCTGCATGCAGGATATACTCAAGTTATTTTAAAATGTGTAGTGACATTAAAAGACATATATTTTCCATGCTTTTGGGTTTTAATCTTTTTTTACTTTACAACTTGTACGTGATAAACATAAATCACTCGCTGTGGCCTTCAACTCAACATTTAGGTATATCGACGACGTATTATCAATTAACAATTGTTATTTCCATACTTACGTCGACTCGATATATCCAGTGAACTTGAAATTAAAGATACCACAGAGTCAGCGTCATCTGTTTCATATTTGGATATTTTACTGGAAATGGACATTGATGGTAACCTAACAACAAAACTTTATGATAAACGCGATGACTTCAATTTTTCTATAGTCAACTTTCCTTACTTATATAGCAATATACCTTCATCATCTGCATATGGTGTTTTTGTCTCTCAGTTAATTCGATACGCAAGGGCATGTTCTTCGTATGAACAGTTTCTAAGACAAGGCAAGCTACTGACAAACAAGTTGATAAAACAGGACTATCAACAGTCTCATTTAAAGTCGTCTTTTCGTAAGTTTTATGGTCGATACAATGACCTTGTCAGCAAATACAATCTTCCACTGTGTCGCGTGCTGACTGACGTTTTTCATACTAATTGTTAGACCATAATTAAGTACCTAATTGTCTACGGTTTTTATTTTCCCGATTACGACAAAGAGCACACGGCGGATGTGACCTGTCAGCAGAGGATGCTCACTCCTCCATGACACCTGATCTTGCCTCTGGGGTTTTCCACAGGTCCGTGATTGCTCTGCTCTTGACTGATGATTGAATACCGAATTGGTCACGGATTTTTGTCCGTTTTTCCCGATTATGATATTTCCCCAAAATTACGACATTTTTCCCCATAATGATATTTTTACCGATATGACATTGGGCGCACGGCGGGTGTGACCGGTCAGCAGAGGATGCTTACTCCTCCATGGCACCTGATCCTACCTCTATCTGGGATGTCCGTGTTGCTCTGCTTTGAATTTGTAATTCGCTTTATGGATTTTGAGATGGTTGACGGTTTGTTATTGTCATTTTTTTTTCATTTACAACGATATTTTCAACTAACATTTTGTGAATATCTCAATTGCTTATCCTTGATCTAAATATATATAACTTATATTTCATTTCAAATTTGTTTTTCCAAAAACCCATTCATTGTATAAATACGTATAAAATAGTGACGTTTAGTCACATTCAGACGAAAGAATGTTTGCATGAACTGTGAAAAATTGGCTTCGGGAAGGAAGCTTATATATAATCAAGGAAAAATATCTGTTCTATTTTTTCACACAAATATTTTTGTGTGTGGAAAAATAAGTATATATATTTTTTTTAAAGTCTTATAATGGTGATAAAAATTTGAAGAAATGTGTCCTAGGTTTAATGTGTATAATTCCCTTTTACTTTGCTTCGTCGGTGCATTATTTTGTGTACAGCTATCAGAGCAGAACACCATCAGGTAAATCATAATTTTACTTGTTAAAGTCTACAACTTTTCCAAAGATTTTTCGTTTCTATTTGCATGATGATTAATTGTGATTTCTATATCATTGTAGATCCAGTACAAATACAAATACTAAAGAGTGCAAAGCATGGAACGATTTTTTTTTCATTTTCATTACTCTTTGAAAAATATCTAATACCTAATCAAATTTCTCATATTTCATTGTGTGGCAATGGACGGCATTGTGAGGACATTATGAAACATTAACCATGTTAATTTTTTTTATGCTACAAATGATATTTGTTAAGGTAATATTGAGTTCATGAAATATGGAAAAGTGTTCATTTTCCATGTTTTTTTTATTTAACTGTTAATGAAGACAAATTTAGAGCAGTTGTAGAGAATGATAAACATTTTGTAGAGAAACGCGTTTATAATTAGAGGAAATTCGGGCGAAATATTTTCAAAATGGCTCCACTCTTTTTTCTAAAATTTGGATACATTGATTGACTATTATTATATTTTATGAATATAAGTTGCTTTTTCTGTTTCCATTACCCTGTCTGTACTTTACAATTTGATTAATATCCACAATCTATGGTAATTTGCTGTGACAAATAAGACATCATAGGTGGCGCCTCAAGCAAAGTGTACAGTATGTTTTAATTTTTTTTAATTGTTTTATTTTTTAAAACAGATGCTACATGTTTAATTAAAAATAATATCTTTTAAAATTTTATGTCATCTATCACTTATTTATTAGAATTGATATACAGACTACAATTTTAAGGAAAACATTACACAGAGTTACCTCCCTTACTTTGACAGCCATTAGGGGCAAACGGCTACACTCTTTTTATTTATTTTTTACCCAAGCATTGTTTATACATACGAGGGTCAATCAAAAAATACGAAGACAATGTGGCTGTCTACCATATTTGTTTCATTAAAGTCAAAACTAACAGATTAATATATGCAACAGTACTTATTAAATTGATATACAAAGTTTCATTCTATTTGATGAAAAGGTAATTTTGTTACCCGATTTTAAAATCAACATGTTTTGTCACCACGGCGCATAGTAACGTTGAAAACATGGCGTCAAGATGACGCAAGCACAGTTAATAGAAATATCCAATCTTTATATCACCCTGAGTCTTTTGTGCTTTTCACCATACAATTTAAATCGGCACTATATCACTTGACATCCAAAATGTTCACAATTGTTCGAAAATTAAGTTTGTTCCTCGAAGTGTTCTTATTTTTTACCGCATGTCTCTTCGTTTACAGTGAGACAATCCATGAATGTCAGATGACGTTGTTAATTTTTTTTATCAAATATTTATCAGATATTCTATTTTCTTTCGTACTGATTGATGTTCAAAATAAATTTACTACAACCGCCACAAAATGTGTTAGAGTTAAACACATATGTGAAAACAAGTTTTGACTTACTTTTTCAACAACTGAGCATTTTCACAGTTTTTATCGTCTTTTTACCGAGTTAGATCCATTCTGTTTATACTTTTCGTTGCGCCGTGACGTCCGGCGACGTCAATGTTTTTAGTCAATTTTAAAGAGGACTATGTGTCTTTAGCTACTGATATCTGTTCAACAAATCTATATATCCAGTCATTATTTAATACATAGAATATCATATCGATGTTTAATTTTAGGTTTCAATTTTAATTGGTTTTAAGCCCAATTTATGGAGATATTACTTTCAACATAACGTGGTTTATTGTTTACGGAATACAAAGTTTGACCTTGCGCCGTGACCTCATTTTTGCAGGATTAGATTCTAAATAATTCTTAGAAATGAAAGAATATATGAACTTTTTTAATTTCAAATTACTAGAAACAGTTGCTAAATTATGTCTACTAAATTTAGTAATAATAATATGACGTTAAATAACATAGCTATGGCAAAAGTCTTCGGATTTTTTGATTGACCCTCGTATGTGTATCCACTGATAGCATTTGGTTTCCATTACTTTAAACTCACACTCATACTACCTTAAGTATACGCTCAGCTACTGAAAGTGTTCCCTTTTAACCCAATTTATTCCCAAATGTCGTATTTTGTTCATTACAAGCTAAAACTTAGGTATCACGTTATTTCAACACGTGCTCTTAAATCCCCCAACATCAGTTGTGCAGTATATTCTTCGATATTTAAGAATTGAATTTTAAATCAACAGTTATCACCATTTCCTCATGCTATTAGACAAATATTTAATGTATGTATACTTCAATTACATACTGATGCGACAATTATGCTATTATGTTACACTTGTAGCACAATCAGAATAAAGATGGCGATGAGAACTAGTTTTTTTTGAAACACGTGCAGCATCATTACGACAAAGGAAGTCAACTCTATTCAATATTATAACAATTATTTGTAGCACAATCACAATAAAGATGGCAATGAGAACTAGTTTAATTTGGAATACGTGCAGCATCATCATGACAAAGAAAGACAACTATATTCAGTATCATAACAATTATTAAAAGTTACTGTTCTTGAATCTTTAATATATGACAACATTTTGTTAAAACTTATTATTTACCATTTTCGAGCTATGCCACTCTTACGATTTTCCAGCTTATGTGTTTTCCAACACCTTGACGTCTGTTACAAGTTCAAATATTTATTCCAGTTGTCAGGAAGTAGCATTAAGTTCCAGTTTAATCTACCACTTTGTGTATTTCATCTAAAATGTAATGCCTCATGTCAGCTTCAGACATATTTTATCATCATCTCAAATCCTGGCAATGATATAGCATCGATCTTATCAACTTCTTAAACATCACTCATTACCCATAAGATGCTTTTCCTCGTGTCACCCACAGACTTATTGCAGCACTTCCAACATGCACTAATTTAAGTACTCCCTTATTTACAAGCTGCATTGATCATCTCGACTCACCTTCAAGCTTAACCTTGTTTCTTGCGAGTAAAAACATCACATTATGCATCTCATTTCGAGTTTTAATCATGTACCTTAGTACAATCACTCCTGAATTCCACAAATAATCAAATTGGTAAGGCAACTACTTCTCCATCCAGCCAGGTGGATTCTTCTATTTGACAAAAGTTTTAACAAAAAAATTCAGGCATGGCCAGCTGCAAACGCCAGTCGCTTATCTACTTACATGTAACTACCACATTATACCTGTCTGCAGTTTATTCATACTTCACCTTTCACATAGACTTTAAAGTTACATCATTTCAATTACAAATTTAGTCTACTTGTTTGGGGACAACAAGTTAAGGTACATCACTCACCTAGACTTGTACTTTTCAAGACACATTGTAACAAGCTGGCAATTTAAATGTTCGTTAAACTGTATCAATCCAATTGGTTGTGTAGTGGTTTAAGTATCTGGTTTGTGAACTGCCTATTATGAGTTCGAATCTGTTTTGGAATTTTGTTAATATTTACGAAATCAAAATTTTGAAAATAAATTTCTATTTCTATATTGCAAATTATTTAACCTGTTTGGCATATATTCTCCTTCCATCATAATATCTACAGTCATTTCATGCATGTCTTTTCACAATTTAATGCTATGCTATGGTATTTTGATATGCTATGCGATTAAAATGCAATGCTATGAGATTTGTTGGCTATGCTATGAGAAATTGAAATGAAAGACTTAATGATATGGTATGCAATGCTATGCTATGGTGTGCTATGAGATTTCAACAAAAACGCCCCCATACACAGAAGAGTTCCGAACATTTCGAAGTAAAATGATAAGAAACTAAAGTTAACCACAAATTTGCAATGCGAACATTTATTGATTTAAATAAATTCATTTAATACCGAGTTAAAATCATGTCTTATGCTATGCTATGGTATGCTATGGTATGATATGACGAATGAGAATCTATGAGATTGTATGCTATGGTATGATATTCCAATGCTATGTTATGAGATTCCAATGCTATGCTATGAGACTTCGCTGCTATGCTATGCTATGGTGTATGTTGAAAAGATATGCTTGTACTGACTATCATAATCATTTAATTTTTTCTAATCTTAGAAACTATTTCAAGGTGTAGCGATCGAGGCACCTTAAAGCAAAGAATCAACCTTTATTTCAGATTTTAATTGTACTAACCATTGCTAGTTTAAATCTTATCACATACGCACTTACAAGTTAGGATTTATGCATATCTATAATCGACCCTTATCTTGATCATGTGATGAATACAATACAAAGGGTCTTTCTGCCTTTGAGCTTGAATACACTGAATAACAATTGGTATGAGATTGGGACAACTTGTATATATAACCAAATCAATTACATTCAATAGTCGTCTAGCTGACTTGCTATACAATGCCTTGTTAATATAACATCCATTTAACTTGTATGGATTCATGGATTTAAAATTTTGACAAAATTTTATCATTATTAAGGTCTCCCGTTTCCAACGAAAGACCATGTGCTGATTCTGATGGTAATTCTTCATTATTGTTATTCTTCTTCTAGACGTTTTTAAAACCTCAATAACTTATTTGTTTGTCATCCGATTTCATTCAAATTTTCACGGTATATTGTAAATTGAATTAGGTTTCTAGAGCACATTGAAATTGCAACTTCCGGTTTTGAGTTATTACCCTTTTTCTAAAATTTTAGGGGCATTAGTTTCCAGACAAAGGCTCCGAAATGGTCCGTAGCAAATAATTTATAGTTAAAAATCTTTATTATTGACACTTTGAATATTGTCCTCTGATTTTTGTATTTTAGTTTTTTCCAATTATTCCACTCGAATTAATCAATCGAAATCTATGTTTTAAAAATAGCAACATTTTTCTCATGTTTTAGCTTCGTAGCTTTTTAGTTTGAAATATTTCCTAAATACGTATAGAACAAAAATTGTGCATAATGTTAAGGGCTTTCATTTGACACCAATAAAAAAGGCCTGGCCCCTTAAATTAAGGGCCAGTAGCCCTTAAAAGATATTGCTTAATAACTCAAAAAAAGTTATGGCGATGAGAAAAAGATATGGCTGTCGCTGGAATAGTTGTTTGTTGGGATCTCATAAAGGTCGTTACAATGTTATTTTGTAAGTGATTTGTGTAGTATGAGTGTGAAAAGCTTTACATGTTAACATGTACCTGTTTTCATTTGGCAAGTTAACGAAGGTCTTTGTCCGTAAAACTGGCATAAAGTTACCACAGAAAGTATGATGGTTTATACAGGGGGCTTTAATTCATGAGAGAAAAAATTAGAACACATGCTTTTTTTAAAGAAGTTTAAGTCATTGTTGTTTAGTTCTTATAGTGCACAAACCTTAAAGACGAGAATCGGAAAAAAAACATTCTTTTTCTTTTCTAGTAAAACACAAAATACGTTTTGAAAAAAAAATCTATGCATTACATTTTCGCTATTGTACTGCATGCATTTAAAATCCACCTCAATCAGAGCTGTGTGCGTATCATTACGTAAGCTATCCCTCGCCCGCGGCCGAGAAATCGGTCATCATGGTCGCGGCTGGACTACCTAGCGGTCAGCGGTTATCTAATACACGAGAGTTGCGTCTCTCATATATGAGTTAATTTAGCTGCAAACTGAAGAATTGTTAAGAAATCTTTCAGTTAATTAATAAAAGCAATACCATTCTCAATCTAATGCAATATCAGATATATAGATCAATTGTGGGTTTTAAGTTAAAGAAAAAAAGAATTTCTATTTGATAGATTTTAGTCATTAAATTACAAACTTTTCAAATCTTCCTAGGTTCTCAGCTGTGTGTGTGTGTATACGTTAAACCTTTACGTAATCTATCCTTCGCCCGCGGCCGAGGAAATCAGCCACGGCTGCACTACCTCGCGGTAGACGGTTATCTTATACACAAGATTCGCACCCGCACACTTACATGAATATGAACGTGTTTGAGTTTATATAGCCGTAAGTACACTGTACACTGTTTTAATTTTATGTTATAAAAGTTTGTTCATTTTGTATTTATTTAAATTAAACATTGGAGAGTAAATTAAAAAGTCGTTCTGGAAATTAATAAAAGCGATATTACTCCAAATCGGAAATACTCGTCAGACATATTTAAATGATTGGTTTGTAAGTCTTAAATGTTTTAAAAACTGTACAAATAATGTTTCCAATCAACAACAAAAAAACAACACAAATATTAAAACCTTTAAATAATGAATATCCCTCGCACATGGCCGAGGAGATCCCGCGCAAGTGGACATCTTCTACATGTACCTTATCACGCGTGCATGTTTGGTATTTTGTACGAACGCAACTATTTTTATTATGTTTTCAACTATTATATTGGTTTAAGGTGAACAGATAATTTATTTTACTCGTACAGTTGATTTAGCATTGATTTTTACGACAGCGTACAAGGTAATTTAAAAATCAAATCAAATTATGATCAAAGTTCCATGTTACATGTTTGCGATAGGTGCTGGCACGATAAAAGAATGCCCTGAATTGAGGCATTCGGTGATTATTTTAAAGAATATTTACATGAGTTTTGAAACAAGTTTTGTTTGCATTCTATCGGTCACATATTAATAACTTCTGTAGTGTTTCTACATGGTCGTTCGTTTCATTGTGAAAACGAATTGCCCTCCCACCGCCCCGCTGCCAAGTGCTCTTTTTTTAAAATTCCAGATATGTCGAAAATCATTTGATAGTGACTTCTTCTCATGTGTAACATTTTCTCCTGAACGTTTCTCTTTCACTCCCGTTTTTTTATTCGGTCAGTCTTTGTAAATTTCAACTTTCTTTATTGCGTAAATTCAATCGCCACGTGCTACCGAAAATTTTGAGTCGCTTCAGTGCACACAGCTCAGAACATATATAGCCACAGGTTATTTATGGCTGCAGATTATCAATTGTTGTGCAATTAATCAACAGTTCGAAGGGTGTTTTCTTCAAAGTGGTCAATTATCAAACAATAAGACTTTCATTTTCACATTAAAGTTGCGAGATCGTAATCTGAGAACGTGGCTATAATAAATTAACCTGTTGAACACGCTAAACTTCTATGATATATACTTATGAACAGAATAATATATATTATAATTTAAAGTTTTAAGTCAAAGGTAATTTGTTCTTGGGATTAGATGACTACATTATGCTAAGCAGGCGGTCGCCATAGAAATCATCAAAGTATTGCAAGTGTAGACAGATTAGTTCACTTAACTTACAGACTATAATATAGCGACATATCTGCCTCCAAAAAATATATGCGCTTCTCAAAGTTACACTTAAGTGAGATGGACATGTGTTCTTGGGGATTTTCTTTATTGCTAATTATATGAAAATTGATTTAAAAAAAAAAACGTTTTATTGAAGTTGTGTGGTATGAGGTTGTCATGCAACTTAATTCACTTACAAGGTTAGCTACGGCCAGTGGAATACTAATTTTAGGTCAACAATGAATACCCAATGTATTAAAATACAAGATAAATAGAGAAGGCAAATATTAATTGTGACATGTACGTAATTTTTTGATATATCTTAATGACAAAACAGAGAAAAGCAAAAACAAAAAAACAATACAAACAAACATAAAAAAACCCACACAAAAAACAAACATGGAACTTGCATCAAATTTACTTCATGTACATGTTATCCCAAAAATCTGACCGAATATGCCCCTTTGTCACATTTAATTAAATTAACTGAAAATAAAAACGGTAACACCATAATTTTTCGCTTATTTTTATTGAAGTGTCTCCCGTTTTTTTTTTTTCAAAATACATGCGAGAGAATTACTTTTGATCCGATAAAGGGGAAAAAACTGACATAAAAATGGAGATTTTGCATATTATTGCATCGTCGATAGAAGTAATATTCATCTCTGTAAATTATGTTATTTAATTTTACGTTACATAGCAGTGTCTGTATATCAGGTGTAAAATTTAGACGGTCACGTATGCATAAATTCTCCTGATGATCTTTGATAGTTGATTATTATTTTGAATGTTCAAGTCTACTCGTATTATTAAATAATATCAGCCCTGAAGAAATTTTCAGAGATGCCATCAATTTTGACTATTTACCAAATTTTGACAGCACGCAACAATTTCAAACTTGCACATACATGTAGTCTTTAAAAAATTAGAAAGATTTAATTACAGAAGTTACATGTTTTTAAGGCGGGTTCGGTTTTTAAAAAAAAATGCATTTTCTTTCATGAATCATGAATACATGTATATAACAATCCTTGCTACCCTTAACAATTTAACTCGCCATTAAACTTCTCATTGTTTAAACCCCTGTCACACTGGAGCTGCGTCCTCACGGCGATCCCGCTGTGTCAGTGAATAATGTAAAACGCCATGGTAAACGAACTAGAGTCTGCTACAGCGCCGTAACAACGCAACGGCATCTTCGTTCGCTGCGGTGGGATATCCTAGAACATTTTAGAACGCCATGCGACGGTGCGCACTTTGACCATGCACAAAGTACGCGCCGTGGCTCTGCGTTCTGATAAACACGCCGTAGAAGTGGAGTAAAGTCGACGTGACAGTGCCGTAAAGTCTCCAACAGCGCATGTGCACGCAGTCAGTGCGCAGAGCACGTCGTGGATGCGCAGTAAAAACTCCTTGCACGTCATGAGCGCTCGGCGGATACCCAGCGAGAGCGCAGTCAATTGCCAAGTAGAACTCTGTGGAAACGTAGTTGGGAGCTCTGTTAGAACGCCTCAGTCGCCGTCAGGATGCCATGACATTTTCACTTGAAATTTTTAAATAAGATTGTATATTTTTCTTAATTTTCGTTGCGATCCTACGGCGATTCCATGAAATTTACAACGCCGTGAACACGCCCTGGGAACGCAACTTGGTGTGACAGGGCCTTAAAGAGTTTTCAAAATAATTACACAAACTGTGTTTGACAAATAGTTTTCCTAAAACATTTTCTTCCTGTCTTTATACAGGTTTTTAATCACAACACGTTTTTATAACAAAAGCAGAATTGAAATTTTAGTCATTAGTCATTATTATAATAATCATTTGACACCAAATCATATTTGGAAATTTTCAACTCGCAGCAACAACGGAAGACCTACTCGTGGCTTTGCCACGAGCTCTGCTCTAGTTTCATTACTAATTCTTTATTATTCCGCGGCCCGGTAAGAACATACAATGACATACATGTAAATGTAGTACTATTGTTTTCTATACATATAAGAGTTTATGTATAGACACACACACACACATAGAGAGAGAGAGAGAGAGAGAGAGAGAGAGAGAGAGAGAGAGAGAGAGAGAGAGAGAGTTTGCACTGATTTAAAATTACGTTACCAATAGCTTACCCGGTAATTGATTTCTCAATAAGTGTACATGCAAACCTAATTAGTTTTCATAAATTACAATGTATAATTATTTAGATTAACTTAGAGCGGTCAATTTAATTTTTTACATGTTTCCATCAATGTTTTATTTTACTCCAGATCAATTCACCTAATAATGTGTAACAACTGGTTGATTGAAGTTAGTTTTCAAAGGAGAGGATGTTGACTTCTTTTTTCACTCGGTCAGTGGTTATATAATAGCTACTGTACACAGCCCTTCTTGACAATTTGCAGTGCACGATAGCGAGATTTGAAACAATGAGGTGACAGACACACGTGTACTTGTATATACACACACGTCCTAAGATCTGAATGGCCAGTAAGTGATTATATAATAGCTAATGTACACATCCCTTCTTGACAATTTGCAGTGCATGGTAGCGAGATTGGGAACAATGGGGTGAAAGACACACGTGTACTTGTATATACACACAAGTCCTAAGATCTGAATGTTCGGCACTGCTAAACAATAATGCAATATGTTGTTTTAACACCCCTTAATACTTTTTCCCCAGTTTTTCAAGTAAAGAAAACAGTAAAGAAAATTTTGATTTATCAGTTATAAAAATTTCAAACATGAAAAGGAAGAGTTTTAAATTCGGAACATCATTTGACACAGAGTTATAAAATAAAACTTAATTGCTCTCTAATATTTTTCATTTTTCCAATACAATTTAAATAAACGTATGATATTTTTTTTAATCTGAAACCCGAAACATTGTTTTAAAAATCATGCATGTGGGTATTTACGTTACCGGCATTTGTATACATGCATGAAATCATTTATGAACTGTATCATTATGTACATGTATGAAGACAATTCTGTACAATAATGCATATGAATAACTGAACAGGACAATGAACACTGTGAAATGTCAAAGAACCGGACTTATATATATCCCCCCTTCCGAAAAAATCAACACACACACACCCTCTCTCTCTCTCTTTTCTCTCTCTCTCTCTCTCTCTCTCTCTCTCTCTCTCTCTCTCATGATTTATCGAGAACAAAAACAATGGCTATCATTTTACATGATTTAGCGATTTACTTGATTTAGATATTAACTAATCTACTTCCTGCTAAATAGAACCAACAGACATTTCATTTAGACTGTTATACTATGCGTCATTACACCAGGCTAAATTGTCAAAATATACATGTATGTGATCATTTCGATCGGTGTGTGATTAACTGCATGTGCTAATTATGTTGTGTTATTATGCGCTATTATAAATAACTCAGGCAGGTTATATGGATTCTCCACTTATTGTTAAATCTTACAAATTACAAAACACGGTCATTTGTTATATACATGTTATAAGATAAATATGAAGTTTATCAGTATACAAGTCTAATTTGATTTGTGTCAATGTGACAGAGTCAGATGTTTAGAAAAATCTTGTTTCTTCAAGCTCTTAATGTAGATGGATAGGGTTCATTTCTAGATTAATATTATATCACAAAGACAAAATAACTGATAAACACGTTCGACCTCTGTCCCAAGCGCTTCAAGCTTACCGCGATCATAAGTGTACGGAAACACAGCGCATTAATTTAATATGTATGTGCGGACCCCAAAATCATGTTGTTCATGTTTTCCCGGGAGGGGGGGGGGTGGTCTGAGCAATATTTATTATTTATGCAAATTTAATAAATTAGATTTTTCCATGGAGGGTGCAAAAGTTGGGGGGGGGGGAGGGGTCCAGATCCCCCGTAAATCCGTGCATGGGTAATACGGGTAGATTGAATGCTAATAAACTAGATGTTGTTATGGGTGATCAAGTTAATTGATGTTCAGCTCAAGAGTGTCAATTTTTTACTGTTTTTCGTTTCTTAATAATTATCAGAACTCAAGCTAACAACATAAGAATTATAAAATCCGCCAGTTTCTTTTTTTGAAAAAACAAGGCTCAATTTTTCCTTCACTTATAAAATTACATATTAATAAAATTGACATTTTCATTCAAGTAAAATGTTATTAACAAGTTTATTAAATAATCGTTTAACTCTTTATTATAATTAAAAATACATTATTTAATACAATTTCACACCTTTTAAGCTCTAGCGGGAGTAAGAACAATGGTGTCAGTACTTATCAGTACTTGTCAGTACTTCTCTAAGTTTTTCAGTACCGTCAGTAAAAAGTGTCAGTACTTCTCTAAGTTTATCAGTACTGTCTAAGTTTTTGTCAGTACTTTTCTAAGTTTCTCAGTACCGTCAGTAAAAACGTCAGGACTTTTCTAAGTTTATCAGTAATGTCAGCACATTGTCAGTAAATGTCTACGTTTATCAGTACAAAATGGGAATGTCAGTACTTTTTTGACTTAGTAGTGTAATGTAATTGTTTTATAATGATTGATTAAACAATTTGATTTATGGATTGATTGATTTATGGATTGATTGATTGATTGATTGATTGATTGATTGAACAATCCTGTGGATGATGTTATTGATTTATATTTATTGATAGAACAAATGATGTGTTGATTGATTGATTGATTGATTTATCGTGCAGCCATATATCTGCTCACCAATTGGGTAGCAGGTCGGTTTTTAAAATGCATGTTCAATTTCAATAAATAACCCATGACCAAAAACGCCAGTTGGTGTTCAGCTGTTGTCTTATATAAATGATAAAATATCACAAAATATTCTATTCTATTAAAGTTTGCTGTTTAGTTGAAGTCTCGAAAACGATATTAATTCCAAGATGGCAATGATGTTGAATGCTTGTCGTTTACATGTTTAGATTTTTTTTATCAATCCGAGAAGTTCATCAACAGTATTGATATCCTCCATTAAAAGGGATTATTTTGAGTACTTTACAAAAAATAACACAGGTTTAATTTCCTTTTCATTTCGTCTATTTATCTTAATGTTAGTTAACATGAAAACCATTTTCTGTTACTTTAATACAATCAATATTTGTTTCAGAGAGTCCACCAGGATATTTAGGAAAGAGGTGTGATATATGATGTCCATATCCATCTTTCGGTTATCAGTGTCAGTTAGAGTGTGAATGTAATAAAGAGCGTTGTTTCTTCGGAAAAGGGTGTGATGGTAAGTTAGAAGCATTCTTATGATATCATTTTTGCAACAATAAAATATCACAAAATATTCGGGTTAATTAAAGCGACTACTGACATTCAGTTTCACAAAATTTGTTGTCAAGAACGAGTGGTCATCCAATTTTAGGTAAAATATCCATGAATGATTTAAAAACAAGAGCTTTAAGGGGAGACAGGACGCTACAGTGTAAAATTATTTGTCAATAAAATTTTTTGCTTTTCTTAGCACGTTTAGATTTAGATGTCCACCACAACATGCATCATTTTCATGACTACTTTCTTACCTTGCAAGGGAGATATTTTGATAGGAATTATCCCCCTTGTCTGTCATTATGATTTTTTTTAACAATTTCAATTTTCTGCAATAAATATTTTATTTGATGGAATTTATTTGCAAATTATATTCATTAATTTTAAGAATGGAAACACATTTCAAAATCAATTACAACATTGGCCTTTCTACATAGCAATATCATAATTTTATCAAAATATTGCTCAAATCAGTGCTTTAAATTTTGAAGTTTTTGATTCTAAATTTGAACAAAATGTGATGGCACAAAAAAAACTGTCAATTAATTTTTTAACAAAATTTCATATATCAACCTTAGCATGCGCTTTATTACTTATCAAATTTTCATGGCCACTTTCTTGCCATTCAAGAGAGATGAGATACTACAATAGGAATCACCCATACCCCTTATTCTGGAATTATGACCTTTTGTGACAATTTCTTTTTTAAACTATCAAAAAAGTAATGCATTATTTAGATTTATCAATTAACATGAACGGATCATTATCAGAATATATACCTGATTATATTAACCGCTTATGATTTTATACATTTACATTTCTAAAATTAAAATTTTAAATTCCCACCATCTCATGTTGTGAAAATGACTACTTTAGAGCCGTTGAGTACGGGAAAAAGATCTATCAGATCCTGTATGACGTCATAATGGATAAATCACATCATAGCATCATACAATCAAATCAATTATGACGTCATTATAGAGTTAGTACATCAAAGTATCATTGCAATGAAAGTCACGTGATACGTGTCCTGTCTCCCCTTAATTGATACAGGATCAATAGTCACTTCCATGCCAGATGATTTGTTCAGTCTCTACAATGTAAACATAATCTCCATGACATTAAGCATTTGAACTTAAGTATATTAAATGCGGAGAGTAATTTCTTGCTATGTTTTGGCTATGTAGAGGTTGAACTTCAATTCCCTTTTCTTTTTGTCAATGAAACTAGATTATATGCCTGTTCTGTCACAATTACTGATATGTATGCAAGATCCAGTATTGCAAAAAATAGTATGAAACACAAAGAAAATAATGACAACAATGTTCGTTTTTTAAAATTAGATATTTAGAATAGAGTGCTGGTAAGGTTTTTTGCTAAAACAGGAAAATGTAAATATTACGATAAATAGTTAAAAGACTTATATGTAGTAGTAGATATCCCTGATAAAGATACTGCTTGGTACATGGTACAAAGAGCATCAAGTAAAGCCCGAAAAGTAAATTGAACATAAATTTGTTAACATTTAGTTCTTACAGATGATAAAAAAGTAAAAAAATAAGTTCCCATCATTTTTATATAGGAAGACTAGAATGAAGAGGAAAACTCAGGATTGTACCAGTAGTGCAGGGGGTGGGGTTCTAGGGAATTAGATACTAATATCAAAACCTTCATTTTCAGATTGAAAGCATAATTTTGTTAATTATAACTCAATAGTTCACATTGGCATAAAAGATCAGATGGTTATAGCACATTAGCTAATTTCAATGTAAATAATGTCAGTAAACACAAACTATAGTATGACACATTTTTTTCCGTTGAACCTGAATAGTTTATTTAGAGTAATAACTCTAACACAATTTGGGGTTTTGATTTGACAGACATTAATTACAGTCGTGAAACTATTCCGTCTGCTATATAATCGAGGCGCCCGACTTGAGTGCGAAATTCATCAGACAAATTTAGTGAATAGGTTAGTATGTTGGTACGCTCAAATTTGGTATGACTAGGGGGAGAATGTCACAGTAATCCATTACAACATAGAAAGAAAAAAAGCAAAAAAAACATTTTAAAATCCTTTAAAGAACTACAATGCTATACTTGTGATGCTATTTGCAAGCATCCTTATGTAGGGTAGGTTCGAAGTTGTTTTAACCTTGACCCCGTGCCAAAACCGGGGCTCAGACGGGGTTGAGAGTTCAACATTGAAATATATAGTCGAAAATGACATATGGCGATAACGGACAGTGTTCAAATTCAAAAGTCCAAAGGAAAATTACAAAACAGGAGCAGAGCAAACACGGACCTCTTTTAAAAAATAGAGGTATGATCAGGTGCCATGGAGGAGTATTAAATATCTTATTCTCAAGACTACTTTCTTTCGTAAAAATAAAATGCAAGCATCTTCAGATAGTGCAGATTTTAAATTGTTCAAACCATTAGTAATAATTTGGCCCTAGGATGGGTTCAAACTTCAAAATAGAAATATGTAGTGAAATTATAGTTTAAAATGTCTTCTCAATTACGACAAAATGTACAATTTGTAGAGTAATATAGTGAAGATTTTAAATTTTGCAAACCTTGTTCAAACCATGAACCGTCTGGGGCGCAAAGAGGAGTTCAAAGTTCAACGTAGAAATATTTAGGTAAAATAATTAAAAAAAAAAGGTCATCTTGTCAAGATTTACAAAGCTTCTATTTGTGATAATACAATGCAAGCATGGCCATATCTTCATATCCTCAAATCAATATCACAGTATCTTACTCTTGGTATTTTATGTTTACAAATGTCTTTATTGTCATACCTTGATATAATAAGTCTATAATCACAAAACTCTGTTACCGTGTTAGTTGGTAATTCTAATAACCTCATAACTGTTTTTCTCTATTCAAAAGTATGTCAAAGTAAACTATTTTTTGTCTTTTATCGTTATTCTTTTTTTTTTGTTTTCTCTGGTACGTTGAGGCCAAGGATGATATGGTAGGTTATTTCATAGGTCATTCGATGCGTGTTAGGACTTAGATATAATGTTTGCAAAGTATTTTAAAGACCTTTTTTTAATTTACTGTTTTTATGCATTAACAAGTTTTGGAGCGGACGAAAGTATTTTTGTGTTTGTCTAAATTTTAAATGAGTTTTTATATTCTGTATACGTTCTTTCATTTAACTAGACGTATTTCGTCAATCCTTGTTTCATCTATCAAGAGTAGGTTTATAAATTTTTTAACTTTGTTTTTTTTAATCCTACAAACAAAACTCTTTTTGACAATTTACTTAATGTGCTTTGATTAAGACTGTTTACCTTATATATCTCAAAAGGCAATTGCTCTTGTGATTTGAAATTTGGGTGGAAGGGGGGGTTTACTGTTAATGAAAAGAATTTTTAAAAGTCTCCATTTAGAATATCAAACTCCAGATAACATATTGATGAATATAAGTTAAGTCCTTAAAAATAGCATATATATCGAGAAGGCCAATTGAATAATGAGGAAGCAATTTAACATTAAAAACAAATGTATACAATGCGTTATTAAACTGATTTATATTTAATTATTGACACAAAACCAAATTAGCGAAAAACAATTATTTTAATTGCACACAATTCTGCACATGTTTTGTAAGTAAAAAAAAATATGCGACAAATATCCACTGCATGGAATCTGAATTTTTTTTTTAACAAAATGAAAACCCAACTGTTAATAATCGTTCTATTGTTTGTTGCACATAATTACCTGTACTAATAATTCACCATAATAATGAGGGATGTGACACCACATCTGCATGCAGGAAATATTCAAGTTCTTTTCTTTTAAATGTATGATGACATTTAAGAAAGTTTTAATGTTCATATATTATGTCCATAAATTGTTTTGAATTTTAGTTCGTTCTGCTAGTACTTTTGTGGTATAACCACATTTTAGCTATCATTTTGTGCATATTTTAACTGCTAATTCTTGGTAACTACATACATTGTTTCAAACTTGTAAATACCAAAGTCCATTTGTATTTATACATACATGTACGTTAAGTTACATTTAGACAGGAAAATGTTTGCATTAAGTGTAGATAATTGGTAACAGGAAGAAAGCCCTTATAATTAAGGAAAAGGTGCCTTTATTGGATATTTTCTAGCATACAAGTTTGTGTTGCGGAATAAAAGTTATTTTGATACAATATGTGTTGTAATTGAATGTGACAAAATGTGTCTAGAGTCTACCATGCGTTATTCTCTTTTACTTTGTTTCTTTTGTGCATTCTTATATGTACAGTTATCAGAGCAGAACTCAACAAGGTAAATCATAATTTTACTTGTTATCGTTTAAAACTTTTATAACTTTTTTCCGTTTCTATTTACATGATGATAAATTGTGCTTTCTATATCATTGTAGACCCAATACAAATACAGAAGAGTGCAAAATATGGAATGAAGTATTACACAAATGTGATAGTAAATAATACACATTTTTTTATTGAGTTATTTTAACTTGATTGTTTTTAATAGTTTTGGAGGTTTTTTTGCATCGATGTATAATACTTTGGTAACAAACTAGAAAGCAACCCATTTTTGTTCGTGAACATATGGTTCTGTAAGTTTTGAAATACCACATCTTTTTAGTCGACTTCTGAGATGATTGAAAATAAGTAATATCCCAAACAATGTATGCTGTCTACAAATGTTTATCAGTGGTTTTGCAGTGTTATGATACATGTACCATGGTAGATTTTTAGGGTAGGTAACATCTAGTATTTTCATTCTCGATCATATCTCATACCGTGGTAACAAAGTTATTGTTGGTATCCTAATAGTGTCCAATTGTTCATGAACTGTGCGTGATCGTTCGTGTATCCTGCATATTCGTGTGTGTATCAGAAAAAAATGATTTCTGTATTTTATCGTGCGTTATCGTGCATTATCGTGTGGATTTTTCCTTTTTAATCTTTTTTCGCAAAATGCTGAGATTCATTAAAGTAAACCACAATGGCAATATGTTTTCAAACAACTGAACGGTGTCCGTTTTACTAATAATAGAATAATATCGATGTTTGTTTGCAGAAAGCTATCATAATGTCCACTCCCGCCATACACTGAATTATTCTACTTGTAATAGTTTTTGTGTTTTTTGTTTGTGGTTTTTTTTTTTGCAAAAAATCAATACTAGATTATATAATTTTATCGCTTTTTACGATGAAATTATCTGGGGGTTTTCTTTAATATAAAACACATTCAATATAATACAAGTCAAATGCAAAAACAATATTTCACAGGGATCATCAAACTTTTTTTCTTCACTTTTAAAAAAAATATTTTTCATTATGTTTGTTGTTTGGTGTAAAAGGTGTCCGTTTTTAAATATTTTCGTTCACGTATCGTGAGAGTTCAGCAGGTTAGTGATCGTCCGTGTACCCTAAGTAATTGCTCGTAAATCGTGCATCATACTCGTGCGTGTAAATTATTAGCAATAACGTTGTAAACACTGTGTTACTGTTTTAAAAATACACGGTCAATTGTAAATAATACTATCTTTATACTTCAATTGTTATGGGCAACATTTTGAAACTTACTCTGAAAGACCAACAAATATTACATAAGTCTAAGTTTTAACAGGTGTATTGTAAATTTTAGAATAACGGGTATCTTACCTTTTTAAATGGAATAAAATGACTTTATTTAACATTTAATATCAATGTATACAGAATGCAATATTGGCTTCCTTGGTATCAACTGTTCATCTCCTTGCCGATATCCGAGCTATGGCAACAACTGTCAAAGTGGATGTAACTGTCTTAAAAATTACTGTCATCCAGCTACTGGATGTAAAGGTACATGCAAAATGTAATCCGATATTTGTTCTTAAGCATACATTATAGCAAACTATATTAATTCGAAGCTGATTATGGTGTTGAATATGTGTCTTTTTTTCATATTTAGATGGTTCGCCAACAATTTCATCACCAGCTGCATTGTTGATATCCTCCAAGCAAAGAAGTTCTCCTGAATTATTTACAAAGAATAAAATAGGTGTTTTTCTTATTCACTTTGTCTAATAGTCTTAATGTAAAAATGTATATTTTTTCTCTCCGTTTATGACAGTAGATTTATGTTTCAGAATGTCCATCAGGGTATATGGGAAGTCAATGTCATATCCCCTGTCGATATCCGTCTTTTGGTTATCTTTGTCAGTTTGAGTGTAATTGTAGCAAACAACTTTGCAATTTCACAAAGGGATGTGATGGTATGTAATTTTAAAGTTCTTTTTTTTCTCATACTACTCAAAAAAATTTCAAAATAGACAACGCTGTTTAATTGCAAACATCAATCAAAAAATAGTAAAAGCGTTAAGAAAGATTTCATAATTTCGAGTATAATTTACCTGTACAGGGTGACCTAAGTTTACAACCACATGTTATATCGTCATTGATAAACCTTAAACAACATTTTGCTTAGTAAAGGGTCGAAACCTTATATGCATTGTTAATGAACGTCAATGTAAAACACAACGAGAAGAGATGATCAATCGTACACTTACTTAAAGAACACAAAGTTCATCCGCCAGCACTTTCCAAACTGAACTGATGGATGCTTTTGAGTATGTGTTTCAGACCAAACAATAAAGAACCGTCTGCGCACCGGTAAATCATGCATATGTTTTTTGACGTCCAGCAGTAGTGTACCTCTGACCCAACGTCACTGATCATGATATCTTCATTTTGATTGATGTAGTAAACACTTAAGATGGAATCAAGTTCAGTGGAATTATGTAAGATTTTGTTATGAAAACAAATTAATTGTTTGCTATATAGATGGCAAATAACTTTGGTTTACACCATCCTATACAACAATTATATTTACGTTAGTGTGAGAGAACATTATCGCTATGCAGTGGTTTCATGAAGATGTGAACCATTATTTCTGCAAACAAAAGGACTGAACGCTGTGCTACTGATGGACATTTAACATCTCGACTTTATGTTGATAACATTTTTGCAGCCAATAGGTTTTCTCTTTTTCTTCTTTAAAATGTGAAAGTAAAGGCTAATTTTGACTTCAAAATGTTAGTATCGAAATTTATCGCCTATGCATCCTCAATGATATTACTTTATGCGAATGAAATGACCGCCAAATTAACCTAATTTGAACCTTATTGAATATCTCTTGGATGACTTTGAAAGGCAAGTCTACAGAACTAACCGTCTAAACACCATTAACCTCATTTAGGACCGCTTAGACAAAAAATGGAAAAAAATCGCCAAGGCTACAATTGGTAATAATCAAAGAACGAAAGAGCGTTGCGATGCCTGTATTATTGCTCACAAAAACATATGCGCCCCTCACATGAGTTTGACTATTTTTGACTATGTTAATTTGTTTAAAACGTTAGCTGTTATATATAAAAACTTGTGGTTTTGTTTTTTCTAGAGCATTTTGTGCACTTTTTGCTGTCTGTAACAAGAAATCAGTCTGCATAAAGATTATTTTAATGAAATTCACAAATACGTTTAAACATAGTTTAAATGGATGCTTCTTTAATGTAAGACAAGTTTATTATACGAGCCTATATAATAGATACACTAGGCCTTTTTTTTATGTTTTAGTGTCCTCTCCGCATTGTGCTTCAGATGAAATGACGCAAAATGAAACCATGCTTTACATTACCATAGTTTTTGGAGTATGGGCAGCTTTCCAATGTGTGATATATTTTAGTCTCTCATGTGGTTTATTACCGTGTGATTTTGATAAAAAAAAATTATCATGTAATTGAATAAAATGATTTAATAAAACAATTAGTACAGGAACGCAAAAGGTAAATTAACGATATATAAATACATACTAGTAGTCTGACTTTGTATCATATTTTCGGACAGAGTCAAACAACCTTTTACACCAAATTTTCATCCGTTTTAAATTCATTTTAATTAATTAAAAAAATTCCTCAATTGCTATATAACACGCTTTTTCCTGAGTGATCAAAACTTAAATGTCAAACTTTTATAATTAATGGTATGATCCATGTGATATGTGTTATTCATAAATGTTTCAGCTATTATTAATAAATGCAAAGAATATAAATGTGTTTGAGTCAGTGTTTAAATTAAGTCTAAGTAACGAAAAACAATTTCCCGCCTACCTTTATTTTCACGGTTATGAAACTAGATATAATCATCGCCATCAACATGAATCTGCAGAAAGATGACAAAATGAAAGAATGTAACCTAAATGAGTGCTTCCTTTGAAACACTTACAGCGATACTGAGGGCGATATGTTTATTTTCCGTGAGCAGTAAACACGTGTTATTACTAATTTCTATCTATCTATCTATCTATCTATCTATCTATCTATCTATCTATCTCTTTCTCTCTCTCTCTCTCTCTCTCTCTCTCTCTCTCTCTCTCTCTCTCTGATATCTTTTTTACATTTGTTACGTCAACTTTTTAAAAGATAAATAACGCTTTCGAGTGGACAACAGGAGAAGTACACACGTGACTAGCTATAGTTTGAGAGCTTTGTGAGCAAATTTTCTAACTTTAGGTAGAATTGTTTTTTAATTTGCTTTTTAATTTTTGTTTAATCAAAGTTGAAGCTATGAAGTGCTGCTAGATTTAAAAGTACTGATAGTACTGAAAAGCGCTAACCTAGCTTGGTTCTAAAGAAAATTTACGTCGAACAAGCATAGTAAGAAAGAATCGATTTGATTTTTCAACATTTTAGCTTCTGTATACGCACTATATTTCCTCATCACTGCGTGGAAGCCCCTGCAATGACGTACGTAAGACCCACAAATAAGATTCACAATAGCCCGTACATTAGATTCACAATAGCCCGTGCAATTATGTGCGTAAACCCCTGAAACTGGTTCCCTAACCAGTTTAAATGATGTATATTTCTGCCCATTAGGGGCGGTTATTCGATGCACAGAAAGTAGAAGTCTAACGACAATTAAACGCTGAGCTATACTTACCGCTTAAAAAAATGATGAATCATGAAAAGTAGACATGTTAAATGGAGAAGGCAAAAATTTACCATCGCAACATAAGTTAAAGATATTGATTGTATATGAAAATATAAAGTTATATACATTGTCAATTCATATTTAAAAAGATATTGAAGCGGTGCTTTTTAATTAAGAATAACACTTCGTTATATAGGTTTGAAACAAAAAATTGCTCCAATAAGCAAGGATTATCTTTCTTTATCATAGAGTATTGAAAGTTACACATACAGTGCATGATATATTGCCATTGCCATAGTTTCTTAATATTATAGTAAGAAGAGTGTTTTGTTCTTAAAATTGACTAAGATAATGGATCCTTACTTTTTTTCGAAATGTTAAAAATGTAAACCAGAGCATTTTGTTATAACACAAAAAAGAAGATCAAATGAATAACTTTCCCGGCATTGGTATGATTGATATGATTGGTCTAATCAAATTGTTCATCGAAACAAATATTGATAAGAATTTATCCAAAAGTAAAATCACTTCTATGTCTCAAAAATTTAGTATTCTGTCATTTAGATTAAAACACGTTGGCAATGTCAATTTCCTTTTATAAAGGAAACACAGCAGTAAAATCATGTATGCGTCTGTTTCAATTTTTATTTACGGATGATAGAGAGCTAAATAGTTGGTCAACACATTATAAGACAATTGTTCAAGATGACGGCACAAAACGGAATTTGTGTGTCTATTCTCATTTTTACCGTTCGTGTCATGTTGTTGGTTGGACTATCAAGACAAACACCGGCAAGGTAGTTCATTCTGTTTACATAGCTATACTGGCTTTTACTTACACTCATTTCTTTTGTAATTTTACAGACTATATCTTCTAATGTCTTATTTCTTTCGGGTTGGTTTTCGAAAGGTCAATTAGTTTTCAACACTCTGATTTTACAGTGTTGAAGATCACACCATTGGAATACATTGCAAAACTTGGGATGCTTCTTTCAATGTAAAATGTAAAGGTCAGGAGAAAAATCTTACTTGTAGTTAAAAACTATTTTGTCAATGGTTTTATTTTTGTCTATAAATTCTGATACATATAAATAAGTACGTACATTGTTCGTGTTTTGTTTTTTAATTAAACATACAATAAATCTCCAGCTCAGTTTAATAAACTTGAATTTTGAAATGTGTACAACATTTTATCATTTCTTTTTCTTAGAGTGTCAAAGTGGATTTATTGGACTTAATTGCACATCACGGTGTCGCTACCCTAGCTACGGAAGAGCATGTCAAAATGAGTGTAACTGTAATAAAGCATTCTGCAATCCATTGACTGGATGTGAAGGTGTGTTTAAACAATTTTAATTGTTCATAAAATAATTTATTCCTTAAACACTTGCATTATAGAAAACAAAAATTTAATATTCAGATGGATCACCTACACTACCACCGAAATCAACCGAAACTGTCATTGGGAAGATCTCCGTAACTCGGATGATGACTTTGAAAACAAGTAAATATAATATTTTTGAAATATTATAAAATAACTTTAAATACCTATATTTTAATACGCAAACACCTTAAAAATGTAGCTGCATCGTTGTATCGACCATAGAACTTACAAATAGATGACTTCAAACGAGACTGTTGATAGTCCTATTTTATCAACTTGTTTGTAAGTAGCTTGCCTCGCCTTAGAAACTGTTCATACGAAGATTAGTTTTCAACACTCTGATTTTACAGTGTTGAAGATCACACCATTGGAATACATTGCAAAACTTGGGATGCTTCTTTCAATGTAAAATGTAAAGGTCAGGAGAAAAATCTTACTTGTAGTTAAAAACTATTTTGTCAATGGTTTTATTTTTGTCTATAAATTCTGATACATATAAATAAGTACGTACATTGTTCGTGTTTTGTTTTTTAATTAAACATACAATAAATCTCCAGCTCAGTTTAATAAACTTGAATTTTGAAATGTGTACAACATTTTATCATTTCTTTTTCTTAGAGTGTCAAAGTGGATTTATTGGACTTAATTGCACATCACGGTGTCGCTACCCTAGCTACGGAAGAGCATGTCAAAATGAGTGTAACTGTAATAAAGCATTCTGCAATCCATTGACTGGATGTGAAGGTGTGTTTAAACAATTTTAATTGTTCATAAAATAATTTATTCCTTAAACACTTGCATTATAGAAAACAAAAATTTAATATTCAGATGGATCACCTACACTACCACCGAAATCAACCGAAACTGTCATTGGGAAGATCTCCGTAACTCGGATGATGACTTTGAAAACAAGTAAATATAATATTTTTGAAATATTATAAAATAACTTTAAATACCTATATTTTAATACGCAAACACCTTAAAAATGTAGCTGCATCGTTGTATCGACCATAGAACTTACAAATAGATGACTTCAAACGAGACTGTTGATAGTCCTATTTTATCAACTTGTTTGTAAGTAGCTTGCCTCGCCTTAGAAACTGTTCATACGAAGATCATGCCCTTGCGTTTCGAATTAAATGAGAGACAAAAACACCATATACAAGAGATGAAAGTATATTGTTACATAAGTAAGGAAAGTTGACTATAGAGAAATTGAAGTCATCGCGTTTATCATAAAGTTTTGTTGTTAGGTTCGAATTTTCGACGTCGGACATTGCGCCGCCTTGCAAAACTTGTATTTACTTATTATTCATTTTCTCAAGAAAAAAGTAAAGCATATATTTGAATTTTTTTAGCATTGTTTGCTAAAGGGTCAAGGAACAAACCATAGAAGTCTCATGAAATTGCAGTGGACAGATTTTAAGTTATGTGTTATGTCTACACTATTTTGGGACAACCCTCGTACGTCTAGTGTATATAAGAATATTTATTGAAATCCTTTATATCCGAGTTTTAAACATGTTCATAACTTTAAAGGAACACGACTCAATATAAATAAAATAAGACTTGTGAAATGTTTTTCTACGATTCTCTATTCAAGATCTGACAAAATCTTTCAAATGGGTAACCTCAGAGCGACCTTTAACAAAAAAATGTAAGTCAATCAGAGTCAATCTTCTATAAACAAGCCTTTAAATTTTCGAGTCTACGTAATTATTGAAACAACAATTGTTAATTGATAATGCGTCGTCGATATAACTGAATGTTCAGTTGAAAGCCACAACGATTGATTTTTTTTTTCACGTACAAGTTTTATAATAAATTCTGCTTTATAAGAATTTAAAAATAGGTCTGCACACAATGGGGCACAATTGGTACCCATGGGAATTCCAACAGATTGTTGGAAGACTTGATTTCCAAAAACTACATAGATGTTGTCTATCAGAAACTCAAGCATCTTTTTAATGTCAAAATCGGAGTACTTGTGTGTGCAATCAGAATGGTTTTTAACAAAATACTTTGTTATAATTCCAATGACAAGGTAAGCATTTTTACGACTTCATACTACATACAATGTAAAAAATGTTGTAGACATAGTCTGTTATGTTTTGCACTTTCGAATTATCAATAAGGAATGCTATTTTCATAATTACCCACTTAAGTTGTTACATCAATTTGGGGAATATTAACGTTCGTTGACATATAGTAAACAATAAAAACCGGAGGTTATATTGATATGTTTACGTGTATATTGTAAAAGATAGATTTTGAAAATATTTTTAAAAAATGAAACAAGTAGTAAAATGTTTTGTTTCTGAATCTTTAACTTCACAATTTTACAAATCATTTATTGGGTTTGAATCTATAGAAATACATGGAAATTGTTTTTAAATTAGGTAAAAACGAATACACCCTATGAGTTACTGTGGAATCATTAGACTTCGTGGTAGCTCAATTTTCGGGGAATTCGTAGGTACCTCTTATCAACAAATTAACATACTCCACGAATTAAAAATTTAGAGTTTATAAAGTCGTATTTCCTATAATAAGTATGAGAATATACGACATCATGTCCCCACAAACATGTAAAATTTAAGCAATCCACAAAAATTGACCCCACGCATTTTAATGATTCCAGGAGAAGAGCTGAATATATTAATGAAAAGCATTAGCGCCGTAATTTGGCGGCCCTGGTCGTATGCTCCCAAGGGAGTTAAGGATGCTATGGATTGTACAGGTATCGTCAGGTGGTAATATACAAAAGTCGTGCGAAACAATTTACTTTGTGAGCATGACTATAAACCACTACTTTGACGTTTATACATTTCAATTTTATAAAATAACGGTAATGTCTATTTTTGTGTATTTACATTTCCCTTTCTGTTTATTCAAACAGATAATACAAACTTATATCTATGTCTTAAATGACAGTAATATTTTAAAGGTTTTTTTTTTTATATTTTTAAGAAATGTTTTTGTTTGTTTTACATTAACATTATTCATATATGAATCATATAGTTGCTTGAAGTAATAAAATTATTTCTGTAAGTAAAATTAATGTTTCATATATACAAAAAGATTATAAAATAAATTTCGTTGATCACAAAAATGCATTTTTAACAAATTAAATGTTACATGCTCATGTTGTTTATGTGTTATCAAAGAAAAAGGATATTGTCGATGTGTTGATTTGATTTCCTTTAATCAACTAAACAACAGGTGATATACATAAATTTCATGGTCAAATTTATCAAAGGGCATATGCTCACCCTACTTGGAAACATATACAAATACGTGTTGGTTTGAAGTGATTTCCTTTTTCTACATTTATGGAATTTTAAACCGAATGGATATGCGCTTATAATAAGTTTAATACTTGGTTAAAATAGATAGTACACATGTGAAGATGGCAATACATTTAGACTTTAAAGGATCAAATCAATCCATATTTATTTAGGTTGTGATTAATGGCATCATTTTTCCATAGCAGAACATCCACACAATGAAAACTTGCCAATCAGTCTGGGGTGGTTAATGGTTTGGGGGGGTTTTGGGGGGATTTTTTGGGGGGAGGTGTTTTTGTTTTTGTTTTGGGGGGGGGGGGTTGGGGGGTGTAGAAACTTGTGTTTTCCTTACTGTAATAGGAAAAGTCGTACCTTCCATACAGTTGTGCATAAGGTACACATCTTATTTACTAACTTTATCTTTAAAAATAAAAACTTAATAAAAAAATGTACTACATTCCGTCATTTTTGTCGGAGAAAGACACGGGTTTTTTTTACGTAAAACCTATTTTGTCTTTTTTGCTATGAACTGTAATTTAATATTTGAAAGAATTTGCTTTTACCCCGATTAGCCTAACCGTATAATGTCAAATGACCTAAAATGACTGCCATTTTGAGTTATCAAATATAATGTATTAAAGTAATGTAGAAAACGGAGGTTACCTGAAGCTTCCTTTACATGCCAATATTTTTAACAGACCTCAACATTTCTGGAGAGAACACAAATTAAAAGCAAATTTGCAACGCACAGGAAACTTGCAAAACGGTTTTCGAGCTCCAAATTTCACTACTGGCTTTGAAAACCCCTGTCTGTATGAAAATCCCCTGTCTTTCCCTGTCACCCACTGTGTTTTCCCTGTCATTCCCTGTGCACCCCCTGTCATCCCCTGTACACAGCCCCTGTACACCCTGTAATCCCCTGTCAGCCACTGTACACATCCCCTGTGTGTCACTGTAAGCCCCTGTCACCTCCTGCACGCCCCTGTCACCCACTGAAAGCCACTGTATGTCCCTGTGCATGCCCCTGACATCCCCTGTACGGTCTTTAACTGCTTGCGAAAGTAAAAAAAAAGTTTTTAATTATGTTTTCGGGTGTTCCCAGATACCGGTATAGATTTAGCAGTTTCTGATACATATGGAAATGGAAAGCAAGAAAAGCGTTCATGATTTAAACGGTGTTTGTTTTTCTTTGTATTTCATATAGGTCAATATTGTTACAAACGTGAATAATTCTGACTCAACATTGACACATATCAAGATAAATATATACCGATAAACCGCTTGTTTTATTCCATGGCCGTGTTTTGTAATTTGTAAAAAAAATACATGTATATATAAGTGGAAGATGAGTGCGTGAAATCTGCAACGATCTGTGCCATGTAGCCTGCCTGAGTTAAAGCGCTTAATAACACACCATGATTAGCACGTGCATATAATCACACACCAACCGAAATGCTCACCTATATTTTGACTGTTTTGCCTGGTGCAATGATGCAAAGAATAACATGGTCCCAATAAAATGCATTTTGATTCTATTTAGCAGGAAGTTAATTAGTTTTAATATCTAAGTCATGTAAATCACAATCGTAATATTTGTTGTCAACCATTGTATTACCCCTGATAAATTATGAGAGAGAGAGAGAGAGAGAGAGAGAGAGAGAGAGAGTTGATTTTTAGGAGGGGGAATTAGTCCTTTAACTTTTATGAGGGTGCATTGTCCAGTTTAGTAATTCATATGCATTATTGTATAGAATTGTCTTTATAAATATAAAGCAATGATACATTTCATGAATAATTTAATACATGTATACAAATACCGGTAACGGGTAATTACGTGAAGACACGCCATGCATGATCTAAAAACAATGTTCCATGTTTTAGATTAGAAAAAATATCTTACATTGATTTAAAATCTGAATTTGAAAAATGAAAAATATGAGAGCAATACGATTTAATTTTTATGACTGTGTCAAATGATGTTCCGAATTTTATTTAAGCTCTTTCCTTTTATGTTTGGTTTTCTTAGAACTGATAAATCAAAGTTTTAAATTTCTGTTTTTTAAACTTGACAGACTGGGAAAGAAAGTCATAAGCGGCGTTTAAACAACATATTGCATAATTGTTTAGCATTACCGAGCATTCAGATCTTAGGAAGTGTGTGTATATACAAGTACACGAGTGTCTGTCACCTCATTGTTCCCAACCTCGCCACCGGGCTCTGCAAATTGTTAAGAAGGGCTGTGTACAGTAGCCAAACCTTATAATCAGTGACCGACTATTCAGATCTTAAGAAGTGTGTGTATATACCTGTTTACGCGTTTCTGTGATCTCATTTTCCCTACCTCACTACCGTGATCTGCAAATTGTCAAGAAGGTCTGTGTACATTAGTTATTATATAACTACTGACCGAGTGAAAAAATAATATCAACATCCTCTCCTTTGAAAACTGTAACTTCAATACATTCTTTTGATCAATTGATATGGTGTAAAATAAAACATCGGTGGATTAAAATTAACGTGATCGCTTTAAGTTAATCTAAATAATAATAAAGAATTGGGAATAAAATTAGGATTGCATGTTAACTTATTAGGAAATTAATTTCCGGGTAAACTTTTAGTAACTTTTAATTCTAAATCAATGCAAACCCCCTCCGTCTCTCTCTCTCTCTCTCTCTCTCTCTCTCTCTCTCTCTCTCTCTCTCTCTCTCTCTCTCTCTCTCTCTCTCTGACCAGGGCCGCGGGTTTCTGTTCACTGTCAATGAATAACATTATATTTGATATCTTCCACTTCGCAGTAAAAGGGAATTGAAAAAATAGATTTTAGAAATTACTAATTTTTTTATGAGAGTTAAACATCAGTTAACATTCAATTCAAGGGTCCAATAAGCGGCTCAGAAACATACATGTATTAAAAAGAATACTAAAATTATTTCTTAGGCAAACGTATAAGCTATTGACGCTTTATTTTGCTATTCACGGGAAATTAATAAAGATACAATGAGGAACTTGGTTATGAAAAAAAGATTGACGTGCTCTATTTTAACATGGATGCATATACATGTACATTCTACATTCTGACTGATTAACCTGTTTAAGTGTGCAAATGTTTATTTAGATACACAAAATCAAATGCTTAACACCATGGGCTGCGCTTGGTCTTTGTGAAAAATAATTCACAATATTTCTTATATGTATTATTCAAATATTACGGAGTAGTGATGTTCCCGACTGCTAATGGACTAAATGCCCTGAAGGCTTTCACACCTACCGAAAATAGTCCCAGGTCTCACCTGAGATTTACCCCCGGTGAATCTCGAGCTTTTAGTTGTTAGCATGATTATTTAAGTGTCAATAAATTATGAATGAAAATATATTATTTTTTTAAATTTAGATAACAGTGTGTATTGTGAGTCGGCGCTCTGTTGAGTGCAAAAATTGATTTAAAGCCCAAACACATGCGAGTTAAATAATTGAAATAAGAAAACAAGTATTCCTTTTAAAGGAATGATCGGCAATAATGATATATTGATAGCTAGAAGCAATCAACATGATCAGTTTGATGTCGAATAAAAAAAAGTACTGTATTTTTACAAAATATAGAATATTTTGAATCTGTACACCATAATTTCATTATTATAAACCGTCAACAAATTTAATTTTGAAATAAATTTGGGAAAAGCCGTTCGAAAACTCCTTGTCTAATTTTATATTTTTAACGTAATTATTAAATGTTAATGTATCTTCTTCTTCTTCAGAATACTGAGTAGAGCTCTTCAAAGAGCATTAACACGTATACAAAGAAAGAGTTGTATTAAAATAATTTAATGCGACTGAAAAACATTGAATGCCATCATAACTTGCTATTGAGGTCGCATTATAACGTAACCTTGTTTATAAATCAAGCCGTCTTCCTATCTACTATTATGCAACAACAATAGATCGAAGTCAGTTCATGGAGCATCTTCTTATGATTGAGGTCAGTTCATCGAGGTCAACTGCATTACTGAATGAATCTTTCGATCGAAATTCTTATGCGTGAGACAAAATGTGCATTCTTGAATTAACAGGTCGAACTGTATTTTATGTAAGTTTGCATCTCTTAAGGTAAATGAATTGAAATAAAACCGAGTAAAATGTTATATAAATACTAAACCAAACTTCAAGTTTTTATAAGAACTACTAATGCGAGCGGAATGTGTGCGCACGTGGAAGCATTTGCCGGATGCCTCATATGGACACAACAGTGATCGGCCGAAGCCGATCACAAAAATATTGAAATTAAATAACAGAAAAGGCTGTTATAAACAGTCTAAAACCGTACAGGGGGTGTCAGGGGCATGTACAGGGAAATACAGTGGCTTACAGTGGGTGACAGGGGCGTACAGAGGGTGATAGGGGCTTACAGTGACACACAGGGGATGTGTACAGTGGCTGACAGGGGATTACAGGGTGTACAGGGGCTGTGTACAAGGGATGACAGGGGGTTCACAGGGGATTACAGGGAAAACACAGGGGATGACAGGGAAAGACAGGGGATTTTCATACGGAAAGGGGTTTTCGGAGCTAGTAGTGTTTATTGCTGTGCCCCATCACATCAACGAAATGCCCATGTACCAAATTCACGGTTGTAAGTTGTGCATTCCCATACGCAGCACAACGGCATATAAACTTTAAGTCCATAGGTGTCCATAACTTTAATATTAGACTTGTAAAATCGATCCTCAATGACACCATGTAGAAGCGGTAGTGTCACAGATACATTTTTATTAAGCAAAGAAATCATCGCTGGCATCTTTGCTAGAAGATCGGAAGATCGGACATATGGTTATTATTTAAACAATGAACTTATTAAATCCCAAAGGTTTCTCGTATAGTAAACAAGTGAATGTGTGCTTAATGTCGGTTTTTTTCTGTTTCTTCTTTTTCTGAGTCATGGATAAATAGCCTGTCGGACAGGTTTTTTATCACAATTTCAGCAGGAAATATACTTCATTTTGATTAAATAGACGATCAAGCATTAGGATTGTATGATATAATGCTATCGAAAATTTTAAGGCTTGTTTATAGAAGATTGATTCTCATTGACTTATATGTTTATGTTAAATGTCGCTCTGAGATGACCCTTTGATATATTTTGTCAGATCTTGAGAGAATCGTAGAAAAACAATTTACAAGTCTAATTTTATTTATATTGAGTCGTGTTCCATTAAAGTTATGAACAGGTTCGGATATAAAAGATTTTAAAAAATATTCTTATATACACTAGACGTACGAGGGTTGTCCCAAAATAGCGTGGACAAAACACATAACTTAAAATCTGTCCACTGCAATTTCATGAGACTTATATGGTTTGTTACTTGACCCTTTAGCAAACAATGCTAAAAAAATCAAATATATGCTTTACTTATTTCTTGAGAAAATTAATAATTATTAAACACAGGTTTTGCCAGGCGGCGCAATGTCCGACGTCGAAAATTTTAAGTCTTTACTTTGTTGTTAAACCCTCCATATAGTTTTCGATAACATTTAACGTTTTATTTCCGAACATGTTTTGGAAAAAATTATGCCTAAGAACATGTATTCTGGGTTCACATTCAATATACCTTAATTTCTAGTTTTGGTTTTTTTTAATATGTTCTATGTACAAACGATATGCCGACTCTAAACATGCCTTGTATCACTTTTGTCTAACGTCCGTCTTACCGAAATGAGTCGTTCAGCGTTTTGATGTCCATTCCATCGGTCGGGGTTTCTTTTTTTCACTTGTTGTCATCATAATCGTCCGAATATTTTCGATTTTAATAAACTACTTATTTACAAAATGTATATCTAAGCGATTTTTTAAATTTTATTTACTTTAGCCGCTTTGGATTCAAGGTTTTTCCAAAAATTTATCAGTTACCAGTGTGCCGCCTTCATTCAGACGTCGTCATTTGACTACGAGTTAACAATTCAACGTATCAAAAAACCCTCTATAAAACCTAAAAAAAATTATTTACATCAAAAATATTTTATGTAGAATAAAAAAATGACAATAACAGACCCTAAACCATCTCAAAAATCCTCAAAACGAAAACAAATTCAAAGCAGAGGAACACGGACCTCCAAAAAGATAGAAGTAGGATCAGGTGCCTAGGAGGAGTGAGTATCCTCTGCTGACCGGTCACACCCGCCGTGTACTCTTTGTCGTAATCGGTAAAAAATGGAAAAGGCATCGCATTAATTCTTTCCTATTTTTAAACAATATTATTATTTCAAAAAGATGTTTGTTTTCAAACAAATGTCAATATAAAGGATTTGGAAAACCAAGAAATATAAAGTACACGTGTACACACTACCATGCACGGGTGATACCTATTGTTCTGTCTCATAGTTAAAATGTAACACATCTGAATGATCATGATCAATTTTAGTCTTTAATCTTCAAAACGCAGTTTTGTCTCTTTGTATTCATCTAAGAGAAAAAAGTGAGCATTATGAACATATAATCAATTAATCTTACAATTATAAAGAAAGTTCAGCTTATTATGGAACAAAAACCTGTAGCTTAAAATCCTTACTGCTTTCTCTCTAACCATTATATTTCCCATATTTCTTGATGACAATTAAATAATTCACTGTAACTTCTATTATCAATGTAAAACAGTGAAACACGGTGATATCACATTATCTCAATTCGAGTTAAATTTATTTAAGTTAACGTGAACTGGGTTAACGTATTTAATTGGTTTGAAAACGTACAACTGGCTTATCTAAGGCATAAGTGCGAATAGTGGCATAGGAATAATTATCAACATTGACATTTACAAACAAACAATACATCTATAAACAAACATTACTTCGAATCTAGAGGGGTCTTCTGCTTTATGAAGGGTAAACTTTAAAAAAATCTTCTTTTTTTTTGGTTGCTGCTACTGAAAATTAATGAACAAAATTTAGATGAACTAACATGTTTGGACATCATAGATTAGTTAACAGATATATATCAGTCTTGTGTATTGTGTTTTTAATCGTTTCTGTTAATTTGTTTTGGTTTTAGCATGACTTTGAAAACATAAATTCAATGCTCTTCTCTCAAAAAAGATTAAATATAATAAAACAAAAAACTGAGTGTGTCATAAATTTGTTCATCTAAACAAATATTAATAAGAATTTCTCTAAAAGTAAAATCACTCCCCCGTCACAAAAATTTAATATTCTGTGATTTAGATTAAAACACGTTTGGAATGTTAATTTCCTTTTATAAAGGAAACATTAATACCAGTAAAAACATTTAAGCGTTGTTTCCAATTTTAATTTACTGATGATAGAAAGCTTATTAGTTGGACATCATATTTTAAAACAAATGTTAAAGATGACATTTTCACCGGTCATGCCATGTTGTTATTTGGACAATCAAGACAAACACCGGCAAGGTATTTCATTCACGTCATGTAGCTATACTGGCCTTTACTAACAATCATTTCTTTTGTTATATTACAGACTATATTTTCTAATGTCTTATTTCTTTTGGGGTTTTTTTTTCGGTACGTAAATTTGTTTTCAACTCTCTGATTTACAGTGCTCAAGATTACACCATTGGTATACATTGCAAAACGTGGTATGCTTCTTTGAATAAATGTAAAGGTCAGGAAGAAAATCTTACTTGGAATTTGAAACTATTTTGCTATTTTGATTTGGTTTTGGTCAATTCTGACACATATATATATAAGTACATTTACTGTTCGGGTTTTATTTTAACATTAAACATACGATAAATCTTCTGCTTTGTTGAATTAACTTGAATTTTGATATTTTTACATTTTATTATTTCCCAGAGTGTCAAAGTGGATTTATTGGACTTAATTGCACATCCCCATGTCGCTACCCTACTTACGGAAGAGCATGTCAAAATGAATGTAACTGTAATAAAACTTTCTGCAATCCATCGACTGGATGTGAAGGTATGTTTAAACAATTTTAGGGTTCACAAAATTCTTTATTTTATTAACATTTGCATTATAAAAAAACATACATTTTATAATCAGATGGATCACCAGGAATATCACCGAAATCAACCTTAACCTCAAATGCCATTAAGAATACTTCCGTAACTGGGATGATGATTATGAAAAGAAGTATTATATTTTTGAATGGTTATGGACTTACTTTAAATACATGTAGGTATATTTTAATACTTAAACAACTTAAAACTGCCATTGCAGCTTGCTCTGCCGGTTTCGTTGGAAGTAGCTGCACTATACCGTGTCGATATCCATCATTTGGATTTCTTTGCCAGTCAGAGTGTTTTTGCAATGAGGAGAATTGTAACCACGTAGTTGGCTGTAATGGTAAGTAAGTGTTTGATTCAACTGTGTGAATTTGTAACAGGTTGTGTTTGATTTTATTCATGTGAGTATGGGCATGACAACTAATGTTTCCAAAAAAATTGTTATACAATTCAATGTAAAATTATTATTTGTGGACATAAAATTAAAACGTTATAAACAGAACAATATTGATCTACATCATGCATCGCTATTAACAAATCAAAAAATTAAAAGTTTTTTTAAAAATGACATAATATTTAATTCAATCGTCATTTGACGAATTAATTGTAAATATTGCGCAACATTTTGGGATCAAAAAAGCGTTGAACTTTTAAAGAAAATAAAAAAAATCGGTCGTTGGTTCGGTTATAACATCGACATATATATTTGATCTACAAGGAATTTAATTTATTCCAGAAAGAATTATACGAATGTGTTCTATTAATGAATTTCATTGTATATTTGTGCGTTTCCAAACAGCCCGTCCTGGTTCCACACATTGTTGCATGTTACAAAAGGGAATGTAATACGGACAGGGAAATATATTATTTCTGGCCCATTTATTATTATTTAGAGGGTTCTTTAGCACAAAAATATTATTTTAGAAAAAAACAATGATACACATGATTGTTCAATCAGATACAGATATTTGCATTTGAAGAAATCTTTTAGCTTTTTTACACATCACTTGATTCTTCATCCAGTGTACTATTATGATATATAAGGTCACAGATTACAAGCAATGATTTAAAGTACCGTGGTGCCTAGCATTTGGGGGTTCTTTAAACCAGCTTCATGTAATGTATTTTACAGGGGTTTTTTTGTGTGTCAAACATTTTCAATACATATTTATCATTTTCTTGTTTATTTTTTATCATATTTTATTCAGCTCGATAACCAAATGAGAAAATTGCATTTATCCGTCATTGAATAATTAACAAAACAAAATTAAAATTACTGTTAATTTTAGCTTACATGAGCCAAAGGCTGAAGTGAGTTTTGGACGCTGCCTGCGATCTTGATTACACTGTATGTGGGACCTAAAAATTTTCATTTTTATCAATATTTTAAATTGCGTTTTTAACCAGGAAAGATCATTTTAGACATTCGTCGGGAAAATATTCCGATTTCAATGTAAAGAAATAAGGTGAACCTCTTTTTATGATGTTTTACACAATAAAATTAGTTATAAGAAAAGATACTTTCATATTTACACACTTTATTTGTTGTCTTCATACATTGATTCCTTTTGGGGGAAACAAAAACATTCGTTAACATATGGTAAAAAGATGTAAACCAGAAAGTATGGCAGTAATATTTTAACCTTTTACATTTTCAAGCAATGTTTTTGTTTGTTTCATATTATCACTTTTCATATCTGTGTCATATAAATTCTTGTTGTCTTTAGAATATGTTAATATATAAACATAAGGATTATTAAAAACAAATCATTGATTTCGAAAATCCATGTTTAACCCCAAAAGTGGTTTATGATGGTTGGAAATACGCGTAGAGGATCCATATCGTCAATATATTGATTTTATTTCCTTTAATCAAGTAGACAACAGGTGATAAACGTAGAGAGCATGGTCAAATGTTTCGCATCATAAACAGAGAGATTGCACATGTACATTAAAGGACATTTTCTCACTGTACATGGAAACATACACTCCAAACACTCTTGGTGTTTATAAATTGATTTCCTTATCTATTATTTATTGTTTATAGAATATCAAAATTTGATCGTTTATTTTTTTTAAAATAGTCACATAAAAAGGGATTATAATAAGAATATTAACTCAATGGATATCTTCCTATATGAAGACTAATATTGCGTCAAGATATAAATAGTACAACTGTCCGTTTGTCCGTAGGCAACACAACGACATATTAAATTTGTGTCTCTGTGCATTCTTATCGTTTTAAAATTAGACTTGTAAAATCGTCCCTCAATGATACGTTGTACAAGGGGTCACCTCATAGCGACCTATTAGTTAACCAATGAAATAATCGCTGTCAAATTCTTGGTGTGTAGTTCGACATTTTTATTCACCAACGAGCCTAAACTTCCAAGGTGTTTCGTAAAATAAGCTAAAAGAGTGGGGTTTTTTTTAATTTTATCATTTGGTTTTTAATATTTTTTTTTTTTGGCATAAAATACTTTACTTTGACCGAACATTACGATATCATTAAATTGTCTAAGTCTTGTTTATATATTTTATTTTACTAATTTCATTATATTTATATTGAGTTTTGTCCATTCAATGGTCCGACCATGTTGAAAAAAATCCTTCCTTATTTTCCGTTTATGAAATTTCAACCAATAGGTGGACTAAAAAGAACTGATATCTTCTTATTTAGAAATTTATTAAGAATTCTTTAAACTTAATTTCCTGATTCCCGGAAAAAATATGTTCAAAATATTTCATCCAGTTTTTTTGTTCTCTAATTATATTACCTTTAAATGTAACTGATCTTTTTAAATTTAAACGAACAAACTTTTATCAGAAACTTATGGGTCAGGTAAACATTTTTGCAACGGCTAGTTGGTCACTTTTTTTGCAGATCACATATTTTTTTTAATAAAGCGCACATTGTTATCGATTTCGTATTCGGTATGATCTCTGAAAGCTGGCAGGGCAGTAATTATCGCAAAAGTAATGTTATACAAGCATTGTTTCTTTAAAAAAGTTGTCAAGTTGATATTGATCGGACCATAATCATAATCATATGAAATCATTCCGTGTGAATTGGACAAAAGGAGAAACACATGAAGAGGCAGGTTACCGAAAGAGCAGGCAGACTGTGGAGTTAGTTACATTAGCAGATAACCTTCTATCATGAATTAATTGCACGCAAGCTCTTGATTTTGTCTGACTGTGTTGGCAATAAAACAAATTGGTTTTGCTATCATCCAAGCAGTAAAGAACAGAACAGGTATGAACACTTTTGTAGAATGAATATGTTACTGAGAAAACTTCAAAAGCCTGAGGTTTTAACTCAGTGAGAACATCTGATATTGTTCATTCAAGTATATATATATATATATATATATATATATATATATATATATATATATATATATATATATATATATATATGCTGCAGTGTGCGGTGAAAGTGAGTTCATGTAGTGTTAACTATTAGGTCCTCTATTAGGTGTAATCTTGAAGCGTCCACTATATTACCCGGTTTAAAGCAGCATAGACTATATAAACTTTAAGTCTGCAAATACAATTATTAGATTGGTTGAACATTTGAATTACTGAGAATGATACATGATCTCAATGTTTTCAATTTTGAATAACATGTTAAAGATGATAAGAACAGAATATCAATTTTCACTGGACATGTATGTCTTTTTGATATGCCATTCGCCTACATCAAAGAAAGGAAACGTCAAAACCGGGCAAAAGAAGATGAGAAAGCTAGTTCGCCTGTAAGGACAATTGTAAATATTAACAATGATTTATAAAACTATTTATTTTAAGTATACATACTCTAGATACATGTATTTAAAATTAGATCTAAAAAAAGCATTTTCTTTAAACACTAAATGGAACTTCATTTGACTATATGCTGATTTTTGCTGAATCAGAAATATCCAATTTGATAAGTAAAAGAAAAAAAAACAAATCATACTAAACTGGTTCATTTTTTAATAAGTAAATATATTTAAAAATAAATTATTTTGTTTTTTCATTTTTTTGCAAAATGCGAATATTGTTTTTCTTCAATCTGCAAGTGTACATGTAATGTTTTTAAGCTAACATTCTGTATAAAATGAACGCTATATTGTAGTCAAGTTAAAATATGTTAGTTATTATGTGAATTTTGTTTGCATTGATTCAAAATATATTTTGTACTAGATTTGGTCTGAGATGTTGGGGCACATCTGTCTTTGGGACATTATCTAGGTAAAATGAAAGATAACCTATGCATTTTTTGTGTTAATTAGATCTTTTACGCGTTAATACTTATAAATCAATTGAGAAATTATATGATAAACACAACAATTTGGTGAGAATGGGACCTACCTTAAATGTATTGTTATTCATTCAAAAGTTAAATAAACGAAAATACATCCGTTGATGCTCTTTATTAGGTCTAAGGATCCTAAAAAACAAAACACATATTTCTAAAATGTTTATATAAAAATGGGGTTTTTGATATTCCAAAATATATATTTGAAAGCATCCTGAAGATCCTGTATCCTGAGGCTTTTTTACCAAAAGTTTTTTAAATGATTAAACATGCGGCATTTTTTTAAGGTATATATGCCGTTTTAACGGCATTTTTGAGATGTTGAAAAACATAACCAAATTTTATCAGCATTACTAAATATATGTAAAAGAAGTTTAAAGAAAATTTTGGAAATGTTTGATAAATATTAACGAGGTACTAGCCATAATCTGAAAATGAATGATAGCGATTTACCTATGCATATTCATAAACAATTAAAGCTTGAGGTGGATTTGCGCATGTGCGCGGGAATAGTAATTCAGAAAAGCGACATGGTGAACGAGGTAATATGACAGGTTAGTTTACAGTTGTTTGAAATCACGAAAACAGATTTGTTTGCTGTTAACAGAAAAAAATATCAGATATGATCATCTGCATTTTATGTGGTTGGTTGCGTATCGGTGTCGATAAAAATCGATGAGAGCTTTTGTTGCAATTGACTATTATTTTCATACATTTGACAACAAATAATTATAAAATAGAACGTCAAAATTATGCCTTCTGGGTCCCTCGACTCAAAACAGCAAGAATCCGACAATTTCATGGTAAACAAAGTTTAATTCATTTCTAACAACCCTGTCCATCGCTCAAAGTGGTCTACAATATAGATTTTCATTTTACAACGTCCTCTTTCAAACGGACCGACCGCGTTTCCGAGTCGACATTTTGTGTACGATCAAAAATAAGCTTGTCACGCCACGTGCTTATGAATATTTCAAAGTTGGGCGTTTATTGACCGGCCCGGTCAGTAATTGAATAAATTATAATTTATACTCAATGCTTTTAAATGCGTTTGAGTTTAACTGTATAATTTGCAAAAAGTTTATATCTTTTGTAAAATGAAAAACGGAAATATTTACTTCTTTAAAAATGTTCGTATAAAACGGCATATATACCTTAAAACTCTTGTGACATTTGTTTTTCTACTTCAAGAAATACACTTTGAATAATTATATTTCTATATATTTTAATTTTTAATATTATAGAAAATATGATACATCCACAGGCTTTAAATTTTAAACAATATATTTGCTTATTTCTTTCAGTTGAGACAATAAAACCAAAAGTGGTTATTTATTTTGTAAGTTGTAGTCAATGATTCGACCTAAATCGAACTTTTGGAAACTACGGAAAAGATATTCTCTTTCTAATTCTGGACAAATTCTTGACAATTCTAACAAACAAAATTCAATTTAATATATGGAAGGATATGTTGACATAAACATGCGTTTTAGTTGATGATGATGATGATGAATAATGAACATCACAGATGATTTCTTGTGTATGAATGTCATGGATCAGTATGCATGTAGCTATTCAATTCAATATTGTGTATTATTAATTACGTCGTTATTATATATCATAAATTGATTCATTTTTCTCATTTTAGCCGATTAAGATTATCCTTTAAAACAGAAAACACCTAGCTCTAATATGAATTATAATTTAAAACAAAACTTTGCAAAGTTATATATATTTCACCCAAAAGTGAGAGTTTTGCTTTGTTACTTGATATGAGTTGAAAACTCATTGCCTTTGATTAAAGCATGTCACCAATATGTAATTTCCTTACAAGAAGGAAACGATAATTCCGGAAATATCCCTTATTTATCGTTTTCATGTTATATTTGGGGACAATAGACGCCTCTTAGTTAGAAAGAAAAGTTTTTGACAAATTTAAAAGATGACACATAACGGAGTTTGTGTTTTTGTTCTCTTTATCACTGGAAGCGTCTTGGTGTTTGTAGGACCATCAACACAGCAACCATCAAGCCCGAGGTAGTTAAAATAAACTACGGTATTTTGATTACATAAATAATACATTTTATTATTTTCATTGCTTTATTTTTGTCATTTTTGGAAGACATTTGTTTCCAACCCTGCTGTATTTATAGTACCCAAGATAAAAACAAAGCAGCTTGCAAGACTTGGAATACTACTTTCAGCAAATGCCAAGGTACAAGGGATTATTTTTTTTCAACTGACGGTTTCTAGGCGTTGTTATTTTTTTCACATAATTGTACATGTATAATCAAAGTATTTGTTTATTTTTCCTTTAAATATTGAATAAACCTTAGTTTTAAGTTATAAATGTAATTTATAAATGGTGGCATGCTATATTTCTTAATTCAAGAATGTCATGGTGGATTTACTGGATCAGATTGCACGATGAAATGTCGCTACCCTAGCTTTGGAATAGGATGTCAAAATGAGTGTAACTGTAATAAAACTCTCTGCAATCCAGCGACTGGATGTAAAGGTTTGTTAACTTTATCCACCAATTCACAATAAGCTTTGTATTTTTTTGATATGCATCACATAAATTATTCACTTTTTTAGATGGATCCCCCACAATATCATCCACATCAACTACAACTAAAATTAGGAAAACCTCTGCAATTCGGTTTACGACTGAAAGGATAAGTAAGATTCGTACTGAAAAATTATTACAGTACAAATTAAAAAGTTTTTATTTTTTATATGTAGCTAAACATCTTGAAAAATACATTTGCAGTTTGCTCTGCAGGATTCTTTGGAAATAATTGGATTATACCGTGTCGATTTCCATCCTTTGGATTTCAAGGTCAGTCAGAATGTAATTGCAGTAAGGAAAACTGTAACCATGTTATAGGTTGTAATGGTAAGTTTGTGTTTGATTTAGCTTAGTTTACGTTATAATGTAAGAATGGATCTTTGAAATAATTATGTATATTTCACATTTTAGATTTAAACTGTTTTTGTAGAGATAAAATCAATGCGTTAGTTTTAAACAGAACTATAAGCATATTCATATTGCATCGCTTTAAACAAATAAAAATGTAAAATATTTTCTTTTAAAAGGCATTTATTAGTGTTTCATTAAATCGTCATATAGTACTATATTGTACACATTGCGCATCGTTATAAGTATTAAAAGGGCATTAATTTTTTTTTTAATTTGAAAACAAAAAATCTTTCTTTACCTCGGTTATGACGTCAACATTTGTGGTATGATCATTTGATCTACATGGATTTTGTGATATTAATATATTTGACTGTATTTGTGAAGGTTATTTTAACAACATGTCCTGGTTTCACAAAATGGTGCTTGTTACAAAAAGCAATGTTACAGGGAAAGGGAGTTCGAGCATTGACTTATGTCACGGTCAATATGTCATTTATTATGATTTAGGTTTTTAGCTCACCTGAGCTGAAAGCTCAAGTGAGCTTTTCTGATCACATTTTGTCTGTCGTCCGTCTGTCTGTCCGTCTGTCCGTCTGTCTGTCCGTCCGTCTGTCTGTCCGTAAACTTTTCACATTTTCAACATCTTCTCCAGAACCACTGGGCCGTTTTCAACCAAACTTGGCACAAAGCACCCTTAGGCAAAGGGAATTCAAAGTTGTGAAAAATAAGGACCACGCTCTCTTTAAAGGGGAGATAATTGGCAATTATTGGAAAATTTTGAGAAATTTTCAAAAATCTTCTTCTCAAGAACCATTTGACCAGGAAAATTGAAACTTATGTGGCAGCATCCTCAGCTAGTGTAGATTCAAAATTGTGAAAATCATGACCCCCGGGGGTTGGATGGGGCCACAATGGGGGGTCAAATTTTTACAAAGGAATATATAGAGTAAATCTTTAAAAATCTTCTTCTCAGAAACTAATCAGCAAGGAAAGCTGAAACTTATGTGGAAGCATCCTCAGCTAGTGTAGAATCAAAGTTGTGAAAATCATGACCCCCGGGGGTAGGATGGGGCCACAGTGGGGGGTTTAATTTTTACATAGGAATATATAGAGTAAATCTTTAAAAATCTTCTTCTCAGAAACTAATCAGCCAGGAAAGCTGAAACTTATGTGGAAACATCCTCAGCAAGTGTAGATTCAAAGTTTGTTCAAATCATGACCCCCGGGAGTAGGGTGGTGCCACAATGGGGGAGGTCAAATTTTTACATAGGAATTTATAGTGTAAATCTTTAAAAATCTTCTTTTCAGAAACTAATCAGCCAGGAAAGCTGAAACTTATGTAGAAGCATTCTCAATAAGTGTAGATTCAAAGATGTGAAAATCATGACCCCTGGGGGTAGGGTGGGGCCACAATGGGGATCGAATTTTTACATAGGAATAGAGTAAATCTTTAAAATCTCTAAAACTAAGTAGCTAGGAAAGGTGAAACTTATGTGGAAGTATCCTCAGGTAAGGACTAGGTAGATTTAAGTTTGTTCAAATCATGATCCCCGGGGGTAGGATGGGGTCACAACGGGGAGGGGGGAGGGAGACATAGGAATATATGGAGAAAAATCTTCTACAAAACCATTTGTCTAGAAAATCTGTAACTTTAGTAAAAGCAACCTTGAGTAGTGTAGATTCAAATTCGTTAAAATAAAAATCTTGAGGAGTAGGGTGGGCCACATTTGGGATCCAATTTTACAAAGGAAAACATTTTTAATTCACAAAAACTGAAATGTTATAATATATATGGTTTTACTTATATGCAAACATTTTGCCAATTTGTGATTCTTTAAAATTGTTAAGACTTTTGCCCCTGGACGATTCTTGGGCCTCACAAGGGGTTCAGAGTTTGATGTAGGTTTATATCCCATGTATAAACAATTGTCTAGGATCTTGTTGAGAACTGCGATGCTCAACATGTGATATGAATATAAAATCATCCTGTTAGAAAAGGGACTTGATTATAAACATAAGAATATCTACATGTATTACTACATTGTCCAGATATTTTGTATTATGTCGATCTCCATTAAGCTGATTTTATCATGCCTATTGTTGCTCAGGTGAGCGATGTGGCCCATGGGCCTCTTGTTATTAAATATTGACAAAACCCTATTTAAGAAAAACATGAGTAGTATTGCTCATTCAGATACAGATGTCTGCATTTGGATAAGGCTTAGTGCCTTTTTAAATATAATTGATTATTCAGGTTACTATTGTTATACACGATGTTCTAAGTCCGTATCTAAATTTTCAAAAACGTTGGTATCGTCAATTTTTTTTTCATTTCAGAGTCCTATACAAAATGTAACTCCGAGGAAGGTCGCACATTTCAAGCAATGATGTACAGTACTGTGGTGCTAAGTGTTTGGGCGATTCTTCAATTCAGCATATTTCTATATTTCTCATTGCATTTCTCGTCGGCGACTTAATTAAGTAAAAGCAATTCATGACTACAGATATGCCGACTCCTCTTGTTGCCATACATCATGCAGTTCCTGCTTGTGGGTGTCAAGTTTTGCATTGCACGGTTTAAACACCATTGTTACTATTTCGCAATTGTTATTAAATTTGTCGGCTGAAAACAAATTAAGAACAAGATTTTTCGTTTTTGCACAGTTAATGTGTTATCGATATCAAAAGCTTCTTGACCTGGTATTGAAAAATAGATGCATATTGTGTTTGCCCTCTCTGTCTCATAATTTCGCCTTCTTTAGTTCTTCTTCAAGAACGAAATCAAAGACTTTTATATTAGTACTTATTGCCGTCTGACAAACGACTTTATTCAGAAAGAGTCTGTGAAGAAGACTTTTTGTCAAAACTTTCTTTAGAAAATTAATTTTTTTAATAATTAAAAAAGGGCGATTTTAAATGTAAGCCTAAACGGCGCAAAATCCCTTTTAATGGTTTAAGTGCAATGGAATTGCAATGTTAACGTTGTTGTGAAGTGAAAGCTAAGATAATTTTATTTAATTTTAACTAAAATTGCTAGCCATACAAGGAATATCTATGTAAATATATAAAAGAATACATGGTACTTGTAATAATCTATTTGGGATCAAAAAAGCGTTGAACTTTTAAAGAAAATAAAAAAAATCGGTCGTTGGTTCGGTTATAACATCGACATATATATTTGATCTACAAGGAATTTAATTTATTCCAGAAAGAATTATACGAATGTGTTCTATTAATGAATTTCATTGTATATTTGTGTGTTTCCAAACAGCCCGTCCTGGTTCCACACATTGTTGCATGTTACAAAAGGGAATGTAATACGGACAGGGAAATATATTATTTCTGGCCCATTTATTATTATTTAGAGGGTTCTTTAGCACAAAAATATTATTTTAGAAAAAAACAACGATACACATGATTGTTCAATCAGATACAGATATTTGCATTTGAAGAAATCTTTTAGCTTTTTTACACATCACTTGATTCTTCATCCAGTGTACTATTATGATATATAAGGTCACAGATTACAAGCAATGATTTAAAGTACCGTGGTGCCTAGCATTTGGGGGTTCTTTAAACCAGCTTCATGTAATGTATTTTACAGGGGTTTTTTTGTGTGTCAAACATTTTCAATACATATTTATCATTTTCTTGTTTATTTTTTATCATATTTTATTCAGCTCGATAACCAAATGAGAAAATTGCATTTATCCGTCATTGAATAATTAACAAAACAAAATTTAAATTACTGTTAATTTTAGCTTACATGAGCCAAAGGCTGAAGTGAGTTTTGGACGCTGCCTGCGATCTTGATTACACTGTATGTGGGACCTAAAAATTTTCATTTTTATCAATATTTTAAATTGCGTTTTTAACCAGGAAAGATCATTTTAGACATTCGTCGGGAAAATATTCCGATTTCAATGTAAAGAAATAAGGTGAACCTCTTTTTATGATGTTTTACACAATAAAATTAGTTATAAGAAAAGATACTTTCATATTTACACACTTTATTTGTTGTCTTCATACATTGATTCCTTTTGGAGGAAACAAAAACATTCGTTAACATATGGTAAAAAGATGTAAACCAGAAAGTATGGCAGTAATATTTTAACCTTTTACATTTTCAAGCAATGTTTTTGTTTGTTTCATATTATCACTTTTCATATCTGTGTCATATAAATTCTTGTTGTCTTTAGAATATGTTAATATATAAACATAAGGATTATTAAAAACAAATCATTGATTTCGAAAATCCATGTTTAACCCCAAAAGTGGTTTATGATGGTTGGAAATACGCGTAGAGGATCCATATCGTCAATATATTGATTTTATTTCCTTTAATCAAGTAGACAACAGGTGATAAACGTAGAGAGCATGGTCAAATGTTTCGCATCATAAACAGAGAGATTGCACATGTACATTAAAGGACATTTTCTCACTGTACATGGAAACATACACTCCAAACACTCTTGGTGTTTATAAATTGATTTCCTTATCTATTATTTATTGTTTATAGAATATCAAAATTTGATCGTTTATTTTTTTTAAAATAGTCACATAAAAAGGGATTATAATAAGAATATTAACTCAATGGATATCTGCCTATATGAAGACTAATATTGCGTCAAGATATAAATAGTATAACTGTCCGTTTGTCCGTAGGCAACACAACGACATATTAAATTTGTGTCTCTGTGCATTCTTATCGTTTTAAAATTAGACTTGTAAAATCGTCCCCCAATGATACGTTGTACAAGGGGTCACCTCATAGCGACCTATTAGTTAACCAATGAAATAATCGCTGTCAAATTCTTGGTGTGTAGTTCGACATTTTTATTCACCAACGAGCCTAAACTTCCAAGGTGTTTCGTAAAATAATAATAAAATAAGCTAAAAGAGTGGGGTTTTTTTTAATTTTATCATTTGGTTTTTAATATTTTTTTTTTGGCATGAAATACTTTACTTTGACCGAACATTACGATATCATTAAATTGTCTAAGTCTTGTTTATATATTTTATTTTACTAATTTCATTATATTTATATTGAGTTTTGTCCATTCAATGGTCCGACCATGTTGAAAAAAATCCTTCCTTATTTTCCGTTTATGAAATTTCAACCAATAGGTGGACTAAAAAGAACTGATATCTTCTTATTTAGAAATTTATTAAGAATTCTTTAAACTTAATTTCCTGATTCCCGGAAAAAATATGTTCAAAATATTTCATCCAGTTTTTTTGTTCTCTAATTATATTACCTTTAAATGTAACTGATCTTTTTAAATTTAAACGAACAAACTTTTATCAGAAACTTATGGGTCAGGTAAACTTTTTTGCAACGGCTAGTTGGTCACTTTTTTTGCAGATCACATATTTTTTTTAATAAAGCGCACATTGTTATCGATTTCGTATTCGGTATGATCTCTGAAAGCTGGCAGGGCAGTAATTATCGCAAAAGTAATGTTATACAAGCATTGTTTCTTTAAAAAAGTTGTCAAGTTGATATTGATCGGACCATAATCATAATCATATGAAATCATTCCGTGTGAATTGGACAAAAGGAGAAACACATGAAGAGGCAGGTTACCGAAAGAGCAGGCAGACTGTGGAGTTAGTTACATTAGCAGATAACCTTCTATCATGAATTAATTGCACGCAAGCTCTTGATTTTGTCTGACTGTGTTGGCAATAAAACAAATTGGTTTTGCTATCATCCAAGCAGTAAAGAACAGAACAGGTATGAACACTTTTGTAGAATGAATATGTTACTGAGAAAACTTCAAAAGCCTGAGGTTTTAACTCAGTGAGAACATCTGATATTGTTCATTCAAGTATATATATATATATATATATATATATATATATATATATATATATATATATATATATATATATTATGCTGCAGTGTGCGGTGAAAGTGAGTTCATGTAGTGTTAACTATTAGGTCCTCTATTAGGTGTAATCTTGAAGCGTCCACTATATTACCCGGTTTAAAGCAGCATAGACTATATAAACTTTAAGTCTGCAAATACAATTATTAGATTGGTTGAACATTTGAATTACTGAGAATGATACATGATCTCAATGTATTCAATTTTGAATAACATGTTAAAGATGATAAGAACAGAATATCAATTTTTACTGGACACCTATGTCTTTTTGATATGCCATTCGCCTACATCAAAGAAAGGAAACGTCAAAACCGGGCAAAAGAAGATGAGAGAGCTAGTTCGCCTGTAAGGACAATTGTAAATATTAACAATGATTTATAAAACTATTTATTTTAAGTATACATACTCTAGATACATGTATTTAAAATTAGATCTAAAAAAAGCATTTTCTTTAAACACTAAATGGAACTTCATTTGACTATATGCTGATTTTTGCTGAATCAGAAATATCCAATTTGATAAGTAAAAGAAAAAAAAACAAATCATACTAAACTGGTTCATTTTTTAATAAGTAAATATATGTAAAAATAAATTATTTTGTTTTTTCATTTTTTTGCAAAATGCGAATATTGTTTTTCTTCAATCTGCAAGTGTACATGTAATGTTTTTAAGCTAACATTCTGTATAAAATGAACGCTATATTGTAGTCAAGTTAAAATATGTTAGTTATTATGTGAATTTTGTTTGCATTGATTCAAAATATATTTTGTACTAGATTTGGTCTGAGATGTTGGGGAACATCTGTCTTTGGGACATTATCTAGGTAAAATGAAAGATAACCTATGCATTTTTTGTGTTAATTAGATCTTTTACGCGTTAATACTTATAAATCAATTGAGAAATTATATGATAAACACAACAATTTGGTGAGAATGGGACCTACCTTAAATGTATTGTTATTCATTCAAAAGTTAAATAAACGAAAATACATCCTTTGATGCTCTTTATTAAGTCTAAGGATCCTAAAAAACAAAACACATATTTCTAAAATGTTTATATAAAAATGGGGTTTTTGATATTCAAAAAAAATATATTTGAAAGCATCCTGAAGATCCTGTATCCTGAGGCTTTTTTACCAAAAGTTTTTTAAATGATTAAACATGCGGCATTTATTTAAGGTATATATATGCCGTTTTAACGGCATTTTTGAGATGTTGAAAAACATAACCAAATTTTATCAGCATTACTAAATATATGTAAAAGAAGTTTAAAGAAAATTTTGGAAATGTTTGATAAATATTAACGAGGTACTAGCCATAATCTGAAAATGAATGATAGCGATTTACCTATGCATATTCATAAACAATTAAAGCTTGAGGTGGATTTGCGCATGTGCGCGGGAATAGTAATTCAGAAAAGCGACATGGTGAACGAGGTAATATGACAGGTTAGTTTACAGTTGTTTGAAATCACGAAAACAGATTTGTTTGCTGTTAACAGAAAAAAATATCAGATATGATCATCTGCATTTTATGTGGTTGGTTGCGTATCGGTGTCGATAAAAATCGATGAGAGCTTTTGTTGCAATTGACTATTATTTTCATACATTTGACAACAACTAATTATAAAATAGAACGTCAAAATTATGCCTTCTGGGTCCCTCGACTCAAAACAGCAAGAAGCCGACAATTTCATGGTAAACAAAGTTTAATTCATTTCTAACAACCCTGTCCATCGCTCAAAGTGGTCTACAATATAGATTTTCATTTTACAACGTCCTCTTTCAAACTGTTTCTTTTTTTGTTCTATTCTCTCCAAATGCGTTATTCCACTTCCAACGGACCGACCGCGTTTCCGAGTCGACATTTTGTGTACGATCTAAAATAAGCTTGTCACGCCACGTGCTTATGAATATTTCAAAGTTGGGCGTTTATTGACCGGCCCGGTCAGTAATTGAATAAATTATAATTTATACTCAATGCTTTTAAATGCGTTTGAGTTTAACTGTATTATTTGCAAAAAGTTTATATCTTTTGTAAAATGAAAACCGGAAATATTTATTTCTTTAAAAATGTTCGTATAAAACGGCATATATACCTTAAAACTCTTGTGACATTTGTTTTTCTACTTCAAGAAATACACTTTGAATAATATTTCTATATATTTTAATTTTTAATATTATAGAAAATATGATATATCCACAGGCTTTAAATTATAAACAATATATTTGCTTATTTCTTTCAGTTGAGACAATAAAACCAAAAGTGGTTATTTATTTTGTAAGTTGTAGTCAATGATTCGACCTAAATCGAACTTTTGGAAACTACGGAAAAGATATTCTCTTTCTAATTCTGGACAAATTCTTGACAATTCTAACAAAAAAAATTCAATTTAATATATGGAAGGATATGTTGACATAAACATGCGTTTTAGTTGATGATGATGATGAATAATGAACATCACAGATGATTTCTTGTGTATGAATGTCATGGATCAGTATGCATGTAGCTATTCAATTCAATATTGTGTATTATTAATTACGTCGTTATTGTATATCATAAATTGATTCATTTTTCTCATTTTAGCCGATTAAGAGTATCCTTTAAAACAGAAAACACCTAGCTCTAATATGAATTATAATTTAAAACGAAACTTTGCAAAGTTATATATGTTTCACCCAAAAGTGAGAGTTTTGCTTTGTTACTTGATATGAGTTGAAAACTCATTGCCTTTGATTAAAGCATGTCACCAATATGTAATTTCCTTACAAGAAGGAAACGATAATTCCGGAAATATCCCTTATTTATCGTTTTCATGTTATATTTGCGGTCAATAGACGCCTCTTAGTTAGAAAGAAAAGTTTTTGACAAATTTAAAAGATGACACATAACGGAGTTTGTGTTTTTGTTCTCTTTATCACTGGAAGCGTCTTGGTGTTTGTAGGACCATCAACACAGCAACCATCAAGCCCGAGGTAGTTAAAATAAACTACGGTATTTTGATTACATAAATAATACATTTTATTATTTTCATTGCTTTATTTTTGTCATTTTTGGAAGACATTTGTTTCCAACCCTGCTGTATTTATAGTACCCAAGATAAAAACAAAGCAGCTTGCAAGACTTGGAATACTACTTTCAGCAAATGCCAAGGTACAAGGGATTATTTTTTTTCAACTGACGGTTTCTAGGCGTTGTTATTTTTTTCACATAATTGTACATGTATAATCAAAGTATTTGTTTATTTTTCCTTTAAATATTGAATAAACCTTAGTTTTAAGTTATGAATGTAATTTATAAATGGTGGCATGCTATATTTCTTAATTCAAGAATGTCATGGTGGATTTACTGGATCAGATTGCACGATGAAATGTCGCTACCCTAGCTTTGGAATAGGATGTCAAAATGAGTGTAACTGTAATAAAACTTTCTGCAATCCAGCGACTGGATGTAAAGGTTTCTTAACTTTATCCACCAATTCACAATAAGCTTTGTATTTTTTTAATATGCATCACATAAATTATTCACTTTTTTAGATGGATCCCCCACAATATCATCCACATCAACTACAACTAAAATTAGGAAAACCTCTGCAATTCGGTTTACGACTGAAAGGATAAGTAAGAATCGTACTGAAAAATTATTACAGTACAAATTAAAAAGTTTTTATTTTTTATATGTAGCTAAACATCTTGAAAAATACATTTGCAGTTTGCTCTGCAGGATTCTTTGGAAATAATTGCATTATACCGTGTCGATTTCCATCCTTTGGATTTCAAGGTCAGTCAGAATGTAATTGCAGTAAGGAAAACTGTAACCATGTAATAGGTTGTAATGGTAAGTTTGTGTTTGATTTAGCTTAGTTTACGTTATAATGTAAGAATGGATCTTTGAAATAATTATGTATATTTCACATTTTAGATTTAAACTGTTTTTGTAGAGATAAAATCAATGCGTTAGTTTTAAACAGAACTATAAGCATATTCATATTGCATCGCTTTAAACAAATAAAAATGTAAAATATTTTCTTTTAAAAGGCATTTATTAGTGTTTCATTAAATCGTCATATAGCACTATATTGTACACATTGCGCATCGTTATAAGTATTAAAAGGGCATTAATTTTTTTTTTAATTTGAAAACAAAAAATCTTTCTTTACCTCGGTTATGACGTCAACATTTGTGGTATGATCATTTGATCTACATGGATTTTGTGATATTAATATATTTGACTGTATTTGTGAAGGTAATTTTAACAACATGTCCTGGTTTCACAAAATGGTGCTTGTTACAAAAAGCAATGTTACAGGGAAAGGGAGTTCGAGCATTGACTTATGTCACGGTCAATATGTCATTTATTATGATTTAGGTTTTTAGCTCACCTGAGCTGAAAGCTCAAGTGAGCTTTTCTGATCACATTTTGTCTGTCGTCCGTCTGTCTGTCCGTCTGTCCGTCTGTCTGTCCGTCTGTCGGTCCGTCTGTCTGTCCGTAAACTTTTCACATTTTCAACATCTTCTCCAGAACCACTGGGCCGTTTTCAACCAAACTTGGCACAAAGCACCCTTAGGCAAAGGGAATTCAAAGTTGTGAAAAATAAGGACCACGCTCTCTTTAAAGGGGAGATAATTGGCAATTATTGGAAAATTTTGAGAAATTTTCAAAAATCTTCTTCTCAAGAACCATTTGACCAGGAAAGTTGAAACTTATGTGGAAGCATCCTCAGCTAGTGTAGAATCAAAGTTGTGAAAATCATGACCCCCGGGGGTAGGATGGGGCCACAGTGGGGGGTTGAATTTTTACATAGGAATATATAGAGTAAATCTTTTAAAATCTTCTTCTCAGAAACTAATCAGCCAGGAAAGCTGAAACTTATGTGGAAGCATCCTCAGCTAGTGAAGAATCAAAGTTGTGAAAATCATGACCCCCGGGAGTAGGGTGGTGCCACAATTGGGGGGGTCAAATTTTTACATAGGAATATATAGAGTAAATCTTTTAAAATCTTCTTCTAAGAAAATAATCAGCAAGGAAAGCTGAAACTTATGTGGAAGCATCTTCTGGTAGTGTAGATTTAAAGTTGTGAAAATCATGACCCCCGGGGGTTGGATGGCGCCACAATGGGGGTTAATTTTTACATAGGAATATATAGAGTAAATCTTTTAAAATCTTCTTCTAAAGAAATAATCAGCAAGGAAAGCTGAAACTTATGTGGAAGCATCCTCTGCTAGTGTAGATTCAAAGTTTGTTCAAATCATGACCCCCAGGGTAGGGTGGGGCCACAATGGGGGTTTGAATTTTTACATAGGAATATATAGAGTAAATCTTTTAAAATCTTCTCAGAAACTAATCAGCCAGGAAAGCTTTAACTTTTGTGGAAGCATCCTCAGCTAGTGTAGAATCAAAGTTGTGAAAATCATGACCCCCGGGGGTTGGATGGGGCCACAATGGGGGATTTAATTTTTACATAGGAATATATAGAGTAAATCTTTAAAAATCTTCTTCTCAGAAACTAATGAGCCATGAAAGCTGAAACTTATGTGGAAGCATCCTTAGCTAGTGTAGATTCAAAGTTTGTTCAAATCATGACCCCCGGGAGTAGGGTGGTGCCACAATGGGGGGTTGAATTTTTAAATAGGAATATGTAGAGTAAATCTTTAAAAATCTTCCTCTCAAAAACTAATCAGCCAGGAAAGCTGGAACTTATGTGGAAGCATCCTCAACTAGTGTAGAATCAAAGTTGTGAAAATCATGACCCCCAGGGTAGGATGGGGCCACAGTGGGGGGTTGAATTTTTACATAGGAATATATAGAGTAAATCTTTTAAAATCTTCTTCTCAGAAACTAATCAGCCAGGAAAGCTGAAACTTATGTGGAAGCATCCTCAGCTAGTGAAGAATCAAAGTTGTGAAAATCATGACCCCCGGGAGTAGGGTGGTGCCACAATGGGGGGGTCAAATTTTTACATAGGAATATATAGAGTAAATCTTTTAAAATCTTCTTCTAAGAAAATAATCAGCAAGGAAAGCTGAAACTTATGTGGAAGCATCTTCTGGTAGTGTAGATTTAAAGTTGTGAAAATCATGACCCCCGGGGGTTGGATGGCGCCACAATGGGGGTTAATTTTTACATAGGAATATATAGAGTAAATCTTTTAAAATCTTCTTCTAAAGAAATAATCAGCAAGGAAAGCTGAAACTTATGTGGAAGCATCCTCTGCTAGTGTAGATTCAAAGTTTGTTCAAATCATGACCCCCAGGGTAGGGTGGGGCCACAATGGGGGGTTGAATTTTTACATAGGAATATATAGAGTAAATCTTTTAAAATCTTCTCAGAAACTAATCAGCCAGGAAAGCTTTAACTTTTGTGGAAGCATCCTCAGCTAGTGTAGAATCAAAGTTGTGAAAATCATGACCCCCGGGGGTTGGATGGGGCCACAATGGGGGGTTTAATTTTTACATAGGAATATATAGAGTAAATCTTTAAAAATCTTCTTCTCAGAAACTAATGAGCCATGAAAGCTGAAACTTATGTGGAAGCATCCTTAGCTAGTGTAGATTCAAAGTTTGTTCAAATCATGACCCCCGGGAGTAGGGTGGGGCCACAATGGGGGGGTTGAATTTTTAAATAGGAATATGTAGAGTAAATCTTTAAAAATCTTCCTCTCAAAAACTAATCAGCCAGGAAAGCTGAAACTTATGTGGAAGCATCCTCAACTAGTGTAGAATCAAAGTTGTGAAAATCATGACCCCCAGGGTAGGGTGGGGCCACAATGGGGGGGGTTGAATTTTTACATAGGAATATATAGAGTAAATCTTTTAAAATCTTCTTCTCAGAAACTAATCAGCCAGGAAAGCTGAAACTTTTGTGGAAGCATCCTCAGCTAGCGTAGAATCAAAGTTGTGAAAATCATGACCCCCGGGGGCTGGATGGGGCCACAATGGGGGGTCAAATTTTTACATAGGAATATATAGAGTTAATCTTTAAAAATCTTCTTCTCAGAAACTAATGAGCCATGAAAGCTGAAACTTATGTGGAAGCATCCTTAGCTAGTGTAGATTCAAAGTTTGTTCAAATCATGACCCCCGGGAGTAGGGTGGTGCCACAATGGGGGGTTGATTTTTTACATAGGAATATGTAGAGTAAATCTTTAAAAATCTACTTCTCAAAAACTAATCAGCCAGGAAAGCTGAAACTTATGTGGAAGCATCCTCAGCTAGTGTAGAATCAAAGTTGTGAAAATCATGACCCCCAGGGTAGGGTGGGGCCACAATGGGGGAGGTCAAATTTTTACATAGGAATTTATAGTGTAAATCTTTAAAAATCTTCTTTTCAGAAACTAATCAGCCAGGAAAGCTGAAACTTATGTAGAAGCATTCTCAATAAGTGTAGATTCAAAGATGTGAAAATCATGACCCCTGGGGGTAGGGTGGGGCCACAATGGGGATCGAATTTTTACATAGGAATAGAGTAAATCTTTAAAATCTCTAAAACTAAGTAGCTAGGAAAGGTGAAACTTATGTGGAAGTATCCTCAGGTAAGGACTAGGAGACATAGGAATATATGGAGAAAAATCTTCTACAAAACAATTTGTCTAGAAAATCTGTAACTTTAGTAAAAGCAACCTTGAGTAGTGTAGATTCAAATTCGTTAAAATAAAAATCTTGAGGAGTAGGGTGGGGCCACATTTGGGATCCAATTTTACAAAGGAAAACATTTTTAATTCACAAAAACTGAAATGTTATAATATATATGGTTTTACTTATATGCAAACATTTTGCCAATTTGTGATTCTTTAAAATTGTTAAGACTTTTGCCCCTGGACGATTCTTGGGCCTCACAAGGGGTTCAGAGTTTGATGTAGGTTTATATCCCATGTATAAACAATTGTCTAGGATCTTGTTGAGAACTGCGATGCTCAACATGTGATATGAATATAAAATCATCCTGTTAGAAAAGGGACTTGATTATAAACATAAGAATATCTACATGTATTACTACATTGTCCAGATATTTTGTATTATGTCGATCTCCATTAAGCTGATTTTATCATGCCTATGTTGCTCAGGTGAGCGATGTGGCCCATGGGCCTCTTGTTATTAAATATTGACAAAACCCTATTTAAGAAAAACATGAGTAGTATTGCTCATTCAGATACAGATGTCTGCATTTGGATAAGGCTTAGTGCCTTTTTAAATATAATTGATTTATTCAGGTTACTATTGTTATACACGATGTTCTAAGTCCGTATCTAAATTTTCAAAAACGTTGGTATCGTCAATTATTTTTCATTTCAGAGTCCTTTACAAAATGTAACTCCGAGGAAGGTCGCACATTTCAAGCAATGATGTACAGTACTGTGGTGCTAAGTGTTTGGGCGATTCTTCAATTCAGCATATTTCTATATTTCTCATTGCATTTCTCGTCGGCGACTTAATTAAGTAAAAGCAATTCATGACTACAGATATGCCGACTCCTCTTGTTGCCATACATCATGCAGTTCCTGCTTGTGGGTGTCAAGTTTTGCATTGCACGGTTTAAACACCATTGTTACTATTTCGCAATTGTTATTAAATTTGTCGGCTGAAAACAAATTAAGAACAAGATTTTTCGTTTTTGCACAGTTAATGTGTTATCGATATCAAAAGCTTCTTGACCTGGTATTGAAAAATAGATGCATATTGTGTTTGCCCTCTCTGTTACATGTATTCTGTCTCATAATTTCGCCTTCTTTATTTCTTCTTCAAGAACGAAATCAAAGACTTTTATATTAGTACTTATTGCCGTCTGACAAACGACTTTATTCAGAAAGAGTCTGTGAAGAAGACTTTTTGTCAAAATTTTCTTTAGAAAATTAATTTTTTTAATAATTAAAAAAGGGCGATTTTAAATGTAAGCCTAAACGGTGCAAAATCCCTTTTAATGGTTTAAGTGCAATGGAATTGCAATGTTAACGTTGTTGTGAAGTGAAAGCTAAGATAATTTTATTTAATTTTAACTAAAATTGCTAGCCATACAAGGAATATCTATGTAAATATATAAAAGAATACATGGTACTTGTAATAATCTAACCTAACGCAAAGTAATATTGTATTTAACAAGTGTGCTATTTCGTGTTATAAATTTTCAATGAATATTTATCATTTTCATGGTTAGTCTTTCTGTATATTTACCCAAAAAATCATACTCAATTCTACTTCATCAGCATTTGAGAAAAATACATTTTCCCATCATTGAATAATTAATCAAAATTTAAAACTTACGGTTATGTTAAGTTTACCTGAACCAAAGGCTCAAGTGGCTTTTTTATGCTGTTTGTCGTCGGCGTCGTTGTCGTCATCACTTTCGTCTTGATTTTGTGGGATCTGGGGATTAATATTTGTTTTTATATTTTCTCCTGCAATTTTTTTCAGGATAGATCACTACATGTATTGACTAAACATTTGTCGGGGAAAAATCCAATTACCTTTTATTTCACATAACTTGCATGTCTTTTTCCACCAATCATTGTATTATATACATACAACGTAAAAAAATATGGTAGACCTAATTTGCTATAATCATTTGAACTTGAACATAACGAATTTTACTTTCATTATTGCACACTTCATTGTTGTTTCCATACATCTATTCTCTCTTAGGGAAAAACAAATTTTCGTTGACATGTAGTATACTATTGTAATAAAAAACATTACAGTAATTTATTAATATTGTAGAAAATTTTATGAACACCACATCATTCAGTGTTTTTGTAACTACATTAAAGAATTATTATTAAAAGGAAACATTTCTGTTTCTCAATCTTTAATAACATAATTTTACTAATCATTTATTGGTTTTAAATCTATTTGAATATATGGAAATAGGAAAAAAAATAATTTAAGAACCCGGAACAAATTCCAAATACGTATTCGATTTATTAAATAAAGTTGCATTTTGATAACTCACAACAATGATTGTGAAAATATAACCCAACTTTATATAGGTAACATTCTTTGATTTGACATATATTAACATATGCAGTATGAAATGTATCTTTTACTCTATTATCTTTCCAAAAGCATTAATAAAATAATTTTTAAAAATCATGCTTTTTACATTATTTACATTTCAGTTTTATGAAATACCGGTAATTGACATGTATTTTAGATGTGAATATTAACATACCCTATACGTTTATTTGAATAGACAAAATTAACTTATTCATTATAGAAATATGAAAGAACATTAATATTTTCAATTTTTTAGCTATGTAATTGTTTGTTAACATTATTCATAAATGTTTTAAATGAACTTGAAGTTATTAAAATGTTTTGGTTAGTAAAATCAGTGTTTCATTTATACAAATGGATTATAAAAATAAACTCAATTTGTTCACGGAAATGCATTTTCAACAATTAATTACGGAAAGGTTATTTGATATTTGCGTGTATATTAAAGAAGAAAAATATTGTCGATGTGTTGATTTGATTACCTTTATCCAACTTAATAACAGGTGATATACAAAACTGCATGGTCAAATGTATCAAAGGGCAAGTCATATTCTCACTCTACTTGGGAACATTACAAACACTATTGGTGGTTTTGAGTTATTTACTATATCAGCTATTATGAAATTTGAACCCAGTGAATAAATATAATACTTGGTCATGATATATATAATACATATGAAGTTGGTAGTACATGGATGCTATAATGGATCAAATCAATCCATAGTTATTAAGGTTGTGTTTTATATCATCAATATTTTCCATTGCCGAAAAAATCCACAAAATGAAAACTTGCCCCCTGTCTGTTTTTTCGTAGGAGCTTTTTGTTCGCTACTGTAATAGGAAAAGTATTATCTTCTACCTGCAATGCATAAGGTAACTATCTTATTTATTAACTATACATCCAAAATATAATTAAGTGGAAGAAGTCCGCCAAAATCTGTCATTCTTCTTTGAGATAATTAACGATATGGGGGGGGGGGGGTTACGCAAAACCCATATTAACTCTTTTTCTCTAAACTGTTAATAAATTTTTGAAAGTTTTTTTTTTTACCCCAGCCAGTCTAGAAAAAGGATCAACATCAAACGGTTACCGACAACTTGTATATATGCAGATATTTTTAACATACACAAACGATCAAAAATTAAAAGCAAACTCCAACGCGGAGGAAATTGGCAAAACGGTTTTCAAGAGTTTTTACTGCTGTGACCCATCACGTCAACGAAAGGTCAATGTACCAAATTCACGGTTGGTAGTTGTGCGTTTCCATACGAAGCACAACGACACATACAATTTAAAGCTGACATGTATTCATAAAAGCGTTTGGTCACAATATTAGTTTCGATCGCTCCACTAATGTCACTGGGATTTATATACCGGTTTAGAAAGCTACGCTCGGTTGCTTTCCGGTCGAGGCGTTCAGGTTGCACGGACTTCTAAATGCTTGAACTAAACATTGAAGTAAAATGTTTCTAATAAAGAATAAAGGAAACTATAATCAATAAAACACAAAATATATTTATTCTTTGAAAGATTTTCCAAGGTATTCGTATTATTTTGCACAGAAAGTGCTGTCTTACTTTGCATGTACATCAAACACGCGTGTCGTTCAAACATAGTGCATAACGTCTGCATCTTTTGAAAACCCTGGCGGTACTATATCGAACACAAAAGATAAATGATAGTAAATCCGAGATTTTAACAACGGAACATCGTTTTCATTGGTTTCTACAAAACGCTCCGTTTCTAAAATTCGTGCGATCACAGACATTGCTCGATCTGCCACATTGTGTGGTTTGCGCATGTGCGACGTTATAACATACACAGGAAAATGGTCTACAATTATCAAGGATTTTTGAAATATGTTTGCCTAGATTTCAGTCTGTCTTGTTTCGTCGTTCATTGGATATTCCTATCACGTGCAGTTGGGTTCATGTTATTTTTGTTTTAAACGCGTTTCTACAAGTTTTTTCGTCCAATGTAACGTGTTCGGGTGTCTGAAATACCTGAAGGCATGAATAGTGCTATCGGCCTTATATAGGGGGTTTGTAGTGATAAGCAGAACAATAGAAATCGAGAACTAATATGGCGGAAGTCGTAGATTTAAATTAGTAGGTGTCCTTATTTTTTTTTTATTTTAGATGTATAATCGCTCCTGAATGATACCATACACAGGGGTCATTTCAGAGTGACCTTTAAAAATAACCAAAGAAAGCATATCTGTCATTTTGGCTTGAAGATTGAACTTTTTTTATGATGAACATTAATGCCCAAGGTATCTTGTGTATTAAACAAATGCATTTGTCGGTGTTAATATTTTTGGGGGTTTTTTTTGTTATGAAATAATAGCCGGTCGGACAGGTTTCTTTACACAATTTCGGCAGGAAAAATACTTAACTTTGATTAAAAATACTTAACTTTGATTAAAAAGACGATCAATCATTAGGCCTGTATAAGATTTTGCTATCAAAAATTTAAATGCTTGTGTATATAAGCTATATTCTGAATGACCTACATTTTTATGTTAAAGGTCGACTTGAGGTAACTCTTCTAAGAAATTTTGTTAAATCTTTAATAGTTTACCGTAGAAGAAAAAAAAGTCTAATTTTAATAATATCGAGTCTTGTTCCTTCAAAGTTATGAACATTTTGTAAACTTCTGTCGGAAATAACAGATTTCAATAAATTTCCCATTATACATTAAACGTATTTGTCAAAAATCGTACTTGTGACAAATGAATAAGATGACTAACAAATTGAAAAAAAACCATTTCAATAAAGTTGTCCTTTGAAGTGTGACTAAGCTTTTAATCCTTCTTGGATTATTTATTTAGTTCTACATTCATTTATTTATTTTCTTTACGGTGAAGGAAGGTTATTTTTATATTTTTTACTTAATTTCGTGGTCTTCTTTTATTTAGAAAACCTGAAGATTGTTGCTAGTTTGGTCAAACAACGGAACAGACCTATGTGACAGTCAGTTTAATCAGATATTTTAGACAGTTTAATTATTCATATACGTCTTTCTTTCATTTGTTTTTCTGACATTTTGATCAATAACTAGCACGCCATTTGTTTTCGTCACATAAGATAATGTAACACATTTTATTTTATTTTTTAAGGGGGGGTAAAAGATGAAAAGGTCAAGTAAATCATTAAAGTATATTGTCAATATGCTTAATTTTTTCACGATTTTGTATATGAGTATGTGTAGCCTAGAATTTTGATGTTGCAGAGTATACAAAAATATAAAGGAACACCTCTGCATTCCATCGTCTTTGATTGTTAAAGTGGCGGGATGGTCAACAAATTAATCACCAGATCTTTTTATAATTTATATTATGATAAATTGTTCAGCTATTAAATACGTATAACCGAAGAAAAAATCCATATACTTTATCATTTTAATATTGGACTTTTTATATATTTTAATTTGGAGCTCTTCCTCAAAGGATATTAATGAAGTATAACTATGGCCACCACCACTCTCTTTAACGCTATGTTTTGTTGATTTCAGTGAAAGATAATAGCAAAATCTCTGTTACATTTGCCTCTTTAAGGATGTTTCATTTCTCTCTAGATGGATCATCAACAGTTTCACCAAAACCAAATTTGCCTACACAGTCCAAAAAATTCTCTTCTTCATAGACTTGTTACGACTCAAAATAATGCATTTAACAACGGTTGTTATTCTATATGCATCAACACTATACCTAAATAAATATTTCATTCAGTTTAACAATAACAATCTTCAAAACACTTACAGTGTACTTGTAGCATGCACCGCTGGTTTCATTGGATTTAATTGTCAAATACCGTGTTAATTTCCAGCAAATGGTTTTTGGTGCCAGGCGAAATGTGAATGCTACGGAAGCCCGTTGGTGCCACTTAGAAAAATATTTTGTCTGGCGGCCGCCAGATAATTATTTGGCGGTCGCCCCATAATTTTCTGGCGGCCGCCACAATTATCTGGCGCCCGCCAGATATAACCTGACTTCCTGATGCGCGCGCTTATTTTAATGAGATCTTTTAGATAGGGAGTAGTGGATACATTCTAATCTATTAGTTATATTGATAATTTCTGAATTTTGACACCAAATTTCAATTGCAGAGCTAAAAGAGGTTCGTTCCTCTGTCTGGGGTAGCCATTTTGGGTCACCGTCTGGAAATTATGAATAATTTAATAATTCTTCTTGTAAATTCATATTTTCTTATGCTAAATAATATATTTTGAATGAAATAGTTAGGGAAAATTACATATTTATAGACTTTAGTAAGGGACTATATTTTGTGGCGGAAGGTTTTTAAGAAGAAAATGAACATTTTTCATAACTTAGTTGTTTTAGGGAACCATAACTTAAGCTTCCTTATTTTCAGTGCAGACCAAATCTCCAGATAGTTTTTGCATTGGTATATCTTCGAGTTGTTCCCAAATACATATTTTAACAATTTTTCGAAACTTCAGTTTTACTAAACTGATATATCATAAAAGTCAAGAAAAAATGCCAACTCCAATTTTTGCCTAAAATCAGCTTATTTCATGCCATATCTCAAATTTTATATTATAGACCCATACTTTTATTTTTATTTTCTAAATTTAAAAGATTTTTCTGACAAGTCTAATGTAATTTGAGAAAAAGTTTGAGACTTTTAAATAATTTCATTGCATGCTGAATTGTTAATGGTTAAAAATAGCGTTTTATCAGTGCAAAAAGGTCAAAATATCAATTAGGTGAAGGAATTTAAAAATTTTTGTTTATTTCAATTTTAATTTTATTTATTTTAAATACTTTAAAATTGTATTTGATGGCATGGTTCATTTCCATAAAAAGTTACAGAGGGGAAAGCGATTTATGTGCAATTTGCACTTTCAGTGCCAAAAAGGTCACATTAAATACACCGTAGCACCGAAAGAAGCGTATAGACCCAGACATTTTATTTAGAATTTTGGTTAATCTATGTGTGTACATTTTTTTAAAAATACTTTAGAAAAAACTTAAAGACTTTTGATAGCAGGATCCAACGTCCTTAAGTTTTGAAACACTTGTGGAGTGGAATGTACATTAGACTTTATTCAGCTCATACTCAGTAAATTTTGGTGATTAAAATTGCTAAGGTGTTTAGCTCACCAACTCTGTAAAAATGGGAAAACACAACCAAAGTGTTTGAGATTTGCATAAATGAACAACCGAGCGCATACTCAGTAAATTATAGGAATCAAGCAGTAGACTTGAATTGCAAATAAACTTAATGTAATAAGTACAAAAGAGGCACAGACTTGCAATTTAAAGCACAAACTCATAATAATTGACCAAAGTCATATCAAGGCAAATAGACCTTAATGAAGTGAATCAAGTAAGTGATATAAATATTGTAAACTTAATGTTAACTTGGGGAGTAATGCGACAACACATTATACATAAAATAAGTGAACAATTTACAAGAAAATACATGCATTCTCTTTGAAATATTCCAAGTAGATAGCTGTCTGCTATAATTTAGAACTAAAACCCCACCTAAAGGTATTGGGTAACATGCAGAATAGCAGATTTAATGCTTTGTAGATACTTTCTGGAGTATTTCCCATTCATGTCTTCTCGGATATGCACTCCGTCGGAAGACAGGAAATCGAGGGAAGCCCAAAATCCTCGGTGCTTCCAAAAAGAAATGTTATCATGTAATGCACATGCCGAAGCGAGTGGAAGGTTCAGAGAAACCACCTCCGAGTTGAATGTTGCTGACACGCGTTGGGAATTACGCCTGAGAATTTGTCTAATCACTACATGTTGCACGTTACAACCGTGCAACAAATATTGTGCATACGAAAGAATTTCTTGCAGCACAGGTAATTTCATCCAATTTGAATGAACACAATGTTGGGTCGCGCAACAAAATAGGTAAACTCACGTAGTGCACAAAGTCTAGAAATTGTCAAACCTCCTCTTGCCACACAAGTTACATAGTATTGTTCCCGATTCAAACGTAGATTGTTGTCCTCAAGACTATTGTTCATGAAATCTCTGAGGCGACGTATGAAGGAATGACCCACCAAAGTTACACGCAGGGGGTCTCGACCATTCGCCCTCGGTGTTCCCGCCATATTGGTAAAAGGCCTGGATGTTGGATCGAGTAAAAGAGTCAAAAATACTGACCTGAAAGTCCCGAAGGACGAATGATCACTGTATCCAGATAGTATCTTAGTATTATCTCAAATTCCACCCATGCACAAGCAAGAAAATAAAAATAAAGCTCTGTCTTGAACGATCAACAATATCTGTGCAGCTTCCCCTAGCATAAACAAAGAATGTAAAAATAGCCCTAGAGTTTGCGGCTTTCTGATTGGCTGATCGGTGATAGAATTTGCATTCGGTAATGGAAAATCTTTAAGACCGGATAAAAACGGTGATATACAACAATAAAATTATGCAAGTCCCCATAAATGTTACACAAGTATTAATAACATGGTATATAATTAAAAACAATAAGATATAACAATTAACAAATCAAGGATTAACATAAATTGCTTTATTTACAAAATACACCCTATTAAAGTTATATACATTGTCAATTCATATTAGAAAAGATATTGAAGCGGTGCTTTTTAATTAAGAATAACACTTCGTTATATAGGTTTGAAACAAAAAATTGCTCCAATAAGCAAGGATTATCTTTCTTTATCATAGAGTATTGAAAGTTATACATACAGTGCATGATATATTGCCATTGCCACAGTTTCTTAATATTATAGTAAGAAAAGTTTTTTGTTCTTAAAATTGACTAAGATAATGGATCCATACTTTTTTTCGAAATGTTAAAAGTGTAAACCAGAGCGTTTTGTTATAACACAAAAATGAAGATCAAATGAATAACTTTCCCGGCATTGGTATAATTGATATGATTGGTCTAATTAAATTGTTCATCAAAACAAATATTGATAAGAATTTATCCAAAAGTAAAATCATTACTATATCACAAAAATTTAGTATTCTGTCATTTAGATTAAAACACGTTGGCAATGTCAATTTCCTTTTATAAAGGAAACACAGCAGGAAAATCATTTATGCGTCGTTTTCAATTTTTATTTACTGATGATAGAGAGCTAAATAGTTGGACAGCACATTATAAGACAATTGTTCAAGATGACGGCACAAAACGGAATTTGTGTGTCTGTTCTCATTTTTACCGTTCGTGTCATGTTGTTGGTTCGACTATCAAGACAAACACCGGCAAGGTAGTTCATTCTGTTTACATAGCTATACTGGCTTTTACTTACAATTATTTCTTTTGTCATTTTACAGACTATATCTTCTAATGTCTTATTTCTTTCGGGTTTGTTTTCGAAAGGTCAATTAGTTTTCATCACTCTAATTTTACAGTGTTGAAGATCACACCATTGGAATACATTGCAAAACTTGGGATGCTTCCTACGATAAATGTAAAGGTCAGGAGAAAAATCTTACTTGTAGTTTAAAACTATTTTGTCAATGGTTTTATTTTTGTCTATAAATTTTGACACATATAAATAAGTACATACATTGTTCGTGTTTTGTATTTTAATTAAACATACAATAAATCTCCAGCTTAGTTTAATAAACTTTAATTTTGAAATGTGTACAACGTTTTATCATTTCTTTTTTTTAGAGTGTCAAAGTGGATTTATTGGACTTAATTGCACATCCCCATGTCGCTACCCTAGCTACGGAAGGGCATGTCAAAATGAGTGTAACTGTAATGAAAGTTTCTGCAATCCATTGACTGGATGTGAAGGTGTGTTTAAACAATTTTAATTGTTCATAATACAATTTATTCCTTAAACACTTGCATTATAGAAAATAAAAATTTAATATTCAGATGGAGCACCTACACTGCCACCGAAATCAACCAAAACTGTCACTGGGAAGATCTCCGTAACTCGGATGATGACTTTGAAAACAAGTAAATATAATATTTTTAAAATATTATGAAATAACTTTAAATACCTATATTTTAATACGTAAACACCTTAAAAATGTCGCTACAGCCTGCTCTGTCGGTTTCGTTGGAAATAGCTGTGATATACCGTGTAGATTTCCATCATTTGGATTACACTGCCAGTCAAAGTGTAATTGCAGTAATGAAACGTGTAACCACGTAAAAGGTTGTAATGGTAAGTTAATGTTTGCGGATGTTTTTAGTGATTTTTAATATATGTTGTGTTTGATTTTATTCATATCTGTATTGGCACGACAGGACAGCATGTGTTCTTCAAAAATAATTGTTATACAATTCAGTGTAAAATCATTTTTTGTCGAGATAAAATTAACGCGTTATAAACAGAGCAATATACATCTATATCATGCATCGCTATTAAGGAATTAAAAAATGAGGTTCTTATAAAATGGCATAATATTTTTCATTACATCGTTTTGGGGATCAAAGACGTTTAAATTTTAACGAAAATAAAAACAATCTCTCTTTGGCTCGGTCAAATATCGACATTTGAATCATGATTATTCGATTTATAAAGAGTTTGATTTATTTGAGGAAGAATGGTACAAATGTGTAATATAACTGAATTTGATAGTATATGTGCTCGTCCTGGTTTCACCTATTGTTGCATGTTACAAAAGGAATGTAACACGGACAGGGAAATTTTAGCATAAACCTATATCTTAGTTATTATTTCTGCTCAATAATTATATTAAAGTTAGTGGTGTTTTTAACACCAAAAAGTCTTATTTCAGAATAAACAATGACACATGTTATCGCGTAATCAGATACAGATATTTGCATTTGAGCAAAGCTGTGTGTCTTTTTACACATATTTTGATTCTTCATTCAGTTTACCATTGTGCTACATTAGGTCATTGCTATTATGTTATAGCCTTGATAACGTCAATCCTTTTATTTTAGAGTCGTCTACAATCTGTAACTCCGAGGAAGGTAACAGATTCCAAGCTATGGTGTATAGTACTGTAGTGCTAAGTGTTTGGGCGATTCTTCAGATCAGCATCTATCTATATTTAGCATTGCATTCCTCGTCGGCAATTCAATTAAATATAAGTTATACGTAACGAATACATGTGAAGAATTTCCTTGTTTCCATATGTTATGCAATTCAAGTTTTGTCTGTCAAGTATTGCAAGACATGGTTAAAACACTCCTATTAATTAGAAGTTCGCATTGATTATTAAACTCAACTCAAAAGAACTCTAGAGTAAGGTATTCCATATTCTTCACAGTTGATTTGTTCTTGGAAATTGCTTTCTGTTACTTAGTTATCGATATCCAAGCCATTTTGCCATTGGTATTGAAAAATAGATGCAGATCTCTAAAAACAATCTTCTCAAAAACCAATTGTCAAGAAAAGCTGTGAGTTGCATGAAACCATCCTCAAGTAGTGTAGATTCAAGTTTGTTCAAATCATGATTCCCGGAGGTACGGTGGGGCAACAACGGGGGTCGAATTGTTACATAGAAAGATATAGAGAAAAATCTTTTAAACTCATCTTTTCAAAAACTAATTGACCGAAAAAGCTGTAACTCGTGTGGAAGCAGACCCTCAGGTAGTGTAGATTGTTCAAACCATTATTCCCAGGGATAGGGTGGGGTCACCTTGGGGTTTAAAATTTTTACACAGGAATGTAAAGAGAAATATCTTCTTTTCGAAAATCAATTTAGAGAAAATCTTCAAAAATCAAATAAAAAACGATGAAACTATAGATCGGGGTGTTGAATTTTTACATAAGAAATAAATTTGATCATTCTCAAAAATATATAGTATATAGAATTAATAATATACAAACATATAGACATTTGTTAATTAATTTTTGTTTAGACTATGGCCCTAGATAATTCCTAGGCCACACAAGGGGTTCAAAGCTTGATATAGGCTTATATTTACATGAACAGTTGTTTAAGATCTTTTTGAGAATAGCAAAGCTCAATGTGTGATATTACAATGAAATTATCTAGTTACAAAAGAGGCTCAACATCTGTAGAAACTTTAAAAATCTTTTAAAACAGGATCTTTTTTACTCTTTCATTGTTCCGATATTTTGAATATGACTTCATAAAGCTGATTTTATTATGTCTAGTGTTGTTCAGGTGAGCGATATGGCCCATTATTATAATTTCATGGGTTTTTTTACAAATGATAAGTAATGGGGAACATGTATTTTCCCGTTTTTAAATAATCAACCAAGATTTAAAATTTGCGGTTATTTTTAGCTTACTTGAGCCAAAGGCTCAAATGGCTTTTGTATTCTGTCTGTCGTCATCGTTGTCAAACTTTTGTCTTGACTTTGTACATTTGTATTCGTATATCAGGTTGCAATTCTTACCAGGAAAGATCATTATATACTAAACATTCATCGCAAATTTATTCCGATTACGTTCTATTCCCCATCAATTGCATATCTTTTTTGTATCCATTAGGCATTGTATTATCACATTTCATTAAAAAATGACAATAACAAACCGTCAACCACTTAAAAAATCCAGAAAACGAAATACAAATTCAAAGCAGAGCAACACGGACCTTCAAAAAGATAGAGGTAGGATAAGGTGCGATGGAGGAGTGAGCATCCTCTGCTGACCGGTCACACCCGCCGTGTGCTCTTTGTCGTAATCGGGAAAAAACCCGGAAAAGTCCTTAGACAATAAGGTGATTAATTACAAAAAGATGACTTCAAACGAGACTGTTGATAGTCCTATTTTATCAACTTGTTTGTAAGTAGCTTGCCTCGCCTTAGAAACTGTTCATACGAAGATCATGCCCTTGCGTATCGAATTAACTGAGAGACAAAAACACCATTTACAGGTGATGAAGGTATATTGCTACATAAGTAAGGGAAGTTGACTATAGAAAAATTGAAGTCATTGCGTTTATCATAACGTTTTGTTGTTAGGTTACCATCATTGTCCATTTCCAGTAAAATATCCAAATATGAATCAGATGACACAGACTCTGTGGTATCTTTTATTTCAAATTCACTCGGATATATCGAATCGACGTAATTATGGAAATAACAATTGTTAATTGATAATACGTCGTCGATATAACTGAATGTTGAGTTGAAAACCACAACGATTGATTTTTTTTTCACGTACAAGTTTTATAATAAATTCTGCTTCATAAGAATTCAAAAATAGGTCTGCACACAATGGGGCACAATTGGTACCCATGGGAATTCCAACAGATTGTTGGAAGACTTGATTTCCAAAAACTACATAGATGTTGTCTATCAGAAACGCAAGCATCTTTTTAATGTCAAAATCGGAGTACTTGTGTGTGAACTTAGAATGGTTTTTAACAAAACACTTTGTTATAATTTCAAAGACAAGGTAAGCATTTTAACGACTTCATACTAAATACTACGACTTCATACTACATACAATGTAAAAAATGTGGTAGACATAGTTTGTTATGTTTTGCACTTTTGAATTATCAATAAGGAATGCTATTTTCATAATTAAAGTGTTACATCAATTTTGGGGAATATTAACATTCGTTGACATATAGTAAACAAAAAAAAAACAGAGGTTATAGTGATATGTTTACGTGTATATTGTAAAAGATAGTTTTTGAAACTATTTATAAAAAATGAAACAAGTAGTAAAATGTTTTGTTTCTGAATCTTTAATTTCACAATTTTACAAATCATGTATTGGTTTTGAATCCATAGAAATATATGTAAATTGCTTTTAAATTAGGTAAAAACGAATACACCCATGAGTTACTGTGGAATCATTAGACTTCGTGGTAGCTCAATTTTCGTGGAATTCGTAGGTACCTCTTATCCACGAATAAACATCCTCCACGAATTAAAAATTTAGAGTTTATAAAGTCGTATTTCATTTAATAAGTATGAGAGTATACGACATTATGTCCCCACGAACATGTAGAATTTAAGCAATCCACAAAAATTGACCCCACGCATTTTAATGATTCCATTGTTATATGGAGAAGAGCTGAATATATTAATGAAAAGCATTAGCGCCGTAATTTGGCGGCCCTGGTCGTATGCTCCCAAGGGAGTTAAGGATGCTATGGATTGTACAGGTATCGTCAGGTGGTAATATACAAAAGTAGTACGAAACAATTTACTTCGTGAGCATGACTATAAACCCCTACTTTGACCTTTATACATTTCAGTTTCATAAAATACCGGTAATGTATATTATTTGGGTAAATTAACATTTCTCTTTCAGTTTATTTAAAAAGATAATACAAACTTATATCTATGTATTAAATGACAGTAATATTTTGAAGTTTATTTTAAATTTTTTAGAAATGTTTTTGTTTGTTTTACATTAACATTATTCATATATGTATCATATAGTTGCTTGAAGTAATAAAATTATTTTTGTAAGTAAAATTATTGTTTCATATATACAAAAAGATTATAAAATAAATTCCGTTGATCACAAAAATGCATTTTTAACAAATTAAATGTTACATCCTCATGTTGTTTATGTGTTATCAACGAAAAAGGATATTGTCGATGTGTTGCTTTGATTTCCTTTAATCAACTAAACAACAGGTGATATACATAAATTTCATGGTCAAATTTATCAAAGGGGATATGCTCATCATACTTGGGAACATATACAAATACGTGTTGGTTTGAAGTGATTTCCTATTTCTACATTTATGGAATTTTAAACCGAATAGATATGCGCTTATAATAAGTATAATACTTGGTCAAAATAGATATTACACGCGTGAAGATGGCAATACATTGAGACTTAAAGGATCAAATCAATCTATATTTATTTAGGTTGTGATTAATGTCATCATTTTTCCATAGCAGAACATCCACACAATGAAAACTTGCCAACCAGTTTGGGGTGGTTTGTGGGGTTTTTTGTGGGGTGGTTGGGGGGTGGGGGTGTTTTTGTTTTTGTTTTTTGGGGATTTGTTTTTGTTTTTGTTACTGTAATAGGAAAAGTCGTACCTTCCATACAGCTGTGCATAAGGTACACTATCATATCTACTAACTTATCTTAAGAAATAAAACCTTAATAAACCAAAAATGTCGAGAAAAATACCGTTTTTTTTTACGTAAAACCTATTTTGTTTTTGTTTTTTGTTTTTTTTTTTTGCTATGAACTGTAATTTAATATTTAAAAGAATTTGCTGTTACCACTATTAGCCTAACCGTACAATGTCAAATGACCTAAAATGAATGCCATTTTGTGTTATCAAATACAATGTATTAAAGTAATGTAGAAAACGGACCAAGAGCAAACGGTTACCTGAAACTTCCTTTACATGCCAATATTTTTTAACAGACATCAACATTTCTGGAGCGAACACAAATTAAAAGCAAATTTGCAACGCACAGGATTTCAAGCGCTAAATTTATTGCTGTGCCCCATCACATCAACGAAATGCCGATGTACCAAATTCACGGTTGGTAGTTGTGGATTCCCATACGCAGCACAACGGCATATAAACTTTAAGTCCATAGGTGTCCATAACTTTAATATTAGACTTGTAAAATCGATCCCTAATGATTCCATGTAGAAGCGGTAGTGTCAGAGAGACCTTTTTATTAACCAAAGCTAATCTTGGCTAGAAGATCGGAAGATCGGACATATGGTTATTTTTTAAACAATGAACTAATTAAATGCCCAAAGTATCTCGTGTAGTAAACAAGTGCATGTGTCGGTGCTAAATGTTGTGTTTTCTGTTTCTTTTTTTTTTCTAAGTCATGAATAAACAGCCGGTCGGACATGTTTTTTTATCACAATTTCAGCAGGAAAAAAACTTAATTTTGATTAAATAGACGATAAAGCATTATAATTGTATGAGATAATGCTATCGAAAATTTTAAGGCTTGTTTATAGAAGATTGACTCTGATTGACTTACATGTTTATGTTAAAGGTCGCTCTGAGGTGACCCATTTGAAAGATTTTGTCAGATCTTGAATAGAAAACCGTAGAAAAACAATTTACAAGTCTAATTTTATTTATATTGAGTCGTGTTCCTTTAAAGTTATGAACTTGTTTAAAACTCGGATATAAAGGATTTCAATAAATATTCTTATATACACTGGACGTACAAGGGTTGTCCCAAAATAGCGTAGACATAACACATAATTTAAAATCTGTCCACTGCAATTTCATGAGACTTCTATGGTTTGTTCCTTGACCCTTTAGCAAACAATCTATACTTATAAATTAAGACATTTCGCAAATAAACTACGAAACGCCTGCACCAGAGTAACTGCTTATACCTTTGGTATTTCAACACGTGTAATATGATGTCCGTAAGCTATAATCAATTTTAATTTTATAAGTAATTATTGAGAATTAAATTAAAAACCTACTTTCATTTTCGATAAACCAGCTCGAAATAGCAAAAATGAGAGTAAGGTGGTGGACACGCTTTGGCGGATCCAAGTCAATGGGAGTTAGCATTAAAATATATCATTGCAATCAAATAATATGAAATGATTACGTAAACAGTGAATATATTTATTAGGAACTTACTTGGATTATACATAGAAGTTAAGATTTGACAAATGCTGAATAAATAAAATAAGGTAATTCGTTTCTTGAATGCGCGATTTTAGTTTTGATATGGAATAGAATTTTCCAGAACGGGGTAACCAAGAACGCGGTTTGACAAATTAACGTCATGGCGAAAAGTGAAGGAAGGGTTCATCACGTATCGCGGGCAGATATTCATACCTTGGATGGGACATCTTTGGTTAATACAAAAAAGTTAATAAATAAAATGGAACAATTTGATGCATTTTTAGTTTTGATCGGAAGAATTTATTTTCTAAAAGGGGGTGCCCAGGAAAGCGGTTTGACTAATTTACACCATGGAAGAAAGTGTAGGGCGAGTAAGCCATCGAGCAAATACTTTGGATATGACAATTTTGGTTTAAAAAATGCAAATTAATATGCATACACTAACGTTTTTTTAATTTCATACTTTTTTATACCACGACAGATTGGTAGTAAATCTTAGACATTATTTCTAAGTCTATATGAATAAATAATGTATACGTATGAAGTTAAATTGTGGGAAGGTTTTCAGATCAGTCTTTTATCTGAAATTCTCATTAAGACAGTGATAACAATTGTAGTGAAATTTGACCTAAAGATATGAAGAGTAGGATAAGAAAACAATGTAGAAAAAAATTTGACACAGTATATACGAAAATGAAAAAAAAATATAGTTCAACATTTTAGCATTGTGTCATTAATGTGTAAAGTGCTAATTCCCGCGCTTGCGCGGGATATCATCTAGTGCTAAAAAAAATCAAATATGTGCTTTACTATTTTCTTGAGAAAATTAATAATTAGTGAATACAAGTTTTGCCAGGCGGCGCAATGTGCGACGTCGACAATTTCAAGTCTTTAAACCCTCCATATCTTTTTCGATAACATTTACGTTTTTATTTCCGAACATGTCTTGGAAAAAAATTATGCCTTAGAACATATATTCTGGGTTCACCTTCAATATATATTAATTTCTAGTTTTGTTTTTTTTTTTAATATGTTCTATGTACAAACGATATGCCGACTCCAAACATGCCCTGTATCACTTTTGTCTAACGTCCGTCTTACCGAAATGAGTCGTTCAGCGTTTTGATGTACATTTCATCGGTCGGGGTTTCTTTTTTTCACTTGTTGTCATCATAATATTTTCAATGCTGCTAAACTACTTATTAACAAAATGTATATCTAAGCGATTTTTTGAACTTTATTTACTTTAAAATCCGCTTTGTATTTTATTCAAGGTTTTTCCAAACTTTTCATCAGTTACCAGTATGCCGCCTTTAACTCAGACGTCGTCATTTTACTACGAGTTAACAATTCAACGTATCAAAAAACCCTTTATAAAACCTACAAAAAAATTCTTTACAGCCAAAATATTTTATGTAGAATGAAAAAATAGCAATAACAAACCGTAAACCATCTCAAAAATCCACAACACGAAACACAAATTCAAAGCAGAGCAACACGGACCTCCAAAAAGATAGAGGTAGGATCAGGTGCCAAGGAGGAGTGAGCATCCTCTACTGACCGGTCACACCCGCCGTGTGCTCTTTGTCGTAATCGGGAAGAAATGGAAAAGTCCGTAGACAATTAGGTGATTAATTATGGTCTAACAATTAGTATGAAAAACGTCAGTCAGCATGCGACCCAGTGGAAGATTGTATTTGCTGACAAAGTCGTTCTATCGACCATAGAACTTACAAAAAGATGACTTCAAACGAGACTGTTGATAGCCCTGTTTTATTAGCTTGTTTTTCAGTAGCTTGCCTCGCCTTAGAAACTGTTCATGAGAAGATCATTCCCTTGCGTATCGAATTAACTGAGAGACAAAAACACCATATACAGGTGATGAAGGTATATTGCTACATAAGTAAGGAAAGTTGACTATAGAAAAATTGAAGTTATTGCGTTTATCATATAGTTTTGTTGTTAGGTTACCATCAATGTCCATTTCCAGTATAATATCCAAATATGAAACGGATGACGCAGACTCTGTGGTATCTTTTATTTCAAGTTAACTTAAATGTATCGATTTGACGTAAGTATGGAAATAACAATTGTTAATTGATAATACGTCGTCGATATACCTGAATGTTGAGTTGAAGGCCACAGCTATTGATTTATTTTTTCACGTACAAGTTTTTTAATAAATTCTGCTTCATAAGATAAAATAGGTCTCCACACAATGGGGCACAATTGTTACCCATGGGAATTCCAACAGATTGTTGGAAGACTTGATTTTCAAAAACTACATAGATGTTGTCTTTCACAAACTCAAGCATCTTTTTAATGTCAACTTCGGAGTACTTGTGTGTGCAGTCAGAATAGTTTTTAACAAAATAATTTTTTAGATTTCCAATGACAAGGTAAGCATTTTTACGACTTCCATTTCTATTGAAGAAACAACTGTCGATGATATCAAAAAGCCTAGATTTTAATTTGTCATGGGGAATGGTTGTATAAAGCGTTGAAAAATCGTACCTTTGATGCTATTGATTTTGGTAAGATTTTGTGAGCTCAAAGTTTCTAATAATTCTTTAGAGTTTTTTAGTATCCACATCTGATTCACACCACTGGAGTATTTTGTTGTACAGTACTCTTGAAGTTTCTCTTTCACTACTGTAAGAATTTTAGTAAGGAATAATGAGAGGTTTGGTAGAACATTTACTGGAACTTGCTATATATCTCTGTTTGTAAGGACTTTTGTGAAGCTTTGGATTCCAGTACAGTAAGGTTAATCAAATTCATTTTGTTTATTAGGGAAATTAAAAATATCCATAACCGATTTATGATTTTGAAGTATTTCCTGCTTGGAAAGCCTGCTATGGGTGTAAGTAAGATTACCATGTGTAGAATCGAAACCTAGTTCTTTGAAAATGGAATTAATATAATGTGCCTTACAAACAAAGACAATGTTGTTACTTGCCTTATCAGCAGGAACCAGTACATACTGATAGTGCAATCTATCTAGTTCTTTTCTCACTTCTGATTTATTAGGATAGATGGTTTCAATTTGACCCCTCAGTCGTTTAATACGAGATTTTAATATACATCTGATGCTTTTAACCCACTCTGACAATGTATCAAGATCTTCTTTTTCAGATTTTGCCCATCGCTTGGCGTTATCTTCAACAGAATTCATGATATGTATAAAATTACGACGCCATATGAAGGGTCTAGTCTCCCTAAATTTTGACCCTTTTATAATAAGTGGTCTTAGGTCTTCGTTGTTAACTAACTTAACATCACCAGTGATAACGTGTCCGGCAGGACTATAGTTGTAGGGTGAAGAATATGAACACGTTGGAGGATTATCTTTCAGATGTTCGATATTAAGGTCTTGTAGAGTTGGTTTGTAATTGAAGAGTTTGGAAGCAATGGTTGAAGTATAATTGTAGGAAATACAAGGAGTTGACTTTATCCTGAAATATGGCGGAATGCAGGACTGAACATTTCTGTGATTAAGAATATTGCTTATATTATCTGCATTGATTCTCTTGTTGGCATACTGCAGTTTGAAAAAATAACGTGGTGCATGAGCAGTATTTTCTATTTGTGTAGGTTTAAAAAGCCGATGATAAGCAATATTCATAATAAAGGATCCGAGTCTGTATTCCGGTGTAGAAAAACAAAAAGCGGCTTTTCCTTGACTTTTTCAAGAAGAATGCTTAATTCTTTCAAAGGGACAGAGTAAAATTTGGTGCAAATGTAATGGAGACTCAATTGTTTATTTACGTAAGGTAATAATTAATCAAAGTAAACATCGTGTATAATTGGTTTGTTAAAATAAAATTAAAGAATAAATAATTAGTTATAATTTGTTATCTAATTAGTAATAATGAGTTATAATAGCTATAATAAAATAGAAGAAATAAAAGAATAATTAACAAATTTAAATGTATTTTTCATGTAATTTTTTTCAATCGCAGTTTTCATTTCATTATGTTGATTTTAACTTTTCGTTTCGTGAAAAATGCGAGAATCAGTTAAATCAGAAATATCAAATGATCAGCTAAATCATTCATACTACTAAGTTGTTCTTTCATTTGTTTTTCTATCTTTTTTTTGAGGGGGGGTGGGGTAACAATTGAAAAGGTTATATAAATTATTAAAGTATATTGTCAAAATGCTTTATTTTTGTTTCAGGATTATGTATATGAATATAATTAGCTTAAGAATTTTTATGTTATAGAGTATACGGAGATATAAAAGAACACCTCTGCATTCCATCGTCTTTGATTTTTAAGGGTGATTGGTGGTCATCACTACCAGATCTTTTTCTAATTTAAAGATATAAATTGTAAGCTTTAAAATATATTTTACTGGGGAAAAATCCATATACTTTATATATCACTAAAGTCTCAATATAACATTTATGAACTTCACTATGGTATTTCAATTGTTCGACCAAAATGTGGATGTTAAATGTCGAGTTATAAGCATGATATTTCTTTCTTCGGTAGGTAAACAAGTTCCATGCCATGTTTTGTTTAAATTGCTTCAAAATACTGGTAAGAGGTCTGATTTAGGCAGAATTTATCCATCTGCCATTAATATTTCGTTGTTATTACAAATATACAACTTCTAGTATTTGTTACCTTCAGTTTGATCTTTAAACCTGATATTTTTTAACACTCTGGTAACAAAAAATATTGAAAAAACCAAATTGTTACATTTGATCTCAGCTCGTTACTGTGTGGTTTTAACAAACTGGGAAAAAAATCAAATAATGTTTTAAATGTTTCTAAATTTATATATCTCATATCGACACATTGAACCTACAAGGAACTTTTTATTTTGTTTTAATTATCTGCAGTGAGCAACACAAGGAGTACGTGATATTACGTATTTAAGCTTCATGTGTATATTCTGGAGCAATACGTCCGCTTATTTTCTCGCTACATGTCACATAATGTGATGTGTCACAAATACGGAAATTCGATCATGTTTTAAAGACAATATATCAAGTAAAATCTAAAACTGTGTTAAAATGTGTTAAGAATAATGATGCTAAACTAGTTTATTGGCATAAACATAAAATAAATGTTTGTGCCTTTTATAAAAAAAACCCATTAGTGTTTTTATTAATTAAATTCCCGATCAATGGTACATGTAACATTTGTATTTTTTTATATTTTAGTTTCTTGTTACAGCAGGCAAAAATCACAGAATCCAAGCAATGTTGTACGGTACCGTGATTCTGAGCGTTTTGGGTATTTATGCAGATCGGAATTTGTATCTTTCATTGCATTTCACGACAGGAACTTGTTTCTTTATTAAAGGAACATAAAGCATTACAAAAAATAATGCCGGTTTTCTATTGTTTTGTAATTTTTTTTTCATTTGTATGAATAATCATAGTAAATTAGTAATTACGCATATAACTATTGTAAACCTATCATTTGAAGAAAAAAACATTAGATGTTTTGATTTTGCATTTTTTTTAAAGATACAGTTACATGTTTAAGAAATATGAGTTTTTTTAAACTAAGATAAGCATATTAGGTTAACGTAAACATGTTAAAATAAAATGAATAAAATAAAATAAAATGATTTTGTTAAACATGATTTGTTTTCCATAAACCTAGGATACATGTAATGAAATTATGTTTTATTGTTCAAGTAAGTTTAATTTATAGTTCGTTTCCGTGTAAACTAGTATCTTTTGATGACAAACATTTAGAATACATGATAAAGAGGTATTCGTTAATTTTTAAAGGGTTGTCTAAATATTAATACCCTATATGGCGTCATTAGATGTTACTTTCGACCTTTTGATATGGTTTTTTAAATATACTGTCTAATTAATAGTGTTTACTGTATCAAAATTTCGTGTCTCTACTATAAAAAAAATTCACTTTTAACACGTTTTCCAAGTATATAAAGTTAAAATGCACAAAGATCAATTGAACCCTATTCAAAAGTAAGCAACGAAAGGTTTAAATTCGTTGTACTTTATATAAAGGTTTATCATTATTGTGAATTTGGGGAAAAAATCAAAATTAGTTTCACGATGTTTAGGACAAACATACCACAGTAATAGAATAGATCATATCTGATTTTTTATCAACATATGAATTGTAAACACTTTGAATTGCTCAAATATATGTGTCCTTGCATCACATTCACATTAGCACACATAAATATAAAACGATTATCGATATTCATAATATACACTCATTAATTTCTAAAATTGAAAAAATGATTGCTATTTTTTTTCTGTTGAACATTCACCCAAACTGAAATGGGGATACTCGTTTTTGACATTGAACAAGAATGTAGTTCAAGTGTGTGCATGATTTGAAGAAAGGCTTTTTTTACACAATTTATGGAGAAAGTACTTCGTTTTTAAAATTGTGCCCTAAAACAATAAAAATCGCTCCCGTAACAGAGATGGTATAAAAAAATGTTTTTCTTTTTATTATTTAAGATTTTCTATTCGAGGCGACTTTGAACATTTTATTAGGGCTTTGCATGGGGATCAAAAACAATCAAATAAGCAGTCAAAACGTTTTTATATAATTCAAAAAACAATTTTCTACTCCTACATTATACGTATACTACAATATTATCCTATACTTAAAGGGAATGTAAAAAATTGAATTTCGATGTAATTCCTTTTTATATTGTTTCCATTTCGTAATTTCAAGAACAATTTAAAAGAAACGCATCCTTTTTTAGAGGAAAACTAGACAATGAAATTAGCTTAATTCAATATTGCAATTAATTAAAGACCTCTTGAAATTTCCTGTACTAAATTGGTAAAGTTTGGTAGTTAGACGGCTGTTAGACGTATATAGAGAATATGATTGTGGGCTAATTCATAAAAGGACCTTTTATTTGGTGTTTGTCTATATTAAAATAACTCGTCAAAAGCTATACCAAAGAAAACTACGAAATAACGTTACAATATACGTTTGTTTCCCTATTTAATTTGATAGCCATATAGTCTGTAACTTGACTTTGGAACATTATTTGTTCAAGTGTGCAGAATGTAACTGATGAATTGTAACTGCTGTTTTGTTTTATCCATCGCTAGGTCTGTTTCTTTGACAAAAAATCATACGCTTTCACATATCTGGAAGACTATACAATGGACAAATGCCGTTCTGTCCGCAATCTTGTAAAATCATTTGTTATCACTTTTGTTGTTATTCGAACAGGATCTGCCAACCAGTATTGCAAACGGTAAAATTAACATCTATTATATATCTTATCTTCTAATTTTAATATGTTGGCTTTTTGCTAACAAAAATACAATTGTTCTTATCTCTTATCTAGATTTTATACACAAAATAATTATATTTGCTACCCTATTTTTTATTTTGTTATTAAATCAATTAATTCTGTGGGTTATTGGTTTTTAAATAACAGTAAGTGTTTGGTTATTGTATAAATACTGAGGTAAAATTATGGTATTTTATTTTCATTGAAATATAGTCGTTTTCATTTCCAGGCTACCGTACGATTGTTGCTTGTCTTGGTCCAAGACAAACGCGGAAATATGTGACAGTAAGTTATATGTCCATTTTGTCAGTGTCCTACGGTACAAATATAGACGTAAACATCATGTACATAATTTATACCTTTTTTTTACTGAGAAAATACGTTCTACAGTCATTAAGTTTAGTTATGGTCTAGACTTATCCACTTCTTGGCAAAATACATTCCAGCACTTAGAAGGAACTACAATATCATTCTTTCCGTATGTTTGCTATTTATATACCCGATACAAAATGCATATCGTTCTCAACAGAATGTGCAACAGGATATTTTGGAAAAAAATGTCAAACATCCTGTCGTTATCCAAATTATGGAGATCTGTGTCAGATGAAATGCAGCTGTAAAGAACAATATTGTAACCACATTACAGGCTGTCAAGGTATGGAAGATAAAATGTAATAATTAAACTTATGCCCGACGTTTGATTACCTGACAAAAGTCATTGTGTCGATCAGTAATGCAAACTGTCTTCGAAACTACAAGCATATTGCATTCTTAGCTCATTTAATGAATCAATTACCATTACAATAACATTTTTAAAATCCATTGATACGTGAATTTGCTTTACTAGTATTACTTAGAAGAGATACACCCACTTTTGATTGGTCGAAAAGATTCTCTTGATACCTGTATCAAAAGAATTAAGCATAGATTAAGTGTTCTAATAAAATAGTCTATGTAGAATTTGAACTTCAAAAATAACAATATACGAAAAAAAAATAACTACAAGTATGTATATTTAATATTCGTATAGAATATGAGAAAATAACTTTGATGGATAAGCAATAAATTCAATGAAATTTCACACGCATAGGATATATCATTGTCAATCGATTTCGTCTGCTTTTCCAATTAACATTTTTTTTCTGAGATGCTCGTTGTTCCAGGAACTATTTACATAGTGTGATAGTAATCGTGCCATTCAAATTTTTAACATAAAGGAGGTTTAGACTAGCACACACATTCGCGAACATAATTGTCAATAAGAATTAAGTGCCATTCGAGCAGTGCATCCCCATCCCTTCCGAGTATAACATGGGGTAGGTTTACTAATTTATGTATCATTTTGGCAAATTACTACAACCTTTGCCAAAGTCGCACATTCGCACTCCACTGGCAACCTGAGAACCATCATTTTCCTCGACCGTGTCTTTGCATCACATTTTAATAACCGCAATTGCATTCCACCAATTTAACGCACTGTCAGTAACAAATATTTAAACTATCTCGTTTCACGATCCAGAACATTCTACATCGACTGTTCTGTTTCTTTATAATTATTTCATTTTCAGTCATTTCAAATAAGATCTATATCTTTTAACTTTCCTGTCCAAATCATTAAGTTTACTATTTAGTAAGGGCGCATAACTATAATACATACCCTTCTCGATTTTTAACCTTCTGACCTTCAACCTTCTAAAATTTCTGTCTCGGACCGATACATGGTATGTTATACTATTAGTATCATTGCTCCATTATTATGCACTGTGAAAACGAACCATCCTTTTTGACAATGACAATGTTGAATACAATTTCAACGGTCGTCCAAAACTTTGATTTATACTTTTTAAGGCAGTATGACACAATATGGAGATGGTTTGTTTACATTGACGAATGTGTCTGTCTACCTTACTAGCACGATTGATAAAACGTCAGACTACTAACTCGTATTTTCTGAGTTCTAAAAAGGCAAGACTTCTGCTTTGATACAAAGCAATAACAATATGGAATGTAGGTTTTTCCCAATTTTGCAACTTATATTGCATTTCCAAGCCAACACATTCTAAGATATCGTGTGTTTGAACAACATGGTTTGTGTTGTTTTGATAAACTTTCATAGATATGTTGGGAATATCTTAAAATACATTTTGCTGTGCGCCACTATTAATTTGAAATGTTTATTCTAATAAAATACATGAAGGAGAACATCATGCAACATTTTGTTCTTGAATAACATATAATCTAAATTAACATCGTTCCCTAGTTGTGTTTTATGATAATACGATATTTATTTAGCATTGAAGTGTAAAATAAATATTAGTCATGTGTTATTGTATCAAAGCAATCGGAATTATTCGACGCTTAAATTCCTCCTAAGAAGGAAAGGGCCATCAGCATATATCAACTTAACAAAAAATTTGTATGTACCTTTCCATGAAAAAATGACAATAACAAACCGTCAACCATCTAAAAACCATAAAACGAAATACAAATTCAAAGCGGAGCAACACGGACCTCCAAAAAGATAGAGGTAGGATCAGGTGCCTAGGAGGAGTGAGCATCCTATGCTGACAGGTCGCACCCACCGTGTGCTCCTTGTCACAATTGGGCATGTCATAATCGAGGTAAATGTCAAAATCGGGTAAAATGTCATAATAAAGAAAAATGAAACATTTCATTAGTTTATATATTTTGATACCTATAAATGCATCATAACTGTTGTTATTTTTATTTGTATTTTTTCAGTTCATTGCCCTGCAGAAGATAAAAAAGGAAAATATACAGTTATTCAATGTGAAGAGACATTCATTCCTATCAGGATTTCAAGATTAATCTTTTCCTTCAGAAACTTTATTGTTTTATAAGGTTTTCCCCTTTTTATTTGCAATTTTATGCACGCATGTTCTCTCAACCGACTCAGTGGACTTTAATTAGGCTCCTAGATTTGATAGATTTTGGTTTAGGTTTTATTAGATTTTATTCACAGTAATGTTGAAATCATTATCGTTTTTGTTTGTTTTTTTAGATATCAATTTTATATTGATTTTCAGACGGTTGGCCTAGCAGACCGATTGCATGATAAACATAAACAGGTGCAGTGTGGACCAAAGATTTTTAATGCGCTTTAAGTCATGTCTGGCACAAAAACGTGAAATCGCTTGAAAGACTAAAAATTTGATAAATATTTGAGATGACATTCAAAATTCAAAAGAATCAGATGCACATTTTAATCTATTTTATTGGCCAGTGGCATTAAACGTAATACGCAAAATAAATTCTAAAAGGCAAATTTAAATATAACGACATTTAAACATCATTTAATGGCAAATTGAGTATTTTGTCTTTCAAAATATTATAAACAAACATTTAAAAACCATTTTAGGTTCACGGACTGACTTGGTATATTTTAAACTCATCACGTTTACAAATGTAGAAGTATTACAGATATAGATGTAGATAGGTACACAAGACTAAATTAAAAGTAGTACCAACAGCTAACAAATTACATATTGATGGTTTATAACTGTGTGGTTGTTTTGTTGTTGTTGTTTTTTTGGGTTTTTTTTTTTTTTGTTACATATGAAATTGCATATATGCCTGCAAAACTATTGATAATATTCGAAAAATCTTTAAAGAAAAATTTATTTTATGAGTAAAACTTTTTGAGCTGTTTTCAATGTTCCAGTATTCCTCTCGAACATATAGGCGAAAAATATGTTGCTCGATTGTTTAAGGAAATTATTTAATCCACCATACTTATGAGGAGGAAAAGGGGAGAAGTGTCACTTGATTATGAAGAGTGGATTTGCTATATTATAATTGCTATGACCATTTACATTTTAACCATTCTATTTAATTAATGGAACTCTCCAAATAATTGCGATGTACTTATATTTATTATGTTATTTTTAACATTGTGGTTAGTTGAACGCAGAAGTGTATGCCAAAATATAGAACTAATGTCCTTTTTATTATTGATCAGTGTTCAGATGGTAGTAGTGAAAGAAATGATTTCCTCTACTAATGAGTGCTTTCCTTATTCATATTTTATGATATTCAAACCATGTGAAGTTGTGTTTTTGATCTGTCTTACAGTTACTCATTTCATAATAAATTAACATATTATCTATATCGGAACCAACCGAATATCAACGTTATATAAGGGATTTTAAATGATGACTCACAGTTGCAAATTTCATTGTACTATGGAAACTTATCTAAGTGTCTTTTTTCTCACAGAAACAATTGTATTCAGTGTTGATGTGGTAGCAGTAGATTCTTCTAAACTGTTGTGTAAACGGTAAACTTTACTAAAATCCTTAAATACTCCTCTTTTGCATGAAAAATGAATTTGGTGAAATATTCCGAATTATAATTGTTTCAAAAATGTCTTTTATTATTTATCGTTTATATTTTCATTTTTAAGAGAAACGTACGGGTGTTGCCTGTCTTGGTCCACACCAGACAAGGAAATATGTAGTGGTAAGTCATTCCATGCTTAAAGTTCTTCATTTGGGATTGCAACTAAAGCGATTGAGTCGATACAATCCAATGTGTCAGACATTATACACAACCAGTAAGAATTTTGCATTTCGTCTGCTTACAAATCCCCAATAATATTAGGATTTTTACCTTAAGAATGCAAAGACGGATATTTTGGAACTAAATGTGAAAAGCTATGTCGCTACCCAAACTATGGAAAATTGTGCCAGTTTAAATGCAATTGTACAGAAGAGGATTGTGGCCACCTTTTTGGATGTCAAGGTACAAAAACACGTTTCTTTTCAGAGATTTTCCTTTTAGAAAATATTTATTGAGTAAATCGATGTCTGCTCAACGATTTTAACTTGTATTGTTCTCCTTGCTTAATGTATTCGATGTTCTTTAAATATGATACCGACATTTATAACCACTTGTCAACTCACTGTGCCCCTACGCTCCACACTATTTACACCACCAGTAGTTCTATAATGTACCATTATTTTTGTTTGAATGTTTTGCATGATTAACTGACAAGTATATATGGAAGGTTTTTATATGGAAGTAAGACATTAGCGTTTAATTTCAAACATAATGCGTATTGTTTAAGGTATCTTACTCCTCTATGTTGTTGTATCAAAAATATCATTGAAATCTGTAGACAAAAAATACTTTAAAAATACAAAAATAATGGGGATCACGCAGCACAGTTAAGGCTGTCAATAAATTCCTTCAGACAAAAAGTACGGGACATGTGCATTATTGCATCACAGTACATGTATATTACAAACCTCGAAAGAACTTATTAACTCATTTATTAGCAAAATGAATTTATACTAATCTTTTAATTAAAAACAACAAATGCTATTACTTACAATTCCGATGTCCGTTATATCGTACGCACTGAAAAATAAGGGAGAGGTCGTTCTCGCTGTACTACAAAATATGACGTCATATCCTTCAAAATGACGCATAAAATTAATTCATTGAAGGCTATCATGCAGTTTTTAATGGAAGAAAATAAAACCCTATAGATAAACGGAAAATTGTAAGTGAATATTTTTTCAACATGTATATTAGTAGAATGCTACCTATATAGTCTTATTTTCAATTTGTTACAGTTATGCGCCGTATAATGAGGCAACCTCAGTTTTGTATAAAATATCGTATATCTTAAAGCTGGGTACCTAAATAAATCACTCAATTCCAAGGGCATTCACGTATCTGATTATGACACACTTTTACATGTGAATTTGAAATATACTATGTAATTTAAAAACTTCTGAGATCCTTGTAAAATCTTCAAAATTAATTATTTTTTTAATGAAATTAACACTTATTCAACATATGCATTATGAATTATGGTTTTTACTAACAAATAATCTTATCTTGAAAGTTCGCAACATTTTTCAAAATCTACGATATAACATCAAGTTATTTTATAATGAGGTATATGTATCAAAATCAAAAGAAATGTGATACAAAATTGCTTTAGTTTGTAATATTTGTATTAAAGCTTATATTTTTTATCCAGATGGTTCACCAACATATAGGCTAAACTTGACCTCAGCTTACATAGTCTCTAACATAGAAATTACTACCAATGCGTTAGGTAGGTATTCTATTAATAATTTTTACATGCAATATCTTTCAAGCACTTTTTATAAGCTTCAGTTTCACGATTAAATGTTTTGAAACGTTTGATCGTAACCTGCTCAGCAGTCTGCAATGAAAATAAGTGGCAATTATCGTTGTTTGCTTTCAAATAAGATTCGAATTCTAAATGTGGCAGAGAATATTAATTACCATTACAAAATGGATTGTAATGAAAAGCAAATATACAGATGCCTATATTCTACTACATGTATGTACGTTGATTATGTGAATCACGTTAACGATATTGTTTATTAAAATTGTAACAGTGAAATAGATTTTATATAATCATGCAACTCAATACATTAAAAAAATTAAAAAGTGTAAAATTGATTTTATTCGAATTTACAGTTGGATTCTAATAAATTATGTTTTGTTTAAATGTTCGATAATATAAAAAAATTAAACAATCTGCCATTTAAGTTTTTCCCGGTGTAGAATTCTGTAGGTATCTATTTAAACTATTTTTAATTTGTGAATACTATTTTTAATATTTTATGCATTGTAACTAATATCATTCATCTTCAGTGTCTAGAGCGTTTTGTGATTCCAAACAAGATCAAAGAACACAGGCAATGATATACATTACTGTGATAATGAGTGTTTGGGCGATCATTCAGATTGGGATATATGTTTATCTTTTATTGATTTCCACGTCAGGAACTCAAATCATAAACCGATTATGATTTCGAACTACATTTCAATGCTCCGACTTTTTTTTTATTCTACTAGCATGTTCATCTTACTCGTGCCTGCGAATTATAGCGTTATATAGATAACAAGTGAAACATGTCATCAGGAATATATCCACGATTCATTCACAATTTTAAAAATAAAGAGTATTCCAAAGAGGAATACTTTCGTGTTTTTAACTTTGATCGGTTAATTTCATATATGAAATTATTTGGTTGGCTAACGTTTATTCCATAGATCTAGACATTATAACTAAATGTTGTTAAATGTAATTAGATATTTAAGAGCATCAAATATTGTAACATCACAATTCATGTTTAACTTGAACTTTGTATTGTATAAATTGTACTTAAACTATTAAAGGATCTCCTGAGTATCCAATTTGTTGCCTTTGTATGAATCTAGCAGACGCTATGAGAACTCAGAATCCGGATCGGAATTCATTGAAATCAATTATGAGTTATCTTTCATTGCTATGCACGCCAAGAACATAAAATTCCAATTTTCCTACATCCGCGATACAATACATGTCCTCATTGCACGTTCAAACATAGCATTACTAAGATTATTCATACTATTAAAATATACTTTCATTTTAATCAGATATTTCCATCAAAACTTTTCACCAAAAATTAAGTGTTTCTTTAAAATTGTCTTTGATGTTACTAGACTTTGACCCGTGCGTGCACGGGGCGTTGACATTGCATATGATATCGGAATAATCTAATATTATTCTAATAGAATAATCTAACTGTGTCTCGGGACAGGCCTTCACCACAGTTAAAATGCCTCCCATATACCCGTAATGTAGCAAAAAACTGCAGAATCGCTCCAACTTTGAGAAAATTAATGAAGCTTTATTGAAAATAACAGTCAAATTATTCACAACAAACCATTTTGAGGCTGTAAGTACATTTCATCTAAAAATTTAATTCATATTAATGAAGAATTCAACACTTTTTCACCAACGTTTTTTACTCGCTTCAAATTAACACACCATGTAGACATTCGGAACTCTCGGGATTTTTCATATCAAATGCACTGAGTTAGAGTTATCTCCCGTATTTTCTTTGATGAACAGAATATATACATGTAGCAAACTTTCAATGAAAATTTACACATATTTGTATTATCGTTTCTGAGTTTATCCATGCAAATGTGATATTGTGAAAACATAAACTAAAGAGCCTCCCGTGATTTAGCGTGTATGTAATGCGCATGCGCAAGATTGTAAAATCCAAAAAATCCAGATGATTTCCGGATTTTTTAAAAGAATTTTCGTTGATTATTAATTAGCGAAGCTTGATTGAGAAAAAATAAAAACAAATTGGTAATCTTGAAGTACCAATGATGTTTAAAATATATAAAACAAAAGACAGTACTCTTCCGATTTCTCGGTATTAAAGCCCAAAAATTCGAGTCTAGTATTTTAATATAGTAGTATAGATGCATTATTGATGGGTCAATTTATGTTTTTCTATAAACTTATTCTTGTTTATGAATAATTATCTGATTTCTTTAAAATTGTCGTATGTAAAGGTATTTTGTTTATGGAGTAGAAGCTTATATTTGAAATTAACAGCGGAGTATCAGTTTATACGCTATAGAAACAATAAAACATTATTTATCTTACTATAATTTGTTTTTAAAGAAGTTATGACAGTCATAATCAAATTTTGTAATGTTCATTTAGTGATAAAAAATTTCAGACTCGAGGGACCAAACCTCTGTTGAATGTTTCTCAATTTACTTGGTTGCTTTTGTATCTACTTGGTTCATTACACCCAATGTATAGTTCAGTTGTCATACAATCATTTACCGTTATTACTTGCTAATTAGTTCAAACAATGCAAAAATACGTCATCACATCTGTTTGAAGCAACTGTGTGCAGTTTATTTCTCTCTTAAAGCTTAAACCAATTAAATACTAATTACATACATGTAAATAATAAGTATGCCAGATTCTGAGACGAGCAACCAAAATGGCCATTGTTTAACGTTACATAGGAACGAATTAGTATACTATAGTATGTCCAAAGTTATTGCTTCCATCACTTTTTGATGACTTTTAATAAAAATACACATACCTGTGAAAGAAATACAATTGAAATCGATAAAAGGGAATATGTCCATGATATCTTCGTTAAAAAATTTTAATTTTCACTCATAAAAGTTTACAGGAAAGAAGACAAATTTATTACGGAAATTTATAATGGGAATTGTTTACATCTTTTCTCCATTCGGAACTCACTCGTAATACCTTTTACAAAATTGCAACTTATCATCCGGGCTTATTAATGGCTGATCCAATGCGAAATCCCGTAGACTTTCTATTTAGGGATAAGCATTAAAACCTGGACCGACAGAGGAGGCCTTTCAAAACAGATATTCTGGGCATTTTTCATTTTTGTGGATGAACGTAGTTTGAGCAACAAAGGTATTTATGATTTTCGAAATATCAAGCAAAAAGGGGTGGAAGCACAAACTCGGGACAGAGTATAGACACTTTCGTGTACCTGCTATCTAAAACCAAGAAGATGTGTAATAATGACACTTTACAATAAAACCTAAAGTATTTCAAACTATTAATTCTGAACAATTCTGAAAACGTATTTATTTATACTATCACAACCAGTGAATCAGTCCTTTAGTTGTTCAGCTCTTTGTTTTAATAATTATGGTAATCAACCTTTATCAATCATTAGACATAGCTCAGAATATGAAAAATTACAAAAATGTAATCACAGTAGGTGTTTGGGTAATTTTTTAAAAGATGGTTATTGTGTCAAGATAGGACAATTGCCTTTCGAACTTAAATTTCTATTTTTAGTACTTTATATTTCTTGTCTAGATTATTAAACGCAGACATGTTGCACATACGGAAATTCTGAGTGTAACTATGAAATAATCAGAGCAAAATAAACTCATACAAATCGATCATTTAATAAATTTTTAACACTCCCAGTAATTCATTTTTAATATTTTATAAATAGAACTCGCATGAATTTTATTTTGGATATTTTATATTTTTTTATATTTTCAGTATAACTTTTTTTTTATTTCTTCATTTTATGTAAACAATGTTTACGAAGCTATGCTAGATATATGACTTAAACATTATTTGGAACTTTAACCTTTTAATACATCACTAGAGATACTTGATTGGTTACAAGTACATTCAGTTCAAGGGTAATTATATTGGTAATCACTGTATTCCGCATAGCAGGAAAGTATCTCTTCATCCCTGTCCCACAATACATTGCATCATACAAATTTGACATAGAATACTTCACTGTGAATATATACAATAAGCATCCTCAGGTAGTGTAGATTCAGGTTTGTTCAAATCATGATCCCCAGAGGTAGGGTGGGGCAACAATGAGGGTTCAAAGCTTTACATAGGAATATATAGAGTAAATCTTTAAAAATCTTGTTCTCTGAAACTGATCAGCCAGAAAAGCTGTAACTTGTCTGGAAGCATCCTCAGATAGTATAAATTCAAGTTTGTTAAATCATGACCCCAAGGCGTAGATAGGGGCTACAATGGAGGGTCAAATTTGTACATAGAAATATATGGAGTAAATCTTTAAAAATCTTATTCTCTGAAACTGATCAGAAACTTGTCTGGAAGCATCCTCAGGTAGTGTAGATTCAAGTTTGTTCAAATCATGATCCCCAGGGGAAAGGTGGGGCAACAATGGAGTATCAAATTTTTACATTGGAATATATAGAGTAAATCTTTGATTTGATTTGAACATATTTTTATTGTACAAAATTACAACTAAGTTCAAAAACTTAGACCGCCCTCTCCCAATACAAGTATATAATACAGTAAAAATAATGTATGCACAACATGTAAGGTCAACAGATCATATGACAGTTATATATAAATTTTCAATAGTGTACAAATATCAACTAAATCTTTTTGTATCTTTGATATAACGATAAACTAGAGAAAATAAATGTTTGTTTTCGCTGACACTGATTGCGTTGTCGCCCTAAAGTAGGACATGAGTATTTACAATATTTAAAGTAAATCTTTAAAAATCTTATTCTCTGAAACTGATCAGCAAGATAAGCTGTAACTTGTGTGAAAGAACCATCAGGTAGTATAGATTCAAGTTTGTTCAAATTATGATCCCCAGGGGTAGGGTGGGGCCACAATGGGGGGTTCAAATTTTACATAGGAATATATAGAGAAAAAAATCTTTAAATAACTTATTCTCAGAAATCGATTGGTCAAAAAAGCTGTTACCATTCTGGAAGCATCCTCAGAAGAAGTAGATTCAAGTTTGTTCAAATAATGGTTCCTTGGGGTAGAGTGGGGCCACAATGGGGGGGTAGAATTTTTACATGGAATATATAAAGAAAAATCTGTAAAAATCTTTTTTCTAATAACTGATTGGCCAGAAAAGTTGTGATGATTCTTGTGGCAGCATCATCAGGTAGTGTAGATTCAAGTTTGTTCTAATCATGATCCCCAGGGGAAGGTTGGAGCCACAATGAGTGGTCGAATATTTACATAAGAATATATAGAGAAAAATCTTCTTTTCAGAAACCGATCGGCCAGAAATGCTGAAACTTTTGTGAAAGCATCCTCGGTAAGGGTAGATTTAAGTTTGATCAAATCATGATCCCCAGGGGTAGGGTGGGGCCACAGGGGGGGGGGGTGATCGAATTTAAGTTAAACAAGTATTACCTGGATCGAGGCAGGTTACGCTTTTTAATCCGCGAAGCGGAATGTTTATTATTGCTCAGGTGAGCGATGTGGCCCATGAACCTCTTGTTTACGAAATAAAGTTTATCTGTTTTCTTAATAATTATCCATTTAAGCTCGGCAATTCTTTATATGAAATTAAATATAGATTTTCTGGTCTAAACAGTAAGTAGATTCGATGAATCTCTGATCAATGGCACCCCAAAGCAAAAAGAAAGAGGTATGAAAATATTTCTTTACATTGTATGCTTTTCATTTAAATTATATTCCACATTTTATTATTGTTTCTGTGTATAATATCTCTGTAAATATATTCTTTATTTTTTCAAAGATGATAGCAATGTATTGAAGTTTTGCGGAAACATGTATGGTTCGAAGCAAGATTTGCAAGAAGATAAAATAATTGGGCACACAAAGGAATTTATTTATATCTTCCTATTAATTTCCCCTCTGTTTCTTAAAAAAACACTCAAATGTGATTCATAGGTCTGTAGAAACTAAAATCTACACGCCCCGTTTATCGATTGGTTGAAACCTGAATCACCAAAAGAAAACTGCACGAAAAAAGCATGATGATATATAGACTCAAATTCCCATCAAAGGCGATTTGGTTGTTTCTTTCAGCAAACATACTGATGTACATCAACAACAATTGCTTATTTTTTACGATCAGTTTATTAATTTGTTAAAAGAAAGATGTAAATATTAACAATAAAATGTTATCTCGTTGATGATTTATGCAGGTATGAAGGTAGCGATCATTGCAGATAAAAATTACGTAACCGACTAACGAACGCGTGTTTTTTTGTTGTTTTTTTTTGGGGGGGGGGGGGTTCGTTGCAGCATGAATAACCAAAGAAAGCCTTTTATCTTTTTAATAAATTCAAGTGTGGTCAATGCGAGAAAGGTTTTTTAGCAAGGTTTTTAAGCGGGGGCCAGATTTTAAAACTCGCACTTTATGGTACATCTAAATGTAATCCATTTTTATATCTTTGTATTGATGAAGTAATAGGAACACTGGGTATCGACACTCACAGACGCATGCATGCGCGCACACCCACCCAAGTACATCTTACCGATGGTATGCATATCCAGAAATTCTTATTTGTTTTATGGTAAGTATATCTGTTTTTGTAAGTACGAACATCATAGGGATTTTTAGTTATGGAGGAAATTGATATTTGGTTTACTTTATAAGTCGCTGCATGTGAAGACTCAGTAGCCTTTTAAATATTTGTGTTTTACCCGCTGAAATACGACCTGAATTAATAAATATAGCGGTAAAAACTTCCGAACCTGTAGGGCTTGTTGCCATCTTATGATATGCGTACCAAATGATACGCATATTGGCTTAATACCAGTGAATTACAGGTGAGAGATCGACACTATATCCTGTTATAATTTACAATGAAGATTCGATGCTTAATCCACAAAACATAATAATGGAAGGAATAAACAAGACTGTACAACTTATATACGTAGGGTCAAAAACTAACCAAGCCGAATCCATTATGGTAAGTTAAAAAACCGTACAATAGTAGATCATAACGTAAAATGCTATTTTAGATTAACACTTTTAAAATGTTTAATATATGCTTTTTCAAAATGGCGAGTCCTAACCATCATATACATTTTTTGTTTTTTCAAAACCATTTTTGAAGATATTTTACAAGTTAGAGGAATAAAATGTAGTTGATTTTTCGTTTGTTTGTTGTTGTTGTACGGAAAAAAACTAAATGCATTGTAATAATGTCCATGAAGCCCCTACCAAAATTAGACAATTCATGTCCCCTAGGTCAAGGGTTCAGGCCTCAGGATGGGGCTAATATGGTCATACAGTAAAAGTGTAGTAAATCTTAGAAAATCTTCTTTACTCCCATATACATTTGAGAAAAACTAAATGCACGGTTATGCTGTCCATGAAGTCCTCTTCTTAAATTGTGAAATTCATGACCCCTGGGACAGGGGTTCAGGTTGCTGCAGGTCTGTAGCTCCCGGTCTGAAAAAAATCGACCTGGGAGCTACAGTGTCACCCATTGAAAACTTTGTGTATTTAATGCGCAGAAAAATGTGCGCTGGTTTTGGACAGATTAACCTTATTGATACGCAAATTTTGTGAAAACAATTAGTACCATTAAATTCTTCATGCAATTTACTGCTTTTGCAAAACTAGCGCACGTTTTTCTGCGCAATAAATACAATTTTTACCATAGGTGGCACTGTAGCTCCCAGGTCGTCCATCCGAATTTGTTCAGACCGGGAGCTACAGACCTGCATGCGCAGCTAGGCCCTAAGGTGAAACCAACATGGCAATATAGTAAAAATATATTAAATCTTAAAAAAACCTTCTCTTCTCCCATATATATTTGAGGATAACTACATGCATGGTAATGATGTCCATTAAGCCCTTTACCAAAATTGTGAAATTCATGGTTCCTGGGTCAGGGCCACATTGTGAAATTGTATTGATTTAATATTTTCTTCTGTACTATTACAGTTATGGGAGATTAAGTCATGCATTGTGTTTATGTTCATTGTGTCCTGATGTTAAATAGTGAGATTCCTGGTCCCTAGGCCATGGGGCAGAAGTTAATGTGGGGGGTGATTAAATATGACCATATATTGAACATATATTTTTATTTAGGGTAATTGCTGTTTGTCATTCATTAAAGAATATAACTTCATCTTGAAAACTACATGGTAAATTATCACTTAGCAACATTGAGTTGATATGTGTTCTATTTTAGGAAATCTCCTTTACTTTCAAAAATCTTCTTCTCCACTCCCACACATCTGTAAAAAAAACTCTGAATTCATAATTATGTAGACCAGGAAGCCCTCTACTAAAATTGTAAATTTTATGTCCCTCTGGGAAGGGGTATTGACTCAAGGGTAGGGCCAAAATAGTAATATAGTTTTATATTAATCCATAAAATAGGTGTAACGATTTTATGTTATGTAATGATATATCATGCGTACGGCACATGACGACTGTGTTTGTATTGTCGCCTAGCAACCAACGGAGATTGTCACGTGACCCACAGAGGGTATATAAGCGAGCGCGTCGCCGTCGCAGCGTTCTCTTCCCTAGCAGAGTTCCAACGGAGAGGAATTGCGAGACTAATGTACGATTTGGTAGGTGGGTTGCCTTGAGAGAGAGGCTTGCCACATTGATAATTATAGGACCAATCGTGTTTGGAGGCCGGCCACTAGTCGGTTATTATAGAGGCTGTCCTTGCGGAGACCAGCCTAAGTTAGTCGTCGCTGATACTCTACTAGTAGTATTAGGGAAGGGGTACGCCTTTAGTTAGAGTTAGTTTACTGTCCGTCCTGCATAAGGCGTTAACACAGTGACTGCCTCTGCTGAGGGTTTACCTCTTGAGTAGGACATATAGCTAGGGCGTGCCACGGGTAAAAACTACCGCCTGAATAAGCCATAAATAGTGTTTACCTCGTGATATTTATAAAGTTTCAATCCCGGCCGACCATACTCATTTTGTGATTTTACCCTAAGTAAGGGAAGGCCATTTTGTAAATAATTGTAGGCCAATTGTAATCAACAATCATTTTTGAGAGGAAAATTGTCATTGTTTAATATTTTTATATTCAACCCCCAGATCCTAGAAATGACTAGGTAACGGACCCCTCGACACGTTACATAGGTGTGGGTTGGCTGTATATTACATGTATGTTAAAAATTTTAATCATTTTATTCAGCTCTTGAATGTTAATGAAAGAAATTAGTTCATATTTATAGTCTGTCCCAAGATATTTTTGCCACATATTTTCTCAAATTATTCGATATTTATAAATACCTTTTGGTTCAGACGATGTTCATTCAATAGTATGAAAAAATCCCAAGATTTCCCTTTTGAAACGCCTCCTCTAGCTTTACGGGTATCAATACACGGCTAAGAATAAAAAGTCTAAGGGGATTTTCCATTGCCAAGGAGATTAAGACGCACGGATGATAACGTTGAAAAGTTGCGCGAGGTGTCCCGAGTACTTCCGAATGGAGAAAAGATGTCAACATTCCCCATTATAAATCTCCGTAGGAAATCTATTTTCGTTCCTGTGAATTTTTACGAGGGAAAAATAATAATGTGTGAATGAAGTTATCTTGGAAATTTTCCCTTTCATCGATTTCAATTGCATTTCTTTCACAGGTATGTGTATTTTTATTTACAATCGTCCAAATGTGCAGCTTAAATATCTTGGGACAGACTATAGAAAAGAGAAGAATGAAGCTGTCGTTCAAAATTAAAGATATTTTGAAAGCCTTTTGCAAGAGTTTGGGAAAGGGGTAGTAACAGTTAATTGAGTTATCTTTCCTTGCTTGTTCATATTTAATAATTAATCATTGTAAATAATGTTATTAAGAAGTTAAAATATTAAAAGAGTTAAACAAGTTTTTTTATTTATTAAAACAAAACAACCGAAACAGTTTTTTTTTAACTTTTTAAATAAACAGTAGACTTGTTTATGGTAAAGTAAGAATTGGCTAGCCAAAAATACTTAAGTGTGGTATATGTACAATAATGATTGAATAAATGCCAGGTGGTGTCATTGATTATATATTTGATAACTGAACAGGTAAAACAATTGATTATTGATATAACAAATAACTTATTAGTGGTTTTTGTTTTAAATTTAGTATAAATGGCCTAATTAGGACATTTACACTCTCCCTCTTATAAGAGTGAGAGTCTGTCTGGCCCCTGGGGATGGGATGGGAAGGGTGGTTGTTGTTGTTTTTTAAAACATGTATACCAGTCATCTTTAGTGTAGCTATGAAAACAATAAACATAAAAGATATCTTGAAAGTTAACAAATATGGGACAATTATTTTCTATCAATGTCCTTGGTGTAAGATTTTAGGTAGGAAGGTTTGTGGTCATTACCATATTTTCGATTTTCTTTTACTCCAGAATGAAGCTTAATTAAATGCATATATGAGAATTCGCATAAGGTCTCTGTGTGGGCTATGGTACTCAGGCAACTGTTAAGGCCTGTTGGCCTCTTGTTTTCTTTATATTGTGACTTATTTCTTACAAAATTCGACCTGATATATTTTATTGAACAAATAGGTAAAACGACTTTTTGCATATCATTTAATTATTATTTCTAAAATTTCTTAGACAATTTATAACTATGTATACTTCAATATTTTTTGAAAAGGCCAGTGTTATCTAAAACAAAGAGATATAGTTCCTGAGCCCGAGAGGAGAGAAGCCTGGCTGGTAGTGACAATGAGAATCTCTGTGACACTAATAATAATCATCCTGTTCCGTGTCACATTTCTTCTAATACTTGCAAACAGAAAAGGCGGATTGTCCCTGTTTGGTAATTAGATGACATTACGCAGTCATGCTTTATATTAGTACTTTCCTGCAACCTTTTTGTTGACGTTCTTTCTATAGCCAATTACAAGTAATTAACTAGCACTGAAGAACGATTAAAAAAAATTTAATATTTTAATGGACGTGACCTCTCCTTTCATCCTTGAAATTTTCCAACATTACCGACCATTTTCTATTTGTCGTTTACCATTTAAAATCCCAGATGACATTTTATTATTTTTTTTATGTTGTTTTCCTTGTACAGGATTTTTTTTAAACTTCTTTGTTTTATTTCCTGAGTAAATATACTTTCCGCACAAGGGCATTTAATAAAATGTAGACATACTTGGCTGAAATGATACCATAAAAGCTTGTTGCATTTTCACTATATAGGTTTTTCTTTTTTTTTAGAAAAAAAAATAAAAATTAAATAAAATAGAATTTATAAACGTAACCAAATGGTGAAATAAAAATACAACGCAATAAGATCTTAAATGTTGATCAAAAGCATGTATTTTTAGCATCAGAAAACCTGTATATATGATTATTTGTTATTAACAAATATACCAAAATGCGCATTTCTTAAAAGAAACAGAATCATTTGACAAGACACCGAACTTTTTATGACCAAAATCTTTGTTTTAACATAACGAAACAATTTACGATATCTGATATTTGACTTCATTGCTTATGCTTTACGATGCGTTTTATGATGTCATATATATATATATATATATATATATATATATATATATATATATATATATATATATATATATATATACATACACTGGTGTTTTTGGTGTTTTTTAGGAATCCAGATTCAATTTGAAAGGTGTGTAGATCATTCTTCAATAAAAAATGATTGTCATAAAATGCTTAAGTCATAATGATTTGTATCAAAAATAAGATTTTGGTTTATATTTTTTTCAGTTTCCTTGATCATATTTGTCAAATTTAATAAATCTTTGATAGTCATGTACTTAACTACAACTCATTATTTTGACTTTGAAGGGTTAAGATTCTTTGTTAAACCAATGGAGTTGTCAATAGGCAAGGAAAGAACCGTTCAGAGACAGGTTATGGTAAACATTCTGTGAATATAATAAACAGAAATGTTTATCAACAGATCAAACATTTACTCGCATAACACGTTTTGAGGTTCTAATTTAAATAAAATTTGTATGTGTTATCTTCTATTTTCCTTACAATGTCGGAATGATTTTCAACAATTAGCAAATCCGCCTATCTGCAACCAACAGGCAAAGCTATCAAATAAATGCATTAACACAAAGCAACTTAGAACTGTATGTAACGTATATGTTTGCAGATTAATTCACAGCTAATTAAACTTAATATGTCACATACTAATCTTCAAATTACTACTATTTACATCGAATGTTTTTTTTATTTTATTTTTTTTTTAATAATTTTCCTTTCAAACAATGAATAAATTGAAAATACATGTACCTTGTTTCATTAAATTTAACTTGTGTAATTTTAGGCCTGCTTACGAAGATATTAAGAACATGGAGAGACCAACACAAGAGTATAAAGCTTTGTCATTCTAAAGAATAATAATCCAAATTGAAAACGAAAACTAAACTCATGCTTGAAATTTCTTCAAATCTCTATGTGTTTTTTAATTCCATTTTGCATAGCATATCAAATGCATTTTTTCAAAATCATGTATCAAAAATCGTATATAAATGCTTAAAGAAGCGTTATTTCTTTTTAATAGTCACTCTGATTAAGATAATGTGCTTGTTTTCAACGAAATCATTCTACATCATATTCTAGAAATATACATTTATTTATATTTTTATAAACTGTTTCTCTTATATCGAAATATTAAATATACTATTTTTTAAGTCTTTAAGATTGTACTTGTTAAGTGTCTTGAGTTTTATTTTTAGTGTAAAACGTAATGTTAATTAGCAAAAATCTTTAACACGATCATGATGTTTTTGTTTTAGCGTTATTAACATTCTTTTAAGCCATTGTCGGTCCCTATATTCATCTTTCAGCCTGCTGTTTGACATATTCTAGATTTTAAACAAAAAAGCAGTTTTGAATTGTGTAAACATTTGTTACAACTATAACATGTACAATTTTGAAATAACCTGTACATCCTTTTGACCATTCTTGTTTTTTCCACAGTATATTATTTTATGTTTATTTATATTTATTTTTTAGCTCACCTGAGCTGAAAGCTCAAGTGAGCTATTCTGATCACATTTTGTCCGTCGTCCGTCTGTCCGTCTGTCCGTCTGTAAACTTTTGTACATTTTGATCTTCTTCTCTAATACCGCTCGGCCAATTTCAACCAAATTTGGCACAAAGAATTCTTGTGGGAATATAATATAAATTGCAAAAATAAAAGACTAATCTTTATTCAAAGCGGAGAAAACCTCGAAACTGTAGAAAAAGTGGGGTGCATTTTTAAAAATCTTCTTCTCAAGAACTACTGAGTCAAATTCAATGTAATTTAGCATAAATAATTCTTATGGAAAGGAAAATATAAATTGCAAAAATTATGGCCTAATTCTGTTTCAAATCTGAGTTATTACGAAAATAATAATAAAGGAAATGCGTGTTTCAATCAGTTTTATAGCTTCGGGTTCGGTATTCCATGAGTCATGCTAAAATGGGTAGGCAAACCCGGGCTGGGGCAAAACAAAAGATTGGCAGTTATTGATATGCCGATCTCATCAAAATTTTGAGGACATGTTACGGACCAGTATATTTGTATTCGTTTTAAATATTGCTGCAAATCAATGTGTATTTTGGAATTGACGATTGCCGATCTGCCCCGGCTTTTATTTTGCCCCGGCCCGGGTTTGCCCACCCATTTTACCAAGACTCGTATTCTATACTAAACGGGTCGATCTGACAATGATGAATTAGTTTGTTGTGGAACAGTTCGCGTACGAAGGGGATCTTTGAAACATGCAGAATATATTGGTGCTGATTTTGTGAAGTAAATTGAGGTTAAATATTTCAATGCGTTGACAGTTTTCACATATGACGGTGGTGTTAGCTTGTTTTGATTTTCGTTTCGTTTTCATTATCTATGCTTTGTAACCTGGGAACTATCGCCTGTATTTTGTAATTTTTACGTATCAAATCAAACAGAGACTTCGGTAAATCAGACAGTTAACTGTTAACCTGCGCAAATTAAGCAAAATCTGATGTATTAAAAGAGTACTAAAATACTATTCATTCTATCGGTAATTCGGTATGATCTTTTGCGTAATATTAGATTAATGCAATGTGTTTTGTTCAGATGCTTAGCATTTTCTCGAATTTATTCATAAGTTTAAATAGAGTTTAATATCGCTGACGGAAATATGAAGGTATATTTTTTGAAAAATAAATTGTGCACTTTATTTGTCATAGTGCATATGTTTCTTGTGTTTAATTGTTTACAATTTCTATTTACTAACCATATTTGAGTGTTAAGTTTCGAATTATAAGCAAGATACAAAGATTTGCTCACAATTCTATGTACACAGATCTGAGGCCATAATTCTACGATTGACGCTGAAATTTTGGTTGATCATTAGAAATGTCTCGCTAAATGTTAAATACTTGTACAAAAAAATGAAAGGAAGATATGCTGTATATAACTACTCTCTGGGGCCCCCTCTTTATACAATGGATAATGTGAAATCTACATCAATTGTGATAGTTTTTCCGACACGAGTAAATAAAAACGACACCTTTAAACAATTTCCATAGTTCACATTTCTGTTGCGGGGATAAAGGAATTATCGCTATTCCTAAGAAAATATTACAGCGGAAAATTATCCTGGTCTGTAGCCATTTTTTATTTTTGAATAAAGATGAAAATAATGGGTGGGCCTTAGTAAAATAGAGTGATGTGCCTGTCAATACTGTAACATTGATTTTTATAGCTCTTTAACATGTCACGTGACAACAATTTTCATTCCAGTGTATTCATCAATCAAATGTGAGTAAAGTTATAAAAGTCACACGAGTTTACGCCAGGTAAACAACAGTCATTTAATTATAATGGAGAAGACAAATTAAATTTTTGAATGTTTTTAATTTGAGGAATTGAGCGGATTGGGGTACAATTTTCTTCTTCACATCTATAGGATTTTTTTTTTTAATAAAATGAAATAACTATTATATGATATTTAAAAAAAATATACAATAACTAGTAAGTAGTTGAGAAAGAAAATGTACCTATATGCTCTCATATATTTTGATCGCTTTATAAAGTGGGGGGGACAAAAATATAGGGAATTGGAGGGAGGTGTACCCCTACCAAATGTTTAGTTTTATATCTTGCATAGGATTTTCTTATTCTGGGTAAAAATAGTATTCCATAAAGATACAATGTCAAAGATTACGTGTATGCAAAAATAAGAGTAAAATTCGAATACTTTACAATATTTATTTTTTGTTATTTTACTGACGGGCCATATGGCACAATATCTTTTGAACGCCTATTGTTGCTCAGGTGAGCGATGTGGCCCCATGGGCCTCTAGTTATTTTTGTACATAAAAAGAAAATAAAGAATACTAACAATTACTTCTGCGATTAGTTTCCTGTTTGGTTTGAATTAAAAAATCGTGAACTATTAAGAGACTTTTTTTGTTTTTTCAACATCCGGAGGTGAAGCTCCAAGATAGTGAATTTCCTTGTACTGTATATATATATATATATATATATATAAAGCACTAAAATGGCTAACGACACGAACAATTGAAATTGTCAAATTTCCTGGACGACCAGTCCCTTCTTCTGGGCACAAGAAATAAATTACATTACAAAGAAAACGAAATCTTACAATTAACCATATAAATAAACTAAAAAAGACACAACAACCTCATTTTATACAGTTTTGAATATCAATGTTTAAGTAGGTTTAGGAATGACGATAACTGCTCATATTTTAAGTTCTACTTTTAAAACTGATATTCATTTGTTCAAAATTCAAACGTTTAATTTTGAATAAATTCAGTTTGTCCCACTTAAAAACACTTCTGGTATCAATGATGTGGTCAAAATTTCACAATCTCACTATTTTGTTGATTCGGATTAGCCAACTCCTTCTGAGCAAAAATATACAAAATAGCCAAGGTCATATGTTTTAAGCATTTTATGACATTTTAGTAAGATATGTCAATACCACTTTGACGTAGTTCGCGAAAACGTCACGACGTCACAAACGTCAAAATTTGCTTGTATTGATTTTATTTTGCCTCCTTAAATTGTCCTCAATTGTTTGATGAAAAATTGATTCATAACTATTTTCAATTGTAAATGTATAACAATATAAACAAAAAAAAAACTTAACAATTTGATAATCAGGAAAGACTTTCGATGAATCCAAATGTGATTAAAAATATAAGGATATTTAAAGCAAACAAATATCAAACTTCTCACCAACATTGAAATTGAATTACAACTAAGTTATTTAAGCTGCCGAACAGCTAATACGCAAACATGTAACAACAACTGGATAAAGAAGGTTAACTTAAAAAGCAATAACTATTTTATGGTATTAAAATACATACAAGTGTTTTATTTTCAAAAAGAGAATATTAATTTTTATTCCTTAATAGTTAACTTTTTGCATCGAAATTTGATCGCCTATTAACCGATATTACTTTACGTATTTTTAAAGTTCTGAAGGGAGTTAAAAACTGATTTAGAAATTAAATAGTATTTTGTTTTAATTCGCATTTATTTTGGTGTGAAATCATTATCCTGATTTCTCATCTCTGTTATTAGTCATGTATCAACAGTACTTAAAAATTACCGGTTAAAAAAGGAAGCTTCCACTTCTTCTTGTAAAATCATCACAACAAAAAAGTGGATAATTGATTTGAGAGAAAATTCTTTAAAAAAAATAAAAATGTCATCTCATTTTATATATACTTTTACTCGTACACACAACAGCTACCCTCCTCCCCACCGCGCCTGCCGAATCTACATTTCTTGTCAATTAATCAATTAAATCTTTAGATTTCAAACTTTCTAATAATTTGTTTAATCTCCCGCATTGTGTATACACAAATTCTTTATGAAATATTTTTAAAAAAATTTCTAATTACAATTAATGTGACAATCACAACTTCTTTAGATTGGCGAAGTGAGTTTTACTCATGAATTGTTTCTACACCACTGTTTTGTGGTCCTGTATAATTTAATTATATAATATTTTTCATGGAATTTTTCAACAACTTTCAAATCGCTTTTCATCATCGTGTTCAACGCTACATATTCACAAACTTATTAAAATTTGACTAAGAAGGTATCCTGTATTGAGAGTTGTTAGATCTTATATAGCGTATCGTAGAGGAGAGGTTTTACAAGTCAAATTTAAATTAGAATGTACGTACAGTGTAGTATGGGATTATTCAACATAATAAAAGCAAACTAATTGCGTAAATTTAATATTAACTATTTTCAGAACTCAACATTAATTGACGACTGTTGCAGTAAAAAATCTTTTAACAAATAATGATGCATGTGGATTTGATATCTAATTTTTCAACATTTGCCTACTTTTAATTATTTTTATCTAACAAATTATTCAAGGTTGTTTGTTTACATCGTTGTATTTTTCTGATTTGCGATTTTCGTCTACTATAACTATTTAAATAATTAAGCATTATCTATATGTTCTTTAAATTGCAAGATTAACTTTGAATAACACTCCTGTTTTAATTGTATGGATTATAAGTATTCAATAATGGCTCGAAAGTAGTAATAAACCTAGGGTAGACATGTCAAACTCTATCGGAAAGGAAATAATACTTAGTAGCTGAAGTTCATATGACGCGTTTAAATCACAAACGCTGCGGTGTCATTAACTTCCTTGATCAACATTTATGCATATGCAGATTAAAGAATGACTGGTTTCAGTTTTGGTTGGATTGTGGTTTTTAGTGTATTTCTTTTCCATTGTTCTAAAGGTAAGAAAAAATCTTTCCGATTTGATAATAAATAAAACATATTGTCTGTGAATTTTTACAAATTATTATTCTCAGAAAATAGCTTAGTCATTTTTTCAGAGTGTCATCAGCAATTTCGTTTTTCAGCACAAATTGACATATTTGTTACTAGTGGACCAATCTCACTTGGAACATCATATGTATCCGTCTTGTGTATGGATAATGATTATCGGAGATTTTTGGGGTATGAAGATTTTGAAATGATTCTTCAATTCCGCCAAAACAAAACCAATGAATGGGAGACAATTGTAAAGGTCAACGATGTAGGATCATTCATAACAAACATAAAGACAGCCATTGAAACACACCTTGGGAGAAAAGAAACGTGTGGATACCGTATGCGTCGATGCACTATAGATGCCAGAATATCAATACACATGAACACTTGTGAAAATAACTTTATTCCTAGCTTCCGATGTCAAATACGGAATGGAAGAAACTCAGTTGATAGCTCAAGGGAAGTTCAACTGGAAATAACAGGTAAATGAGTCAAAAATGAGTTAAAATTACAAAAAACAAATTATTTGAATTTTGGTAAAAAATAATTAAAGAATTTTAATTTCATAAGTTTATAAATGAATTATAAGTATATTATCAACTTTCTTTAAAAAATGGCATCAAATGGGAATTATAAATTTCATTTTCATGTTCACATTTGATGACAAGATGAATATATATTTAAATTGACGAGAGTAATTACAAACTTGACCATTATGTGCAAACAAACCGTCTATCCGCGAATAATTGTTGTAAGGCTGACCAAAAAAAAAAACAAGAAATAAAAACTACATGAATAATACAATTTTGTATGATATACGCATGATTCTCAATCAATGTATTTATAATGCACATGTACATGTACCTTGTTGGGGCATTACAGAAACATAACGAAGCACAAACCCATAATTTACTAAATATCGAATTTTACTTTTTCCACTTATTATATACAGTGGAACCTCAGTTATCCGGACTCTTTCGTTCCCAAGTTCAATCGTCCGGATATGTGAGGCGTCCGGATATCTGAAATGAGTCTATTGTTGTCATAAATGATAATTTATATGTTTATAATGGGTGTTAATACTGTTTTCTTTGCCTTTCGTCCTTAATAGCAACAAATTAGAGTTGTCCTTTTAAATTCACCTGTTTTTAATACAAGGAACCCTGCTTTATATTGTTATTTAATTAGGAAATATTAACCAAACTATAATAATAGCCAAATGTAGCTAAATATATTGTGTCCAAGTGTGAAATGTGCCTATTTACGTTATGTTTTTAACAATCTATATCTAGACACGTCAATTTTTCACCAATGCACTTCTGATCAGTTGAAATGCTTTTCTTTTTGTTTTCTTTCTATACTTCCGGTTTTGACTTAACCTAAAAAAGCAATCTTTTTTTAATATAAATACCACAAAGCTATGAAAAACTTTCTAGATTTATCAAGCACATTCTTCCTTTTAAATAGAGGAGTGTTTTAAAAAGTGATTGCACTTGACAGGTGCACAGTGTAAAGATACCCAAGGCACGTGCAGTGAGGCGTGACTAATTAAGAAATAAAGTACGAGTTTTCGTGAATGTTACAGAATAACCTCCGAGGTCGAGAAATGTTGTTTTGAAATATAAAAGCCGAGGCGTTAGCCGAGGCTTTTATATTTCAAACATTTCGAGACCGAGGAGGTTATCCTTCAACATTCACGATAACAAGAACTTTATTTCTATTCTACTAACAGCCCAGTATTTCTACAGATCGTTTCTCCTATAGAGAGACGATCTAGGTCATTTTGACGGCTGTTCCGTGTAACCCCAACGATTTTGTTAGTAATGTTTACATGTGTATTGATCAAAGAAACCACATGCAGACGACAGAATTTTTCTTTGGATTTTTAATACTCTTCTCTTGTTTATAAAATACCTTTGAATCATATTCCTGATATTTTAGGGGCAATTTAATACGATTATTACTATTACACGTTAGGCTATATATTTTATGTAAAAACACGCAGTGAAAATGTGCTAGGGAGGTCCTAGGAACAGCCGCATTGATCTCTTAAAAATAAACATTTGAGGCAATACACATCGTTTTGACTGGAACTAACACGTGAAATTGACATGGTTTAAAACTTTTTACGATTTGATATTGTACTTTTCATGATCAGTGCGAGACAAATAGGTATTTCTGATCTGATGATTTACTGATGACGTTCGTGGTATATTGGAGAATAATGTCCGCGGCATCTCTTTGATCTCGGCAATAACTGTAGTAGAATCCTGTATAACCGGCAATGTCGGTAATATTTGAAAGTTATTTGGGAAGTCAGAGTGTTTATACAAGCTACTCATGGGGGCTAGCAGGTGAAAAGGTGTGAAACTCAATTGATAGGCCTAGTCTTTCTATTGTATTAATCGGAGTATCATTAAATTTTATCGTCAGGTTGAAAGAAGCAAAATTTATACTTAAACAGTGTTTTGTGGTAAAAACAGACCGTCCGGATCCGGAACGCGATATTCCGGATATATGAGACAAAATAACGTATAAAAAATCTGTTCCCAAATAAAATAGTCCTTAAACTGAAGCGTCCGGATATCTGGCGTCCGGATATCTGAAGCCCCACTGTATGTTATATGAAAAGATGAACTTTGAAAAAATACAGTGTCCAAAAGTAAATATAACCGGTTAAAAAGGGGAAAAAATAACAATATTTATCTGCCCAACATATAAATATTGAGTTTTCCTTCCGCTTCAAAGTGACGCAATCGCAGGGGGGTGTAAAAACTGCAGTGTGACAACAGCTTGAATAAGCGGCCTCCGAGTGAAACCCGATGTCTTCAAGAACTAATATTATTGGTATATTTATTTAAATGTACTCTCTATGAATGCGTATATCTGACACCAGATATCAAATAACTTCAAATATAAATTTCCATTCTTATTGCGTCAATCCCAATGTAACTATTTTTAGAAAGCAATCGCAATTATCACGTGACACCCAAATAAATGTCCAAAACAACTCGGTTTGTTTACAAGTGTAATTCCGGATTGTTTTTAATAACTTGTTAGCTGATAGGTGATGATTTAGAATTTGGTAAATCTCCCGTATGATCAATATTCGTACATTTCTTTTTATTTCCGTTTTCATAATCAAAACGTTAAATCTATGTTTATTACTCATATGTAACTTTAATAAATGAAGTTTAACATCAAGTAAAGTGGGTCTTATGATAATAGATAAAATCTATTAAATTGTTTATTTATGCTGTGTTTCAGAGTACACGGAAGTCACACTTTTTAGCTTTTATAAATGCATATTTTATGATTTTGTTATGCAAGTTAAAAATATATCATGAAAAGCAAAATGGAAGTAAATATCCTGTTGTCTTCAATCTTTTGTTAATTTTGTTATTTTATGTTTGCTTATTTTGTATTTTAAAGGTAACCCAACATATATTGATTCCCCATTAATTATTTTCCCGTTGACTTCAAAAGTTTTTGAACTCGGAGAAGTGTTGCAGCTACAATGTACAGGAGAAAAGGACTTCAGTACCAATACAAACACAGTAATAAAGATTTTTAAAAACTATCATTTGCATATATGTTTATATTTAAAGGGGAATGAAAAATAAATACATATGAACTAATAAAGTGGTTTAAATAACTACAGTTGGCCATGCTGTTTTGAAAATAATTTATTTATTGTATGTTTATTGTACAACACATCTTTCGTTTCCTTCCCCTTTAACATTTAAACAATCATTTCTCCCACAATAGAAAATGACTATGGTCTGGTGAAACACTAAAGCACTCGTTTTGCATTATGGTTATTTTTTTCTTTACTGCCTGTCTGTCTTTAGCTCCCTGTCGGCAGGTAAAAGTTCTGCATCCATATTTTTGTTGTCTTGTTCTCTCTGAAAATTAGGTTGTTGTAAATGAACAAATACAGCCAATTCAAGCACATCTTTTACAACATACACCATACCATATCGTAGCATTTAAATTGCAAACCATTTCAATTGATTCTCATTCTTCATAGCTTAGCGTAGCATATCTTATCATAGCAAACGATAGAATTTCAATGCAGTTTTAATGATTAATTTTATATTTGAATGAGATTTAATGGATTATGATACAAAATGCACTTATTTCTACGAAATGTTTGCTGACATTCATTTTTACAATATTACATTTATATGGTTTCAAAAGAAATATCACATTTACAAGGTTTCAAAAGAAATTTATGGAAACACATTTGCGTCAAAACATCCCTCATACATTATAAACAATTTATTTAAATATTTAATGTTTTACACGATTTTTTGAATTGCATATTAGTGGTAAACTTTGTGTGTTGTTTAAAAAAAAACATTTTTAATGTTTTCCTTAAAAAATGTTTAGAACTGTATTAATAGTAATCTCATAATAAACTATTAAATATGCATACCATAGCTTAGTATAAAACAGAAAGATATGCATGAAATGACTGTAAAATATCTTGTTCTGATTTGGTACATGTAACGTTTGATCCTTAGAAGTAATATTAAACTATATTAGACGGAAACTCACTAAATCAGTTGTAATTTTATGTGCATCATTGTATAATCAATAAATATGTTCCTCTTATAATAATTATTTTGTTAATATTAAGGATATTAGGTGGTGTAAGTCCGTGGCAGGACAGTATGAGGTCATAACCTTACAAGAGAATCCTCAAACACAAATTGTATCCCAAAGTAAAGATAGATGTACCTTTGTACAAAAATCAGAGATCTTTTATCACATAATATACGACGACAGTGACCTTGAAATCATGTGTGAGTTGGGATATAATGAAAACAGTAAAATATGTGGAAAAGGAAGATTTAACTCAACACTTAGAATCCCTACCGATTTGAAAGGTATGCTCATTTTAAATGTATTTCTACTTTTTAATCAAAGGGTGCTCCATTCATTGACTTTTTTAAAAAATTTCTTTTGTAAAATTAATTTAAACAAAAACATTCAAATGGTAATTAAAGAGCAGGCTATATTACATACTTCAATTAATTTGACAAACAAAATTAATGATTTTATATTAATATAAACTCTTAATTATACTTTTTCACCTACAGATGTTTGTCGTATTCTCGGAGGTGCTTTTAAAATGCTTCTAAATTTGTTCTGTTTTATCGCAAAGTAATATGAGGTTTTTCCCGATCTTGCATCTTTTTCCGTTCGAGTTATGATTGCCATCTCACTTTACATAACTCAACGTATATTAAAAGACATTTATTAATCAAGAAGTATTGGAAAAACCTTTAATCACATTACATGTATATTCAAGTCGATAACGGTAAAATATTCCGGAATGCTCCTTGTGAAGTATGCGACGATCGAAAGACCTTAAATGAGTTGTTATATATGCAGTTTTTCTTACTTTGGTAATTAATAGACTTTTTTGTCTGCAACTACACACGTATACTATCTACTTATTTTTCAAGTATGCTCATCGTTTTGATGACGAAAGATTACATGTATTATGCCTTCTGTCAGTTTGTCTCTATATATTCAATACTCATCTATTTCCTCATGGTATACAAAGGGGCTTATGTAGCGTAAACATGATATGCCGAAAAAGAGCACGGCAATTTTTTTCAACGAAAGTTTTACCAGCCCCGACGGCGGGTTCCGAACACTCGACACTAACATCATTACGTGTTATAACCCAACGCGCTAATGTTACACCACATCAGCCTATGGTGTAAATGGCGGTTTTCACATATATGTATAAAACGAAGATACATGCAATTGACATCAAGCAATTAAAAAAAATAATAAAGCACCCTATTATTGACGATGATTTTAAAGTTAATGTTTCTAATAAACTTTTGAACAAATCGATTAATTTTTTTGAAGAAATTGTTCATAAAACCCTTGCCAATGTACAGAAAAAAATCAATGAGATTTCGTCTGCTAAACAACTCGAGTTTTCTCGGTAAGGTCGATCGTGTCTCATTTATTGGAAGAAAATAAACTTTTGTTGTTGTTTTAAGATTGTACAGCAACTTGTTGCCTCCTCCTTGTACACTTTTTATCAAACCCAGACTACTATCTAGGAAAAGTACATGCACAGCACAGTAATATTATTTAAAGAGTGCATAACCTATTTTATATTCAATTATAGGTGACGGATGGGCACTATCTCCCGTAATAATGTACACTGAAGAGTCGATGCTTAGTTCACAAAACATAACAATGGAAGGTATCGGCAAGACTATACAACTTCTCTGCGTAGGGTCAAAAACAAACCAGACCGATTCCATTATAGTACGTTATTAAACCACTACATTAAAAAAGTATGCTTTTTTACATTAAATATTTTGAAATGTTTAAAAGATGCTTTTTTTAAAATGGAGAATTCTAACCATTTTATTTATATTTATAACGGTTTTGTTCTTCCAAAACCAAGCTGGAGGACATTTTACAAGTAAAAATATAAATAAAATATAGTGGAATTTTAGGCTTGCCTGTTTGTTGTTACTGTTTGGATTTTTTAAATTTAATTTGTTGACAATCTCTATTTTTAGGAAGACATTATGTGGTGCGTAAGGAAGAAAAATAATACCGACTGGAAACCGATTGCTCTTCAAGAAAACAAATTAGAGACAATGATAAACTCTAGCGGAAAAATAATAATTTACAGTAAAATAACTTATCACTTAATCGGGATGGATAACGCTATTGATGTTATGTGTCAGATTTCCTCTTCACCCAAATGTGGAAGTGGAGTGATACATTCAAATGTCTCCCTGCAAGTATATCCTAGTGAATTGGAAGGTAACATCTTAAACTTTAATTAAATCAATACTATCAGTAGTGTTTCCTTTATAGTATGACTTATTTTCTTACAATTTTCGACCTGATAAATTTAATGGAACAAACAATAACAATATCTTTGGCATACTATTCTATAATTATTTATAAAATGGCTTTTACTTATACAATATATAACTATGTGTTCTTCGATACTTCAAGGCCAGTATTATCTGAAACAAAGAGAAATAATTCCTGAAACCGCGAGAAGAGAAGCATGGATGGTAGTGACAATGATAGTATCTGTGACACTTCTGGTAGTCATCCTGTTCCTTGTAACACTTCTACTTATACTTTCACACAGATAAGGCGGGCTGTCCCTGTTTGGTAATGAGATGACATTACGCAATATTTCTTTATATTAGTACTTAAAACTTGATATTTGTCCTGAACAATAACATTTAAATTTTATGATAATAGTTTTAATAATTTTATAAAATACTTTCAGCAATTTTAAAGAATCAAAAAAGAAATAATTGAACAGCTTTGATATGAATATGTAGCTGTAAATTAAAAATTAAATGAGTATTGTGACGAAATTATTTCCTTCATTAAAGGATTTTATTTTGAAAATAAATATTTTTTTTTATTTCTTTTAACTATAAACACTACTTCTGAGTTTCTATTTGATTTAAGGTATTGTAATCAAAACTGAAAGGTATGTAGATTGTATTTTCTTGATTTATTTACTTCATAGGATGTATGGTTTCCATTGATATATTTATTTTATACGATATATTTATTTTATACGATATATTTATTTTATACCATATATTTATTTTATACCATATATGATTATCATTGATATATTTTCTTCATACGATAAATGATTGCAATGCATAAACCTCGGACAAACAGCTTATAGAAGACGTAAACATTATCATTTTGTGATATTGCTTGGATTAGATTCAACTTATTAATGCATGCTGTCAGTCTTATCGTTAAATCTTAAAATGTTATTTCATTTAAAATGATTGGTTATGCATGTTATTTTTCTTTATTCAAGCAAACCAAGCATTTTTTTAAATCTCAAAATGTTATCATTGATTACAGCTAATGTTATTTCATTTTGAATGATGGTTATATAAGTGATTTTTCTATATTAAACCATTTGTCACTTAACCAATCTTTGTTTTTCATCTTAAATTGTTGAAAATGATTTCAGTTCATACTATTTCATTTCGAATAATGGTTATACCTGTGGTTTTTCTTTATTAAAGCGAACCAGTTGTCAATGGACGAAACGAAAACTATAAAAATACAGGTAAGGATAAAATTTCTATGTTCATATCCAATGATAGCAGTTATCAACTGAGTTAAAAGTAACAGGCGTGATATTTGGGATGCTAAAATACCCGTGTCGTGTTTTGATAAATAAATACCACGTTTCTTTGCAGAGTTAAACAGAGAAATTTCGCCTAAAGTACCCTAGCAGGGTACTCTTTCTTTTATTTTCTCTATATTTGTATTCACTGTGCATATCTCATCAGAAAGGTTGAGGTTTTAAGTGGCTAGATTATGTTGTTTAGTCCTATTTCTATCTTTATAGAGATATATACCAGAATCAGCAATGCAGCTCGACTGCTACTGAAAGTGGCAATGCATATGAGATGCCGTTGAACCATAACAACCAGTATGTCTTGAGTATCTGCTCTTATGTATTAAAGTTTTTCGTGAAAATTGAAGTATTTTTTTTATTTTGAACGAACAAAAATTTTTTATATGTCTTCCTCGTAGATTAGCTAATATCTTGTCTATGTATTTTAGACCTACTTACGAGGAGATAAACAACAAAGGCAGTCGAAAAGAAGAGTATGAAGCTTTGTCATTTTAGGAAATATTATTCTTGTTTAAAGTTGTTATTGCATCTGTATATTTGCTAAATGCATTTTTAAATTTTCATGAATAGTTATTCTGATTTCTCAACTGTCTCTTCTTATGGACAAATCACAAAACCACACTCCACCTATCAGTGAGATTTAAACCATTTTAATAAGAAATGAATTTCATATTTTCTTTTGATCGACATGTCAGATGAAAATTAATATAAACCGGAGAAAAAGATAAAAGGCCGGAAAACTCTTCAATCAATACGTGCATTACCGCCAACTTTTCTTTTGAGACATCTATCAAAAGAAACATTTTTAAATAAAATCTACTTCTTATCATTCAAATAAACATATTCACATTATAAAAAAACGCAATTTGTCATTAATCAAAATGTTTTTATAAAAATGTGAAGGGCAGGTAGGAATACACAACATAACAACAAAAACAACAACAACAGGAGCAAAATGAATGCGTTTTTGCTGATGCAGATTTATTACGTAGGCCGATTATTCTCAAGTGTTAATTTAAAACTTCTTATCGTTAAGAATTCGAACAGCAGTATAATCGTGACAGTGTATACATGTGTATTTTAATTCCTGGATAAGCCAGCCAAGCCTCGATGTAAATTTTGATTGTAGCTTCAAGCAGACAAAATCATTAGAAGTCACTTTATTTTCTGTTTCTTGAATTAATTATATTATTTATTGTTTATCTATCAATGTTATCTCTATTTTTTTTTATTTGTACTGTAGTATTATTATATATGGTTCACTTACAATAAAAGGTCATAACTTTACATATTGCTGACAGTGTTGTTTTTTTATTTCCCGTTCTATAAGTAGTTCTTGAGTCCCTCTTGTAGAGAAAAATTAGATCCGGCTAAATGTTATTGATACAGGTATCAAACAAATTTTTCGACCAATCAGAAGAGGTGGCATCACATCAAACTAATGAATATTTTTTTTAATGAATACCATATTAAAGAGAACTTATGGGCAATAGATTGTGAATCTTCGTCATCTCAAAATGTTTATATTTCTACTCATTATTTTTAGCATAGCAATTGCACACTTGCTATAACAATTTCCGTTAACTTTGTAATTTTGTAAACGCTAGATAACCGGTCTAATGTTCAGTAGCTGTGTAGTTAAAATTGTGGCTGACATAATGCGACTTCATAATAATGTACAGAATTCATCTGAATATCAAATTGAATAATAGAATACGTTAATAAAGCTTACTGCTTTTGCTCCTGAATGATTCAACATTTTTTCTTGGTCATAATGTATAGATTTTGTATTAAGAATGACAGAACAAATATTTTATTTTTATGCTTATAAAAATTGTAATCCTATTTTATGCCTTATCTTAAAAAAGCAGTAAAAATTTTCCTTGCATAAATGTAATACATGAACTCATCGAAGTTTTAAGTATTTTTAACGTTTGTTTACAGCATTGAAACATGTTTAAATACAACATCATACAAAAATATAAAAAAAATGTAAAAATAAAATGATAAAATAAAACATCAAATTTGCATTAGGAGTAGTGTTGGATCAAAAAACATGTAAAACAGAGGCGGCGCTTGAGCGAGCATACATGTAACTCATATTCGGATTTATGTAATAGGTGAGATATTACTAGCATTTGTTTTACATGTATTTATTGTCTTAAGCAGTACTTAATATTATATAAACAATCGTTCAACATGCAGGATATTTTATTAAAATGATTCTAGATCGTGTATTATAAAAACTTACTAGTTTGGGCAGTGTCAAATTACTTGAAATCCTGCATAATATTAATGTGATTTTATCAAAGATAACATTATTTCCTTAATCATTTTAGTAAACATGGAGTGCTCGGGTGTTGTCAGGGATATTTCTGGAATAAAATAGAAACAAGATGCAAAAGTTGGTATTCTTAGGAGAGAATCAAATAATTATCAATTGCCATAACATATTTTTTAAATTTATAAATGCATGTTCACATACCAAAGTTCTAAAGAAACATGCTCTTTAAATGTATATATATAATTCCAGTGTTAATGTCGTTTGTTTATATTTATTATTATTTGTACTTTACAAATTTAGAATGTGATGCTGGTAAATTTGGACCTCATTGTGAGAAGGTATGTCCGTACCCTTGTTATGGAAATATTTGCGCTTTTAAATGTTACTGCAATGCAGATCTTTGCAATCTTGCTGACGATTGTTCAGGTAAACGACATACTAGTAACACTTACGTTGTTGGTTTTTAATTACAGTTTATTCAATTATTTGTGACATGAATATGCATTTATAACGTTATTGTGTCTTCGTGCAAGTCTCTTTGATTAATATAGACAAGACAAATATTTCAACAACCTCTGCAAGGAACCTCCAGATTTTAGGTTCAACGCCATCGGATGCAGAGAAAAACAATTGTTAGGAGTTATTTTTTTCTTATCGTATGAAAACTAAATTAAAAACCAATTAAAAGTGTTAATAATATCATTATCCTTTTGTCATTTTGTAAATTTTGAATTTACCGGCCAGGGTGGCCGCCAACCGGTAAATTCAAAATTTGCACATGACATAATCGTTAAATATGTACATGTTCGCGCTGCCACACAGTAAATTAAAAAAATTATAACATGGCATAATTCTAACATATTCGTTCCAAATATTGAACATGCCAAAAACATTATTTTGGATAGGACAAATGCAATATGACCTCCCTAGATATAGACCATATCTTAGCAAAGACGAAAGAATAGTTTTCAAATGATACAAATTAGTATTAACTAAAAGGGTTTTTTTCCAAATGAAAATATTGAAACTTGATAAGTGTTTCTACTAGTTTCAGATGGTACGAAATATTTAATATTACTTTTAGTGAAACGCGTTCTAAGCATGGATGAAAATTTAATTTTATTAATTGTATTGCTCTTATTCTCATAGTAATTTAAAGGATCTCATTTCCTCATAATACCAATGCTTGCGCATATCATTTCTGGCAATTTAAAACAGTCTTATTTTGGTAATAAAATATATATGAGCACAGCACACTGAAGATCGTATTAAATCAACCATATTATTGTTTTACTTAAAATTTATTGCAAGCTTCAACTTCAGTGGCGTGCTACAGCCCAGTAGCATTTGACATTCTCTTTTTTACACTTCCATAGAGAGAAGTATAATTTATTGCATATCGTTGCCTTTATTTCTCATACTCCCTTATATAGTTCATTCTTCTGACTGAATGAATGTACGTTTTTCATAAGAAGTTTTACCGGCAGGGTAAATAAAAAAAATATATAGATATTACATATTTGTTAACCAATGGTCCAATGGCTAGCGAAGATTACATAATATAATATATTTTTTCTATGCATACACATACATTTTACAATTTTTTATAATAAGTTTTTTAATATTATTATATCATATAATGTTATCGATCACATTTTTTTTCAATTTGATTCCAGAGATATTTCATTTGAAACTTCACTTTAAACTTAATGCTATACTGGTTGTTCTTTCAATTATAACAGATTTATGCAAATTCTAAAAAATAGTTGTGTATCCTGATATCAAAACATTCTGTTCATATAGAATAGTGTATTTCCCGATAGTAATTGGTCCTCGTTCGATTACAAAAGACACAACGACTCTAAAGGGCAACTGTAATAATAAGCATCAATGTTCCAATGAGAAAGCCCAGCATAAAGAAGACTCACTACGTTCGCAGAACATGTACTTTGCGATTGTCAGTCTTTTTGTCCTGGCAACTTTTATGTGTATAATATACATAGGAACAAAGTCAACAGTGAGACGCCGTTTAAAAGCTAACAACAGAGACTATGACATGACATGAAAACCGTTATAATAAGTGTGATTATGGATCTTTTGATATATTCTGCATTTTTGTTTTTCATTCCTGGCTTTTTCTTTGAAATTTATAGCAAAGACATATAATTACAGTAATTTTAGTACAACTGCATTTATTATCATAATTCAATTGTTAATACGATAGTATAAAGAATGAAATTATGTTTGAAGAAAATTTCATCAACTAAATGCCGGTTTTTAGTAATGATTTCCGTATATTTAATTAAAATTGGTTGTAATCATTTCATTTATTAGTACATGTAAGCTGTGAATGATTACTTATAGAGAAAAGAATTTGACTTTTTTTGATTCTTGCAAAAATATCCCCAATGACATGTTAAACATGAATGGACCTTCTTTTAAATATCACTCGTGATATTTACTCCCGAAGTTAAAAGCTAATGCATATTTTAAACAAGACACAATTAAAGCATATAAATTTTGTAAATGAAAATTGTCATATGTGACAAACATAACACATTTTTATAAATCATAATTATTGTTAAAATGGACGTTTATACTTTTTAATACGCTATATTATACGAATGAAGAAATTTGCGACATCTTTGAGATAGTAACTATTTAAAAAGGATCCCGCTTTAATAAAGGACATTAAATAAAAACCTTTTTTATTTCTCTGCTTTGACCTCAATTAACCTCTAACAGATGACGCCAAGAGAAGAGAAAATAGAGTCAAGACGAGGATTACACAGATATCAGCTATGGCTTTCGTATTTAATCTATAACGAGTTCGATCATACACCAAAGTTTACTTCGAAGAGAACAAATTATTATGTTCATGTCTGTCTTCAAAACACATTGACGTCAGTATTCAGACTGCTGGTCTTTGGATTACCAATTTCGATATGGACAGCATAATAACGCATTAATTAGATGTGCGCCTAGTAACTTGAAGCAAGGTCAAAGCACACCCCATATTAATAGATATTTCTTTTAGTTAAATTATTCAGATTTGACATAAAGAAAAACAAATAAGATTTTTTTCTTTCTTGCAAAAATGATCATGTTCACATTGGTTTAAAATATACTGTACAGACATGTTAGGTATAAGTAACATAATGAGTTTGTGGTCTTTTATTTTATGGTCAACAGATGTTGCAGTGCGTCGCCAAACTTCAATAAGTCTCTCTTATTCACAGAAAGGGTTCATTAGAATTAGAATTATTTCCCCTCACTTAAAGGGCATAAATAAATTAGCACATTTAGTTTTCATGGAGGATTTTCCCAAATACATATTTACAAATTTTACGGAATTTAAACCGCGTGAATTTCTCTCGATGTATATCCATCAATTGTCCCAATATTGTTTGAAATTTTTCAATTATCAACATCAGCATTTCCAGTTCATGCTAGATTGATATGCGGAAGTATGTTTTTTCTTCATACATGTTGAGTATCAAGACATGCCAAAACAAATTACTGAGTTTCCCCCTGCAAAACTCCACTTTTCTTCTATTACAAAATTAGAATTATGGACTGAAAAAATCCATGCCCCTTTTATCGTAGAATTAAAACGGCTTACAGTATACAAATTAATATCAAAAGCAGTATATAGGTCTTGTTCATGAACATAAAAAATGACTCAAAAATATTCAGTTTTAGCCATTAAATACAATTATTAATATTTTTAGAATATTAATCCAAGTTGAAAAAGGACTAAAAATATATAAGATTTTTTCCATTAAAATAAATGTTTGAAAACTAGTCCATTAAATTTTTTACCTTTTTCAACTAAAAATTTGTTGTACAGTATATTCTATCCCTGTAATACATTACCCTAGGTTTTTTAAACATCATGTCTATTAGCTTTTTGATTTCTAGCAGAATGATTATGCAGGGTCATTATTTTATTTTCATTATATGAAACTTGATACAAGTACCAGTAGGCCTTCTGCGCCATTTTAATTGTTTAAATGGCATGGAGTTTGTGAAACGAGTCTAGTGATTTTTTTACCTTTCATATGACAAATGACATTTATATCTTAACTTGTTGTACAGTTAGTCATATCCCTTTAATATATCACTTTTTTCATGTTTTTATGTTTAACAGCATGTCCATTAGTTCTATGATTTTTTTCAGAATGATATATGCAAGGTCATTATAAGAAAATTGTTTTTAAAAAAGAGATTTCATACAACCTGTGTATTTTTTTTCAATTTACATCATACAGTGAATTAATTGTATGTAGTTTTCTCTTAAAGATTATAATATTGCTAGTGTATTAATTGTATGTAGTTGAGTATATTTATACCTACAAGCAACACACTTTTAATATCACCAGGTATATGTACCAGCTTACCATATTTGATTATGTACTTAATTTGGTTATTATTTTTTAAACATTTTCTCTTAATGATTATAAAAATGCTATGTTGACAACAATGCCATATACAGTTTGTTATGCTTTGATATAATTTTGCAATTAAATGTATTATGTATTTTTCATGCCTTATACTCATTGATATATGTATTACATATAATAAAAATACTTTTCTCTATTTAATATTTATTTATTTTTATAGATAAGATTAAGAAATGGACTATGGTCAATGTACGTTTTCAAGAGTTGTCTCTCTTGCGGACAACAACGAATGCTCCCCAGGGTTCATGACCCTGAATATTGAGTAGGCTGTGAGGTGTGAATAAGGAATTTAAAATATAGTGGAGTGCTATTTACAAGTACTGTTCAACTTCAATTTCGCTAATTGCAATACTTTGTAAGACACCAGGTTAAACAAGTAAATTATTTTTTAATCAAACTCTATACCCTTAGATATGGAGTAATTACTACATGTAGCATATAAGAAACGCCTATTAATTGGGTAAAATTAATTATATGTAAAGGAAGTTGTTTGTTCATTTGTCAGTATAATTTTTGAAAATAGATACTCATCTGTTGTCATTTTGTGAAAAAACATATCCCAATCTACATTTGCAAATATGGAGACTTTGTTTGCGGTATTGCAAATAATAAGTTTCTTATTTCTATTTATCGACACCTCACGTTCAGATTTATGCAAAAGGTAAGAAATTACTAGTGTATTTACCAATATTTATTGCCTATCATCGGTGATTATATTTTAATATAAATAATATTCCATCACGCAGGATGTTTTTTAAATGGCTCTAAATCGTGTATTATAACAATATTCTAGCTTCAACAGGTTATATTACAGGAAATCATGCATAAGATCAATATGATTATATTAATCATTTCTAAATATTTACAGTAAAGAAGGAGGGCTCGAGTGCTGTCCGGGATTTGCATGGAATAGAATAGAAGAGAGGTGCAAAAGTTGGTATTCTTCGAAAATAATTAAATATTTATCAATTACAAAAGCGTATTGATTTAAAAAAAAATATCAATCAATATTTATAGACCAAAGTTATTCCCAAAGAAATACACTGTTAAAATGAATAAGTAAAACTGCAGTGTTAATGTCTTTTGTTTATGTTAATTGATATGTGTACTGTATATATTTAGAATGTGAAGCCGGTAAATTTGGACCTCGATGTGAAAAAGACTGTCCCTACCCTTATTATGGAAATCTTTGCGTGTTCAAATGTGACTGCGTTGAAGATCTTTGCAATCCTTCTGACGGTTGCTCAGGTAAACGAATCATTAAAGCTGACATGATTTCATAAATACGCATTATTTCCCTTTTATCTCGGACCACCGCCATATTAGTTGTCGATTTCTATTGTTCTGCTCATCGCTATACTCCCCCTATATAAGGCAGATAGCACTATTCATGCTTCACCGCATTCAGGTATTTCATTCACCCGGAAACGTTACATTGGACGAAAAGACTTGTAGAAACGCGTTTTGAACAAAAATATTATGACAACCACTGCACTGGTAAGGAATATCCAAATAACTACAAAACAAGGCAGACCGAAATCCTAGGAACACAAATTTCAAAATCCTCGATAATTGTAGAACGTTTTCCCGTGCAAGATATAACATCGCACATGCGCAAACTACACAATGTGGCCGATCGAGAAATGTCAATGTTCGCATGGAATTTAGAAATGGGGTGTTTTTGTAGAAACCTATGGAAACGATGTTACAATCGATTTCAAACAGGTGGTAAAATTTCTCATCTGGATGAAAAGTTTTACGCCTGTCATTGAACAATAGCATTGCAAAAGGTAACGCCCACCGTTCCCGAAGAAAGGAAAACCGATTGACTGTGTTCACCCACTGGAACGTATAAGGAACTGATGACGTTTTGTATGTATATAATTACATGAGAGGAAGCCGGAGTACCAAGAGAAAATCCACATGTCCGACCACCATACCCTCTCATGTACAACAACGGCCGACCACGGGGATCGAACTCGGGTCAGCGGTGAGATGCGAGTGCGCTTACCACTGCACTACCAAGATATAACGTCATTTTAAAATCAGTGTGTAATTGCGCTTTCCTGATTTGAAGTTGGTACATAGATATATCCCATTCAATATTGCGAAAAAACTGAATCCCCTTAAAAATAATTTACCTCAAATAAAACTACACGTAATTGTAAAATTGAAAGTCGTACATTTATAAGTAACGCATTTTGGACAGGGCAAAATTAACATTTGCGTAAAATGGGTGATTTATACAAAAATTGCAATTTAGCAATATATTGTAACCATTACGAGAGAGAGAGAGAGAGAGAGAGAGAGAGAGAGAGAGAGAGAAAGAATCTAAAAAGTTAGTTTATTTTTTAACTTAAAGCTAAATTTGTTAATAGGGAAAGACTGTCTGCTTTATTACAATTTTGCCGATGGCTCTTCAAATACGATAATTATTTAAATTTTTGGGAAGAAGCGGATGAAAATGGCAGAGGAGTTTTCATTCCAAGAGATTTCGTTGTCGTCGATAATTGTTCGGTACAAAGAAATTATTCGGAATACAGGGAGTTCAGTACGAATTTTCACTGGTATATTCACTGGATTTTAACCCCATTAAAAATTGGAAATTGTTGTCTGAAACTTAAAGGAATATTGTCGCAAGAAGAATACTTGCAACATTTACACGTAAGTCTGTGCCATAACGCAAGCTTTGAAGGAAATTTGATACTAGAATAAGACACTTTGACCGACAAAGAGGATATCTCGATGCAATTTGAAAATGTAATTCGTAAAATCTCTTACATGTACAGATATACCAGTACGTCAATATTTTTTATTAAAACGCACTGAAAATTATAATGAAATGAAATATTAGAATTGTTTATTTACATGATATTATTAACTTCAAAAACTTGTATTTGTTCATGTTTTGAGAATGGTCTTTAACATATATATAAGTGTGAAAATTTATTACATGAGTGTGTGTATTGAACACGTTCCAGTGGGTTAACACTGTCAATCGTTTTTCCTTTCTTTGCGAACTGTGGGCGTTACCTTTTGCAATGCTATTGTTCAATGACAGACGTAAAACTTTTCATCCAGAGAAGAAATTTTACCACCTGTTTGAAATCGATTGTACGTTGTTGCTTTCTTGGTTTTACTAACATTTATCTACTGTGTTGGATGTGGTCCCGCTGTGGTCTTCAAAAAGAAGCAGACGTTATGCACTCTGTATGAACGACACACGTGTTCGATGTGCATGCGAAGTATGGCAGCACTATCTGTGCAAAATGATACTGATACCTTGGAAATTCTTTCAAAGAATAAATATATTTTGTGTTTTATTGATTGTAGTTTCCTTTATTCTTTTTTACAAACATTTTACTACAATGTGTAGTTCATGCATTTGGAAGTTCGTGCAACCTGAATGCCTCGATCGGAAAGCAACCAACCGTAACTTTCTCGACCGGTATATATACCCCTAGTGGCAGTAGAGGAGCGATCGAAACTAATATGGCGACCAAATGCTTTTATGAATTCATGTCAGCTTTAAATAGTACATTGCTGATTTTTGACCGAAGAGGTTTGTGGGGGATTTCAATCGTTTGTGATACATGTATTAGTATCCGTTAATAACGTTATTCGTCAACTTTTTGGAAGTATATGTGATCATTATAGACAAGACAAATACTTCAACAACCTCTACACAGAACCTCCGAACGCTAAGTTTATCATCATCTGATGCAGTGAGAAACAATTGTAAGAGCTATCATTTCTTATAGATTGAAAATCCATTTTCAAAAACTGATGGAATTTATATAATAACTCTATGTCATATTTAACCGTATTACTTTTGAATTTACCGGGCGGCTGCTTCAATTTGCAATATGACATAAAGCAGAAATAGACGTTCCTTCCAACTCAAACTATCTTTCGGATAAAACAAATTTAACCTGACCTCCTTGGATATTGAATTATCATAAAGCGAAGACAAATGATAACCATAGACAAACGGGTTGAAAATTATGCAATTAATTGGAAGTCTGGTAACGTTATCTGATTACGTTTGATCGATCCACCCACCCCCCCCCCCCCCCAAAAAATAAACCTAAGAAAATGCGAATGCAAACATCATGTAATAAATACCATATCAATTCTAGTAAACAGTTATTCAGAATAGTACTTTAAAACGGTTTTCATAAAACATTTTTCTTAACTTGCATCTGTAATTGAATGTATGTGCATTTTGGATTTTTTTTTAGCTTTTAATATGAAACCTGAAAGCTTTTTTCATAGTTTTTAAGTTATACAATTGATATCAAACATTTTTTTATATCATTTCCAATAATATTGATACTTGAACATACATTCAGCATAACAAGTGGTTTCTACTTGTTTCAACTGGTACGAATTTCATACATGTACAACTTTGCGTAAAACAATTTTTGAGTGTATATGGAAATTTTAATTTTATATAATTGCATTGCTTATTTTCAAAATCATTAAGAAGAATTCGTCGATTATTTCCTCATTTTATCAATGCTTACATGTATATACATATAATTATTGTTTTGGCAATTTTGTTAATTAAGATAACTTCTACATGTATGTAAAAATCAAAATTGTATACAGGGGTTTAGGCACTCATAGTCACCATTTTTTTTTGCTAAGGCTTCCGTTGCCATGGTTACGAAGACTAAAGATAGAGATATGGCAAACCTTATATATAGTCAACTTTCAAATTTTTCATTGGTGGGCAAATCAAAATCTAAAGAATTTTATCATGGAAACTGAAAATTATTTTCAAAACCTTTTTTCGATTTTTTTCGATTTTTTATTTTTAGATATTAGAGAGGTTATCATTAAACCAAAATTATGGATTATCTGAATTTAAGTTTTACGTGTTTGATAACAAATTTACAGTTGTTGCTTTGGTTACAAAGTTAAAAAAAAGAAGATATCCATAGTGATTCTTTAAAGCAAAATTGATTGTTTTAAACACATTTTAGAGCCATTTTTGTTGTTATGTGTGGGGAAACATGCTTAACCTTTATATCAAATATATTAAAAAATTATTCCGCATCTTATAACTGCCATTGCTAAAGAAATATGTTGACTTACGAAAAATCATTAAGTAATTATTAATTGTTCAAAACGTTAAAGCAAAGACCATTCCTTTTACTGAAAGGCGCATTCAGCTGATATTTCATGATGGTTGGAGACGTATTAAGGCACTTGATGTTCTCTATTATACACATACATGAAGGGAAGTAATTGATTTCACATATTTGATTGCCTCTATTTCTAACAATTTTGTAAATAGTGCATTCTCCTTGACTGAATGATTGCACTTTCTCATAAGTAATTTCATCAACAATCTCTTAATCATTTAAATTACTGTAAAAAGTTATCTTAATGCTTTGTGATCTTAAAACACATAACTAAACAAAAATTATCTTTTACAGCAAGCCAAGCCTTGTGTAATGTTTGAGTAACCTTAACTTTATGATCTTAGCATTATAACTCAATGAATTTATGTTTGGTTGAAGTAAATTTCATTATAATGAAAAATGACAATAACAAACTGTCAACCATCTCAAAAATCTATCAAACAAAATACAAATTCAAAGCAGAGCAACACGGGCTTCTAAAAAGATAGAGGTAGGATCAGTTGCCTAGGAGAAGCGGGCATCTTCTGCTGACCGGTCACACCCGCTCTTGTCGTAATCGGGAAAAAACGGAAGAGTCCGTAAACAAATTAGGTGATTAATTATGGTCTTACAATTAGTAAGAAAAACTTCAGTCAGAATGCGACCCAGTTGATGATTGTATTTGCTGAAAAGGTCGTTGAATCGACCATAGAACTTACGAAACGATTACTTCAAACGAGACTGTTGATAGTCGTGTTTTAAATTGTGTATTCTCAAATTAGTATGAAAAACGTCAGTCAGCATGCGACCCAATGAAAGACTGTATTAGCTGACAAGGTCGTTGTATCGATCATAGAACTTACGAAAAGATTACTTCAAACGAGATTGTAAATAGTCCTGTTTTAAATAGTGTATTCTCCTTGACTGAATGATTGCACTTTTTCATAAGTAATTTCATCAACAATATCTCAATCATTTTAATTGCTATAAAAACTTATTGCTAAAAAAATTAAAGTACTGAAGTACTGACGGGAGTTAATTTTATCGACTATTATTTATTTTAAAATTAACGATATGTAAGGTTATTTTGCATGGCAAGTAGTTTCCTAGACCCCGTTTCCTATATGTATTTGAATTATACACATTTTTAATAATATGAATTCTTCGACAGGAATTTCGTGAAAACCCCTTATGAACGCTCGTCTGTCTCTGTTAATCTCCGACAATCAAGAGAGACTCTCTCCTTGTCGGAGATTAACGGAGACAACCGAGCGTCTGGTTGAACGAAACTATATTGAACTCTGGCGTAGGAATACATACAATGTACGAATATAAAAAAAATATCTATATTATTCGTACCATTTAAAATCTGACTATTTGCAAGGTATCTATAAATAAGTATCCTTGAAAGACTATGCTTTAGAATACATTACATCGAATTTATCGATTATTTTCAAGAACTAAATGTTGTCAGTGGTGTTAATTTGTGCTTAGGTCCAAACACTGTTTCACTTTCGGTTTGCCTGAGTAACTGCATAGGAGAGTTGATTAAAATCAACTCCCAAAAACCTTATTGCTTTGTGATCTTAAAACACATAACTAAACAAAATATTATCATTTCCAGCCAGCCAAGGGTTAGATGGCTAGTGAATATAACAAAATATCAGTTTATTTTATTAATCTAGTTCACATAAATTGCATTAAATAAAATTATGTTTAAATTAATTTTTAAAAAATAAGTTATTCAATAAAATTATTTTAACATTATTTTATCGATGACATTTTTAATAAGGCGCTATGGAGAATTTCCATTTGCAACTTTACATCAAATGTATTTTACATATTGCTTTTCCTTCTCATTACAACATAGTTTTCTTTTCAAATTCAAAGTTATAAATATCTACATGCATTTCAATTTCAAAACAGTTAGTCACATAAAATTTTGTATTTCCTCTTAGTTACAGGTCTTTATGCATTTACAAAAGAAACATCGACTGCAAACATCCCCGATAACGATCATCACACACGTACTAACGAGGAAGCCCAGCGTCATGACGACTCACAACGTTCTCAGTACATGCAATTCGTGACTGTCAGTCTTGCTGTCCTGGTAGTCGTAATGTGTATTTTATACGTAGGAACGAAGTCAACTGTGAGACGACGTGTATCAACTGATACCACTGATTGCACCATGGCATGAAACAATCAATACTAAAAATGTACTGTGTCTCTACATATCTCTATCTCTAGGCGATTCCTGTTTGTATATCATCCCTGATTATGGCTTTGAAATTTCCATAGCAAATTCTGTTGTAAAATTAAAGATAACTAAATAACTTTTAGTAATAGAACCTTACTTTTATGATCTTAGCATTATAATTCATTTTTTTTAAATGTATATACGAATTGTTCATTTATGTTTCGTTGAAGTAATTTTCATTATAATCAAATGCCCGGTTTATATATGAACTGGCTAAGCAGAAATGTAATAAACTGTGTGTGATTATATATCATATATATATATATATATATATATATATATATATATATATATATATATATATATATATATAGGTAAGTTGTGAATGATTACTTAAAGGGAGATTTTTTAACTGTTGTAAAAATTTCCCTTTGACATAAACAATTATAAATAAGCTATCTGAAGCATCATATTAATTGTATTTTATTCCAGAAATACTAATACACTGTAGTACACTACAAATGCAAGTATAAAAGAAGACATAATTCAAATGAAAAGTGTTATATGTTACACACATAATACTTTCGGTCAATAATATTTTCATATTAGACATTTAACAAACAAACAATACGAATGAAGAAAACTCATAAAAGACATAACGTAACTTTTTCTAAGGATTCCGCTTTAATTAAGACTAAAGGACATTGAACAAAAATCATTTTTGATTTCTTTGCTTTGACCTTAATTAACCTCTGAATTACGAATTTAGATAAAGATCATTGTACCTCATTCACCAACAATCACTCTATTAGTAAAGTATCAGACAGATAAGGCCATGGGGGGGGGATCGAGTCCAGAAGAGGATTATACACAGATATCTACTATATGACTTTGGCATTTGATCTAGAATGCGTGCGATCAAACACCAAAGTTTACTTCGGAGAAAAAAATTATTGTTTGCATGTCCTTGTTCGAGACCACATTAATTGACGTCAGTATTCAAATTGATGGTCTTTCGGTCACCAATATCGAGATGTATGAGCAGCGGAAAGGGTAAACAAGACGTTAATGCAAGACGAACAACTAATTTTTGAAAACATAGTAAATACAAAACAGACCACCTTAAAGAGGTTCGCTCCTTAAGTTTTGGGTATCCATTTTGGGTCACCTCTAGTCTGAAAATTCTGCATCACATATTAATTCTAGTAGTATATTTATATTTTACAATACCAAATAAACTATATTGAATAAAATTGTTTTTAAAAAATTACATTTTTACAGAGTTTAGTAAGGGACTATATTTTGTGGAGGAAGGTTTTCAAGAAGGAAATGAACAATTTTCATAACTCACTAGTTTTAGAGTACTGTTATTTAAGCTTCCTAATTTTCAGTGCAGACCAAACTTCTAGATAGTTTGTGTATTACGATATATTCATGATGTTCTAAAAAACATATTTGAACAATATTTTGATATTTCTATCGATACATTTTGGCATATTTAACTTATATTTCATAGAAGTTAAGAAAATATTAACTCCAATTTTGCCCTAAAATTAGCTTAATTCATGCTATATCTCAAATTTTTGAAATGTGATCCCTACTTGTTTTACTTTTAAATGAGACATCAAATATATGTCTATTTGTATGCAAAGTTTTGGAAAGATGACATTACTATATATTTTTTTTATTTGCGTTATAATTTGATTACTCCAAAATTTTGTAACATCTGTTGTTGTGTTCATTATGTACTGGCCTTTAAAGCCACCAGTAAAGCAAGAATTTTTAAACTTTGACTTGGATTTTACTTTTATAGTCTTTTATAGTCACTTCATGTGTATAACTTCACACTGTATTAAAATCATAACTAAATAATATTTCAAACTATAGATATTTTTTTGATTTCTTCAAATTCTTAATTTCTATGTCAAAATTTTTTATATGTTAAAGCATTAATTAGACTCGCGCCTAGTAATTTGAAGAAAAGTTACAGCATACCCTTATTCATAGATATTCATTTTGGTCAACTTATTCAGACTGGACAAAAAGAACAATAATAGGTTTTCTTTCTTTAGAAAATAATCATGTTCACATTGGTTTAAAATATATTGTATAGACATGAAAGTAATAAGTATCGAATTTGTGTCATATTATTTAATAATCAACAGATTTTGTAGTGCGTGGCCATAAGTCAATAAGTCCATCTTATTCACGGAAAGGGTATTCATTGTAGAAAGAAATATTTCCCTTCACTTAAAGGGCATAAAGCAATCAGCACTATTAGTTTTATTGGAAGATTTTCTCTTATACTAGTAAATTAACGAACTTTAAACCTGTGAATTCCTCTCGACATTTATCTATCAGCTGTCCCAATATTGTTAAAACTTTGTATTATCGACATAAACATTTTCGAGTTTATGCTAGTTAAATACTAGTATTCGACAGTATGTTTTTTCCTGCATGTTTAGTGCTAAGACATGGCCAAAGAAATTTTAGGGGTTTGCCCCCAGCAATTTACAAGTCTAAATTTCTTCTTACTACAAAATTATACTACCATAACTTGTTCTTTAGACGGTGCCACGGGATTTATGGGGCGAAAATGAGACAAGGCATGCAGCTACCCAAACCATGGGGAATTATGTCAGCTTCCATGAAAATCTTTTAAAAGGATGGTATAACCACACTTGTGTGAAGCGCAACTGCCACGTACGTTTTCAAATCTAGCAAGAACACCGTGGTGATATGTTGTGCATGTCCAACAACCACCCTGCGTGCTTACAGGAAGCGTACCTCCTTTCAAAATTGTAAGATGTTCCTGCGTATCTCCCAAGATTTTCATCAAAATCCACCCGCAGACTGCCCGTAAAAGCATGTATGACCAGTTGTGACTGAGGTTTTAGTAATCAAATTATCATGTTGAGTGTGTGTCCTTTTAAATTATGATCAACACATGTTGCAGTACATGGTTAAAAGTTTATTCATTAAAGGAAATCAATTAATAGTTATCATTTAAAGAACACTAAGCAATTAACACTCTTACTGGTATTTTAGGGTTTTCCTTATATTACATACTTTCAAAATCTAAACTGTGTAAAGTTCGGCTCGACATCTGTCTTAATTATTATCAAAATAAACATTTCCCTGCGCAAGCTGGATGAACCTAGCAATGGAAAGTCGCCAGTGTATACTTTTACTCGTAGAAGTCTTGGTTTTTACTACTGTTATGGTAAAAGTTGGATTTTCCTATCAGCAAAGAACACGGTAAAACTTCATTATAGTAAATAGTATGTACACCTGCTTACCGGTATATTCTGGTTGCTCGATCTTTGTAAGATATCTATTATTAAAAGGACTTGGACACGATTTGAGCTCAATTTTTTCAAAATTTATTTTTTCATTTTTAATGTCTATAATGGTCAATATGGATGTTTTTAATGCTCTATCAAAATTTGAAAGTCAAATATCGAGTTACAAGCGAGTTTCAGAGGTTAAAATTCTTTGTTTTGTAAACAAAGCTCGAGTCTTGTTATTGTTTACATATGTCTTGAATTGGTAAAAGTTTCAATCTAATGTTGCATTTTGTTGTTGATAAACTTATTTATGAACAAAGTTAATAAGTTTATCTTGTTTCCACAAGTTATTTTGTCAAAAAAATGGTAATTTCTTTACTTTACATTATTTGTAAACAAATATAAGACTCGAGCTTTGTTTACATAACAACGACTTCTTTCCTCTGTATCTCGCTTGTAACACGACTTCTAACATTCAAATTTTGGTAAATCATTCAAAATACACAAGTAAACTATTTAATACATAAAATTTCATCTGAAATCGTGTCCAGGTCCCTTTAAAAGATTCAATCTTTTGCCTCAAAATTTAGAAATCAATTTCTGTAAGAAACTCATGATTTATCATTTTAAAATATCCCTGATATTGCTGTTGAATTCTGAGTCAAAGAGTTTGATATATATATTCAAAAGGATTACATTGGTCCCGACATTTTCAATATTTAATTAAAAATGATTTTGTTACAGTCTAATAATATGTTAGTTTATGAATATATTGGGTAAATCTTTGATTTTTTTTTACCTCTAGAGAACATAACGAGTGTTGCTTTTCTCCCTTCATTAATGATACACAAACGGCAACAGCAGCTAAAGGTTTGTCCATGCACGTTGCTGTACTAGGACTTAACCAAACAGTTTTTTGGGTTCCCTCCCTGTAATTTGCAATTCTACATTTCATCGTGGCACAAAATGACTATAAACAGTATATCATAACTTGTTCTTTAGAATGTGTAGTTGGATTTTATGGGCTGAAATGCGAAAATCCATGCCGGTATCCAAACTATGGGTTTTTGTGCCAGTCGCAATGCAACTGTACAGAACAATACTGTAACCACAGTACGGGTTGTCAAGGTATGCTTATCATAGAGTAACATTACTAGTTATGTCTGCTAATTGTATGTATAAAGTGTTTATTTGAATGGCTCTTAAACATTATTATTGCATACTTGATTTTTTTTCTATGGACTAGACTAGTCTTTAAGTATTCAATGGTCTGTATATCCGTTTGAATGTTAGTTTTGTTTGATGTTGTTGGTTTGTTTTTGGTGGGTTTTTTTGGGGGGATCTTTGTTTTGTTTTGGTTTTTGTTTTTGTTTTTTTTTTGTTGTTGTTTTCTTGTTGTTGTTGTTGTGTGTTTGTTAGTTTTAATGGTTTTTTTTGGAGGGGGGATATTTTGTTTTGTTTTGTTTTTGTTTTTTTTGGGGGGGGGTGGGCAGTATTCGCTTGAATTAATTAACATTTTGACCGCGGGGAAGAACAATGTATGGCATCAATCTCTGTCATTTCATATTTCATACTTGGTCTTTAAAAGTGTACTACTTCTTATGTATATAAAATGTGCATCATAAAATGAATCAACACAGTTACATGCATAATGCATCGATTAATCTTTGTTTGAATGTATTCTTTATTGGGTTTTTTTCCTCAATTAGTTCCGGATCCTTGCTTGTCAACGAAAAGATCCAGTACCCATGACGCCATACTGATCTCTACGATAGTTTTTGCTCTGATTGCAGTCCTCCAGTTTTCTGTGTATCTAAGTCTTAGATTTATTCATTTAATCAAATGAAATTGTAATGATGAGAATGTTTCAGTTTGACTTTACTTAGATAATTGCTTTTTAATTGCTCCTTCGATTGCATTTCCTTTCCTTTTTTATCTGTAACTTTTTTTTTATTTGTTTAGGTTTTTATTTTTGTTTTTGTTTTTTTTAGTTGCCGCTTTTAAAGTATGATTTATATATGAACATGTGTTTATATATGTGCTTATATATGAACATAAGTGATATATATATATATAGACTTTTTCGCACAAGTATCGGGCTTAAAAATAAATTTGTCTAATAGTAAGTAACTTCCAAAACACAATACAATATGGACCAATTATCCCTAATCATATTCTATTGTTTATTAATACATGTAAAGGTTGTAAACCCATGTACAACTTACTATTAGACAAAAAAAGAGAAATATGTTCATCTATATCAAAATGGAGAGATAAGGGTTACAACTATTCACAATCTTCTTGGAATAAAATTTTTGAACTCCCATTTAAGTCTACACAGGAATCAAAACTTCACTGGCTACAATATCAAATACTTCATAGGATTGTTCCTACAAATGAATATCTTTTTAATTTAAAAAGAACAGAATCCGCTGTATGCACCTTCTGTAAAACAGATGAAGAAAGTATTAGTCATTGATTTTATGAATGTAATATAGTAAAAGAATTGTGGTGTGATGTTGAAGAGTGGATTTTTACACAGTTTGAAATCTCGATTACATTTGATATTCAATCAGTTCTTTTTGGAAAATATAAAAACAAAGAAAGTTATAAATTTTTAACCTGATAGTTCTTATTGTGAAGCAATATATTTTTTCATGTAAATATAAAAGTAATCCAATACCTAATATACATGCTTTGAAAAAGGTCATAACAGAAAAAATTTTAACAGAAAAATATTTGCTGTTGAAAAAATGTAAATATAAGGAATATGAAAGCCACTGGCAAAATATTTCCGAAAAATTGTAGTTATATTGACAAAGTCTAGCCTTTTGTTTTTGTTTTGTTTTGTTTTTCTATATCTGTGAACCCTCATAACTTTTCAGTTGTCCTTAACTGAGTATAGTATAGTCTATATATGTATAAGAATCCACCTGCACTCTCTCTCTCTCTCTCTCTCTCTCTCTCTCTCTCTCTCTCTCTCTCTCTCTCAAAATCAGCTTCACTTCATATGAAATATATAATGAAATATATAAAATTGTATAGAAATAGCTTTAAGATAATGCGATATGTCTCTACAAATACACCAATCACTTATTATGTCATATATGTACATATGTTGTGAAACGAAAAACTCAATAAAAAAAAAATAAAAAATATTTCTCCGTGTTGTTTGAAAAAAATGACCTGGTGGAATATTAACTAAATTTTATTACATAATTTATTCTATGTTTACTTGTTTTGGGTTCATTCTTTTTCCTTAGGATAGATACAGGGATGTTGGTGATGGGGGGGATACATTGCCTGCTTGGTACTTAATATATTTTTTTTATCGTAAAACCTTGTCCGAATAACCAGCTTGAGTTCGCTATTCCAATCACTTGTCATTGCTTATCATCATTATTTCAGTCTGTTTTTTTAATTTTTCAAATAAAAAAAAGAAAAAATATGTATTTCTTTTACTAAATTACATTGTTTAACCATGACTAAATAGAAATGATATCAATCTAAATATAAAAAAAAAACTCGTACAGGAACTGATACCAGTAAATTTTCTGGGGAAGAGAAAATTATCCATCATGGTCTCTATCACAATGAGAAATCAATTATTAAACATTGGTCTGAAATAGGCACATAATCATCTCATCATTCCGGGGAGGGGGGGGAGGGAGGCGGATATTTATGGGAGGTGGGGTCGAGGCCTATTATAGGTAGATTTGTAAATTTAATAAGTGACCTTAATAAGTTTGAATTCCCCATCCCTTAGATGGCTTGCGTCATCCCATTTGGATATTTTTCACAATCAATATTTTATTGTTAAACAGGCTTATAAAGAATGTATTTTTAAATAATACAATGCTTGATTTTAAAAACATATAAACATCACTAAAACCAAAACTTCGAATTTAGAATTGAACATAAGAAACAGAACACTTAACAAATGATTCTGCATGAATTTAAAATCGATATCTGTTGTAATCAATTTGATCGACATTAAGAATGTACTTGCAAACTTCGGCATATAACAGTTAGAGCAAATTGCAAAGAAACAATGACACTAAAAAGGGCATTGGCATTGACTTTGACTCCATTTGAATATAACTCTGGTATTTAAAAACGACATCTGAATCTAGTAAATAATACGGGCATATTCTTACATAGCTTTAAACATTACTTGGATTTCCCATGTAAGTGTCACAGGCAATCATACTCATTTTTAGCAGTTTTTAAAAGTAGAAACAACAGTTGCTTTTTGCTACCTTTCTCGAAAAAGTGATCTCTTAACAGAGTGTCAATAGAGTATAACATCTATTGAGATATATGTTTTGATAAGTAAAAAACGAGGTATAAGAACTGCTGTAAGGACCAGACTTCATACACAAAGATTTATACATACCAAACTTACAAATCATAAAAGAATATGACTTGTTAACCCTAATCATATCCTACTGTTTACTAATAATTGTAAAGGTTGCAAACTTATGTACAACTTATTATTAGATTTAAATGAGGTGACGAACCATCAGAACCCCCGCCCCCGCGAAATTCATTCGATAACAATATTTTTGCCATATGTTTCCAAGAAATGAAAACATATTTATGTATATATACATATAATGTATACTTTTACAGTTTTATGTCTTTCTCGATATAACTAAAACTCACTCTTAATTTATTATTTTTAACTTCGTATTTTGTTAAATCGATATTGCAGATAGCAAGAAAACTGATCAATTACAATAAGGTGATTTAAATTATGTTAACTTACCTCAATACAATGCAAAATATTTGCATGATTAAAACGACATAATAGTTTATATGTTGATAAGACGATAAAAAGTATAACTATTTATATAGGTATAACACAACAAGTGTAGGCCCCGATACTCTACCGTAAATAATAGCCGGTCGGACAGGTTTTTTAACACAATTTCCGCAGGAAAAATACTTAATTTTAATTAAATAGACGATCAAGCATTAGGATTGTATGAGATAATGCTATCGAAAATGTTAAGGCTTGTTTATAGAAGATTGACTCTGATTGACTAACATGTTTATGTTAAAGGTCGCTCTGAGATGACCCGTTTAAACGATTTTGTCAGATCTTGAATAGCGAATCGTAGAAAAACAATTTACGAGTCTAATTTTATTTATTTTATTTTGTCGTGTTCTTTAAAGTAATGAACATGTTTTAAACTCGGATATTAAAGGATTTCAATAAATATTCTTATATATACTAGACGTACGAGGGTTGTCCCAAAATAGCGTAGACATAACACATAACCTAAAATCTGTCCACTGCATTTTCATGAGACTTCTATGGTTTGTTCCTTGACCCTTTAGCAAACAATGCTAAAAAAAATTCAAATGTGCTTTACTCTTTTCTTGAGAAAATGAATAATTAGTTAATACAAGTTTTTCCAGGCGGCGCAATATGCCACGTCGAAAATTTCAAGTCTTTAAACCCTCCATATCGTTTTCGATAACATTTACGGTTTATTTCCGAACATCTCTTGGAAAAAAAATTATGCCTTAGAACATGTATTCTGGGTTCAAATTCAATATACATTAATTTCTAGTTTTGGGGTTTTTTTTAAATATGTTCTATGTACAAACGATATGCCGACTCCAAACATGCCCTGTATCACTTTTGTCTAACGTCCGTCTTACCGAAATGAGTCGTTCAGCGTTTTGATCACCATTCCATCGGCCGGAGTTTCTTTTTTTCACTTGTTGTCATCATAATCGTCCGAATATTTTCAATGTTGCTAAACTACTTATTAACAAAATGTATATCTAAGCGATTTTTTTAACTTTATTTACTTTAAAAGCCGCTTTGGATTTTATTCAAGGTTTTTCCAAAATTTTATCAGTTACCAGTGTGCCGCCTTTAACTCAGACGTCGTCATTTTACTACGAGATAACAATTCAACGTATCAAAAAACCCTCTATAAAACCTATAAAAAAATTCTTTACAGCCAAAATATTTTATGTAGAATGAAAAAATGCCAATAACAAACCGTAAACCATCTCAAAAATCCACAACACGAAACACAAATTCAAAGCACAGCAATACGGACCTCCAAAAAGATAGAGGTAGGATCAGGTGCCTAGGAGGAGTGAGCATCCTCTGCTGACCGGTCACACCCGCCGTTTGCTCTTTGTCGTAATCGGAAAAAATGGAAAAGTCCGTAGACAATTAGGTGATTAATTTGGGTTTAACAATTAGTATGAAAAACGTCAGTTAGCATGCGACCCAGTGGAAGATTGTATTTGCTGACAAGGTGGTTGTATCGACCACAGAACATACAAAAAGATGACTTCAAACGAGACTGTTGATAGCCCTGTTTTATCAGCTTGTTTGTAAGTATCTTGCCTCGCCTTAGAAACTGTTCATACGAAGATCATGTCCTTGTGTATCGAATTAACTGAGAGACAAAAACACCATATACAGGTGATGAAGGTATATTGCTACATAAGTAAGGAAAGTTGACTACAGAAAAATTGAAGTCATCGCGTTTATCAAGTTTTGTTGTTAGGTTACCATCAATGTCCATTTCCAGTAAAATATCCAAATATGAATCAGATGACGCAGACTCTGTGTTATCTTTTGTTTCAAGTTCACTCAAATATATCGAGTCGACGTAATTATGGAAATAACAATTGTTAATTGATAATACATCGTCGATATGCCTGAATGTTGAGTTGAAGGCCACAGCGATTGATTTATTTTTTTCACGTACAAGTTTTTTAATAAATTCTTCGTCATAAGAATTCAAAAATAGGTCTGCACACAATGGGGCACAATTGGTACCCATGGGAATTCCAACAGATTGTTGGAAGACTTGATTTCCAAAAACAACATAGATGTTGTCTATCAGAAACTCAAGCATCTTTTTAATGTCAACTTCGGAGTACTTGTGTGTGCAGTCAGAATGGTTTTTTCAAAATAGTTTTTTAGATTTCCAATGACAAGGTAAGCATTTTTACGACTTTCATTTTTATTGAAGAAACAACTGTCGATGATATCAAAAAGCCTAGATTTTAATTTTAATTTGTCATGGGGAATGAGTGTATAAAGCGTTGAAAAATCGTACGTTTTGATGCTATTGATTTTGGTAAGATTTTGTGAGCTCAAAGTTTCTAATAATTCTTTAGAGTATCCACATCTGATTCACACCACTTCTGGAGTATTTTGTTGTACAATACTCTTGAAGTTTCTCTTTCACTACTGTAAGAATTTTAGTAAGGTGTAATGAGAGAGGTTTGGTAGAACATTTACTGGAACTTGCTATATATATCTCTGTTTGTAAGGGCTTTTGTGAAGCTTTTGAATCCAGTACAAATAAGGTTAATCAAATTCATTTTGTTTATAGGGAAATTAAAAATATCCATAGCCGATTTATGATTTTGAAGTATTTCCTGCTTGGAAGGCCTGCTATGGGTGTAAGAAGGATTACCATGTGTATAATCGAAACCTAGTTCTTTGAAAATGCAATTAGCATAATGTGGCTTACGAACAAACACAATGTTGTTACTTGCCTTATCAACAGGGACCAATACATACTGATCGTGCAATCCATCTAGTTCTTTTTTCTCACTTCTGATTTATTAGGATAGATGGTTTTAATTTGACCTCTCATGTCGTTTAATACGAGATTGTAATATATATCTGATGCTTTTAACCCACTCTGACAATGTATCAAGATCTTCTTTTTCAGATTTTGCCCATCGCTTGGCGTAATCTTCAACAGAATTCATGATATGTATGAAATAACGACGCCGTGTGAAGGGTCTAGGCTCCCTAAATTTTTGTCCTTTTATAATAAGTGATCTTAGGTCTTCGTTGTTAACTAACTTAACATCACCAGTGATGACGTGTCCGGCAGGACTATAGTTGTAGGGTGAAGAATATGAACACGTTGGAGGATTATCTTTCAGATGTTCGATATTAAGGTCTTGTAGAGTTTGTTTGTAATTGAAGAATTTGGAAGCAATGGTTGAAGTATAATTGTAGAAAATACAAGGGGTTGACTTTATCCTGAAATATGGCGAAATGCAGGACTGAACATTTCTGTGATTAAGAATATTGCTTATATTAACTGCATCGATTTCCTTGTTGGCATACTGCAGTTTGAAAATATAACGTGGTGCATGAGCAGTATTTTCTGTTTGTATAGGTTTAAAAAGCCGATGGATGATAAGCAATATCCATAATAATGGATCGGAGTCTGTATTCCGGTGTAGAAAAAACAAAAAGCGGCTTTTCCTAGACTTTTTCAAGAAGACTGTTTAACCCTTTCAAAGGGACAGAGTAAAGTTTGGTGCGAATGTAATGGAGACTCAAATGTTTATTTACGTAAGGTAATAATTAATCAAAGGAAACATCGTTTATAATTGGTTTGTTATAATAAAATAAAAGAATAAATAATGAGTTATAATTCGTTATATAATTAGTTATAATGAGTTATAATAGTTATAATAAAATAAAAGAAATAAAAGAATAATTAACAAATTTAAATGTATTTTTCATGTAAATTTTTTCAATCGCAATTTTCATTTCATTATGTTGATTTTAACTTTTCGTTTCGTGAAAAATGCGACAATCAGTTAAATCAGAAATATCAGACGATCAGCTAAATCATTCATATGCGTATTGCCCTACTAAGTTCTTTCATTTGTTTTTCTTTTCTATCTTTTTTGGGGGGGGATGGGGTAACAATTGAAAAGGTTATATAAATTATTAAAGTATTTTTTCAAAATGCTTTATTTTTGTTTCAGGATTATGTATATGAATATGATTAGCTTAAGAATTTGTATGTTATAGAGTATACGGAGATATAAAAGAACACCTCTGCATTCCATCGTCTTTGATTTTTAAGGGTGATTGGTGGTCATCACTACCAGATATTTTTTATAATTTTAATATATAAATTGTAAGCTTTAAAATATATTTTAGTGGGAAAAAATCCATATACTTTATATATACTTATTATGAGATCACTAACGTCTCAATATACAATTTATGAACTACACTATGGTATTTCAATTGTTCGACCAAAATGTGGATGTCAATGTCGAGTTATAAGCATGATATTTCTTTCTTCGTTAGGTAAACAAGTTTCATGCCATGCTTGTTTAAATTACTTCGAAATACTGGTAAGAGGTCTGTTTTAGACAGAGTTTTTCCATCTGCCATTAATATTTCGTTGTTATTACAAATATACAACTTCTAGTATTTGTTACCTTCAGTTTGATTTTTAAACCTGATATTTTTTAACACTCTGGTAACAAAAAATATTGAAGAAACCAAATTGTTACATTTGAGCTCAGCTCGTTACCGTGTCGTTTTAACAAACTGGGAAAAAAATCAAATTATGTTTTAAATTTTTCTAAATTTACATATCTCATATCGACACATTGCACCTACAAGGAACTTTTTATTTTGTTTTAATTATCTGCAGTGAGCAGTACAACGAGTACGTGATATTACGTTTTTAAGCTTCATGTGTATATTCTGAGCAATACGTCCGGAACTTTTTATTTTGTTTTAATTATCTGCAGTGAGCAGTACAACGAGTACGTGATATTACGTTTTTAAGCTTCATGTGTATATTCTGAGCAATACGTCCGGTTATTTTCTCGCTACATGGCACACAATGTGATGTGTCACAAATACGGAAATTCGAGCATGTTTTAAAGACAATATATAACGTAAAGTCTAAAACTGTGTTAAAACTGTGATAAGATTAATGATAATGATAAATTATAGTTTATTGGCATAAACATAAAATGATTGGTTGTAACTTATATAAAGGACCATTAGTGTTTTTATTAATCAAATGCATTGGTACATGTAACATTTTAATTTTTTAAAATTTTTTTTAGTTTCTTGTTACAGCAGGCAAAACCACGGAATCTAATCAATGTTGTACGGTACCGTGATTCTGAGCGTTTTGGCGATTATTCAGATCGGAATTTGTATCTTTCATTGCATTTCATGACAGTAACTTGTTTCTTTAGTAAAGGAACATAAAGCCTTACAAAAAATAATGCCGGTTTTCTATTGTTTTGTTTTTTTTTTTCGTTTGTATGAATAGTCATAGTAGTTTAGTAATTACGCATATAATTATTGTAAACCTATCATTTGAAGAAATAAACATTAGCTGTTTTGATTTTGCATTTTTTTTTAAAAAGATACATTTACATGTTTAAGAAATATGAGTTTTTTAAAATTAAAATAAAATGATTTTGCTAAACATGATTTGTTTCCCATAAACTTAGGATACATGTAATAAAATCATGTTTTATTGTTCCAGTAAATTTAATTTATAGTTCGTTTATAGTTCGTTTCCATGTAATTATATGCAAGTATCAAGTACTTAGGTTGTATTTTGTAAAAGGAATTGCTGCTGTTTCATTTTATCATTAAATGGTCGACCTTGGCCTCAAAACATTTGTTTTACCTGCAGTGTTCATTTCAATAATAATGAATAAAACTAGTATATTTTGATGACAAACATTTAGAATACATGTTAAAGAGGTATTCGTTAATATTTAAAAGATTGTCTAAAGATAAATACCCTATATTGGGTCATTAGAGGTTACTTTCGACCTTTTGATATGGTTTTTTAATATACTGTCTAATTAATAGTGTTTACTGTATCAACATTTCGTGTCTTTACTATTAAAAAAATCACCTTTAACATGTTTTCCAATTATATAAAATTAAAGTGCACAAAGATCAATTGAATCCTATTCAAAAGTAAGCAACGAAAGGTTTAAATTCGTTGTACTTTATATAAAGGTTTATCATTATTGTGAATTTAAAAAAAAAAAAATTAGTATCACGATGTTTAGGACAATTATACAACAGTAATAGATAAGATCATCTCTGATTCTTTATCAACATATGAATTGTTAACACTTTGAATTGCTCAAATATGTATCTCCTCGCAACTATTCACATTTGCACAAATAAATATAAAACGATTATCAATTTTTATAATATACACTCATTAATTTCTAGAATTGAAAAAAAAATGATTGCTGTTTTTTTCTGTTGAACATTCACCCAAACTGTAATGGGGATACTCGTTTTTGAAATTGAACAAGAACGTAGTTCAAGTGTATGCATGATTTGAAGAAAGGCATGTTTACACAATTTATGGAGCAAGTACTTCCTTTTTAAAATTGTGTTCTGAAACAATATAAATCGCTCCCGTAACAGAGATGGTATAAAATAAATGCTTTTCTTTTTTATTATTTTAGATTTTCTATTCGAGGCGACTTTGAACATTTTAATAGGACTTTGCATGGGGAGCAAAAACAATCAAATAAGCAGTCAAAACGTTTTCATATAATTCAAAAAACAATTTTCTACTCCTACATTATACGTATACTACAATATTATCATACTATACTTAAAGGGATTGTAAAAAAATGAATTTCGATGAAAAAATGACAATAACAAATCCTCAACCATCTCAAAATTTATAATTCCTTTTATTATTGTTTCCATATCGTTATTTCAAGAACAATTTAAAAGAAACACACCTCTTTTAGAGGAAAGCTACACCATGAAATTAACCTAATTGACAGTCGCAATTAATTACAGACCTCTTAAAATCTCCTGTACTAAATAGGTAAAGTTTGGTAGTTAGACGGCTGTAAGACGTATATACAGAATATAATTGTGGGCTAATTCATAAAAGGAACTTCTTTTTTGTTTGTCTAGACTAAAATAACTCGTCAAAAGCTGTACCAAAGACAACCACGAAATAACGTTAAAGTATAAGTTTGTTTCCCTATTTCATTTGGTAGCGATATAGTCTGTAACTTGACTTCGGAACATTATTCGTTTCAAGTGTGCAGAATGTGACTGATGAATTGTACCTGCTCTTTTGTTTTATCCATCGCTAGGCCTGTTTCTTTGAGGAAAAAAATCATACGCTTGCACATATCTGGAAGACTATACAATGGACACTGGCCGACCTGTCCGCAATCTTTTAAAATCATTTTTTATCACTTTTTTTGTTATTCGAACAGGATCTGCCAACCAGTATTGCAAACGGTAAAATTAACATCTATATCTCATCTTTTTCTAGTTTTAATATGTTGGTTTTTCTTAACAAAAATACAATTTTTTTATCTCTTATCTAGATTTTACACACACACAAAATTATATTTGCTACACTATTTTTTATTTAATTGTTTTATAAAATATTATTTCTGCGTGTTATCGGTTTCTAAATAACAGTTATTGGTTGGTTATTGTATAAATACTGAGGTGTAATTATGGTATTTTAATTTCATTGAAATATAATCGTTTTCATTTCCAGAGCACCCTACGATTGTTGCTTGTCTTGGTCCAAGACAAACGTGGAAATATGTGACAGTAAGTTATATGTCCATTTTGTCAGTGTCCTACGGTACAAATATAGACGTGAACATCATTTACATAAATTATACTTTTTTTACTGAGAAAATACGTTCTACAGTCATTAAGTTTAGTTATGGTCTAGACTTATCCACTTCTTGCCAAAATACATTTCAGCACTTAGAAGGAACTACAATATCATTCTTTAAGTTTCCTTATGTTTGCTATTTTTATACCCGATACAAACTGCATATCGTTCTCAACAGAATGTGCAACAGGATATTTTGGAAAAAAATGTCAAACATCATGTCGCTATCCAAATTATGGAGATCTGTGTCAGATGAAATGCAGCTGTAAAGAACAATATTGTAATCACATTACAGGCTGTCAAGGTATGGAAGATAAATTGTAATGATGAAACTTATGCCCAACGTTTTATTATCTGACAAAAGTCATTGTGTCGATCGGTAATGCAAACTGTCTTAAAAATTACGTTCATATTGCATTCTTAACTCATTTAATGAAGCAATTACTATTACTATAACATTTTCAAAATCCAATGATACCTGAATTTGCTTAACTAGTATTACTTCGAAGAGATACACCCACTTTTGATTAGTCGAAAACAATCTCTTGATACCTGTATCAAAAGAATTAAATATAGATTTACCTTTTTAATAAAAAAAAATTCTATATAGAATTTGAATTTCAAAAATAACAAAATATTTAATTTAACAAAAAAAATTAACTACAAGTATGTTTATGTAATATTCGTATAGAAAATAAGATAAAATAACTTTGATGGATGAGCAATAAATTCAATGAAAATTCACACGCAGAGGATATATCATTGTCAATCGATTTCGTCTGCTTTTCCAATAAACATTTTCGGAGATGCTCGTGGTTCCAGGAACTATTTAAATACTGTAATGGAAACCGTGCCATTCAAATTTTCAACGTAAAGGAGGTTTAGACTCGCACACACATTCGCGAACATAATCGGCAATCAGAATGAAGTACCATTCGCGCAGTGTAACCCCCTCCCTTCCGAGTATAACAAGGAGTAAGTTTACTAATTTAGGTATCATTTTGGCAAATTACTAAAACCTTTGCCAAAGTCGCATATTCGTACTCCACTGGCAACCTGTGAGCCATCATTGTCCACGATCGTGTCTTTGCATCACATTTAAGTGCAATTGTGTTCCACCAATTGAACACACCGTCAGTAACAAATATTTTAGCTATCTCGTTTCACAATGCGGAATATTCTAGTTCTGTTTCTTTAAAATTATTTCATTTTCAGTCATTTTAAATAAAATCTATATCTTTTAACTTTCCTGTCCAAATTATTAAGTTTACCATTAAGTAAGGGTGCATAACTATGATAAAACATACCCTTCTCGATTTTTTACCTTGTGACCTTCAACATTCTAAAATTTTTGTCTCGGACCGATACATGGTATGTTATACTATTGGTATCAATACTCCATTATTCTGCACTGTGAAAACGATCCATCTTTTATGCCAATGTTAGAATAATATTTCAACGGTTGTCCGCACCTTTGATTTATACTCTTTATGGCGGTATATATGACACAATATGAATATGGTTTGTTGCTGAATTTGTCTGTCTACCTTAGTAGCTCGGTAAATAAAACGTCAGACTGCTAACTCGTATTTTCCGAGTTCTAAAAAGGCAAGACTTCTGCTTTGATACATAGCAATAACATTATAGAATGTAGGTTTTTCCCAATTTTGCAACTTATATTGCATTTCCAAGTCAAGACATTCGAAGATATCGTATCTTTGAACAACATGGGTTGCGCTGTTTTGATAAACTTTAATAAATATGTTTGAGATATCTATATACATTTTGCTGTGCGCCATCATGCAACATTTCGTCCTTGAATAACATATGATATAAATTAACATGGTTGCCTAGTTGTGTTCGTGAATTCACGATGTATATTTATCACTACCGTGTAAAATATATATTGGTCAAGACTTACAAGACTCAATTACAATCGGAATTATCCGTTACTCTTAAGAAGAAAAGAAGAAAAGGATCATCAGCATATTTTAACTTGAAAAATAACCTGTATGTACCTTTTTCATTTTTTTTATTAGTTTATATATTTTGATACCTATAAATGCATTCCAATCTTTGTATTTTTCGTTTTCATTTCTTTATTTGCATAGCCTTAGTAGATGATCAAAGGAAAAACTTATCATATATACAGTTATTCAATGCTTAGAGTCATTCTAATCAAGATGTATATTTTACTTCTTAATCAGTAACTTTATTGGTTTCATATGGTTAATTTATTTCCGATTTCTTACGAACTTTATGCATGCATGTTCGCGTAAACGCCTCATTCGACGTTCATGAAACTCCTACATTTGATAGACTTTGTGATTTTTTTATTTTTTATATTTTAATTTTAATTTTCAGGCGGTTGGTTTGTTTGGGAAACTCATTCTGACCGATTGAAGATTAAATGTTCAGGGGTAAGGTAAGATTTGTTGCTGTGCTTTACGCCATTCGAATTTGTGTAGCACAAAACGTGTCAGCGCTCGACAATTGAGATAAGTATTTGAAATGACATTCAAAATTTAAAAAAAAAATCAGTGCATATTTTAAATATATTTTATTAGCCACTGTCATTAAACATAATACACAAAATTAATTCAAATAAGCAAGTTAGATGTAACGATATTTTAACATCCGTGTATGGTAATATGAGTATAGTGTTTCTCAAAATGTTATAAAAACATTTTAAAATCATTTAAGGTTCATGACTTGGTATATTTTTAAACTCAGGGGTAATCTTTGTAATTCTTGAAATTAACCAAAATTGTGACCATGCTCCATAAATTTTTAAGGTTTTAATTTAAACCGTGTAAAGTTCGGGTCAACATTTATCTATCAATTGTTCCAAAATTATTTGAACGTGCAATTGCCAAAAATAAATATTTCTCAGTGCATGCTGGATAAAGCATACCACGGAATTTCACCATAGTATATTTATACACCCGCAAACGAAGTTTAGGGAGTATATTTATTTCACCCTGTCCGTCTGTCTGTCCGTCCGTCCGTCCGTCCGTCCGTCCGTCCGTCTGTAGACGCAACTTTGTCCCCCCCCCATAGAATTTTTTACTACTCCATTGAACAGTCTGAAAATTTGTACATATGTTGAACACCATCTGAAGATGTGCACCTGCAATTTTTTATTTATCAGACAAGATTTAATGATTTTATTACAGTTTTCATTTACCTTATTCTATATATTGTACACTGATGTTGAAAAGTAAGGGAGGTAATCCTTACAGACTTTATTAATTAATTAATAATAAACATTCTAAAATATATTTATATTAATACATCCAGATGAAGGTTTTTTGTCTTTATTTCTTAACTAAAATTATTTTTTATAAGTATTCTTTCTGACAATGCAAAAGTTTTGTTTGTCAATGATAAATTCTTAGGATCTAATAAGAACATTAAAGACAAATGTGGCTCAATTTATTTGTCCCAAGGGGGCCATTATCTGAGCCATGGTTTGGAGCATGTGTTCAAGGAAATTGATAATCTGTAAAATGGGCGGTGGTTTTTTGGCTATTTTAATACTGCTTCATGTAAACCCAAAGTTTATATCATTATAAGGAAATAAATATTATCATTATTAATAAAGAATTTAACTATTTTTAGAAACTGTTTAAATTTATTAGTCAAGTAAATTGATGAAGTGACCCCATAGGGCATTAATTTAAATGAAATTCAAAATTACTGATATGATTGTAGTGTTTTGGCAATTTTAAAATTGTTTGTAATATTAAATTTTCTTTTTTTCATATTTTTACATAGTATGCTAATTATGATAATGTTTTGGGGGTTTGTCCAATTTAAAAAGCTCATAAAAAAATCATAGTCCTATGGGATCAATTTTCTGATATGGAGTTGCATTGTACCATTGAAACAACTAATTGCATCTCTGATTAGAAAGATATTCAAAGTTTTATCAACAGAAGAGCATTAATTGCTTGGTTATTTTCATTTACTGCAAAGGGAGAGGTTATTGTCACTTTGTTGGTTTTTCATTAAAACAATTAAATAAAAAAATATCATCCGATACATAAATTTGTAAATATAGTACTGTTATACATATGTACATGTATTTACAGTGAAGTTTTAAAAATTTTGATTTTAATTTTTCTTTGTTAACTAATTTATTTTTTTACAATTCTAGAATTTTTTTTTTATTTATGTGTCGCAAACCTTTATTATTCAATTCAATTATTTGTTCCATTTGAAATTAGCCTTGCGGGGGTATTAGTCCCATTAGGACAGTTCTAGTTTTTTGTCGTCGAGGCCTTTATTTTCACTACTGTGATGATAGAAGTCGAATATTTCAATCCGTAAAGGACACGGTAAAACTTATAGTTAAAACTTATAGTGTATTCATCTTCTCATTCTGTGTACTTGATCTTTGTTAAGTATATGTTACGAAAAGGTGCGAGCTTCTGTGTCAAAATTTTTAAAAAAAATCCTGTGATCAAAAACTCTTGATTTATTATTTTGAAATACCGGTATCTCTGATATTGCTGTTGAGTTCTTTGTCAAAAAGTTTATTCAACTGCTGTTGATATTAATTCGGAAGCATTGTGTTGGTCGTGACATTTTCAATATTCCATTTAAAAGGTTTATGTTTATTGAAACTTCTTTTTACCTCGGAGTGTTGCTTCTCTTCCTTCATTAATAATACACAAACGGCGACAGTACCTAAAGGTTTTTTCATGCATGTTGCTGTACTGTGAGTTAATTAAACAGAGTTTTGGGATATCTCCTTGTTAATTGCATTTCTACAATTCATCGTGTTACAATTTAGAATTTGTAATTGGATTTCTTGGGAAGAAATGCAAAAAGCCATACCGTTACTCAAACTATTGGGAATTGTGCCAGTTGCGATGCTACTGTACAAGACAGTTTCTAACCACATTACAGGTTGTCAAGGTATGACATTCTAAAATCTCACTATAATAATCCGACAAAAGTCTATGAGTCGATAGACTCTGCTATAAAATTTATTTATCGCCAAGTTGATCCATCCTTTTGAATTAGACTACCCATGCAAATCCTGGTATTAAGGATCAAATATCGTTTTTTATGGACATGTTTGTAAAACAAAATGCTGTATATTTGGTTCGGTCCAGTTCTCATTGTTTTGAATCGTAAGCTATTTTCAACTGTATGATATTTGGAAGCGGAAACAAAGGTGTTTAATTTGTGCCAAAATGTTACAATGTTACAAACAAACAGAAAATGTTCGTAAAAGAACGGGGAAAGTTCAAACATTAAGACAGCGTAACAAATAATACTAAATGAACTCAAGTCAAAGAGAACGAATGCGAAGGGTGTTTATCTCTTTGATGGTAATACTAATAATGCAGGTTACTATTTAATATCTGAGTAAAATTGCAAGAACCAACCCTTGCGCTATTTATAAAATATCGCTTTTATTTTCAAACAATTTTGAACTTTATGGAATTAAAACAAAACAAACGTTGTGCTCGCAATTTTATATTCTTGCTGTTTAATACAAAACAGAGGAATGAAGAATTTAGTACTCTAGTGCAATAAGGAATTTACAATATAGCGGGCTGCTATTTACAAGTAGTATTCAACTTCAATTTCGCTAATTACAATACTTTGTACGACACCATGTGAAACAAGTAAATTATTTTTTAATCAAAATCTGTGCCCTCAGATATGGAGTAATTTCTACATATAGCATATAAAAAACGCCTATTAATTGGGTAAAATTAATTATATGTAAAGGAAGTTGTTTGTTCATTTGTCAGTATAATTTTTGAAAATAGATATCCATCTGTTGTCATTTTGTGGAAAAAGGCATATCACAACTTACATTTACAAATATGGAGACTTTGTTTGCAGTATTGCAAATAATAAGTTTCTTATTTCTATTAATCGATACCTCACGTTCATATTTATGCAAAAGGTAAGAAATTACTAGTGTATTTACCAATATTTTTTGCTTATCGTCGGTGATTATATTTTAATATAAATAATATTTCATCATGCAGGATGTTTTTAAATGGCTCTAAATCGTGTATTATAACAATATTCTAGCTTCAACAGGGTATATTACTGAAAATCGTGCATAAGATCAAAATGATTATATTAATCATTCATGAATATTTACAGTAAAAAAGGAGGGCTCGAGTGCTGTCCGGGATATGTTTGGAATTGAAGAAAGGTGCAAAAGTTGGTATTCTTCGAAAATAATTATATTTTAATCAATTACAAAATCGTATTGATTTTTAAAAAATATCAATAAATATTTAAAGACCAAAGTTATTCCCAAAGAAATACAATGTTAAAATGTATATGTAATATTGAAGTGTTAATGTCATTTGTTTATGTTAATTGATATATGTGTACTGTACATATTTAGAATGTGATGCCGGTAAATTTGGACCCCGTTGTGAAAAAGACTGTCCCTACCCTTATTATGGAAATCTTTGCGTGTTCAAATGTGACTGCGTTAAAGATCTTTGCAATCCTTCTGACGGTTGCTCAGGTTAATAAATCATTAAACAGTACAATGTTGATTTTTGACTAAAGAGGTTGGGTTTTTCCAGTCTTTAGTGACATTAGTATCCATTAATAACTTTATTCGTTCTCTTTATGCAAGTATCTGTTATTATTACAGACAAGACAAATACTTCAACAACCTCTTCACAGAACCTCCGAATGCTGAGTTTATCATAATCTGATGCAAAGATAAACAATTGTAAGAGTTATCATTTCTTAAGATTGAAAATACACTTTCGATGAAATTAATATAATAACCCTATGTCACATTTAACCGTCTTTTTTTTTAAGTTACCGGGAGGCTGCTAAAATTTGCAATATGACATAATGCAGAAATACACGTTTCTTCCAATCTCAAAACCATCTTCCGGATAAAACAAATTTAACCTGACCTCCCTGGATATTGAATTATCATAAAGCGTAAATTTAAATTATTAAATATGAAATATTGAATTACAAAAGACAACAGCTAAACTCCAACTGGCGCTGTTGGTCATGGATTATTTATTAAATTAACATGCATTTTAACCACTGACCTTTCATCCAATTGGTGAGCAGGTATATGGCTGTACAATAAATCAGTTAATTAATCATCACATCAACAATCAATAAATATAAATCAATCCCATCAAATTGTTTGATTGATTAATATAAATCAATGACATAGGCAATAAGATTATTGAATCAATAAATTCATTATCGATCAATCAGTCAATCAATCAATATCAATCAATATATATCAATCATCATTAATTGATGAACTGAGTCAATAAATAATCAATAGATCAAATAGTGGATAAATAGCGTTTTGCTTAAAGCGGGTTAATGGCTGAGGCTAGGTAGACCCGTGGGAGCAGTTGACCACCTTTTCCTAAGCTTTGAGCAGGTCCTGGGAACAGTTGCCTATATCAAAGACCTGAGAAATTCCGCCATACAAACAGCTTTTCTACAGTTTAAATAACAAATTTAATTGATAACCACAATTAGAGCACAAAAAGAAGTGGATGTGAAATAAGCCATGACGATAATGGGTATCATGGTAGATGTGTGAACGCACTGAGCACAAAATGAAGTCCACGATTGGAATTATTGTCATGGTAGTTGGCGATGTGACTTCTCAACAGAAGTCACATGTTGAGACTATTCCGGTGTGAATTCAATCATATGATGAGAATGGTTAACTTGGTACTTGCATTGGAAATATCAATTCGTGTGTTGATACCGAGCACCAGGTGAAGCCCGAGTTGAAACAGGAATCCTGGTAGTTGATAATAGCACGTCCGACCTGATAGTTGACTGGAACATAAAGGAGACCAACAGTATTTGATATACATTGTACTTTAATTAATATCCAAGTAGCGAACATGATTGAATAACATAACATAACGGCATACACAAAACCTTCTGAGATAGAGAGATAGAGAGAGAGAGAGAGACTTTGAATTGGTAGACGTATTTACTCTTACATCTAATAGTTTAGATTAGCATGAACTTGCAATTGCTTCTTGCTGCAGCTCTGTATCCTTAAAGTGTTCTTTAATATAAAATGGTTTCCAAATACGTTATTTATCAGGATCGTGTAATCGTGTAAAAAGAAAAGAAGTATTTAAAATTTTTAAAAATTAAGTATGTATCTTGTTAATTTTATGTATCTTATTAAGAACGACGGACCTAATTCGCTTTGCGCAGACATATCTCGCATCAAAAAGGAGTGATTGTTAAAAATCGGACCAAGCAGCTTTAACAGAGTTTGAGCCGTGAACAAATCATTTGCATTCCGATCCGCATCAATACTCGTATCAAAAAACATTGAAAAACCGTCCCTGTGCTTAAGTTTTGATGTATTTTATTTTTTTTTAAAATGTATATTTAACTCTAGTAGTTCCATGCTTTCATAAATCAACTTCGAAAAGGTGTACAAAGCCTTTTTCTTAGAGTTTATGCAGTACTTTTCATGAACAATTGAAGAAAAATAACGTCATATCGCACATTGACATGTGCCCCCGTAAAAAACAAATTCAATGACATGGTCATTTTTTAAATGATATAAATTCAAAATCATCATATAAGTATGATATTTCGATTTGGAAAGAAAATCTATTCCAGATTTTTTTAAACTATTTTTTCTACTACAAGAATACTTTTCCCATTCATGTTCAATTGAATAGGAAAAGTAATACACACTATTTTTGTAATGGTCCCTACTAAAAATCTAATTCAGTTCACATGTTATTTTTTGATTGAAAAATCACTATTGTAAAAGTTTTGAATTATTTTAGATTATTATAGATTTTAGAACTATTGGATTGGGTCCGCCTTTCTTAATTATAGTTTTAGTCGCAATAAGTTTGAAATTATACCATGCCCAAAAAAGAACATATAATATATGTTACTTGATGGACATACGTACATCATTTGTATATATCGACATACGTGTATATTGTACACACACCTCAATGTTACAAGCAAACAGTACAAACATTTAGACAACGAAACAAATAATAAACTTCGAACTTTAGTCAAGGAGAACGAATTTATCGCTTTGATGGGAAAATCAACTCTCATGGATTCATGGATCTCATGAAATTATAACAAAATTTTGGTCCTCGTAATTGAATACAAAACAGCTGAATTTACATTATAGCGTACTGCTATTTACAAACATTTAGACAACGAAACAAATAATAAACTTCGAACTTTAGTCAAGGAGAACGAATTTATCGCTTTGATGGGAAAATCAACTCTCATGGATCCATGGATCTCATGAAATTATAACAAAATTTTGGTGCTCGTAATTGAATAAAAACAGCTGAATTTACATTATAGCGTACTGCTATTTACAAGTCGTGTTCAACTTATCGCCAATTGCAATACTTTGTATGACACCATGTAAAATGTGTCGCTTATTATTTTATAATGAAGTAATGTGTACATGTATAATAAAAGAACACCCTTAATTGGATATTTTTAATTATATCCACAGGAAGTTGTTTGTTCATTTGTTAGTATATTTTTTTGTAAAATAGACATCCATCTGTTGACATTTTATGAGGAAAAAAAGTATCCTAACTTATATCAGCAAATATGGAGACTATGTTTACGGTACTGCAAATAACGTGTTTGGTACTTCTATTTATCAATACTTCCCATTCGGATTTATGCAAGAGGTGAGAAGTTACTAGCATTTACCTGTATTTATTGCTTCTCATCAGTAATTATAGTATAATATGAATAAATGTTTCATCATGCTGGATGTTTTTAAGTGGTTCTTAATCGTGTATCATTATATAAATAGTGCCTGTTTGGGAGGGTATCCGTTGAAATTGACACCCCAAGAAAACCATTGTCAACCGACGCGAAGCGGGGTTGACAATGGTTTTCGAGGGGTGTCAATTTCAACGGTTACCCTCCCAAACAGGTACTATTTATTTTATTATACTGAATGTCTTAATTTTAGAGAAAATTTTACTGCATTTATATAGAAATGACGTGAATTTAACGGCGAACCGTACGCGCATAATTTACGCGCATGTAACAATTCGTTCTATCGGCCCGTTGCCAAGCGTGTTGCTAACGCTGAGGGTAAGGGAACGGATTGTCAACTGCGTCTAAACCAATCAGATTTCAGTATTTAACATGAAAGTATAATAATATATAAATAGTGCCTGCTTGGGAGGGTACCAGTTGAAATTGACACCCCGAGAAAACCATTGTCAACCGACGCAAATTGGAAGTTGACAATGGTTTTCGAGGGGTGTCAATTTCAACTGGTACCCTCCCAAACAGGCACCATTTATTTTAATATACTGAATGTCTTAATTTTATAGCAAATTTCATTGCTTTTATATAGAAAAGACGTGAGTACTACGGCGAACCGTACGCGCATGTAACAATTCGTTCTATCGGCCCGTTGCTAAGTGTGTTGCTAACGCTGAGGGTATGGGAACGGATTGTCAACAGCGTCTTCACCGATCAGATTTCAGTATTTAACATGAAAGTATAATAAAATAATATACCCGTTTGATCAGTACATGCCACATTACATAAAATCATGCATAAGATCAATTAATTTATATTAAACATTCCTGAATCTTTGCAGTAAAGATGGATCTGGAGTGCTCGAGTGCTGTCCAGGATTTGCATGGGACATAATGGAAAAAAGATGCATAAGTTAGTATCTTTTAAAAGGGTTAAATATTCATCAATTTGAAAGGGGTATTTAATTATATTTATTTTGTAAATGCATATTTATAAACCAATGTTACTTCAAAATAAACACACTGTTTAAATGTATACATAAAATTATTGTGTTGATGCTTTTTGTCCATGTAAACCAAAATTTGTACGGTATATATTCAGAATGTGATGCCGGCAGATTTGGACCCCGTTGTGAAAAAGACTGCCCGTACCCATATTATGGAAATCTTTGCGTGTTCAAATGTGATTGCGTTGAAGATCTTTGCAGTCCTTCTGACGGTTGCTTAGGTAAATTATGCATTAAATAGCACATTGGTGATTTTTTACTAGAGTGGTTTTGGGGCGTTATTTTTCAATAGTTTGTGATATTAGTATCCATTAATAACTTTATTCGTTATCGTTGTGCAAGTATCCGTGATTATTATAGACAAGACAAATACTTCAACTACCTCTTCACAGAACCTCCGAATGCTGAGTTTATCATCATCTGATGCAGTGAGAAACAATTGTAAGAGCTATCATTTCTTATAGATTGAAAAATCATTTTCAAAATCTAGTGAAAATTATATAATAACACTATGTCCTCGTCACATTTAACCGTTTCACTTTTGGATTTACCTGGAGGGTGAGACAATTTACATTATAACATGATGCAAAAATGCACGTCCCTTCCAAACTCAAAACTATCAAATTTAACCTGACCTCCCTGGATATTGAATCATCATAAAGCGAAGACAAATGACAAACACCGACAAACGGATAAAACATTTTGCAATTAATCGAAGTCTGGTAACGTTATCTGATCAGGTTTGACCGATCCAATCCAAAATAAAATAAGCCTAAGAAAAAGCGAATGCGAATATCGTATCATTTCTAGTCAACAGTTAATCAAAATAGTACTTTAAAACGGTTTTTACAAAAACATATTTCTTAACTTGCAGCTATAATTGAATGCATGCGCATATTGGATTTTATTTTTTCAGCTTTTGATATGAAACCTGTAAGCTTTTTTCATTGTTTTTACGTTATACAAATTGATATCACAAAAGTTGGGTTTTTTTGGTATATCATTTCCTATAATATTGATACTTGAACTTACTTTCAGCGTATAGCAAGTGGTTTCTACTTGTTTCAACTGGTACGAATTGTATACATGTACAACATTGCGTGAAACGTTTTTTGAGTGTATATGGAAATTTTAATTTTATAAAATTGCATTGCTTATTTTCAAAATCATTTAGAAGAATACGTCAATTATTTCCTCATTTTATCAATGCTTATATACATATAATTATCGTATTTTGCAATTTAGTTAATTAAGATAACTCCTTCATGTATGTAAAAATCAAAATTATATACAGGGGTTTAGGCACTCATAGCCACCAATTTTCTTTATAATGCACACAATTGTTTTGTTAAGGCTTCCGTTGCCATGGTTATGAAGACCAAAGATAGAGATATGGCAAATCGTAGCGACTTCCAAGTAATACAGAAAGAAAATGCAGCTTAATTCAGTTATCAAATATGAAATATTGAATTAACCTCATATATAGTCAACTTTCAAATTATTAAGACACATTGGTGGGCAAATAAAAATCTAAAGAATTTTACCATGGAAACCGAAAATTATTTTTATTTTTCGTATTTTTAGATATTAGAGAAGTTATCATTGAACCAAAGTTATAGAATTAAACTGAATTTAAGTTTTAAATGTTTGATAAACTGGTTGTTTTGGTAACAAAGTTAAAAATAAAAAAAAAACGAATATATACATAGCGATTCTGTAAAGCAAAAATGCTTTTTTTAAACACAGTCAAATTAGAGCCATTCTTTGTTGCTATGTGGGAAACATGCTAAACTTTTATATCAAATATATTCAAAAATTATTCCGCATCTTAAAACTGCCATTGCTAAGAAAATATGTTTTTATTAATTGTTCAAAACGTTAAAGCAACGACCATTCCTTTTACTGAAATGCGCATTCAGCTGATATTTCATGATGGTTAGAGACATATTAAGTCACTTGATGTTCTCTGTTATACAAATACATGAAGGGAAGTAATTGATTTCACATCGTTTGCCTCAATTTCTAACAATTTTGTAAATAGTGTAATCTCCTTGACTGAATGATTGCACTTTTTCATAATTACTTTTATCAACAATCTCTTAATCATTTTAATTGCTATAAAAACTTATCTTATTGCTTTATGATCTTAAAACACATAACTAAACAAAATATCATCTTTTCCAGCCAGCCAAGGGTTAGATTGCTAGTGAATGTGACGAAATATCAATTTATTATTAAACTAGTTAACATAAATTCCATTAAATAAAATTATGTTTAAATTAATTTTGAAAAAAATAAGCTATTCAATAAAATTATTTTGACATGTTTTTATCAATGACGTTTTTAGTTAGGCTCTACAGAGAAATTCCGTTTGAAACTTCACATCAAAAGTAGTTCACATATTGCTTTTTCTTCTCATTACACCATATTTTTCTTTTCAAATTCAAAGTTATAAATATCTACATGCATTTCAATTTCAAAACAGTTAGTCACATAAAATGTTGCATTGTCTCTTAGTTACAGGTCTTTATGCATTTACAAAAGAAACATCGACTCCAAACATCCCCGATAACGATCATCACACACGTACTAACGAGGAAGCCCAGCATCATGATGACTCACCGCGTTCTCAGTACATGCAATTCGTGACAGTCAGTCTCGGTGTCTTGGTAGTCGTAATGTGTATCATATACGTAGGAACAAAGTCAACTGTGAGACGACGTGTATCAACTGATACCACTGATTGTACCATGGCATGAAACCATCAATACTAAAACATGTACTGTGTCTCTACATATCTCTATCTCTAGGCGATTCCTGTTTGTATATCATCCCTGTCTTTGGCTTTGAAATTTCCATAGCAAAATCTGTTGTAAAATTAATGATAATTAAATAAGTTTTAGTAATAGAACCTTAACTTTATGATCTTAGCATTATAATTCAACTTTTTAATGTACATACAAATTGTTCATTTATGTTTCGTTGAAGTAATTTTCATTATAATCAAATGCCCGTTTTATATATGAACTGGCTAGCAGAAATGTAATAAACTGTGTTGTGATTATATATCATATATATATAGGTAAGTTGTGAATAATTACTTAAAGGGAGATTTTTGTAACTGTTGCAAAAATTTCCCTTTGACATAAACAATTATAAATAAGCTATCTGAAGCATCCTATTAATTGTATTTTATTCCAAAAATACTAATACACTGTAGTACACTACAAATGCAAGTATAAAAGAAGACATAATTCAAATGAAAAGTGTTATATGTTACACACATAATACTTTCGGTCAATAATATTGTCATATTAGACATTTAACAAACAAACAATACAAATGAAGAAAGCTCACAAAAGACATAATTGAGATAGTAACTTTTTCTAAGGATTCCGCTTTAATTAAGACGAAAGGACATCGAACAAAAATCATTTTTGATTTCTTTGCTTTGACCTTAATTAACCTCTGAATTACGAATTTAGATAAAGATCATTGTACTTCATTCACCAACAATCACTCTATGGGTAAAGTATCAGACAGATGAGGCCAAGGGAGGAAAAATCGAGTCCAGAAGAGGATTCTACACAGATATCTGCTATATGACGTTGGCATTTGAACTAGAATGCGTGCGATCATACACCAAAGTTTACTTCGGAGAAAAAAGTTATTGTTTGCATGTCCTTGTTTGAGACCACATTAGTTGACGTCAGTATTCAAATTGATGATCTTTCGGTCACCAATATCGAGATGTATGAGCAGCGGAGAGGGTAAAAACGACGTTAATGCAAAACGAACAACCAAGTTTTGAAAACATACTAAATACAAAACAGACCAGCTTAAAACAAAACCAACAGCCTCTTTTACAAAATCAACAGACAGCGATGCAAGACAAACGATCACCGATGCAAAACCAACAGTCATGCACTGAATGCTAGATGGCGTGCAAAGAGATATCAGGAAAAATCATTGGTGTTGATTTTGCAGTAAAGGCTGTTAGTGTTGTTTTAGGTTGGTCTGTTTCGTATTTTAGTATGATTTTAAAAATTAGTTGTTCGTTTTGCATAAACGTCTTTTTTACCCTTTCCGCCGCCGATAGAGATGTACATTATGTTAAAGCATTAATTAGACTCGCGCCTAGTAATTTGAAGAAAAGTTACAGCATACACTTATTCACAGATATTCATTTTGGTCAAATTATTCAGACTGGACAAAAAGAAATATTAACAGGTTTTCTTTCTTTAGAAAATAATCATGTTCACATTGGTTTAAAATATATTGTATAGACATGAAAGTAATAAGTATCGAGTTTGTGTCATATTATTTAATGATCAACAGATTTTGAAGTGCGTGGCCATAAGTCAATAAGTCCATCTTATTCACGGAAAGGGTATTCATTGTAGAAAGAAATATTTCCCCTCACTTAAAGGGCATAAAGCAATCAGCACTATTAGTTTTATTGGAATATTTTCTCTTATACTAGTAAATTAACGAAATTTAAACCTGTGAATTCCTCTCGACATTTATCCATCAGCTGTCCCAATATTGTTAAAACTTTGTATTATCGACATAAACATTTTCGAGTTTATGCTAGTTAAATACTAGTATGCGACAGTATGTTTTTTCCTGCATGTTCAGTGCTAAGACATGGCCAAACAAATTTTAGGGGTTTGCCCCCAGCAATTTACAAGTCTAAATTTCTTCTTACTACAAAATTATACTACCATAACTTGTTCTTTAGACGGCGCCACGGGATTTATGGGCGAAAATGAGACAAGGCATGCAGCTACCCAAACCATGGGGAATTATGTCAGCTTCCATGAAAATTTTTTAAAAGGATGATATAACCACACTTGTGTGAAGCGCAACTGCCACGTACTTTTTCAAATCTCGCATGAACACCGTGGTGATATGTTGTGCATGTCCAACAGCCACCCTGCGTGCTTACAGGAAGCGTACCTCCTTTCAAAATTGTAAGATGTTCTTGCGTATCTCCCAAGATTTTCATCAAAATCCACCCGCAGACCGCCCGTAGAAGCATGTATGACCAGTTGTGATTGAGGTTTTATTAATCAAATTATCATGTTGAGTTTGTGTCCTTTTAAATTATGATCAACACATGTTGCAGTTCATGGTTAAAAGTTTATTCATTAAAGGAAATCAATTAATAGTTATCATTTAAAGAACACTAAGCAATTAACACTCTTACTGGTATTTTAGGGTTTTCCTTATAATATTACATACTTTCAAAATCTAAACTGTGTAAAGTTCGACTCGACATCTGTCTTAATTATTATCAAAATAAACATTTCCCTGCGCAAGCTGGATGAACCTAGCAATGGAAAGTCGCCAGTGTATACTTTTTCTCGTAGAAGCCTTCGTTTTTACTACTGCTATGGTAAAAGTTGGATTTTCCTATCAGCAAAGAACACGGTAAAACGTCATTATAGTATATATTGTATACACCTACTTACCGGTATATTCTGGTTGCTCGATCTTTATAAGATATCTATTATTAAAAGGTTCAAGCTTTTGCATCAGAATTTAGAAATAAATTTATGTGAGAAACTCATGATTTATCATTTTAAAATATCCCTGATATTGCTGTTGAATTCTATGTCAAAGAGTTTGATATATATTCAAAAGGATTGCATTGGTCCCGACATTTTCAATTTTTCATTAAAAATGATTTTGTTACAGTCTAATAATATGTTAGTTTATGAATATATTGGGTAAATCTTTGATTTTTTTTTACCTCTAGAGAACCTAACGAGTGTTGCTTTTCTTCCTTCATTAATGATACACAAACGGCGACAGCAGCTAAAGGTTTGTCCATGCACGTTGCTTTAACCAAAGAGACTTTCGGGTCCTCTCCCTGTAATTTGCAATTTCATCGTTTCAGAAAATGACTACAGTGCATCATGGCTTGTTCTTTAGAATGTGTAACTGGATTTCATGGACCAAAATGCGAAAAGCCATGCCGCTATCCAAACTATGGGTTATTGTGTCAGAAGGAATGCAACTGTACTACAGAACAATATTGTAACCACATTACAGGTTGTCAAGGTATGAATATCATAAAGAAACAGTGCAAGTGATGTTTGAGGACTAATAATTGTGTGTATTAAGTGTTTATTTGGATGGCTCTTAAACATTATTATTGCATATTTAATTTGTTTTTTTATGGACTAGACTATATTCAATGACCTACATAATGTGTTTTTTATGTTAGTTTTGTTTGTTGTTGTTGATGTTGTTTTTTCCCTTTTTGGGGGGGGGGGGGGCAGTTTTCGTTTGAATTAACATTTTGACCCAGGGAGCCAGAGCAATATATGGGATCAATCTCAGTCATTTCACATTTGGTTTTTTAAATTGTACTTCATGTTACATATAACATGTGCAACGTAAATTACGGACGAATAAATCAACACAGATATAATGCATTGATTTATCTTTATTTAATGTAATGTAATGTAATCTCTATTGTCTTTTTCCCCCAAGACGTTCCGGATCCTTGCTTGTCAACGAAAAGATCCAGTACAAATGACGTCATGCTGATCTCTACAATTGTTCTTACACTGATTGCAGTCCTTCAGTTTTCTGTGTATCTAAGTCTCAGATGTATTCATTTAGTCAAATGAAATTGTAATGTTGGGAATGTTTGAATGTATCTTTACTTAGATAATGCTTTTGGGCATGTATTTATTGTTGCTCTTTCGATCGCAATTTCTTTTTTTTTTTTTTTCTTTTTCTTTGTCATTGATTTTTGTGCTTGTATATATGAACATGAGTGAATTATTTGTGTGTGTGTGTGTGTATATATATATATATATATATATATATATATATATATATATATATATATATGGTTTTCTAAAATTGTTACTGTCACCTAAAAAATCAAAACAAACTAGGAAGAGAGAAAGACGAACAACAGCTTCATATAAAAATTAGTGTTAAATTAAATTGTTGTAATTCATATCTGAGTATAACATGAGAGGGTTATTTTCTTTAATTTTTATCTATTCTAGCTGAGGTCACAAATATTTAGAAAATAATTAAAACAGGAATATATAGATGAATACATGTATTATGTATTTGTGGTGTCTTCCCCCCCCCCCCCACCCCTCTCTTTTTTTTGGGGGGGGGGTTAAATTTCAAAACAACAACAATATTGCCGAGATCTTTTCGCGTTTGTGACTTTAAACGAGAAATTGACTTTATATGTACAAAGACAATTAAATAAATGTATTTCAATACGTAATTTAACTATATTAGCATGCATGTTACCACATAAGAATGAATAAAAATCGATTTTGATAATCAAGAAGTTTGACTTTTTTGTATATTGTACAGAACAGGGGGCGTACAGAGCCTGTCAAATTATTCCACATTTCAATGCAATAACGACAAATATTGTTTGGAAATTTTTTAGTGTACATCAGTACATACTCCGCCCTGTCTTGGCAACAATACATGTAGGTACGTTTAGGCTTAAATCTACAGAGCTCGCACCAATACGATCTCAGTACTAAACATTACTATGTATTTGCATTATACGGGATTTATAGCACTGAAGGTAAAATACGTTTATATAGTTTCAAAATAATAATGTTATGTAAAGAAGTAAGAGTTTAAAAAAATCAAAATTTAAAAATCGAGGAATTAAAATGAAAACAAATTCAGTGATATTTTAACTCTCCCACAATCTAAAAAAAAACCCAGACGAGATTCCATTCATAAAAAAAATAAACAGAAAAAAGCGGAAGGGCCTAAAATACGGTAACCATAGTACAAGACCAGAGCTGAGACAATCCTATAAACGATCGACAGACTGGCAATTTTAAAATACATATGATCATATATATATATAAGAAAGCTAACAGAGGAAAATGGCTCAATACAAAATTCAAACAAATATATTTATAGATGGATCGGTTGTTCAGAATTTTTAAAATATAATTTATTACATTCTATGACTGGTAGTTAGAGAAATGTTACCAACACTAGTAAGTATCACATATATACATAAGCAGCAGGCAGGATACAGTTGGTAAGACATGTATATAAAGAGGAGCAACATCTGAGAAATACACTGCAAGCTCAATGCGTGGAACAACTTTGCAGAAAGTATTTCGTACATGCCACTGTAAGTTGAAAGTCTAAACAATCACTTGAACTCAGTTTGCCTAGCTAGTAGATGCCCAAAGAATTATAATTGCATAAATACCTATCATATGATCAATGAAGTCTCCCTCTTCCAAACGCCAGAAACCTTGATCCTAAAGGGTATTTAAATTATTACATTTTTCAATTGAAGTTTTTTCATGCTAAAATGCCTCGTACATGTATCATGGAAGAAGTTATTAACTTCATACTAAAAAAAAGAAGAAATAACCTCCTTCCCCTGGGTACTCAGCGTTAGAAGGTTTGTGAGGTATAAATGCACATTCACTATAAATATATGACAATTACCCCCACACTCCAACATGGGATTATTTTAAATTTCATCATGCTCGTAATATAACTGTAGTAGAGAAAAATGTGTTAAAAATTGCTCCATGCATGTTCACTATATGATCAAAACTAGAATTATTAAGCCTTGACCCTAATGGCCACGAATTTTACTCACTTAAATTTCGTCAATATTTTTTTTTTAAATTCACCCCCAAAATATGGCCCTTTAAGTAGCGAGATATAAAAAAAATATCTGAATTTATGTTTCACTCCTCCTATGTACACGCTATACTGTCTTGGTAGTTTCAGGGAAGTTTGCAATGGCCAACTGGTATTGCAGGAGAGAGAGAGAGAGAGAGAGAGAGAGAGAGAGAGAGAGAGAGAGTCCTTGAAGATAGTTAAATATTCAATGAATTAAATGCAGAAATATATTTAGAAGTTTTCATTCAATCATATATTCCTTGGGTTTACGTTACAGAGAACCTTAGATTATAACAGCATTTTATCCCCATGCCCTGATAACTGCTTAATTAGGCATGCAACAGTTACAGCAATTCAACATTGCATGTATTATCTCTTCAAACTGAAGTCGGTTCAAAATTAAAAGATCCAGTATATAAGCAACCATTTACAATATTCAAGTTGTAGAGATAGCTTTACTGACTAGAGAAATGTTATAAAATGTACCAGGTTAAAACTAATTCACAGTTCATAAAGTATGGACTCAATGCACATCTTTAAATAGTTTTATTATTCCTCTATATACAAATCATCTATGTACAATTTGACTTCAAATCGGGCAACAATTTCATCAATTTTAAATGGAAAAAAATTGTGCACTTGCCAAGGATAAAACATAGATAATTAAAAAAAAAATTGATAACATAACAATATTTGTTGTCTAACAAAAAACAAACAAAGGAGTATCATGAAATAGTGAGCTGAGGTGTTAGGAAATTAAAAACAATGTAACTAAGGAATGAAAATGTTTGGCTACCATGGGGGGTGGATTTTGCTTATAATACAAGGAAGATAACTCTTTATAAAGCATCTGATATTATTCCATTACGATATTAAAAATAAATAAATTGAGCTGGCTCAAACATTGTATATTTACTTCTTTAAAAAAAAAAAAAAATTATTATAATAATAACACAATACTATTCATGCACAATAAAATGATGATTGGGGAAAAGAAAAATAAAAGTAACGTAACGGACAAATGCATCACATGCATGTTACTGGGTCACACTAGGATGTTTGCTGCCTAGAAATCCTACAAAGTCTTAACAAAGGGGATAATCCGTAGAATAATCCAACCGAAAAAAAAAAAAAAAATTCATTACAACCACTTTGTCCAATAAATTAAAAAGATGACAAACTAAACAATAAAGTTGTATCACAGTTTGCCATGCTTTCTACCGCTGCATTCATCGTCAAGTACAAACACATACCGGTATATATATGCCATCCCCTCATATTAATACATGTATACCATTGTAATCACTCGAGCACACACATCACTGACCAAGATTCGAGCATCATACAGAATATTTGGAAGGGGGAAAAAAAAACCACATTCAGAAATACTCTATTACTACCACCAACTGAACATTTAGAGGCCTATTGGAGACATTAATACATTCCCAGACATCAACATTGTTTTCCTTTTTACACATTTATAACACCTTCTACATTGGATATATATATAACTTCCAATTACCATTCTAAATGACACACCGCAGGTCAAAACTTATGTACATTGAACTTTTTTTTTTCATTGTCTTTTCAATACAAAAAGCATGCATGCAAAAATCCATGTGTACTCTGTTAACATGGTTAACCCTAACATCTTCATCGTTTACCCCTTACATGTATATATACATACAAAAATTTCTGGAAAAGACTACCGTAGAATTTAATGATTTTTTTTTCATGCATATTTTAAACACAAATAAATTATATAAAGATATTGATAGACAGCTTAGCTTATATCAAATTAAATACTACACATAAATATCAACTTAGGTACATGTACATCCTTTTTTCATGCAAATACATGTTTGTCGACAAATAAATACTTTGGTCTAGATACTTTGAAACATCATATGCACCACATAAAACTAGACAACTTTCATTGGTTAAAACATGTTTTTCTTTTTTTAAATCTGTTTACAGTTTAAAACGTAAGACTTCATTTGACACAGATTTCTGATAGGAGAAGCAAAGCACAATCATTCCGCAATAAAATACATTTACGCTCTATCTTAAATATAAATACATAATATATTATAAAGGCTAAGTTACCAGGATTCTCTAAAACATGAGATCAAGTTCAGCAGACGTCGTTAGCACTGAGGTCAGGCAGGTCGAGGCGTCTTGCCGTCGTCAGACCCTCCTTGGCCGCGAAGTTGCTGGCGGCAGCCGAAATGGTCGACAGCGGGATCAAACCCCCGGGGGTGTTGCGGAAATACTTGGTTGTGGGAGGAGTGGGGCGCTCCGTGGGGGTGATCATCTGCTGGGAGATGACCGGCGAGGATGACTGGACAGCACTAGTGTGGGAGGCATTGGACATGGACGCTGGAATCGGAGACAGTTTCACGGGCGGCTGTCCAATGAAGTGAGGCACAGATGAAGTCTGGTTCACATATGTCTGTTGCCCTTGAAAGGTGAACACAGTCGGACTAGGGGAGGCACTACTGTTGGGGGTGAGAGGAGGACTGAAGGTCACTGGCACCATGAAGTTCACCGCCTGCCCAGAACTATCCGTAGCACTCATCGGAACTCCTTGAATGATTTGCATGTGCGATATAGAGGTGGCAGGCTGGCGCTGAATAAAAGGCAGCTGCAGTATAGTAGGGGGCTGATTTGGCAACTGCACTGCGATTCTGTGAATCTGTCCCTGCTGGTTGCTCTTGCCATTAACAGACTGTTCTGAATCACATAAATCCATCCCTTTGTTAGATTCTCCTTCTGATATGCCTTTTCCTCCTTTGGCTTCCATAAAATCGGACATCAAAGCTCTCTGTGGTGGAGTCTTCCCTTTAATCTCAGTGGAAGTTTTTTTCACCCGGGCCTCATCTTCGTCTGTAGGTGGAGAGGGGTACTCCAACCTGAAGCGTTTGACCTCGGGTTCTCCGTTCTGTATGACGTAGGCTCTCTTAACTGCCTGGAAAACTCCAGCCTCTGGAGCATTCTCACTCTTAACTGGACTTTGTATCTCTTTGATCTCCGCCTCCTTCTTGATGGGTACTGGCACTTTCAGGGATTTCAGTACTGCGTTGATCTGATCCTTGGTTAGGGGCAGAGACGAGTTCTGTTTGGCTTTAATGACGATGGTCTCGGTCGTCTTTCCGTCTTTGGTGGTGACTCCTGAGGAATTTGCTTCTGCAGAGGTTGCTGCATCTGTTTTCAATACTGCTGTTTTTGGTGGATGAATGATTTGGAATTCTGTTCCCTTCTGCTTGACAATGATTCTCTTGCTGAAACTTTTTCTAACTGTACTGGATTCTTCCTGACTCAGGCTCATTTGAGCGTCTACAAAATATGTAAAGAACACAATTCTAACAAAGCATCAATGGACTGATGGCTAAAATGTATTAATTTTTGCAACGTCTGTGACAAATAAAACTGTAGTAAAACAGGACTATTTTTAAAAACCATTAAAATGTGAGCAACCCAAATGGTGCATTTGCTAGAGTCGCAATATAATTTATTTTAGTTAACTCATTTCTTGATTGTGTTCTTTTGTTAACTTGTACATTAAATGTGATTTGTGTATGTTTGAAAATTTTGGATGTCTTGACAAATTATTCACCAATAGCCTTGGAAACAAATGTTTCGACTTATAACAATGCTTACCATCAAAGCTGTGTTTCTCTGTGGGGCTTGAAGGCTGTGACATGGAAGCATACAGCTTGTCTCGCTCCTTCTCTGCCACTTGACAGATTTGTTCAAAAGAGGAATGTCTCGGCATAGAGTTCTTCTTGACGCCACCGTCACTTAGTCCTGCAAAACAGTTCATTCAAATTTAGTTCTTGATGCTGCCATCAAATATATATTCACCAACACGTAAAATATCAATTTTCATGGGAAATTAATTAACAATCTTTAATAAAATAGATATATTATAATTTGTTTTTTTTAAAGCCAATTCATGTCCTTACAAACTTTAAATTCTACAAAAATAAACCAGATTATTCTTGATATTAAAATTAAAGGTGAGAAAGAGCAAACTAAAATTGAAGCCAATTGAAACCTATACCAAGATGACAAAACCCCCATTAGATCTTAGTATAATTAAAATGGGAGAGATTCAAGGGTTTTCCAATTAATATTAATAAATGTTAACATATATTTTTTTACAATTAACTGACCAAAGAGTAAGTAAAATGTTGAAACCCACATCAAAGGCCAATCACAAACATCTGATTATATCAAACTCAGAAGGAGAGATTCAATCAAACACTTTCAACTTTTTACCCAAAAAGGAGTAATTAAAACATAGAAATGAAAGGAAGGAACCAAAATATAAATTACTTGTTCATAAAATTTTTCTCAATTTTAAATTTTGGAACCTTTTCATATACATGTATAAAATTTCATAATAAAGTAATTGCATGGATAAGTGCTGGAATGTAAAGAAAGGAAAGCTACCTCTGTCATCAGAATAGGGAGAGTTAGGTTTAATTGGTCGGTATCCATTTGGTGAAAGGATATCAGACACTGCAAAATGGAAAAATGTTTCATAGTACACAGGTAAGTAAGACAGGTGTGAGAAGACTTTTTGCCCACTGAATTGGTTCCCATTAACTAGTGACCTAGTTAGGGAGAAAAACTAGTCTGCTGCAAGTCCACTTGATGACAAGAACAAACTAGGAAGGGGGCCACAACAGATGGTATGATTCACAGTCACTGGATAATGGTTCATACTTAGTAACAAAATCCAGTGATGTTCCCAAAAAAAACAACAACAAAGAAAAACACAGCAAAACTCAAGGTATTAGAGCCACACAAAAATAAAATAACAAAACTAAAAGAGGGTAAAAAGTGGTTTTTTTTGTGTTTTGTTTTTTGTTGGTTGGAATTGCTGAGAAGAGAAATTCATACTGAAAGCAAGATGGTGAGACTTACTTTGCTGGTTCTTGACACAGTCAAGCATGGAATGTCTCGAAGACGGTCGGTGATATCCATCATGGTAGCACACTACAAGACAGGCATTCAATACTTAAAACTATGACACACAAAGATCTATACATTGCTATCTCAAAACTCAAGTGAACTGAGACACCCCCCTCCCCTTCAATATATCCAATATTTTTATTATTGAGATAATACAGAATAATAAAACAATGTTTTTGTGTGTTTTGGATCACTTCAACATACCAATAATAACCAAGATATTGGAATTTGAGATCCAATGTTCAATTATATATCAAACAGATTAGAAGGCATGAAAATCTAACAGAAGTACAAAGTCAGTTGATTACTGTAAACGTATTATATATTACCGTGTACAATATTTAGTGGAAAATTAATTTTCAACAAGTTGGCGTAGATTTGAATTAGCGTATTTCTGAATGTGCTTATTCTTATTATATAGGAATGACATTTAGTGATGTACTTGATTTGGCAGAAGCGGATTTCCGTGAAAAAGCGCTAAAAAGGAATACACAGCCAAATGTAATACGTTTACAGTAATTAAACTGCAAAAGAATATTTGCATTTTATTTTGTGTTTTATATTATACCAACCATTCAATTCATGACCTTGCTCCAGATCTGGCCCTATATATTGATATGTTGGTTTTCTGTCCCTGATGTCAGTAATGCGAATCTTCCTGATTAAGCTTAGCGTTGCTAAAATATTAGCTATGTCGTAGAGTCTCCTAATCTTGGCTGTAACAAAAAAGAATTCGACCATGAAAAAATTATCCATTTGAGAAAACAAAACTTCAACACCATAAAAATAACCAAAATATGAAACTGGGCCAAGTATTTTTTGGTTGAAGGAAATTTAACATTTTATACAGTTTGCAAATCTATCAGCATTATTGTTACATGGTTTTTTATCATTGTCTGTTAATAAAAATCAATAGTTCTTACTTTTGAACTTGGCATTCTCTGTCCTATCAATGTTTGGATCTCCAATGAGAATTTTAGCTGCCAAATCCAGGTTCACAACTCTCGGCTGAAAAGGAAGCAATTATTTAAGAAGACTTTTCAAAAACATTTTTTTTTTTTTCAAAATTCTTCATAATGAAGATTAATAAGTCTGTAAAGACAGCAAAGTCATTTAAACACAAAACTCAACTTACCTTAGAAACCAAGAAGAGCATGAGGAATTTCTGACTCATAATGCCCAGTGACTTGTCTTTCCTCAGTAATGCTACAAAAGAAGAATTCTATTGAAGCATACATGCTAGTTTAACACAATACAAAACTGAAGGATGTATAAAGATGAAAGATGTAAACCAAAAATGTGTCTTAAAAGAACCATTGAAATATCTCTTAAATAAAAAAAAAAATCGGAAATAAATAAATAAATGATTTTATTTCCCTTACCCGCATTAGGATTTTCGGGGTCCATGACTAGTGGAGGAGTAGCACTGTAAACGCTGCCATTCTGCTCTGCAAGTTCCCGGTTCAACTCATAGTCCTTGACCTTTAGCACTAGTTCTCCGAATCCTTCAGCATCAGCTAATGCCTGTAAAAATCAATCATATTTAAATACTAATACTCAAAGTAATTTAAAACAAAAAATTTAATTCAAATTCATCCTCAGTGCAAAATTCATTTGCAAAATGCAAATGATCTTATTAAAAACAAGGAGATAACAATGAATGCAATATTGAATTTAAAAAAAATTCTCACCTTTAGTTTGGCAAGTGTGTTGACTAGATTAGTTTTCCCATGCCAAGCGTACTTGTTCTTGGCTAGTCGACTGACGATCTCCACACTTTCTAATACATTGACAATGTCATAAATTCTTCTCCTTTCAACAGCTGGAAAATATAAAAGAACAATATTTAGTACTGTAATCAGGGCATATAAAGCACAAGGTGTAGGCATATATACATGTCATATTTTAAATTTACAAATATTTACCCAATTCTTTTGCTACTTCATCCAGTGAAATTTCTAAACTTTCTTCTGTCTCTGGGTTTTCAGGATATTTCTGTAGGAATCTACAAATATATTTAAATAACATTAAATACATGTTGTAAGCGAAGTAAAGAAAAATCTTACAATGAACATAAAAATCTTATTCTTTATTTATAAACAAACTCACTTTTGACAAAGTAAGCCTAAAGACTTCTCCTTCCTTGAGCCTGGTTTCCAGTCTCCATTTTCATCCTCATTCTGTGAAGCTGCCAACTCTGCATCGAGATTCAGAGGTTTAAATTTCCCTCCCAAATCATCACTCTCCCTCCCCTCACTCTCCTCTTCCAGCTGTTTTTCTCTGTTCCTGAGTTCTGGACTCACAGCACTAAACAGCATCTTTAGATTTGCTGTCGGCGTAAGGGGGGCAGGGGTCTCAGGCTTGTCGGTGGGGGTGGATGGTCTCTCACCGATAGAGTCCACTGAAGATTCAGAGTCACTTTTCTCCCTTTCCATTTTCACAGATTGTCCCTCAGTTACCACTGATCTTTTCTCTGGCTTTGTAGATGATTTTCTCTCTGCTTTGATTGGAGAACCAGAGGACTCCTTCTTGGATCTTGATTTGGCTCTCATGTTTTCTTTGTCAGATGCTGTCGGGTTTTTTGGAGAGCTATTGCATTTAAGTGCAGGAACACCAGTGTTTTGTTTGTTGATCGGAGAAAATGGGATCCTGTCTATCTTGGTGTTTAATTCTACAGTGGATTCTTCAATTACTGGATTTGTGTCAAGTGAATACAGTGAAGGTAGATTTATTTCTGTCATTTCTATAAGAAAAAGATGAACAAAACATTATTAAATCAAAAAGTAAACAATAAACTTACAAATATTTAGAAATAGTTGACAAAGATGATTGTTGTATAGGCAGATTGAAGAAATTAGTATATATAGTAACAAATCGTTGGAAGCACTTTCTATGAATAAAAAAATATGACTGCATTACATATATCTAATGATATTGATAAAATAGAAATTATGGTTAATATTAATTAAAACAATAATAAAACTTTTCTCAGACCTTTAAATGTGGCAATAACATATGAAACACACGTAACAGTCTACCCAGAACGTAAACATACAACTGGCGTATGTTTCAAGTGTAAACAAATTTAGCGCGCCAACCGTCTTTGTGAATCGAAGTCCATTTTCAGTGAAAAATACAGGGTTAAAGTAATTTAAAAGCAAGAAAAAATAAATACCTGCTAATGGGTTGCTAAATACTCAAAAACATAAAATAAATCTTGTACAGAACTCTCTTAGTTTCTGTTGGCGTTCAAACGATAGACGAATACTAGCGCGTTCGAATTTGGCGCGTGACCGTATGCCATAGCGGCCCCACTTCTGCACATCTGTTATTTATCGGTGAAAATTAGAATTGTTTGACCGTTATGTATAGACAATGTTGATCAAATGATTAAATATGAAACACATTAAGTTCAGCTGCCCATATATTGCGTAATATGCCCCCTGGCTATTGGTACAATTATCGATTTATAAACCGGGTAGTCTAGGTTCCGCCAAATATATAGGTCACAACTGAGAATGGACACGTTCCTGTTCGCGGAAAAAATACGCCATCGATTCATTAAAACCTCCAACGCCGAATTTTACACACCATAGATATCTAAGACTTACATGAACATTTAATTATAAGGTTTAAGCCCTGAAGACACATCTAGATGCTTATTTTCTGTCGAAACATCAACGGTAGCTTCCTACTTGATGACCCCCGCGTAAGATAGGTCGTAACAGGTTTATCATGTTGACCTGGCGGAATATCTCACATAATCTCATGGAGATGGGAAAATTTATTTATATATTAACTTCATCTTAAACATAACTGTGTACTTTAATAAACAAACGGTATCGTTTGATGGACTCCATACAAGCCTAGACTATGTGGTTACACACTCGTTCAATATCGAATAAACATCCATACGATTAGTACGTAAACCTACCGGAAGGAGAGGTTATGAAGAAGAGAAAGATACAACCATTCCATAATGATATAAAAGATGTACATTACCATAGTTAGTAGCTGTAACTGTCGATATCTTGCTATATTTCTACCTCCATGACTCGTTCGCTACGTTATTTGGCGCGAGATGTTGAGGTTTTAGTTACCGCGTTACCGCCCACTTTATGAAGACCAATCAAATTAAAATTCTATTTAAGGCCGTAATAACAGGACCAATCAGATTCAAATATTATGACAGATCAAAGGTCAGCAAGCCGGTCGAAAGGTCATTGGTTTCAAACATGTCTAGTCAGTGCGTCGGTTAGATCTATGTACTTATGGTATGACATGTTCAGACGAAACTCAAGTGAAATTTTTCTTCAGAAAACAAATATTTTTAATCTTGGACACATATTTAGATTTTTAAATAAAGGATATAGTAATCTTGGACATGTCTATAAGATGCGAAAAAAATATTGCGGGAAAAATTATTGATCAATGCCAACCATGACCTGGATTCCTTTAAGAGTGTAAACACACATTTTAATGACGTAGTACTCTTGATTGAGTTTTCCCGCAAAAACTGCATGTAAAATGCATGCTCTGTCATTTCTCCAGGATTGGGAAATTGGCACAGTAAGTTTTTGCTTCCTGATGTCAATTGAGTACGAATTACCTTATATTCTTAAATTACAAGTGAGAAAATCAATAACTGGTTAATAATTGGATAGTCTGAATAAAAAAATAGGGTAATGAATATGAAAATTAGGTTATGAATATAACGTACATTTTACAGTGTTACATGTACACATGGGTGCATGCACGTATCAAGCAAATTTCCCGGGGGCCCGAGGATAATTTTGTTTGCGAGGGTGGGGTTCCGAGACTTGAATACTTTTTTTTCAGTAACTACTTAAATACAATGAAGTTTAAATTTCACATGGGGGAGGGGGGTATCTGGAACCCTTGCCCCACTATAGATCCGCGCACGAGATAGTATCATACAACTCTTATTACCCTGACTATAAAGTTTTGTACATTTTGGAACCAAGAAGACACAAGTGGTGAAATAAAAAAAAACAATGTCCGACAATAAATATTCATAATATACATGTAGTTAAAGTTTGAGGGGTCAAGAGCATCTGTATCAATGTAGTTGCATAGAAAGTGCATTATTAGAATTATTGGATTTTTTAAAATTATATATAAAATTGTAATAAGAAAAAACTTAATAGTGGAATTGCGATCAAATAAAATATTTCATATTCTGCTTACTTTCCATCTATTCATCAATTATGGTCAATATGCCAAACTTGATTTTTTAAAGATATTTTTGAAATTAAAAATTTGACTTTCTCCTTTAACAGTCATATTGATTTTAAAAGTTTATGTTTGAATTCCCATACACATATAAAATTTTCGGAAATATCTAATTTTTTGGGGGTGTATTACATGTATTTTCTTCCATGCATAGGCCGGGGGCCAATTTATCAGAAATAGGATCAACAATCGCAGCTATACAGAAGTAATTAAAAAAGTGAATTCTTGAGTGAAAGGCACAGCTAAAGAATAAAGCTAGCTACTGAACTTTTTAATTACGGTAGAAAAAAAAAATTAAATAATAATTTCATATTATAATATGTGAAATTTCAGGATGTTTATAAATATTGACCATTTATTTACATGAAATCTTCTCCCCCACCACTCTATTCTCTAGTTCTATCTAACCGTCTAGCTTTATTTAACAATTTTCAACAGTAATGAGTTTTTATACAGATGAATGATGCCAATGAACATTTACTGAAAGATTGATGTTCTTAAAAAGGAGGGAAAAAAATTTCAAGGTAAGACGAAACTATTGTTGACATACAGAGCGTGCTAGAATATAGACGCTCCATACAATTAGAATCAGGAAGGATGAGGCATTATGAAAAGCTTTTGCAGGCAAAACCTATGTACGTAATTAATATTTATTAAGTCTGCTACGTATACAGGAGCGTTTTTTCTCTCTCTCGGATATAATGCATTTTCTTAAATAAATATTGATTTATAGCATGTACGGTTTGTTAACGCTGTCAAATAAAACAAAGATAATTTGAGAAGCTTAATGTTTTTCGGGGTTAGGGAATAAAAAAAATTGCGCTGTATTTTTTTTCCCTCCCTCTCTCTCTCTCTAATCATTGTAGGTGGCAGAGTTTCATTTCAAAGCATTAATTGCTCGGTGGAATGAATCAATGATGTATTATTGCTACTAGCTCGTACGTGAGTCACCAAGGAAAAAACTCTTGTGGTTTGCTTACATGGAGTTTTTTTTTTCTTTCGCTGTCAATTCGTGCTGTGTATTTCATCATGATGTGATGAAAGATATGCATTCATAGTTAATGGACTTCTCTCTGCCTCTCTTTTTTTTCTTTACAAAAGTGTGATATATTTTCGTATTAAACATGCAGGCAGAAAGTCATCTCTTGAAGTGACTTAATACAGTGGATACTTATAACTTGTTATAGTAATTAATGCGGGAGATCTAATTTTCTGTTTTAAGTGATGGATAACCGTACCGCTGTGAAATGAATTCTGACCAATGGCTGCAGCTGGACTCCAAATTCAAGACCAAGGGAGATTACTCAGAATGAGCAGCGGTGTCTGTCAAACAATCAGAGTAAGCTAGTGTATTCTATTATGTACTGTAAAAGTAGGTTTTTTTGTAGTTTTTTGGGGGTAGAAAAGGGATGCTGGTTTTACAAATCCTCGACCATGGGGAACCCGGCCCCCCCGAAAAATAGAATTAGGTTGCATTTTTATTGGTCAACCACAATATATACCCCCCCTCCCCTTTTCAATCAAATCTGAATCGCATTATTCAAGTGATGGTCTTATCAGTGTATGTGCAGTTATGCAGAGAGAAACGGAGTATCAAATTGGGTTCAATATCAATCTAAGTTGAAAGAGGTGTATTTGCATGAAACAGAAAACGGCTTTTCACGATTACTCATTCAGCGATAAAATATTTATCGCTGCACACATTGGGAGTTGAGTGTCACATGAAGCTTTTCTCAATCTTATGTCAGATTTTATGTGCGAAATATTTACTTCCAAATTTCTGTTCCTTGAAAATTTGATTAAAGAAAAAAAAATTGCATAAGATACGATCTTGCTCTGTGGAGAATGGAATTTTGGTGATGGCATATATCTTATATTAAGAGTATCACAAAGTTAAGAGTATCACAAAGTTAAAACTTTATTTTAGGTTAACGATTTGTATAATTGCATTCCATAATATTTGGTATCTACTGTATCATGAAAAAAGGTTGTCAATGATATATATTTAAACTTGAAAAACATTTGGTTTGTAACTGCAAAAATGTTACAACATATACACCTGAAGAGAGAGAGAGAGAGAGACTTGTGATCTCTTTAATAAAGAGTCTCTAGCAATTTTCTCCTGACAGCAACTTGCAGAAATCCTTGATACAATGCTTGTGTGGGGGTAAAGTTGATGAAAATTCCCCTCATTGTCATTCATAGGACCTGTCTACTTAATATAAAGTCTCTGACAATATTGAAAGAACCATAAGATTGTCTAGATCCATAAAATTGACAAATTTGTCAGTATCCTAGTTCATAACCCACTGATTTTTTTCGAGTATTTTTAAAATCAAGTATTGCTTGTATTGAAGATCACAATGGTATATTTCAAAACGAGTATGCATGCTTAGTTTAATTTTCATTTGAGCATGCGTCCAACTAATAAAAAGTTAGATTGTAAAAAGGTTTTGATTAACTTTAATATTCACAGCATGGTACCAGTAGCTAATTAGTATATATAAAGTACTTCATTAATCATTTAAAAAATAATTACAGATATTAATTAAGATAAAAGTGAACCATTTATAATAATTGATGTTAAAGTAACTATATAGTAAGGAAACAAATAATAAAATTGAATTTAATTAAAAAGCTAAAATGTAATTATCAGTTTGTTCATTTTAAAATCTGTACATACACAACTAAACAACAAATTGACATCCAAATGGTAGGTGGTGAAGAAATAGACGGTTCTTCAAAGGCCAAAAGGATTATAATTAGTGCATGGTCACTTTGATGAGAACAATAGATGAAAGAATCACCCACACTAGCTGACAAAGGATTTGTTTTTGACACATTGATAAACAGTTATTAAAAATTTCCCTTAGGCAATGTAAGAAGCATATTTTTTTCATATTGATCGTTGTATTTTTTTTTGTTTTCATCTGTTTTGCTGTGGGGAGGAAAAGTGTCATTAACTAATATGGATGTCCCCAATGTAATGATCGAACCATGCAGGGTTGACCTAAGGGGATATCTGATAATTAATTTCAGACCTAGCTTCCTTATTTTTCTTTCATGCAACATGTGTTATTTTACAATGCTTACCTATAAATAAGCAAGGAGGAAGTATTTTACAATTGAGCCACCAAAGTGCCCAAAAGTTCTATCAGAATAATGTTTGTAAATACAATTGTCAGTGAAAATTATTGAAGATTTCCATGCTTTGTACAAAGTGAATGGTAAAGGGAATTAGTAATATGCTCATCAGAGGGCAAATTACAAAGTTACCAAGTTTGTTCAATATTAATGTGTGAATCTGCAATAAGAATTGTCAGAAATAGAAATAAAATTTGTCATTACTTTAATCATCTCCCTAATTGTACATCTGACAGACTTGATAACTGTCTTATCACTTCTGTGGATGATAGCGATCTGAACTCCGCTAGCTCACTGATAAGGAGGTCTCCCACTGTTCCACACTGCTCTGAGGGATCAGCCACCATCAGTAGGGCTGCTAATCTGATTAAAACTCTGCCCATGAAGACAGTAATTCAGTCCCAGCTCTTAGCAGATTATCTCTGTAAGGATCCACATGTCTGTAACAGCAGTGTAACTCATTCCAGTGATGATCATCATCAACACATATTGCACTGTGTCTTCTGGAATTTAATCAAATGGAAAGTCTCTGTGATTTTTTCGGCTACTAAAATATGCAAGGATTGAAAACACCCATGTCCTTATTGCAGTTTGATTTCCACTTCCCATACCTTCAAAAAAGTGTCCATTGGTTGTTGATGGATCGGTTTTGCAAGAAAAACCGTTTTTAATTTATTTCTATATTAAAAAAGTATATCAATTTTGAAACTTTAATATAATTAAGATTCAAAGAATTTAGATTTTGCATTTTAATTAAAAACATTAAATAACCTGAGAAATAACTATATGATTTAAAATTTATTTAAATTCATAATTATCCACTTTTAATTTTAAATTTGTTGTGCATATAATTCCACATTTTCCATGGTTTAGTTGGATCAATTATGTTGGAGGTCATTCTAAGGCATGCACCATTTTACCCTTGAATTAGGTATATCGGATGATAATACATGTTCCTTCACAGATGCTCAGTGTAGGTGTATAGAATCCTAGAGAAAAGTTCAAGTGTCTATAGATAATAAAAGATGAATGTGATTGCCAAAGGTCAAGACGCTCAGTCTAAAGAATAGAAAACAAGCAGCACTTGTTACTGACTATTGAACATACTTGCTGATAACTGGAGTTTTGTGTTATTTAAAAAGAATTTTGATTTATTATACATTTGCATTACCGACATAGAAAAAGATTAAATCTTAATCTCAATTTCTCTGAAATTTTTTTATATCATTCAGTATATTGCATTATTTTTTTAAAAATATTTCAAAACTTCAAATGCAAACTTTTTAAAAGTGTATTTTATGCTTTTGGAAATACAGTTTTACATGTACAGCTGAAATGACACAAATGACGACACAAGCTCAAAGATATGTAATCAAAGAACTAAAACTTCCTGGTATTTTATACCTAATATATATTTTTACTTTCAAATATAAAGGATATTATATGAGATAACGATCAACAGCTGAAAACATTTGTGACAAAGGGAAGAATGTGAAAAAGGGAGATCTATGCAGGGTGGGTTAAGGGGACTGGATGCTTGTGACCATTTTTAGACTGTATTAATCTCCCTGGGATAAAGAGCTCTTTAAAAAGATGTAGAAAAATATTCAAATTTTATCGCCAACATGTTTAAAAAATTTTCTTTTCTTAATGACAGTTAATTCTTGGCTGAAAAATAACCATGTTTAAAATTCTACAGTAGATCTGACGGGAACTTTGTTTACCATTTAGCCTAGCTCCTTAAATCAGATTTCACAGACTGCATAGGTTTATGCCCTCAATTTTGACTTGATGACCAATCAACCTGGACTTATGGATGTTGCCAAGCATGATCAAGTATATTTATGGAGAAGGATCTAATCTGCATTATTTATCTGAGTATCTCCTTGGGTCGATTTCCTATACTACATCCTGTTGTCATACTGGAGACAGGATGAGGAACACAGACGTAATATATCCAGGTCATGCCAACAATAAAACACAACACTACCATTTAACGTCAATTCAAGTACCTACTGGTATTATATATGACTGTTGCGTTTCCTTGCGATCAGTATGGAGATTTAGAGAATATAGGGAGACTGTTTTGTAATTGATATGTTAAATTGCTGGATGCACTTGTAGCAAAGATAGCTATTATTAATTGCTATTTCAAAAAGTTTTACATTTTAGTATGTAGTGCATGTCTCTTTTTTTAAGACTTGTAGACATGAAGTTAAAAAAAAAAAATAACAAATCAATTTTTTCCTGACATTTAGGGGAAGAGGAATGAGACTCATCATCTTCAACATTATCATTTCCTAGTATATATATCCCCCATAACATTGTACTCTGAGGTATTTTAATTCCTCTATGTCAACAAATTGAATTGGAAGAGAATCTAAATATTTTAAAAGCCAAACAAACAGCAGATCGATATATTTTTATATCGAGAAAAAAAAAATCCAGAGGATTTATGAGGAAGAGAAATCACTTTGAATCGATTAAAATTTAGTTTTGTTTTGCTTGCATGTGAGGTTGCATTATGTCACTTTGAGACCAGTGTTCGCTGTTCATGTTTGTCTTTTAATAAATCACACCTTCATGCAATGCCTTTTCTTTGCTGCATGCAAACATTCATTAAAAGTATGTCATTGATATTAAATTACAATTATTTAATTTGATAACACTGAACTCGTAAACTTTTTCTAATTTTTAAACTATTTTAAAAAAAACCCATGAGATGCATTTAGTTATTCAATAAAGATATTAAAATATGAATTTTTCATGATTTAATTTAAATCAATATTTCTTCATTTCTTTATTACACAAAGTAGAAGTGAAGAATAGTACTTTCCTAACAAAACATCTGTAAGTGCATGTATAGGTCTAATTGGATTATCAAAGATTTATATTCCAAACTGTCAATTTCAGCTGCCTATCATTTGAAGGTCATTAGATTTTGTCACATCGTCTAACTGTTACCCCCACGGGACACAGTACCTCATGGTGAGACAGCCCTGGGGGGCAAGGGGTCAAATCAGGCTGACCATTCACTAAGTACTTGCTAATTCCACTTAGGACATGTCAAGGTTCAAAAGGTGCTAAAAACCCTTACTTCATCTCTCACCTATTTGTGGGGCCAAAATGGGACTTGTGGTTTATGCAGTCCCATTGTATGATAAACTGCCCTATGGCTTGATTTTGTTGTCATTAGCTGTATTTAATTGGCAGGTTTTTATTTGTGTGTTTGTTCAGCGATTATCAGTTTTACTTGTGTCTTATGAGATAGGTAGAGGGTAACTAACTACCTAGCTTAACTACCTAGCTTTACTGATAATACCATCAGCTCTTTTTGTTTATTTTTATGGAAGATCAAAGCTTTTACTGCTTTCTCTCCAGTGTTTATTTTGCTAAAAGATCAAATGTTTTTCTGCTGTTGTCTTTCTTTGAATCTTCTGTCTCCATGTATGTGCTAAATTTGCTGAACTACATGAAAAGTCACTATTTTTTTGGTATGCAATCCAAGGTAGACAACTCTGGCTGTTGTTAACACACTATTACTAGGATGTGTTATTTCTCTTGCAGAAAGTCCAGGTTAATAAAATTGTGGTATTGATCCATATTTCTCTCTCGGTTTCTGTCTGTCTGTCCATCCATCTCTCTCTCTCTCTCCTTCTCTGAGATGAATATAATGATGGTGAAAATAGTTGAAACTAACCTACAAATAAATTTCATCAAATACCTAATGTATAATTGTGTTGATGAAATGTGTTTTGTTTGTAAAGATAAAGTTCTTGTAGTTGATCGGTTGAAGAGAAAAAAACTATTGTTTCATAATTTTGAGCCTGAGGGAAATTGCAATCTTATTAAAAATTACTCGAATTTGTCTGATTTAAAACTTTATTTAAATTGGAAGAATAGATCGATCCATATGAAGTCATGGATATACTTATATATTCAAATTAATAGAAAGAAGTATTAATAAAATACTTTCACCTGCATTTGTCTATAAACAAAGAAAAACTATTTTTTTCATAATAATTCATGCTACCATGACTCAAACACTTTGATGTGAATATGCGTTGAGATTTGACTTGACAAAAGTTTGGGGGTTTTTTGGTCATCATTTCTATGTGTTCTGACTATAATGAATTTGAAACTGACTGCTCCTTTAACACAGCTGATGAAATCTCAGCTCATGTGCCTGTACCAATTGTGAAAGACTGGAAAGTTCATTTTTTGAAGGAGTTTAGTCAACTGAATAGCTAGTTGGTGTAGATATTTGTTTCACCAACAATGCATGAATGGATACTATAGTCTGTCCCAAGATATTTATGCAGCACATTTGGCCGAGTTTTACTAAAAATACACATACCTGTGGAAGAAGTGCAATTGAAATCGATGAAAGGGAAAATTTCCAAGATATCTTCATTGACAAATTATCATTTTTCACTCATAAAAGTTCACAGGAACGAAAACAAATTTCTTACGGAGATTTATAATGGGAAATGTTTACATCTTTTCTCCATTCGGAAGTTCTCGGGACACCTCGCACAATTTTTCAACGTTATCATCCGGGCTTAATAATGGCTGATGCAATGCTAAATCTCCGTAGACTTCCTATTTTGGGATGTGTATTGAAACCTGAAGCGGTAGAGGGGGCGTTTCAAAACAGATAATCTGGACATTTTTCATATTAGTGGATGAACATACTTTGAGCACAAAGGTATTTGTGATCATGGAAATATCAAGCAAAAAGTGGTGGAAGCAAAAACTCGGGACAGAGTATAGTTAAATAAATTCTTTTATAATACTGATCTTCACATAATTTTTATTTTTCTAAAGCCTTTTAGCATAAGTACACAGCTTTTTTGAGCAGAAGTATATATGTAATACAATTGTGTTGAACATTTAATTAACACAGTGTGCACTGACTAAGTAATTTTTTATTTTAATTTTTGGTGTCTGTAAGGAAGTGACATTTGACAATTAGTGTCATGTACACGTTACACATATGCTATTTTCTTTTTTGAAGACAACAAAGCATCTTCATTAAGTGAAAGGTTATTGACAAATTAATAGAAATAATAGCCTTGACATTTAGTATTATTATACTTTCATGTTAAATACTGAAATCTGATTGGTTTAGACGCAGTTGACAATCCGTTCCCATACCCTCAGCGTTAGCAACACACTTGGCAACGGGCCGATAGAACGAATTGTTACATGCGCGTAAATTATGCGCATACGGTTCGCCGTAGAACTCACGTCTTTTCTATATGAAAGCAGTAAAATTTGCTATAGAATTAAGACATTCAGTATAATAAAATAAATAGTGCCTGCTTGGGAGGGTACCAGTTGAATTTGACACCCCTCGAAAACCATTGTCAACCTCCGCTTCGTGTCGGTTAACAATGGTTTTCTCGGGGTGTCAATTTCAACGGGTACCCTCCCAAGCAGGCACTATTAATAAAATGCATGTAGTTAGATTATATGAAGGAAAATTTAAGTAGGGAGCAGTGCGACTGTAGAAGTTGGGTTACTGTAAACATATTATATTTGGTGTGTACGATATTTGGCGGAAATTAGTTTTTGAACAAGATGGCGTAGATTTGAATTAGCGTATTCCTGAATGTGATTATTCTTATACATATATGCATGGCATTTAGCGATGTACTTGATTTAGGGGAAGCCACATTCTGCCAAAAGCGCTAAATAGAATACACTGCCAAATGTAGTACGCTTATAGTAATTTAAAGGGGCAGTCACTCAATGAGATTTTTTCATCCAATTTTTTTATTCGATTTTCTTTTGTCTAAAATCATACTGTGTGACCACATGAGATGAAAGCTGAAAGTGGATTAAAATCTGATTGTGTCTGATATTTAATTGACTTTTTGGAGAGAACCGATTGTGACATTACAATGACTTAACCTTTACAATTAATTCATATATATATATTAAAACCGATTGTTAAATTGTATCATGTGACCACCTCAATCCTGAGGTGACTTGCTTGAATAAATCGCATCATGTGACCACATCTTAAGTGAGAACTGCAAACTTTGAAGTTTGATTCATCTATCTCTTGCTTTCAAATTTATAACAGTAAAGTATGGACAATTCAAAAATATCTTTTTCAAAATTATGTATTTCATGAATATGTGTATTGCTATAAAAATCAATTGAAGGGAGTTTTCAGAAAGTAATGCCAATAATGCTGATATTTGGCAATCAACTGAAAATGGAGTCTTCATCCACAGGATGATCCTAATTTATGGGTTTATCTCCAGGGTTTCACACTAATGTGGCAAGCCTCAGGAAAGACTGACATGACATGCAAAAACCGACTAAATTATTAATTACATGTCGCACTACTTCAAATCGGGCCTGCTCCAAGGAGCAAACCGAGAAACAGATGGCAAACTGTCAACGAAAGGGACTTCATAACCATGTTTGAAGGAACGGGAGACCAAGAATCAATTGTGCAATGCCATGATGCACCGCGGCAGTTCTGCAAGAGGAATGTCAGGGGGCAACATGGACTTTCATGCAGGATTCCATTGCAGCAACAACCATTTGTTCTTGTCACCAAAGGCAGAAATCAATTACAAATGCTTCATCAACATCATCATGATTTGGGGGGACCGCTTTTATGCTTGTCTTTTGTGTTTGTTAAATATGAATAATTGGGGATAGAGATTTCGTGACTCATGTATGGATTGAGTGACAAAATAAATGTAGAAGGGAATGAAATAAGGATGTAATTATTAATTGTGCAGACCCAGCCCTTAAAATGGTTCATTTGTTTAACTTTTAAGTATTCCCAATTTAAGTTTTAAAAATAAAACTTGTTCTTTATAATACTGGTTCTTTTAGTCATAAAGTTAGTCATATGCAGAAGAGTTACCTCCCTTGAGGTTTTGATAGTGAACATTTTATTCTGTGTCAGATGAATGAAAGAGAGATTTTGAGTATTTCAATGGAAAAATATTAGTTGAATCTCTTGCTAGTAAATTCCACAATATCTTTCGCTTGGATTAAGGCTTACTATATTTCAATAATGTATTTGTAAACAGTATAGTGGAGTGCAGGGTGGATGACTTAATGTGTTGTGCATGACTTAATGTGTTGTGCATGACTTAATGTGTTGTGCATGGGTTTTGCATGGATATGAATTTTTAGGAATTATTGTAATACATTTTAAGAGATCTTGGAATGCATGATTCTGATTTTTAGCCAGGTTGGACTTTTAATTAGTGCTAAACAGGCTAATTAAGATATATTGTGGATGGTTGGATAGTTTGGCTACCACCCTTATCATAAGTATTGCTAAAATTAATTATGTTAACAATTGTATTGAGTAATCAATTCCTACTGACAAAAGTTTTAAAGCTAAGACACTGATTGGAGAAGCTTGATGGGATGTTTTTAAATGTATGAACATAGAATGCATACTCAGTTAAAAAAAAAATGACCGCTTGTGGTATTGTGATTGACTTTTTATTCCTTTGTGGTACTTTAGCAGTGATGGTTATCTAAATTCTTTTTTTCCATAAACATAATACATGTATATTCAACAGTTAGCATAACATACTGGTAGTAGTAATTCTGTTATTTTTGCCTCAAATTTCTTAATGAAACTTATTTAATGTATTTAATATCCATTTTCTTGTTCAAGGTTTTTTCCACAAGGGCTTATAATAAATGCATATTGTTTGCCTGAATGCAGTCCTGGTGATACACCAAAATTCCCCTATGAAGTGTATTTTTATCTTTAGCAGACATCTTTGGTTCGTTATTTTAGCTTTTATGGTTTAGGGACAGCCATTGAAACATCTGATGACATGTTTACGGTTCTCTATAGCTCCACAAACTTACTTGGGGCCAATCCTAATTTCAAAGACAAGAGCACTACATACAGACTTGCAATGGTAGTACACAGCAAAAATTACCAGTTATAATGAGCTATGCTGATGGTGTGTGCAGCACTTTGAAAGTGGTTGCTAACAAAGACATCAAATAGATTTTTTTTCATTTTATGTTTTGTTTTTTGTTTTCTTTAATACAACTACCAGAACAGAACAGATATATATTTCTTTCTCCATACATGTTAACCTAGAGCTCCTGTGATGAAAAATAGGTAGATTTTGAAACGAAAAGCTGTAGCATCGCGCGCGTGGCCGTTTTCGCGTATATTTCAAAGCAAAAAAATTTTTGTGTACTACATATGTAGTAAGGGTTTCTGATTAGTAATTAATGATATCAACTGAAATATAAAAGACTTTTGAAATTTACTAATATCAACACAAGCAATAAAAATGTTTGCATGCATTTACCATATATTGATTACCGGTAAGTTTTTTTTTTTTTTTGGAAAAAAAATTTGAGTGCAGAGACTTTAAACAATTGCCTTTGTTCAGAAAAATAGGTTAAGTTGCCAAAATTTAGCATATAAGAGAAGTAAGAACTAGTAAGAAATCGTATATTCTTTTTCAACATCAAAACGATGTTTATTTACATGCTTATTACAAACCATGCAGCATTCAATAAACTGCAAGTGAAGTTTACTGTTATGGCAAAGTTAAAAGATATATTCAGTCATCGTTAAAACCACGTGTGGAATTGCAAAGCTTTTTCCTTTACGATGATGATATCGACATGGCTTGTAACTAATGTAATCAAGGGAAGTGGCTTCTTTCATCGTTCAATTTAAAACACATGCTTGAAAACTTGTCATTCAAGCGACTTAATAAAGCGTTTGTGTGCCTCTGATTCAAAGTCACGCGCTAATTTCAAACCCGATGAGATTTTTTGACCACAATGGCTTCCAAAATGGCTATCTATCAAAACAAGGAACATATTTTGAAGAAAAGCGGTAGATTTTTTAATAAAATCAGTAGGCGGGAGACAGAGCCAAAAAGCGGTCGACTTCCGCGTAAATCGGTAGAGTTAACATGTATGATTTTAGAATAAAAAATATTACATTGTGTCCATGTTTTTTTTTTTTATCTAATGTGTTATCAATTGTTCTGTTAGTGAATTTTGAGGTGTAATAGCATGCATATTAAATTGTAGATTCCTAATTACCGGTAAGCAAGGGGAATTAATATATGCAAAAATCATTGGAAGTGTGGCTCACAACATTTAAAATCCTGCTTTAATTTTTCCGACAGTTAATTTTGAAACGAATATGATATAATATTGGGGGTCACAATGTTATGTTCTCGTTTGAGATAAATTAACTTGTCTAAACAAATTTGACAAGATGGGGCGAAACTTTTTACAAGTGTAGGAAGGCGAAAATTTACTTGGGGCAAAAATAACCCTGTATACAGTATATAATAAAAAATATTACAAGATATTGTTTGAATATATCTGTTGGTTTATAATAGATGAAATGACGATGATAGCTATTTGTACAAATCAATTTTTCATAGTTTTTTGGCGAAGATCATAATCTTTATTTTTCTATCTCAATCGGACTAAACACAGAAGCCTCGGACTAAACACAGAAGCCTTCCAAGTTGTGAATTATTTATTGCTGGCAACGAACTCCCTACGGAGAGTCCTGTTTCTTTTTTATCTGCAATTAAGACTGTAGTCTTGCACTTTTGTGGTAAGCATTTCTTCTTGTTTGGGATACAATTCATCGGGGAGGGATACAACACTTCGCGAGCGACCCTTGTATGTGCTTCAATCTCAGTCCCCCTGTCGGAATAAGAAGCAGGGATGTTACAGGGGATTTATTGACCAGATTTTTATTTTCGCCCACTTTCTATATATGGAACATTATGAGAGGAAATATCATGTACATATAAGTACCACTGGAGCCAAAAAGATATAAAATATAAAAATATTGATTTGCAGTTTTTCTTATAAGACTTTAGAAACCGAAATTATTGTATGTTGGATGCAAAAGCTAAATTTACTTTTCAAGAGATCCCTATAAAATGTTACACATTAGTTGTTTGATTTTTGCATTTCATCTGATGTCATAACTAGCTGCAAAACTGTAGCTCCACGGAAAATTCGGGTTGACGGACCGTGGACAGCTACAGGTCCGTCCATATGAAAAACTATATTTATTGAGCACAAAAAGTTGTGCGTGGTTTTGGACAACCAGTATTTTCCATGGAGCTACAGTTCTGCAGCTAACGTCATAACCATTTAATTCCATTAGGTTCGAAATAGAAAATTCTATACTCTTATACATGTATTAGCTTACAGAAAAGCAATTAATTAGCTGGAACTTTTCAATGCTTTTTTAGATTTCATAAAATTGCTAGTTTTTCTCATATTTCCTGTTTTTCATTTGACTTGTTAGAAGTATGCTAAAGGTGAAATATCAATTGCATCATTCTATCAGTACCTTATTTTATCATCATTGTTCATGGTCTAAAACTACTGTAGGCCATGAGTGTCCATACCAAAGTCCAATATTTTACTAATTAAAAAAAAATGTGCACAGCAAATTTAAGAAAGTTTAAAACCCATAAAGAAATAAAAATGAATGGTGACCATTATAGGCATTTTAGAAAGTTGAGGTTGTTACAGATCCAGGTTTTATTGAATTCTGTATTGCCACCTGAAATGTTTGCCAATTAACCTAGATGTACTTGGCCCTGCGTCATATGAAACTGTGATCATGGATTCACTTTGTGCAATTTTTTTTATCTAAAGCTAATGCATCAGCCATCAAAGAAAAGATGATCTAGCCAGAATTTGTTTTCATCATTGACCTTGACCCCTTTGCATAATGAATACACAGAATTCTGCCTTGTTTGAAGTCTCTTGATAATCCAAGGCAAGAAAGCATTAATTAAGTCTGCATTAATTGTTCTAGCAAATTGTTATTGAATAAGTGATGCAAAATGATTATGAGGATAGGAACAATTTTTTTTAAAGCAAGGAAAATAAGTCGCATAAAAGTGCAGATTTGAATGGATGAGCTAGGACAGTGAAATGTTCCATATTGAATTTAGCTCACCTGTGTCAACTTTGGAATGATTGTGTTTATTACATGTATTGAATTGAATGCTTGTGATTAACTTTGTTAACAATTTCCTTGAATTAGATTAATGCTATAAATGCAGTTATTTTGAGAGATTAATTTTATTGGAGTTGCATACAATATTCTTTAAAACTGATATTTTCATATATTCATAAATGAAGCAAAGAAATAAATCATCCAATAAACTTGGAAAATACAGAAGGATACATTGACAAAGGGCCTTTTTTACTGGCTGTGAAATAACTCAAAGCAACAGTATTTGCAGAGCTCATAGTTCTGGAAGATAATGACAAATAAATGCAAAAGAGAACCTTGGGCTTAGAAATCACTTGAATTGTTTATTGATGAAAATGGTGATTACAATTAAGGCTTGCTGCTTATAGATAGAGTTTCCTTAGAAATGTTGAAATTCAGATCTGTAGGTCCACAGGGCACACTGGTGAAATTATTAATCCAAAAGTACAGATAATGTCTGGTCTGCAACAGTTAAAAGGATGCAAAGGGCAAGTTATCTGTATGGTAACATTAAGGCAGAAAGCTTTATCATTCCATGTGTAAACTTTCCAACGGGTACCAATATGCATTTTTTATGACCTTTATCTGGGTGAGTTATGACACACAAGTCCATTTGATAGGAGTTAAATGTATTTTGAGCCTATTAGTATTCAGTCATTAATTTGATTTTGGGTATTTGATATTTTTTTTCATCCATATCTCCATTTTTTAAATTATTTTTTAAATGGACATATTTGTATTGAAAATTCGCTTAGAGAAAGAAATACGTCGTAAAGATTTCCAATATCAGTGTTTGACCTATTAAGAATGAATCAATTAGTAACTTATTAGATCAGTCAATGGAGCACCTAGGATTGAATTGTGCAGACATTAAAAGCTGGCGGGAGGTTAAATTCCAGGAAGACTGAAATAGAGAGAGGAGACATGATGTTTTACTTGTACTCAATATGCAATCTGTAACTCGAAGCAAATCAATATTTGACCTGTCCATTGAAATGAGACGCTTTTGTTTGTTTTTTCTCATGATAGATGAGATCATAATTTTAGTAGAAAAAAGGTTGAAATAAACATGTGAGGGACAACTTACTCTGCACGAGTAAAGGCATGCCAATATTTTGACTACAATGATCATTCAGTTAATTGATGGGTATTGGCTTAACGTTTGAAAGTTTAATTCCACCCCAGGGTTCAAAGCTTAATGAAATGGATTCAAGTGTGTCATCCAATATGATTGTAGACTCAGAGACTTTAATTATTTGGAAGAGGAGAGAGAGATAGAGAGATCTTAGCAGAATTTACTAATGAATACTATAATAATATTAATTGTTTGTTGAATATCAAATGAGAAATTAAATCAATGCATGAATATTAAGGTGTCCATATTGTTTTGCACTTTTGACATCCTAATAATAGTGCTGATGAAACTCCTAATAAGTTTTTTTTTTGCCCCAAAATGTTATGTTCTTTAATAAAGATCAACGTTTTTAGGTTTGTTATGTAAATTTTCATTACCCTTAATTAATTGAGGAAACATTTAATCCTTGAGTATCTGTATATGGACCAGTGCAATTTGACTAAATGGTTTTATTGATGTATGTAGAAGGGGCGCCTCTCGGGACAATGATGTAATGTCGTCTTGTGCCACCAGTCTGATCAATATTGTCTGTAATTATAATTGACAGAATATGATACTAATATTCATCAAAATGCTCGTAAGTCTTCATTTTGAATGAGCTGCATTTGAATATTGTGCACTATTACGAGTTAAGCTAGGGAGCATAGTTTGTTATTTACTATGGTTTTATTGGGTAAACGACAACGAGAAGCTGAGGTTTATGGCTGACGTGATTATTTTGACGTATGTATAGGTAATAGTTTGTACAGACTCCGTAACCCTCCGATAGTAATTTACTGAAGTGGTTTGCATGTTTAGTAATTTTGGGATCGTAGCATCCAGAAAATGAATATTTATTTAAAACAATGATGATTAAATGAAATAGAAATTACCCCCCCCCCCCAAAAAAAAACCAATTAAAATGATAGCAATAAATTTTCTTAGAATTTAACATGTTTAAGAAATTTAAGAAATGTACTTTGTGGGGTTGATTTTAATCAATCGACCAATATGTACTAGTTCAATGCAAAGTAAACAGATAATTAGTCTAACCATTGGTTAGCGCAAGTCTATTGTGTTTAATTCAATGTGTGGAAAATATTCTTTAATAAAAATCGTATACACGTGTAAACATTAACATTAAAATTTCAACAATGGTTATTAATAAACTCAGCATGCACAAAAATAAACCTCCCACAAAAAAAACCTGCACCCCATTAAATGGATGCTGTAATAATTGAAGTATAACACACAACTACAATGAAACTGACAGGTAGTCGAAGCATGTAAAAACCATTTGATTGTATGCCATACTTTTACTCTTTTGTGTTTGCTGGGGCTCTTGATAAAAAAAAAAAAGAGAAAAGAAACCATTTTTTTTTTTGTTCTCTCCATGCAAGAGGAGGAGGAACTAACTTAAAGGAATATCTCTGCAAAGAAACAAAGCTTCAAACAAGTGCTGGTAACTAATTAAGCAGAGCAATCTTTGTTTATCATTAAGCATTCTACATCTACTGTATCAAATTATTGACATTTCATTGATTCAAGATCACCCGGGCTGCTCCTTTCAAATCTACAGGTTTTTCCCCCTATAGCTGCAGCTTTTGCGATTATTTATTGGTATGCCATAGTACAGAGAGAGAGAGACGGAGAGATCCGAGAGCACCTTATACTGCAGTTGGATAATAATTCATGGATTTTTTTCTTACTCCTTCCTATTGTGATCGGCATTGCATCAGAGTCTGCAATGACAGACTTGGACAATATAGACCGGAGAGGGAGAAGCGGTTATAATGAGTGAATTTTACAGGGCACTGCGGAGGAAAGAGATGGGGGATGGTCAAGGCATTGATTTCCAATTTAAAAACAATTAGAACGCTGTTTGATTATTATTTTTTTTTTTGCAACTGCCGATCCTGATGTGAAAGGATTAAAATAGTTGAATGTAGATATGTTTTCTCTCTCGACAAAACAATGGTATTGATCCAGAGTCGCTGAAGCTGTCTTTTTTTCTCTCTCTGCATTTGCTGTTTGAAGTTATATAGAAAGCATAGTGGATATTAAGCTTGATCTGAGAACTCAAATAACAAGCGACTTATACATATGTATCTGGAGATACGCTACTAGGTTTAAGTGAATTAGGATGAGATGGAAAGTTAAGAGTGATTAATTCTTGGACATGAAAACCTTCAAAATCGACCGGCGAATGAAAAGTCACAGATTATTTACTCTTTATGGAAATTAAGCTCATTAGTAAACAGCAAAACCATCCTGATCTTAGGGATTGAGAGGGCAGAATGTTGAATAATATGAAGAAAAATGAAGTTGACTGAGAGAAACAAACAGGTTGAAAAATAGTTGAGGGGGAGATAGAAAAATTTCTGTGACAAGAAAATGTCGCAGAAAAGTAAGATTCCAATGTCCAAAGGGGACAAGACGAAAAGTGCTCAGGGTGGTGGTGTCTCATCATCGGCAGCCGCAAGAAGAACCACTCCAGGGAGAACCAGAATTTCGGAAAGGTTCACCACATCTTCCTATGGAAACACCAGAGGGAACTCTAAACCAAGTGATTCCAAAAGCTCTTCCACTCTTACCAAAACCTCCACAAGTGCTAAGCAGATGGCGGGAGGCAGTAGTGCTAAAGTGGCCTCTTCCACTGGATCTAAAGGTTCTGGTGGAGGAAAAATGGCTGGATGCAAGGTATCGTCCGCATCAAAGATTGACAAATTGTCTCCAATTAGTGACAAATCCCCAACAGGTAGTAAAGCAGAATCCGACCAATCACCTGTGAACGATGATGAGAACTCACCAATAGAGACAGGTGAGAGAGATTTGGTGGTGGATCCAATGTCTACTTCACTGGTGAAGAAACATGATTCTGGGATAGAATCTGATGGCTCCAACATGGATAAAAGTGAGATTTTTCTGGAGTCGGATTTTGTGGATACTCCAGTTTCTAAGTCCTCTCGTGTGAGTAAAATTTGTGAGAGTTTGATTAGTTTTTCTAGCATGGACAGTGGGAATTATGATGGCATAACTGCCATGGTGGATGATGTTTTGGAGAGTACCACACCTTCGACCTCAGCTTCCAATTCAGTGACAACTTCTGGGGAAAGTAAAAGTGATGCATCTGTGATAAGTGTAATTGAGATTCCTGGAGGGGATTCACAGGAGAAATTAAATGAAAAAGCCACCGGTGATAAAATGCCTTCACTTGCCATTGAGGACAAAGTTAGCAAAATTGCCAGCGTAGATGTTCAAATCCAAGGGAAACTGAAGGTATCTGTGTTAATGCATGTACTTCATTAGCAACTTTGAATTTCACAAATGATTAAATCATTAAGAAATAAACCCTGGTGATAATTAAGATGCAACAGATTTTAAGATCAAAATTTAATGTGCTGGTGCAATAATAATGACTTCAGTGTTGCATCTAAAAAGGGAATTACTAAAATTAATTCAGAGCGAAAAACGAAGTAAATAAACTAAATAAAACCAAAATTTTGGGTTTTTAGGATGCGCTTAAATTTTATCAGAATGCAGGAAGTTGTTTTGCCATCTTGTTTCAGAGTGACCACGTCCATATGAAAAAATAGTATCCATAGAACTCGTACCAGAATTATGTAATGATATTCTGAAATATAACTTACTGCAGATAATCATTATTCAAAGTCAATTTCACAATCTGTTGGCATGCAATATGATATTTGTCGTATGGACATGAAATTTATTTCTTTTATACTTGTCCGATATATGTCAATACTGGGGAAAATTGATTACACCAGAGGGGGTTTGTTTTTTTTTAACTTCCTGTTTAATTTTTAATATTTCAAGAATTAAAGATTGTCAATGAATACCCATCCAATTATGAGAAAGCAGATCTGTTAAAAGTAATTGATGGTATTAAAAATTATTGATTTTTGAAGACTGTAACATTTCATATTTACTTTTAGGGAAAGTTGGTTATATAATTTGGTATTTTATTTAAATGAAGCCATGGAAAAATTTTTCTCTTGTGGAATTTTTTTTAGGAATCTCTGTAAATTGAATGTCAAATTTTGACAGAATTTGAAATTAGATTATGGATTTTAGACACTTTTAAGTTGAACTGGATCATTGAAATAGTTGAGTTTGCATAAATATCAAATTCTAGATGTTGACGAAACATGCCACAAGTGTATTACATTTGACTCGGTGTATTCGAGTTTGCGATTTAAATGATGTGGGAAAGCCGCTTCTGCTGTAACAAGTGCAACTCTAAATGTCACATATGTAAATATATAAAAAATGGAGTTAATGAAACATATAAACTAAAAACTTACAGAATCAATTTTCACCAGATACTGTACACCTTTAACGTTTAACAGTATGTTCAAAGATTGAATTTGAGTTGGCATTGTGATTTTAAAATTCATTGTATATGCTATATTGACAAAGTATTATATACAAATAAAAAAAAAGTTTACTGTTGACTTAAGTACCGGGGTAAGAATCCCAATTAACTTCAACACCCTACTCTCATTTCATTGTTTATATAGCCCAATTGTAGAGGATATTTATACTTTAAATGCACCATATAATTTTGAAATGTGTTTTCAGTTTTAGAGACTCAAATATCGGTCTATATTGTAATGTTCAAGATAATGGAAATATGTTGACATATTGATTAGGTTTATACATGTTACTCAGGTCAAGAAGGTCTGAACGTCACCCCCCCCTTCCCTTCTTCCCTCTTGCATTCGAATCTTAGTAGAATTAAGTGTCACATCCATATATTTAAGCTTCCCTGTGTAAAATCCTATAGCATGATGAATTCCGTGAAAACACTCTCAGCAGTCAGAATTGGGATTTATAGCTTGTGCCATTTCTCCAATTTTTTTGATTTTTTTTCTTTTTCTTCTTGTAGGCTGCATGTTTTTTTTTTATTTGGAAATTGGAAGTCAATTATCATTAGCTCATTAGAGAGATAACCTCTAGGGAGAATTACAAGGCATTTGGCTTTAAATTTCATCAGTGAACAACCAAAGCCGCTTAAAGCCCCATTCAGCCGCAAGCTTGTATTGCCCCTGTTGCACGGTTCTGTGAATGAAGGTAGGCTGTTGATGGGAAGGAAATGCCATGTAGATGCTAAAAAGAAAAAGAGGGGAAAAAAATTGCTAAAGTGCAAGATTGTTAGATAAGACAGAAAGTGGAGACAGATTTATCCAGTACTGGGATAAGGTCCATGGATTTTTGGTTTCCGATCATAATGATAGCTGCATGTAATGACTATTTAGTTCTTGGTACAAAGTTCTGTGTCCTTTGTGAAAGCTAATTGGTTGCATGGACACAATGCCAAAAAAAAAATCTTGTTTCTGACATCATTGGTTTGTAAATCTTGTACTGTGTTTCTTTCTCTTTTTATCTCTTTCTCCATTTAATTTCAAAGTTTGCAAAAATAGTTTTCAAATGGTGGTTGTAAATAAAGACTGACAATAATGAAGCTGAAATTGTCAATTCAGCAACCTTGTAATGGCTTTTACAGAGAAAATCCCATTTGTTCAATGCAAAAAAATACAACAACCTGTTTGATACAGCTAGAGTTTATGGAAGGGAGAGGTAGAATTCCATCAGGTTTATCAATTTTAACATTTACACGGCCATAATTCTGCTATTGTTTGATGGCTTTCCTCACTAGACTATCTTTGCACCTTAAGGAAATTTGAGAGATGACTCGCTGCTATCTGAGACAATAATGGAAAAGGCTTCTAAAGTTGACAGCTGGATGCGTTTTTCTCTGTGCGGTTTCCCCAATCCTCTCTGTTTCATCAAGTCTTAAATTTATACATGAACATGCACGCATGATTTCAAAATCAAAGTTTCCAAAGCCTCCAGATGTGATTATAGATTTTTTTTTCATGTTCAGCATATCTATTATTGCAAATGTATGTTTGAATTTTATCCTTACATACTTCAATTCTCCTGAGCTTGAATTTGACTTATAAGTTAAGCTTCGTGTATGTAAGTTTTCTAATTTTAATGATTTCTGTACCATATCTTTATTTTATCTTTGCCATTATTGACTGCAAAAACTAGATTCTTCTTTCATGAAAAAAATGACAATAACAAACCGTCAACCATCTCAAAAATCCTTAAAACAAAATACAAATTCAAAGCAGAGCAACACGGTCCTCCAAAAAGATAGAGGTAGGATCAGGTGCCTTAAGGAGGGGTGAGCATCCTCTGCTGACAGGTCACACCCGCCGTGTGCTCTTTGTCGTAATCGGGAAAAACGGAAAAGTCCATAGACAATTGGGTGATTAATAATGGTCTAACAATCAGTATGAAAAACGTCATCTTGAAAGAACAGTTCTCTTTGCATTTTAAATGTAAAATTATTTTTATAATGCATTAATTTTCCTTGTTGAAAACTGCAGAATTCAGAGTTAGGCATTCTTCTAAATTGCACATGTTTTATATATAAAAGAACAAAAACTTCACTTTTTAGGTTTAAAAGGAGTATTTGCATAGAACAGACAAGAATCATAATTATGTTTTTAAGAAAGCACATTTGCTTTAGAGAGAATACAATCTGCAGAAATCTGTCCACAAATCAGAGCAGGATTCCTCGTTCTGATAAACATGAAAATAGATTTTTTTTGTTCTCTAGCATTTCTGTTTGTATTGGAATATGAACAATTGTTGAGTTCCCATATGTAATCAGGCCTCTGCTGTTATTTCGGATTCTTGGCACACAATGACCAATAGTAATGATGGTAAACCCCATATGTAAGGAGTCAGTGACCCAGCAGACTTTAGCTCTGGACCACTGCAATAAATAAAAGATGAACAAGGAGCAGAAAGACAACAAGTTCTGACTTCTGATCCCTCCAATCTCTTTCAATTGATCTATTTTGTCATTTTCAATCAAATCTGTCTCAAGCACCGAACCTCACAATGCAAAGTCCTCATCCATCACCGTATTTTCTAGGGGAAGTATATGGGAAATGTTGGGTTTGTTATCCACAACTGATGCATAGTCCGCAAAATACTGGTTTGGGAATTGTCATTCATTCAAAGTCTGAAGCAGGAAATTGGAGTCTCGGGAATTTGTTTATAAATTTAAATGGTATAACCTTTTCAGATCTTTTGGATTTTTGATGAGTGTTCTATTTTAAAACTGGCTTTGCAATGAAAAAACAAAAACAAATGGTCATTGACGAAGGTCAAGGTTGATGCCAATTATATATGGTAGTTGTTTGACATTAATCAGTTAGTAATCGGTTTAATATGCACTTTATGTCCTAAGTATAGACACCCTCTGATCAATGTCTCGAAAAAAAATCTTTAACTTAGGAATCTATTATTGATTACCAGTACATTTTCAGTCTGCTCAATTATCATGGGATTGAAAGATGAAATATAGCTTAAGATGCGAATCGTAAGGCTAAGTAACTAAGGTAAAAACTGTGGTCACAGAGACTTATGGTAACTAGGAATTGCAATGTAACTTTGCATGGTTTTCTAATGCAGCAAGTCTGTCATGCATCATGCAGTAGATGTGTATTGGTTGATGAACCCATATTGTCCCCGAGACTGCACTGAATTTGCTTTAAGAGTGTTCAATGTTTAATAGTTGTTGAGAACTCAACCTTTTATGTGCTGATGCTGCACACTAATGAATGGAAATGCTGCCTTTTTGTTGGGACGGGATGTCTAGCCTGACTGGGTTAATTGGGCAGTTTTGCAATGTTAATTATTTCCTTGGTACAGGGTTTATCCATCCATGGAATCATTTCCTCTTGTTTTATAGAGTATTCCAGTCTCCTTAATGAATGGGAGATGAGATGAATTATAAATGTGATCAGCATGTTTGTGCTCAAAGAAATTAATGATTTTGTCTGGAATCTCTGACAAGTTTATAACAATGCAGGATTTCTATTGTTTCAGATGTGCCTTTTATGGCACCACTACATTGTAGCAATGTAGATATCTATTACAGTGACAAAATGGTGGGTAGACTTGATGACTACAAAAAACAGGATTTAATTAAATAGTTTTACCAATGATGAAACTTGTTGGTTGCAATAACAAAAGGAACTAATAATTGTTGTAGTATTGAAAGTATGAAGTCAAATGCAATAGCTGTTACATGTATATCTCTCTGTTTGTGTGGGTGATATTTTTGCAAAACTTAAATATCTCACTGGGGGAAAATTGTCTCAAATGAAACATAAGTGTCAAAATTACTCTGAACTTTGGAGGACAAATTTTTAGAGAAGTTTTTGGCATTAATTGGGTAAAAAACAGAGTTCCTTGAATTGCAAAATAGGTTGTACAATTCATATGTGCAACAGTCATTTTTGAGTTAATGAAGAATAATGCTTTAAAGTGCATGTCTTATTAACCCTCAGATGTTCAAAACCAGTCTGTTTGACCCTTATAGGAACAATTGTTAAGGAGCAAAGTATTCCATGTTTATGTTATTCACCCAAGCTGTAACATATTAACAATATCCAACATTCATGTAAATGCCATTCTTTTTTTTTGTGCATGATATATGTTTTACAATTTAAATAGCACTGATGGAACAATGAATCTCATGGTGTAAAATGCATGATCCCATTATTGAAAACAAGAATAAACTTGAATGAAATATCTATAACGCCTGAAGTTATACCATATATTGTACTCAGTCTATTTAAAGAGTTATATCCCTTTTACAAACTAGCTATGTTAAATTTGCAGTAACTTTGGAAAATTCCATTAATTTAATTTGATAGTTAGGACTGAGCCCTTTCCTTGCATGGTTGTATCGGATAATATAATCCAGAAAATCAAGAGATATTTCACATTAAAACTTTAAATCTGCTGAGTTTTATTTCAGGATCTTGTAGTTCTGCAAGCCATAAAACTCCAGACACGTTGGTGTGAAAATCAATACCTCCACGATCAATGATTATCACTTATACAGCAGAATTCGCAGAAAACTTGTTGGATTTGTTACGCAATTCCTTTTTTTCTTCTTGATTTAGTCATTGTTTAGAAGACAAGATGGAATTCAGTATTATTTCCATGTGCTCCATTAGTTTTATAAAACAATGAATGTATATGATGCTAAAAAGTTAATCTGCAGAAAGTAAAAAAAAAAAAAAGGATAAAAAAGAAAATGACGAAAATAATGAAACTAGAGTATAGATGTGTCCCTACAAGTTTGCATAAAAAAAAAAAATTAAACAAAGTTTACGAACAACCTCCATCATTAATATGTTTTACGGTGCGACCGTTGGGGTGAGCACAGCATGTGATCAAACATTATGAATTATGATAAATCAATAAAAATAAAATTAACAACGTAAATAAATTGGATTGCAAAATAAATAAAACATACCTATTTTTTCAGTAAATTTCCATTATCCATGCATAGTTTATAAGATTTCATATGTTATAAGATTTGTTATTTATTTATTTATAAGTAGAACAATAGTTTAATCTCAGATGAGATAAAATGTTGTTGAATAATAAAGATTTTAATATAAATGTTCATTGCACTGTATCTCCTCTTTTAAAGTGATTGTAACGTCAGTTCATCCCCTTTTTTGCAGTCGACATTTTTTCTTATTAATTATTATTATTTTTTAATTTACGCTTAAAAATATTTGCTTATCATATTAAAGGGACATGGAGTTGCCCCCCCCCCCCCCCCCCACTTGGGATTGGGAGCATGTAATAAATGGAAGTGAAAATGAAGAAACCATTGAACTGCTAAAGAGCTGATTGAGGATTAGAATTTTCTGAATGTTGAGAATTATCTTTTTTTTCTTTTTGCTTGTAAAGATTTTTTGGATGAGGCTGCCATCCACCCCCCACCCCTTTTAAAAAAACCGATGCTACGTGTACGTTCCTGGAAATTACCGTAATTATAGTGAATAAAATAAATGTGAGCATTCATCCAAATGAGTGCAAGTTACAACTGTTTCCTATATCTGAAGAAATGTCCTAATTCTTTAAAAGCTTTGCAAGATTTTGAGAGGATTTTGGTAATTTCAGCAGATTTACAATAACTTCAGTTAGAGTAATTTCCCCTTATTGTGACGTCAAAGTTCACGTTGGTTAAGTGTCGTCTGACGTTTTAAAACTCCCCTGAGAAATAAAAGTAAGCGAAATATACTGTTTTATTTACTTAAAAAACATGATGTTCTTAAAATTACACATCTTATATGCTACTCAAAAGTTTTACTTTGATTCTCGCGAGAACGTGAGGACTTGGAAACCATTGGTACTATGAATTGTGGGTCCAAATTTACTGATGCCGAAAAAATCTATCGGATCAATGTGCAAACCTTTGTGACGTCACTCGATTATTTTTTTTTTTGATTGAGAGTGTACTGAGGTGAACTTTAGAGGTAACTGACTGTATGTCGTATACATCGTTATTGTTTTGATTGTCTTGCTGATTCTCGTGAGAGTGTGAAGTGATAAAAATTGCCATGATTACAGGGAACTACTGGGACGATTAAAACAATGCATTACTGGTCCGATTTACTGACGCCAAAAAAATCCGTTGAATGAATGTGCAACTGGTCCGAATTTTCTATTCACACACGCCTTGCCGTTAGAGCTCGCTTCGCGCAGGCGCTGCGCGCCGGCGAGCTGCGCTCGCTATGATTAACACTGTGGTTGAAAAGTTTTACAAGACACTAATATGACTGTTGTTATCGGCAGACTGAGATAGAAATGTTGCAAAATCATACAGCAATAGGCCGAAGTATGATGGTAATCTTTGGATTTGAATTTTGGACACTGTTTAACTGAATCCGTTGAAATTCTTGAACAAGAAGTGAGATTCAAAATGCCCAGTTTATTTGTTGCTTAAGTAATATAAACTTTCTAAAGTTCTGAATTACGATCAGTATTGGGGTCAAATTAGACCCCAATTAAACAAACTTTGTTCTTTTGATGCATATATTGCTGAAGTACATTGTAAATCTATGATATTATGTAGTAAGAGAATTATGCATTTATCTAGTTGAATTCAGAACAAAAATGTCTTTGTATTGTTGTTTGATGACTTTACTGATACATGTACCTTAAAATAAATTCATGCAAACTTGATTTTCACTTACTGTACAGTTTTCATGACTGTATTCCCTGAAGTCGATAAATTGATTGCTAGTTTCAATTTTTCTCCAAGAAGTTTAACTAAATAAGGCATAAAATGCTAACATCTGGGTTCAGGAGGTATATAGATTCATGAAACAGACATTTTCCCTGCTTTTTGTACCAGATCAAGGCACTGGATGCTTTTAATATGCATTTTATTCTTGCAGTTCATTGAAACTACCTTTTACTCTCATGTAGAAAATAAAGTTGACATACTAAAGCTATTTCAGTTTGCTTATTCAATATATTTTGCAACTATATAACAAATGAAATTTTTGACACTTCAATTAAAGATCATGGATTTAAAGTAGAATTAAAGGAATGATGTAATTTTTGTGCAATCTCAAGATTACAATATTTCTTTGTAAAAATGACAAAATTGCAACACCAAAAATATATTTTTCATTGATACGAAAGAAAATTTTTCATCCGTGATTCCCATGCAATCTCTTTCCATTGTAGACTTGAGCGCCAAAAAGCGTATTGATTTCAGACACTTGTTGGAGTGGGATTGTGCTAAAAACACCTAAGATTTGGATTGGTTTATAACGTCTCTAGATAACGCTATTAACCTCGATTCCAAAAGCAAGCACTCTGGGTAATTGTGCTCTGCGACGTCTGTAACATTATGGATGGCTCCGGTTTTATGTCCAATTACAAGTAAAATACATGGGGAGTACAAGTGGGTCACATGGGGAAGGTGACAAAAACATACATATTTTATTAATTTCTGGCAAATGATGAAATTTTGTATTGATGTATGGTAAGAGACTTGCACTCCTGATTTCAGGCTGTGTTACTTCATTGACTCTGTGCTTGGGATATTGAAAAATATGATGAATACTGGTGAAGTTAAGGTGGCTCACTACACCTTGAAATATTTTCTCAAATCAGCAGAAAATTACTTGATTATGATAGATATTATAATGGTTAAGAAGTATTTAAGTCAAATAGGCAAAAAAAATTGCAATTTTGGATGAAAAAATACATTTTCGAAAATTTAATTCAGTAAACATGAACAAAAGCTCTGGGCAGATTCAAACTCATGATCTGCGGTTCAGAAGCCCAATACTTTAACCACTGAGCTACGCCGATATACAACCCAATCGAACGATATAAACAGTTTAACAAATCATTTAAATCGCCATCTTGTGACGTAGTGTCTTAAAAAGTATAAGTCTGCGTGTAGTGAGGTACATTAAACTGTTTTAGTGAAATATGTTTCTTGGCTTATAAATGACGGTTTGTAACAAAAGTTCAATATTGTGTGTGTGGGTTTTTTTTTATTGTCAAGAATTACCAACCACCACTTAGTAATATACCGGGTAAGTCATCACAAAATTTTACCCAACATTATGTGGTTGAAAAGTAACCAACCAAAGTTAAACATTACTTGTTGTAATGACAGATTTCTCTATTTTGACCAAAAAGTCTTGCCATTATCAGTTCCTTTAGATGAACCTGAAATTCTGGACCATATATTCATTTATGATGACCCTTTTTAAGGAAAATATTAACCTAATGGATATTCCTAAGTGAATTATATTACTTCAGTATGGTACCCATTAACCACTTTAGTAAATCTGAGTGCAGCCATATTTAGTGAAAGAAAATATGTCCTGAATCGACATCTCTTAATTATTACTTAAATCATATAAGTACGATGACTATAATGTCTGATTTCTGTTTTGGTGAATTTTTTTCAAAGAAGTGTTGCATGATAAAGTCAAATAAAGCATATTGGTCAGCGAGTCTCATTGGAAAGATGCATTCATCACACCCTTCAATTATTCCATTACTTTTGGAAAAATGTGTTTATTGCACTCATCAGATACAAATAATTACAAAAACTTAATAAAAGAAAAGTGCAAAACCGAAACAAACAAAAGAGATATCATCTTAAACTAATGTAATTATAATGTCATCTGTGTCTTATATGTAACAGTTATGGATTAGAAATTGAGTCAAACATTTGATTACCCAATGATGTGTGCAAATGCATCTTTTGGGGAGACGGTATAATTGTAAATGATAAACCCTGCAGATACTGGTTGTGATGAGAAAATTTGACATCACTTGGTGTCGATAATATTAGCTAGTCCCATAGGATGTGAAATGAAGTAACAAATCAACAAATGAATTATTGCTTCGTTGAGTTTCATTACTCTATTGTCACATTTTGTTTATTTTTTGCTGTTTAAGTTAACAGTTTAATTTTTTGTTTTTTCCAATTACAAATAATTACCTTGCTTAAAGCTATTTTTTTATGTTGTGAATCATTGCAAAAAATTTATTATTCGTTTTGTATGCCACAAAATTCATAATTAATCATACAAATTATTGTAAAAATTAATTAGTGTAACAAATCTTAATTATTATTAGATTAATCATGATCAAGCATTGTGTTTGATTGGTTTCTATCATTTGCATATTTATTTTTAATTGCCCTAGGGAGAGAAAGATAATTGAATGTCAACTTTTATTCTGTCATGTAAATTTTTAATGTTATATCTTAAGTAATGTTTTTTACAGAATTTAGTTTAGTTATATTTACAGTACATCTGTTTTCGTTTGCAAGGGATTTATGGTACAGTGAGGCGGGGCAGCGAGTCGCACACCGATGAGCGTAATGCCCCGCCTCTCTGTATCCATAAATCCCTTACAAACGAAACAAATCTATCTGTAAATGTTTTGTGTCATGTTTGTATATAATTGCAACACGCCATATGACGTCATAAGTCCATCATTAGACAGCACATGGTTTGTGAAAGTGTGCATGACTTTTAAGACGCTGAAGTGAAATGGCCGAAATGGGGATAAATATCATTTATACCTTTATAGAATTCTCGAACGACATAGATGACATTACGTTATCTGAAATTATGCGTGGTGGTGGAAAATGAAGGGTACACTATTGGGAAGTATAAGCATCATTTTTGAATTGGGGGGGGGGGGGGCATTTTTGGATTTGATCACTTCCGACCAAAATAATCACCTTATAATACTCAAAGACTGATTTCTTATTCCGTAAAAAATTTGTAGCCAGAATAGAGTTTGGAGATAGTACAATTATAGGACGATGTGTGTGGGTGTCCCTACCAAACCGCATATGACATCACCATTATATGTTTAAACATAAGACAGTGCTGTATTGTGGTCAACAGTAAATAAAATTTCTTGTATTGCATATTGAACACGTCAATATTTTCGGGTCTGATGGTGAAATCGTGGCAGTGAAATTTGCCGGTGGCCAGCTTTCAATGGGCCTCATGACTCGATATATATCTGCTCAGATTGTTTCCTAGACATTCTGGTGTGATTTACATCTGCGTGTTGTCAAAATATAGACCTATAACCATTTTGTATGGGCAAGACCAAACAAAATCTATATTTGGGTGCTTATGGAGAACAATACAGCAATTACTATCAGTCTGCTAGAGAGAGCTTGCATGTTGCTCTTCATTAAGACTGATATTTACTTCATGCATTATACTGTGTGTGCAAAATGATCGCTGGCGATGGTGGGGCTCTCCTATAGATGCAATAAATCTGCAAGGGATTGTGTTTGCTTGTACTGCAGTCAATGCATTGTTTTGACAGACTCCGGGAGATCCAGAGATATCTCTTTATCGGGATACATGATCAAAGACCTTATGAAATGCGTAATTAGTCCCTGTGTTTACCAAATCACACAAAAGTTGAGGAAAATGGGGTCTAAATTAGGAAATTCAAACAGTGGTGTATTGACTTGATTTACTTGATTGATGCCTTCTTGTTTTCTTTGAAGCTCTGTTGTTGTTTCATCCTTGGACTGTAATGGTTGAAGTATGTCTGAGGGTATAATCTTGAAAGGTTATATACAGTCTTTAATAATGTTGAGGTCAAGGATATATTCCTTCATCATTGTTCCCCATGGACCCAAGATTGGTAGTGGGAGGAAAATGATTATATTGGTATCTTTGCCACTTTGACCTTTTGCTCTCACTGATGTTTCACGTTGTATCTTCTTAATAACAGGTAGTCAGCAGATCATAAATCTTTCATTACTTCTGAAAAAGTAACTGTTTAAGTTCAAAGTCATTTGTTAATTAAGGTCGAGGATAAAATTGAAAAAAAAAAATAGAATGTTACATTAACGCACACTTAGGAACATTCCATTGTTTGCTTTTCAAAAAAATATCTTGATTGTAGACCAAAGGCTTTGTAATGTAATTACTGGACCATAAAACTGTTTTGAAGAGCCCTGACTTTATAAGAATTTATCACTATCACCCATTTAAGTGTTATATAACAGTATACAAAAATTAAATATAACTCATATTGCATTGAAATCAATTAAAATTTCATGACGCAGAAAATAAGTGCAAGCTGCATATATATCTGCAAGATATTTAATTATTGAATAAAAAAAAAATTGGTCAGCTGATGTAACAAGTTTGCTTAAAAGTCTCTAAAAGCTAAAAACAAATTGCAGTTTATTACATGGCCGTTCATTATTACATATACAGTTATTACATTGTCATTATCAAATGAGTCTGATTTATGTGGAACCATTATGACTATTATATGGCATTTTCATGGCCTTGTAATTACGCTAGGAAGTATTTATCGTTGACCCAGAAATCCTTTCAAAACAGAATTATTTATTTTTTCCTCTTCACCCACTGATGTTGGGTATCATAAGACAATCGATAGACCAGTTTTCTTCTATGTAACATGATTTACATCCTTAAGCTGCATGTCTATGTTGAGAAGCTAATTCTGCTGGAGCAGCAGCAGACTGTATTAATTTTCTTTGAAATCTAAGCAAGCCTTGTAAATGGAAGGAAAAGAATATAGAGCAGACTAGCTGTAGGCGTCAGATTCTTAGGAAAAGGACAGATTGTGTCCTTTACTCAGTTGAAGATGAGCAAAGATTCAGTACAACAATAAAATATCTAAAAAGATCCCCAACCCCCCAAAAAAACAAAAACAAAAAACCCCTAAAACCCCAAGACAGCTAGAAGAAAAACCCTAAAAGCTAGATAAATACTGTAATCTTATTCAATAAAAAAAAAATATGCATTCGCGTTGTCAAAATGGAATTCTAAATGAATTTGCTTGGTTTTCGTGATTATCATTTAAATGGAAAAATAAAATTGAAACATTTTTCAGCTCAAATCTTGACCTTCTTTAAAATTTCAACTTTCCTATATTATGATTGAATTCTAATAGACTAAGAGTTATAGAAACCAATTTTTTCTCTTTTTAAGGAATTTGCTACTTTGTTGTATAATTCTAGTGATGTATCTTAAATTGCTTTTTAAATGTTCAAGCTTTAAATCTTCCTTACATGTATAAGAAATTATTGGGAAAAATGTCATATTTCTTTAATCTTTGATAAAATTAAATCATCCAAAGAATTGACTGGCTATTCTGGGTTGGAATAAATAGCAATATGAGCTTGATTTTCAATGATAGTGTTTTAACTACGTGCAGTTTTATTATACTGTTTTATTTGCTGAGTATCTACTTTGGGGAGAGGGAAATAATTTCGGATGGGCTATTGCAATTATATAACTTTCCTTAATTTTAAACATGCATAGAGGAAATTGTTTTTGTTAGCTATGTATTGACAGAATGCACCAAAAGAGGTTTTTTTACTGATTGCATTTAGAACTTAATTTGTATTCAGGAGGCACACAGTTTGCTTTAGATATTACCAAATTTTGTGGATATAAACAGTTGCTGTATTGACAGGAAGCCATTTAGAAGGACATAAATAGCTTTCTAAATCTTTTCTTTTCTCTGTACATAATTGATTTACCGGAACCAATATGGACAGAGAAAGCAAAAAGAGCAAAATTTGTTGTGTTTTTGTTTTTTGTATCAGGCTACTACTGTATACTTGTGTTCCTTTGGGAGATAGGTGATCTATGGCTAACGCTAAACCATGTTACCAGTTATTTCCAAGAAGCCATCAAAGAAGCAATATTTAGAGGCAATGGCAATGGCTGATCTTCCAGGGAGTCATAAAACCACTATCTTGTTATTAGGTGTAATTCATTAAGAGGGGGAGCGAGAAAAAAGCAGAGGGGCATGACATTGATCAATGATCGGTGAACTTTTGACTGATGACGGTTATCTGCAGTTAAGAATCCCTTCTCTTCCTAGCAGTTGAAACTTTCTCCTTATTGGAATTCTGTATAATTGTGACTTTCTGTATGAGCCAATGGGACCCCAAATCCAGGTACCTTGCCATATTAGTTTTTAATATGCTGCTCAAGTTAAAAAATATTTTATAGATGTTCTGATGAGATGTAACAGGTACATATGTTATTTTTTTTCCATCAAGAGAGTCCATATCAATACAATATTCAATTAACTCAATAACTTCATCATTGGTTTGTAAATCAAGAATGAGATGGCACCCACTGAAATTACATGGTTTGCTTTCTTACAAGGTGAATCCATTCTAATGATAAAAGAAATCATCGGATCTGCCAGTTTCTTTTGACATGTAGATCAGTTAACAAGTAGCCAAGGTGCAATGCCCTGCATGTCGATAAAAGAAAAAAAGGAAAGAAAAAAAGAAAGACCCATTGATAAACCTGAGGAAAAATCCATACTGAAGCAATATAAACAAGAGGTATCCTTACAGATAAACTAATGTCCATCTCTCTGGAAGTTCATCACTGACAGATCAGAGTCAAGGGGAAGACATTAGGCATGCATATCGGTCACATTTATCTGAATGTAAAAGAGCTGTAGAGGTGAAATATATATTGGCATTTACAGGAACCTGAGAACATATACCGATTCAAATGAGATCTAATAATGGATATCAGACAGGTAAAGTTTTTTGGTGTTATTGCTTTAAGAGATGTATAGTGTTGTCAATTTGTATCCATTGAGTGGACTCGAGATTCGGCTGCATGGTGTCAATTTGTACGTGGATTTAGTCCCTATTGTATACTGCAGGTGGAATTTTCTGACTATTTTCATAAAGATATCTTTAAAAATATGAATATCTATATGTAAATTCGTTATATTTTTAATCATTCTAAAATTACATCATGATTAAGTTCCAAAAAGTATTGTGATAACTAATTATCATGCAACATTATTGCATCTGGCTACCGGTAACATGTATAAAACATCTTCTGATCAGTATATGTTTTAGAAGGCTTATAAATATTATTTGATTATTAAATTGTTTTTCTGGAATAACATTGATATTACACTGACTGTGTAGTGTCAAAGAATTGGAGAAGGTTGGTAAATGATTAAAAACTATACATCAGCGTGGGGAATATTGAAAAGCCATAAATTGCTCTTTTTTGTCACTAATGGTTCATCTCAATGCAAATGATCCTCCACAAAGCTACGATATTGAGGAAGGAAGAGGATAGCTTTTCCAAAGGACGTGTCTTTCATAAGAACGCAGCGATTCTATATGTGTGGATTTAACAAGTTGGCAAGTAGGAGAAGTGAGGAAAAGACCCAATTGACCGTCGCTTTGCTATTGAATGTCAGCTTGCCTGAAGAAGAAATTCTATGATATATTATGGGATTTATTGGGGGAATATCCTCTCTATTCAGAAAATTATCATTTCATATGACAATCTTATTTAAGGCTTTAAGTTGTCAGCCTCTTGATTTCATTAGGAATTTCATATGAAATGTGTGCTTATACCAAGTTTGTACAGAACCACCATTTAAAAATGAGCTGCAGATGAAAATCATTCAAGTTAAGCTGCATGGAGAAAAAAATAAGTAAAAAAAAAAGATTTTATTTTTGCCGTGTAATTGGCCGATCTATTAAAACTTGGTTAATCTTCACAATAACTTGTTCAACATGGCTTGCTGTTTGCTGAGAGATGCTGAGAGGGATTAATTCTGGTGAGAGAGACAAAGTTGAATCATTGATTGATTCCCAGAGTTAAGCTCTTTACCTTTTCAGCAAATTCAATTGCACCGAATGGAAAAACAACTGTCTTTTAAAACGTTGTTGTTGGAAAAAAGAGAAGAAAAAGAAAAACCCTTGTATAAGTGTAGGATTTGAATTAAAAATCAGGAAGCAGGGATAGTCATTGTGGGGGAAAACCATGTAAAAGAATTGTATAAGATAATTTGCATTTGATTGAAAAACGACTCAAAAACAAGAAACAAAATAGTGATAATATGTCAATGGTAGTCTCATCCATAATTAATTTGAAGTAGAGTGTTAAGAAAGAGAAGAGTCTCAAAGTCTCAAAGTCGTATCTTAGTCATTTGCAAGATTGAATTGGAAGAACCGGATGAAGACATTGTGTCTCTGAGTATAAAGACATTCCATTGTATTTGCATTTGGCAACTTATATATAGAAGTCTCTCAGGATTTTAACTTTCATATATGGATGCTGGAACTAAGATTGATATTTTTGAAACTGCTTTATAATTGCTTCAAGACTATATTACAATTTAAAATTTGGAGCTTGTGAAACTTTGGAAACATTGAAATGAATATGGGATTAAGTCAATCAAGTGTTTTACTAATGATCTGAAACTAAAGCAGTGGACCTTCGTTGTGAGTACTTGTGATCAATGATATATTAGATAGTGTATATGGAAAGAGGCTGAACTATGATAGTGTGTTGTAGTTTTGGTTGAACTTGGTGGAACTTGGAAGTTATATCATTTGATTGTTATTTAATAGAGACTAACAATTTCATTTGGAGCCAGATTGCCCAGACATTAATGTGCAAACAAAGATAAAATGGGTGCCATGTTTTTTTCCTAGGAGTTTTCAGGAAGCAGTTTAAACAATGTATTATGACATTGCTTTTCAAAATGCTGGCATTTTGATTCATTGACAATTTAGAGGTATTGAATATTTGCACTTCGTTAAAAGGGTAACTGCTGCATTCAAAAAAATATTTTGCATTTGTATAAGAGGGTTTTCAGATCTAGAGCTTAAGCTGAAATTTGCCTGACATAAGCCATTACATTTCAGTCTCCAATAACTAATAGGAACTGTAATCCAGGACTAAAAGAGAATTGACCATGCTTACAAATGCAAAATTATCAGGGAAACTTTTTTGCTGGATTTATACCTATAATTAACCGTAAACCAAAAAAAATTCTTGGCAATATGGCTTTGCAAAAAACTCTGAGTACTATGGAAAAATGAAAATATGAATGTAATGTCTGGAAATGCAACAGAATAGGGATGTTAATTGTCTTTTTTGTGAGGCCCCAAAATGCATTATCCTCGATGAGCTGTAAGCTGAAGGTGGTTTGGCGACAAAATGGGGAAAAAGGAATACAGTGAGGACAATTAAGTGGAGAATTTTACGACTTTCTAGTAAACACAAGGATTTATTTTTAAGCAGTAGTGTATTGGTCTGTGAACGAAGCTGATAGATTGCATGTGAATGGAAAATTAGTGAAATTCTGAGTTTTTATAACAAAATTGGAAATAGTGGCAGTGAGTGATGTTTGAGAAGGAATTAAGATGAGTGTTAAGTTATGGAGGATGGAGAGAAACAATTCTCAGATACTTAAGGTATGTCTCCTGTAAAATATCATTTTAAATATTCTGATTGTGGATAAATTGCAAAATAGAAATAGAAATAGCTGTAAGTTGATGGGTGGGGATTTTAGTGGGGTTGTGTATTTCCTACATTGCATTTCATTGGTGTATTCTATTGAAAAAAGTGGATAGCGGAAAATCAGGGCATGCACTGTACAAGATCTGTTATTTGTGTGCACCAAGATTGCATCGTTATTTTCATTAAATACTGACCTATTGAATGTTAAAATCAATGAAGACTGCAGCAGATGGCGTTTATCCTGAGAAAACGGCACCTGTAGTGTAATGTATCAGATGGAATGTCACTAACAGTTTTATGTTTCCTGTTTTTAAAGTCCTTATGTAAACAACTGTAAAGTAATAAATTTAAGGTCATGAGCACACCAATTTGTTAATAAATTATTATTTTTTATGATCAAACCTAAAAATAGTGAAAATTGCTTAAAGAAGGCATGTCAAGTTATAAATAGTTAAAAATGTATTTTGATTCAGTCGGCCTAGCTAGTTTTTGAGTTGAAAATAGACAATCAAGGTTGCAACAAGGTAAATTGTCAAGATAGATGGGTCTGATACCCTTTGTCTGAAGCTACAAGGTCAACACTAATGCCTCTTTTTCTACCTGTCACCCAGCAAGTGGAACCAGAGCGGATAAAACAGGAAATGGATGTTTAAGCATGAGCAGTGCACCTTTGCCAATCAAATGACCAATTAAGCCATTCCGATAAGGATTGATCACTAAATCCAATGTTTTATGAAGCTTGAACCTGCTAGACAGATGATGACCATAAATAAATATTGATTGGGATGTGGAGGCCTCTTAAGACATGTCTCTCTGGCCTTAGATCAACTTGCTTCTGTTCAGATTTACATGATTGGCATTCACAGCAGAGCTGTTGTCTATCAAATAGCATGTCTTTTTGTTTGTGTCAACTGTGGTATTGTTGGTCATAACTGTATACTGTAGATTGGCAAATTAATCACGATGGTTTTAATTTCACTATGTTCACAATTTATCTTTTTTCCACAAAATTAAACCCATAGTAAATATTAACAGAAGTAATGCTTATACTTTGATCAACTGGTTTTCTTGGAGTGTGAAATTAAAACCATAGCGATTGGTACTTTTGGAGAGATCGTGAAATATTAACACCATGGAATTAAAATGACTTACAGTAACTAAAAATTGTCTTTGAAATTGAAGTTCCATTTCAAAAGGTGTTCACTTTTTTTTAACCATAAGAAAAGAAGGAAAATTAGAGGGACAAACATTTTTGAATTAACTATGCATTTCCTGGATATTAAATGCAAATCTGTTTAGTACATATGATTGATTAATGACATCTTTGATTTTGAGGTTCATTATAAACTCAGAGTAAGTTAATCCACTTTTATTGTAAACATTAATGTATTCAAATATTTATTAATTGCTCTGTAGTAAATTATTCCAATATACAAGTGCAACTGCTTTATGGATTGCAGGAACTTTCAAGACTTTGATCATGCAGTGGCACCAAATCTTGCCCAAAAGTGGAATTTATTACAAATAGTTCATTAGTGTGAATAATGCAGGAACTCGCTGTAATATTGATTAAAAGATTAGGAGAATACACAAGCACAGGGGAAAATAGAGCAAAGACTCGATAGGTCTTTTTTGTTTTGCTCAGAGCCATACTAAGAACTCCCCTATGAACTCTGATTAAACCTGTAATTTGCACTCCACAGTGAACATCCTTGGAGCAACCTTTTAATTATTGATGAGCAGCCATCCCTGAGGTGTAGGCTACATGTAAAAGTGATAAGGTCCACAATTTATGGTTCCTGGATTTCTGAGCGCTCCAGTCATTAGATGTAATGTATTGGAGTCAGACAAAAATGGCTAATGTTTTATGGAATGGTTTAATTATCTTAATGCTTGGTTTTTTTATCTTTGATTCAGTGATTTATAAGGTATTGATGGGGGTGCTTTAGTGGTGGGATTTCTGAGAGAATATCCAGCCAAGGTTCTAATGGAAAAACTCTTAGGAATATGACTTTCAGAATGCAATTTTGGTCTTTGCAATTGTTTGTCTTTATATCCGTGTGTTAAGGGTGTATTGGTTAATGGTTTACAACTTTTTCTGTGGAGGACATCAGGCTTTTGTTTTGATAGTATTGATCTCAAAGAGTTGTAATTTGCGAAATTTTTCATAAAAAATCCATTCAGAATTTGGCATGCAGTAAAAACTAAAAACCTTTATGGGATAGCAATGTCAAGTATGTATAACTGTTTTTACATTTAACATGCACAGAATAGAGTCTTGAATCTTTTTCACTGTTACATGGTGATTTGGGTTAAATATTAATGAATTTGAATTTCTGATGAATGTTCTAAATGAACATTCTTTTTTTTAAAAGTTTCATCCAAAGTAAAGATAAAGTATTTTTTCTGCAGAATTTGTCATTTAATCATTTGTAATTAAAACATTGCTTGTTAATTATTTAAAACTCAGGTATAATCTATTGAAAGATTTGCTCTATTAATCTCTGTGATCATTAGACAAGCGTGTAATCAAAATATCAGATTGAGTTGTTTCCCTTTTCTTATCAATTTCATTACAGCTGATTGCTTTAATTTTTTGAAACAGCATCGATCCTACAGTGTGAAGAAAAAACAACACTATCATTTTCCTGGATTTCTCTCAAAGCCATTATCCTTGAAGACCTTTTCGGACCTATTAAGGTGAAAATGAATGAAATCAAAGTATTGATTGTACTGAGAGCTGATTCCTGAGATATATTATAATATATAATTGTACTATTTCAGAAAAATCCCAATTTTTATTAATATTGGATATACATTAGCAGTAGACACATCATTTCTATGATAACTCAGGCTAATCAAGAATTGTCTATTTTGTGGAAGGCAAAAGACTAATTAAAAATATTTCTCTCAATGTAAAGTTTATCAATCTCAGTAAAATTATGTAGAGGTGGAATGGTTGTTGTTAATAATTAACAAGCTGCATAATATTTGCCAAACCCTACCAGTCATATTGTCAACCAAAGGAAATTGCATGGTCATGGCATCAGATGAAAAGCTGAAACCAGTCTCTCAGAAAAAAAGACGTAATAATTCTAAGAATGTTGGATATAAAGGCTAAAGATATGGTTGCTTAATTGATTCATTATAGTCTGAAAATTAAGCAGTCAATTTTGATAGGGGTTTCCTCTGTGTTGCAAAAACCCACGTAAGCAGTTAAGGTGATAAATAAAAACCACTTTTATGTTGATGATGATTATGGTACATTAATGGCCATCATTAGGAAATCTGAAGACTATTTGGACATTCAAGAGCATCAAGAAACATAAAAACTTGTGATATTTTAGTTTGTATTGTTTATTGCAGACCATTACCATACTGTGATCAAACATATTCAAATCTGACTCGGGTAGTTTCCTTGAAGGGAATCTCAAGTGTTTTGATATAACTCTTTTTTGCAGATCTCTTTAATGAGCCTTTGCTTTAAATATTGCTGGTTTAAAAACATCAGTATTCATTTGATGCTTTGAAGAGTACATTCAATTTGGTTAGATTCTGGAGTTTTGCAGCAAAGGTTTGACAATTGGTCATAAAATGGAAAACTCATAAATATATATGATCATCCTTAAGAATTATGATAAAATGATTAAATAAAAGATGAGTGCTAATAAAAAAAAACTAGCAGAATTTATACATGATTTGCAGATGGTTGTTAGATGATATTTTATTATTGTTTTAAACTGACTCTCAAGTGGTGCCATTAAAAGTGCTATTGCCAGTCATTGATTGCTTTAATGAACTTGTGTCCCTTACCCAACAGCGCTGAACAATTTTAAGTTTTTTAATGTTTTAAGGTTCATGAGCATGCAAGAAAAAACAGAATAAACCATCCAATGACAGATAAATTTTTTAATAATTTTCTCTTATCGAAGTCTTTTTGCATAGAAACCCAGCAAAGCAAGTAATCTGTTAATCCTCATAACATTTCCAATTTGCTACAAATTCATTGTCTCCTCCTGATGCTTTCATTGATTGGCTAATCTACATTAACTTAAGCATGTAACTGATTCTTTGATTGGTTCATTAAGCACATTATGATCATATAAAAGGGATTTATTGATTGGATGCACAGGGAACTTCACTGATAACTTATCTGCATTTTGTTTCCTCTAAGTGGTCTTCAGCTACTCTTTTGTAATGGTGTCTTTTTAGAACAACATGGGAGAGAAGCAATTATCTATAAGGGACATCTTCACTCATTTGGGAGTAATAGAAGCCGACACAAAATAATATGGTGCATTATTTCGAAGTGTTTGCAAACGCTTTGGTGACCTTAGGAGTAGTTCTAAAGAGATTGCATTGCGTAAGGATTGTGTAAGAGTATAAAATGGACTGACATTCTCATATTGCGGCGGAAACACGGGAATTCATTTAGAATTCTCTATGAACTATTTGAAACCAAAGTTTTTGATAGCTGTAACTTTTAAAAACAAGCCATAACTGTATTGATTTGAGTATAGACTAGTCGGTTGCAATTTGAGGGATGATAGATTTTCATAAATGTTTTTCAGATGTTAGGTAATAAATGCCAGATGAAACATCCAGACAATTTTTCCAAAAAAAAAAAAGTTCAATTGCATCTATCCTCTTCCTCCTCTCTTACAATATGTTCCCCCCACTATGAAAATGTTCATCGCTCTTCTTTTAAACTTCAGTGGTTCTATTGGAGCTTCTGGCTTGTTCAATGATTTATCTTCTCACCAAAGGATGAATGTAGCTGGTTTAATCTTCCTCAGAGAGAAAGTTATAGACATCAAAGGACCCCCAAATTGAGTTATTAAGACAATCAAAATCAACATACATGCAAAGGTAATCTTCAGGCTATGGTGATGGAGGGAAATTATGATGAATGGAGAAATTATTGGTTGTTTTGATGTCTGATCTTTTTGAAGGGGGGTTGCTCTTGGGTTTTTTTTCTGTGTAACAGATTCAGAGGTATCCATCATGATTCTATGATCTATCTGTTATTTTGCTGAACATGAATAAACACGTAAAGAAAATTGGGGTAAGTTGTTGAATTATTAGAGCTTTGTGTGGAAATTGTCTTGAAGATAATCAATTGTCATTCTGTTTGTTAGGCTTGGATAGTCCAAGATTTTTCATTTGTGTATGAGTTTCCAGATGTCAACAACAAATAGCTTCCTTGGTTTTACATACTACTGCCAAAAAAGTAAAGCACTTAGAATACAGTATAACCTCAATATCTTGAACTTCATGATAGGATGGTAATTTAAAGCGCATAGAAAACAGTAACATTCCTTACTTATGTAGCAATATACCTTCATCACCTGCATATGGTGTTTTTGTCTCTCAGTTAATTCCATACGCAAGGGCATGCTCTTCATATGAACAGTTTCTAAGACGAGGCAAGCTACTGACAAGTTGATAAAACAGGACTATCAACAGTTTCGTTTAAAGTCATCTTTTCGTAAGTTCTATGGTCGATACAACGACCTTGTCAGCAAATACAATCTTCCATTGAGTCGCATACTGACTGACGTTTTTCATACTAATTGTTAGACCATAATTAATTACCTAATTGTCTACGGACTTTTGCCGTTTTTATTTTCCCGATTACGACAAAGAGCACACGGCGGGTGTGACTGGTCAGCAGAGGATGCTCACTCCTCCATGGCACCTGATCCTGCCTCAAAAATTTTCCAGAGGTCCGTTATTTCTCTGCTCTTGACCGTTGTTTGAATACCGAATTGCCCACGGATATTTGTCTGTTTTTCCCGATTATGACATTTTCCCCAAATTACGACGTTTCCCGATTATGACATTTTTACCGAAATGACATTGGGCGCACGGCTGGTGTGACCGGTCAGCAGAGGATGCTCACTCCTCCATGGCACCTGATCCTACCTCTATCTAGGAGGTCCATGTTGCTCTGCTTTGAATTTGTATTTCGTTTTATGGATTTTTGAGATGGTTGACGGTTTGTTATTGTCATTTTTTTCATACAGAAAGAAACAGCGGTAAGTGCTTTCAACTCGCTATTATACACAAATTCATGATATTCTTGATATGAATGTTAGAAATGCCCAAGTTTGACTGTAATCTTAGTTTTCTAAAATATCTAATGTCCCTCGAGCTTGATTAAATTAGTCGTGGTAAATTTGAGCAAGTTTCTATTTTTAAGTCATTGTATTAAACAGAACCTGGATTATTTGTTGCAATCTATGAAAACAGTCAGCATGTTTGATAATTCTCATTATTGCTGCAAGTGAGAGAAAATTAAGACCTGATGTACTGGAAGCTTAAGGTGTCAGCAGCAGGAGCAATAACAGTGAAATTAAAGTTGTTTAAATCATCGGCATTTTGTGAAAACATCAGTGGAAATCTATAAAATATAGTTTATTTTAAATAATTAACGAACAGTTAAATACTTTTTAAACCCCTATTTTGTTTCTTGTGACAGATCTGTTATAAATTGGATATTATCTATCATAATGTAACATTTTCTGCAATTTGTTTATGATTTTTGGACACAGAGAGTTCTTTGTCTTTAAGCCTTATGGAAATTCATCATCAAGTATATACTGATCTATTAAAGGTTCATCTAGATGCAGCCCAGCTGACTCATAATGCAGCAGAATATCGTTGTCAATGATAAACTTTATTATTGTGACCGTAGGCTATCTTTGAAATAAAATATATATGTTTATTGATGTCTAGACAGTCGGTAATGTGTACGATTTATGGAAGCATTGTGCAAATAAAAAAAGAACCAGATCTGTGATACTGTGATATTAAATTCACCCAGAGGGGGGTCTCACAGCAGTGAACGGAAGCCGAGGAGTGGAATCTGATGACATACTGTACAATATAGATGCTCACTAATCATTCTGTATGCAGTTTTAGAGTGTTTCGCAACTATTATTACAACTTGATCAATAATTATCCAGTAAAAAGCAGGAAGAGTGTATGAATTGAGTCAGCTGAGAATTTTATAGGTATATTGGGATTTGAGCAACAATGGGATTTTTTTGGATGACCGTTATATCCAAAGATCTGGGAATGGGATGTTTTTGATCTGTCTCTCCTGTTATACATTAGTCCAAAGTGTCTGTAGCATATTCTAACCTTGTCTGTCTATTGTTCTATACATCGGCCTATCTACAACAAGTACTTCAATTTTTCCCATTAATTTTGAATAATATTGATCATAACAAGTCTTTTTAGAAAACAATTAAGGTCAAGATTAAAAGATGTGAAGTCATTTGAAAAGTTCAAGGTCAAAGTCTGTTGCGACTTTCACATTTGTTTTCTTTATGTGACATAATGTTTGAGGCATGATATTTTGTTAAACGTGTACCTATTGTTTAGTTAAATCGGCACAATTAAGTTAAAATTTAACAAAACAATTATCATCAATTTTCTTCCAAGCACATATCATGAAAAAGAATTAAAGGTCACTTAGTATAGTAACCAATAAATTGATGTTTGTGACATCATTTATGAACCTTACAAAACTATCAAATAATTGATAGTTGGTTTAAGGTTCTCCGATCCTCAGCCTCAAAGTATTTTTTTTTCATCATAAAAATGATATTTTTCTTTCAACATTTATAAATGAAAAGATATTAAAAGAAATTTTAAGAGGATATCCATGCATTTTACAAAGTTATTGCAAATTTGCGTATGATGGATATAATGGAATAAAGAAACGAGTTAAAAAAAACAAAGTTCCGGTGCATCGATGGCTCGAACTTTATAGCAAGATGTTTATAAGTGAGAGAGCTCCGTGGATCCAAGCATGTAGTTCTGTGACTGATGGTTATACTAGCAGTAGAATACTAAATTAAAATTGTATATTAAAAGTCAGATTTATTGTACGAATAAAATAAATCCGGATAATTTAGAGTTATCGAACTTTGCTGAGGATCGGAGATCATTAACTATTACTTGAGGTGTACTATTTTTCTGCATTGTCACTTAATCATTAAGTATTCTTGCATTAAGCATGCTTTACTAGTGTGTAAATGTTTGATGCATTAGGATACTTTTATCCTTTACATCTGATCTCAACTATTGATTTTCCTCTTACTTACAAAATATGTATAAAGGATTGATCTGTACTGTATTCATAAAGTCAAATTCATTAGTTGCAATAAAAAGCAAATAGGATACTCCCAGATGGGATACTTGGCAAAAGTTAAAGATATTCAGCCAATTGAATATTCATTAGACAATATTGGGATGGCCAGAGTTTCTGAGGTTGTTCATTTGGATCAGCAAAACCCAGCAAGACACCAGAGAAACCCTCAGATGACCAGACTGAATCCTGGCATGTGGTCCTTAATCAAGCTTCAGGATTAAAGTCCATCTTTAGAAGATCTTAACCTTGTTAGCAATTGCCTGTCTAGAAAATCTGGAAAATTATATGTGGTTATGTAATAATGATTAGGTGGTTCATTTTGAAAAATCACTTTGATCAGTTTGCTTTACACAGAACTGTACAGTCAACTGTGCTTTGAATGGGGCAATAATTTTTTAGTGTCAGATATTAATAATGCAAAAAAGTTTATGCAAATCTTTATTTCAAACCATTTCGATGACAAATATTGTTGACAACTCATGATATTTCACTTTTGTGGGAGGCAGTTATAGAGGAGATCAAGCACTTGTGAATGTGATGATGATGTCATTCAGTACATTTGCTGACCAAATCTTGGAGAAGAGGGAGTCGGATATTTTCTTCTGCAGGAGCAGCAGATGCTGATTGCTGGGTGAGAGGTGAAGAGAGTGACTACTGTCTTCTCTCCAATTAACAGCTGCAACAGAGTTGTCAAGCCTGATTGTTTGATGGAGGTTTAAAACCATAACATCTTGTGTGGTTGAAAACTCAACAAATTCTGGAAAAGAGAAGACAGATAATTGAATCAAAAGGAGAGACATTTCTTCAAAAGATTTATGAACTGTTTTGACTTCTCCGTGTTGCAAAAAGGATTAAGGATATATTGCAGAAAGTTATCAATTGGAAAATTTTTTTATCACAAATGTTATGACTGGAATTGTTTTTTTTTAAATGTAGTGGAATAATTTGAGTTTTGTATGTTTTACAACTGTTGTGCATGTGTTGTGGGATGGTTTAACAAATATTAAAGGTTTTGTGTAGTTATTAATGGAACAATATTTTAAGGGAGGAAAAAAAAGTTTCAATGTGTTGCAGTTGTGACATATGTGCTGGGATTAGCAACAAGCTTAAGGGGTAAAATCATCCATTGGAACTAGTGGGTCTGAATATGATGAAGCTGATAGCGAAGTTGAAGGAGGATCATAAATAATTGGTAGAATATATGAAGCTTAGATACACCAAAGGCGGAAAATACTGACATTTTAATTGTTTCAAGATTTGTTTTTGCGGAAAGTGGAAACTTTTACACTGATTTTGGCGGAATTGGGGGGAAAGGAAATCGCCTTATCGTATCTCCGTGAGTGATTTGCAGATAACTCCAAACTGTTCCCATCAAAGGGGGGATGGTAAATTGGCACCTATTGTGTACACTGTTTTTACTTATCAGCCCCGAACAGATTGTCATTGACTCAAACTCAATCAAACTCCAAAACAAACAGAACCAGGAGGGAATACCTGAAACTTCAGAGGCCCAGAGAGAAAGCTATGTAGTTATTCTTTTGATCTGCTAATAAGATAGAGCACCTTTCTCCACCAGGTGAAGACATCTTTGATGGTGTTCTCTTGAGTTGTGTTTTTTTTCCCTTTCTTCATCTCCTGATGGCTGAGCACCCTAGCTTTTGTGTTTCTGTGTCTGCACTCATCATCTGTGTGTTATAAGTGAAACAGATAGTGCAGTGATCATCCCATATGTTTGGATTAGTAGAGGAGATCATTGCTCAAGATGTTGTTTGAAGGTACCATCAAGGTAAGGCAATTTTTCTCAAAGCCAACTCATTATAGAAGAATTGGCTTCTCTTTTTTTATGCCTTTAATTGTAGACACATGTTCAATACTTTTGATACAGATGCAGATTGTGCTAACGGTTCATCAAATGTACTAACCCTTAACTTAAGGTTGTAAGAAAATGACTTGTATTTAATAGAGCCGGTTATTCACGTAATTGCCATGTGAAATGATCGATAACTGTAAATAATGGACGACAATTGAAAGAGACAGGAAGTACATTATAATATCAGTACCTTGCAAATGAATGATTAAGAAAAGGCTCATCAAGTTTTTTTTTCAATTTCATCATTCGGTTCATTTAGAACTGATTAAGTCCAAATCATTACGACTGCTGTAATTACAACTTGCAGTATTGACCATGAAGATTAGGTATTGCTTGATCACTTGCAGCGAGCACATAGGAGCACATACACTGATCTGTTCATCAGAGGGGTAATTAAATAACTAACCTGCTGGAAAAGCCGTCATCCAGCCAGCAGGGTGCCAATACTGTTTCTCCTGGTTAATGAATGACTGCTAGTTTGTGGTGACAATCAGAAGCTGATTATTTCTATTCAACTTCTTGAAGCTCCAGGAATTGTTTCCAGCTACTCAGACAGATATAATATTATTGAATTTTGAACACTCTGGGTACCTTTAGAAAATTTCTTCATCAATAATCAGGAATATAGAAAACCTACACTGTATACAGGGAAAAATTCGCCCTCGTTTTATTTTTGCCCCTTTCGTCCTCTTTGTCAGCGGGCAAATTTAAGACTAGGCGAACTCCAATGTCTTCAATTATTTCTCTTTAGATACAACTGTGTCTGGGTGAATTCAAGAAGGGGCGAAACTGTTTGCAAGTGTAGAAGGGCGAAAATTACACAGGGCGAAAATAACCCTGTATACAGTATTCATATATATCTAAGGATGTATTTTTGAGGGTCATTGTATTTCTGTATTGATTATTTGAAAAAATGAAGAAATGTGAAGGTGGACAAAAACAAAGCCTGAAAATCCCATTTTTAAGTACTGGGAAAAATGAGAATTATTTTTGGGGCTAAAACAAAATAAAATAAAGGGGAAAATTTTGCTTTGTCATTGTTTTGGAATTTTGATGGGGATTGCCAATATCTATTACCCCAGACAGCAGCAAACACATTTTCTGGACTCAGTTTGTCAAATTATCCCTACTTTTGGCAACAGTTTGAAGTGACAAATTTTCGACTGAAATGGCTTCCCCAGCACTCGCTGTCTTGCTGATCCCCCCAATTGTCTTAGTCATGCTCAGCAAAAGGTGGTTCGAGGTCAAGCCGAAAGCAAGGGGAAACCCATAAGCAGGCATCATCATGGCAATTAGGGCTCGATTATTGGAGAGAAGATTAAGGAAGATGACTAACGGTTCCTTGCACAGCATGGACAATATGGTCATGTCAACTCGGCGAGTCAATATTTGTAAGGAAGTGACTCCTCTGGTAGAAGTTCATCAAATGTGGGTCTGATGCTTCTGCTGCAATGGGTTTTATGATTGACCACAGCCTGGTCATGAAAACGTCTTTAGAGAGCTTTATATTGGTGGAGGGAAAAGAAATTGGATTATGATGTGGATGGCAAGGGATTTGACTATTTAATGTGTAATTGGCATACTCATTAGGAACTATAATTATGGTTTCTGAAGACTGTGGCCATACACACTTGAATTATATTTGGTGGACCAGTCACCGTTGTGGTCAATGGTCACTCTGGCATAGAAAAATAACTTAACTTTAACCCAGTAATTAATGAGTGACATAAAATTATATGTATGATAATTTGATACACCCTATTATGAATTGAAGTTCTTGGATCCACCTCCAAGTAATTACATTGATCCTCTACCTGCTGGTTGTAATTGAGCTGTGACTATAACAGCTGTGCATTCTTTTTCCCCATTTTCTGCAAACAGTGCACGCTGTTGATGCACATTCTGATTACAGATCAAGATAATCTGAAGACAATTGCGATAATTGCAGTGTAGTTTTATTTCATTTCGAGGCATGCAGGATACAGCAGACATACCTGTAAGCGTCTGACAAGAAAACTGAAAAAAGAAAATCAATAAATATATTGTATATTTTAATACCTTTTAACAAGGACCATGTTGGTATGATAATTGAAGCCTTATAATTTAACAATGCAGTATTAAAATGCCATTGAGAAATGATTTGGCAGGAACCAAAGCATGCTTTTATACGAGTTGAGAAGCAACATATTTCCTTATTATAGCCAAGCTCAACATGCATATTCATAATAACGTTAAGTGCAATTTGCGGTTTAGTGGTTAGTATACAAATTAGCTTAAGAACATTGCAATTATCAGAATTAGTGGGTTGCAGATAGGAATCTTATTTTGGAAATGTTTAATCTTGGTGCACATTAATTGTCTACCAGAATGAAAACCTAGTAGTGTTTATTAGCACTCACAATTCTTTTATCATTCCGATATATGCATGGTGAACCTACAACATGTATATATACGTATCTTTATACACCATTGGAAAAGAGAATGTATAGGTACTTTTTCTCTCAAGGAATGTGCAAAATTCCAATGAGGAGGCATGCATTTCCTTGTACTTGCATTGAAAGAGAGCTAGCTGAGTTATATACTACCAATACATGTATGTCTGTGTGTAATATTGTAGTACCAGTACATGTATGTCTGTGTGTAATATTGTAGTACCAGTACATGTATGTCTGTGTGTAATATTGTAGTACCAGTACATGTATGTCTGTGTGTAATAAGTACATGTATGTCTGTGTGTAATATTGTAGTACCAGTACATGTATGTCTGTGTGTAATATTGTAGTACCAGTACATGTATGTCTGTGTGTAATATTGTAGTACCAGTACATGTATGTCTGTGTGTCATATTGTCCTCCGCCACATGCCTTCCATTGTATCGTAGAAATTCCAGACCTGTTCCTCACAGCAAATACCAGTACCTTCACTTGTAATTGTTACGTACGGATGTATACCTGTCGGCAATGTATTTAGTTATGAAGACAGATCCGGGTTTTTGGGGATGAAGAACGTAAAACTGCCATTCTGTCTGGGGTATGAGGATATTCCAGGAAACAAAAAGGAAGATCTCGTATCTGACAATTGCTTACCACATATTGTTTGCGGAACTGTAGTAATTGTTACAATAGATCATTATTCTTTCTAGCAATGCCCCTACTGATTCATTAGCGTTTGGTCAGGCAGGGGGTGTAATTATAATGGAGTGTTATTGTATAAGTTTACAATATTATGTAACAATTGGTTTTTGAGCTTCATAAAAATAATACATGTATATGTATAGTTGAGCATTTGTAAAATAAAGATTATAAGCACTAGTACACAATAATATGCAATTGGTTTTCACAGCAGATAATTGGTATTTTTTAATCATATTGTTTAATTATACAAGCTTGTAGCTGATATTTCACTGTTTAGTAACACTTTAAAACTGATAAAGTCATCAAATTAACAGAAAAAGAAAATGGTTATAATTTATAAAACGAAGCAGAATCTTTACTTATTAAGTATCATATAATAAGCAAGTTTTACTGTAACATTATAAAACGAACCTAGGAATATGTTCATAAATCTATTTATTATTTCTCACAGTCACTTGAATATTATCATAATCGTTACTGAAAAAAAGAAGTTATTTTAGCATATATATATAGATAACTTAGATTTTCACTGATCAAAGTCGACTTGACTCTATTTTTAATTACAATGCCGTTGATATGATGCCATATGATGAAGTCACCTTTTGATAGACAGATCTCTGGATGATCTGATGTTACATGATCTGGTAATTAATTTATTAGCCTTTTATCACTCCAAGTATAGACTCCATTCTTGATGGGACCACACGTTGAGAGACGGGAATTTGAACATTAATATAAATCTGCATCATGTGATGGAAGCGTCTTGGAGAAGGCTTTTCCTGTTATTGTTATGTAATATGTCTGGTACATTAAAGATTTAACCCAATGCATACAGACTCCCCCGCCAGCTACTTCAGTGGTTTTATCATATAATTGGGCTAACATGTTTATTAAATCTCCTTGATCAAATTTAATAAACTGTTGATAAGAAGAGCATTAGCCATAGGGTGTGTGTGAAATTTCATACAGGAGAAAGTTTTAATCTGCTGTGTGCAGTATGATCTCATATTGCCCTTTCACGCCCCTCATCCGTATTAAAACATCAAAACTCCCAACACAGGAAAGTTTTCCCTTTGTATAAACGGTGATTTACTCAGTTGTATTTTGCAGCCTTCATGTCTAGACCCTCTGGTCCATTTATCAACCACAACAATGGCTCATGTAAGTGACCATGGAGCAGACCTGTACTCCCTTCCCCTAATGAATAAACGTTTTCACCCACCAGATGCAAGTTTTCATCCTGTCTTCTGCTAAACAGATCCGTTTTCTCGTATGAAGATTTATAAAAGGTGTGTGGCCAGTGTATGCAACAGAAGTGTTGTTTTATTCAAAACTTCTTCATCAATTCCAAGGTGGAGCTAATTCAGTTTTTCTTGTGTATACATGATTTGTTTTCGAGATTTCTTTTTATCTCTGTGTATTTTGTTTTTGGCTATGGAATTACCTCACTTTACGAGTTTTCATCCTGTAGTTTGAAAGTTGTGCAATTCGATGGCGTGTTTGAGAAAAATATCTTGCTTGTTAAATCGGATTCATTTATTAATAACTTTTATAGGGTAAAATAACCCGCCAGTTCTCATTGAAACAGTTTATCCACAAAAGGGGCTTTCAATATTTGCTGTCACTGTGTGAACAAAGCAATTCAATGCTATGGATATTGGAATCCTATGGAATGGTCATTACATTGATTGCTTAATGTTTTGATGGTCGTCATAATATTTGTTGATTTTTCTGATTCCTGACACACTTGTGTGTGATGAAGGGGGTCATGTATTGATCAAAGCCCATTACTGGACCATGAGAAATATTAGATTACATTCTGGACCCATAGCTATTAATTCGACCAAATGTCCCCCAAATATTGGATACTCTTATGACAAAATCATTAATCCATCGAAATTATGACTCAAACATCAGAGGAATTCATTTAAAAGAGAGCCCAAGTGCAGTCATCAGTTTAATGATAATCTTTTTTTTTCTTGACGCTTCCCTAAAATCTTTCAGAGTTTGGAGTGGGATGTTGTTCCTCGGTTTGCACTCTTTGTGAAAGATCAGGCATCAATCGGAGAGTCAAGAGGACACAAATTTCTATCAGTGATTGGATTTTTATGTGCATGTGGGGTTTTCAAGTCTTAATGGAACGCATCTGTTGGAAAATTCAAAATATGACTGTTATGGAGAGAAGGGGTTATATGCACTAACTGTTTAACGGCAGACCTTTTAATTGCCGAACACTTCAGTCATCAAGTCTTGAGGTTTGTGTACTCCCGAATGAGATAGGATTTTTTTTTTTATAAACCACTTGTTTTAAAAGGCGCAGCATATAAGTTTCACTTTGTCCAACCCAAGATTCTGTTACTGCTGCTGACTTGCATTTGTTTTTATTTTTTGTGGCATCCTGCAAATCATACGACTTGCTCTGCTGCTGTTTTACCTTGAGTTTTTATTAAGGCGGATAAAGAATACAATGATATCAGACATTTATGCAGGTGTATAGCTAATCCCATTATGGGTTTCTGATGTAATGTTGTGGAACATCTCGCAGAAGGGGGACCAAAATACTCGCTCAAAGTCAGCAACATGTAACTTCTGTGCATCTCGACTTTTTTGACTCGCAGACTTTTGGATTTTATTTTTGGAGGTGACCTTGAATCCTGTTCTTGACATAAATTTCGTCGTGGAATTTTTAATTTTTATAGTGATAGAGTTTTTTTTTGAGCCGGCATAATGGTGCTGGATTATATCATTACTGTCTGGGATGCTGCAGAACCCAAAACCTACAATTCCAAGGTAAGTTGAAAGAAGAACATGCCCCTGAATAAAGAATTATGACTAGGGCTAAATGGTAATAAACATTTAGAAGTCATGAAAAAATAATGATATGAATTTTTAATCAGATAAATGTCATCTCTACATACAGCACAGTATGCCACCAATTATTCCTTTTCAACTCCACCCTTAAAGTTGACAGTTGTAGCTCTTTCAGTGCTAGATTAGTGCTCTGAAGGTAAATTCTAAATTTCTAGATACGATATTTATTAAACCATTGCAATCAGCTTGAAGCACCCTGTGTTTATAAGTGAAAGGTGTTTGGAAGTAGACCTTGCAAAATTGGCAAAAACATGCACACTCTCATCCACCATTTGTCAATCATGGATGACATTAGAGGACGCAACTCTGTTATATAAGTCTATTCTAAATGAAGTGAAATTCATTAAATAAAGTCAATCAGTCTTAGTTACCTAATCGTATTGATCTTCAAATGTCTGCATGATCATATTGATCATAGAAACCCTATGTTCCATGTCGTTATTTATCATTAATAACGAAATGGAAGAAACAATATGTGTAAGTTTGTGATGTACATTCGTATGTGATGGACACTAACTGGGACTCGTGTGGGTTGTAAAAATAGAGGATTAAACAACATAGCTATTATAGTTATAGCTTACATTCCTAGCATTGTATATCACCTAAAAATTCTTAAAGGGGAAAACATGGAGAAATTATGAAAGCAATTTTGGCAACACGATAAAAGCCCCCCAAAACACTTGTGAAGGCATGACACTGTGGTATTTGTTGGATAATGCCAGCATCATCTCCGAGTGAAAGCGTAGGAGTTGTGTATTGGAGTTGCGTATTTAGAATGGATTTCTCATAACAATTGAATTGATTCAGGCTCGCATTAGTTCAGTGAGATCATAGTTTTCATGAGTGAGTGTCTTGCAGGGTTACACACCAACTCGGTTTCAAGGATTGGTTGTAATGACTCTATATACTATAATATACATTATGTGAATTAATTGCATGTGTCATGGGTTTTTTGTTTTAAGTTTGAAATTAACTTTTGCTTAAGATTGAGGATAAAATGGAATCTTAATCATCTTAATGTTAATGTTTCCCAGTTTGAATTTCAAAGGTTACAAAATGTAAAATCCGAATGCTAGTTCATTGTACATTAGGTTTATCTTTAAACTGTTCTAGCGCATGATTGATATATAATGAATAAAAAATCTAATTTCCGCTGAACATACAAATGATCAAAGCAAATGTTCGATAAAGAGTAATATTTTTATCTCGAGATACATATATTTCCGTGTAAACATCAGATTATACTGTTTTGATCTAGATAACATGATTTCAAATACATGTGCACTAATGTAGAAATATTGTGAGCCAAGGAAGACAACTCCATGTTAACTTCCAAATGCTTAGTTTACTTAAGGAAAAATATATCTGTTCAACATTTCAATAAGGTCAGCTTGTGCAACTGGTACGGTGCGATATTCTTTGATCAATTATGTCATACATATAGCAGATGTCTTCTGGAAGTGGTTGATGGTATTTAATGGCTGTTTTTTTAGGTGTATTTAAAATCTCAAGAGTACCTAAGCTGTAGTTTTTGGGGAGAGCTTTCCTTTGATTCGAAGGATTTTTCGCTGTAAGTGAAGCTAAATGTAGCATTTGTAATACCTGATAATGCGGAGAATTTTATGTCCTCATTTGTTATGAAGCATGAAGGAACAGCTCTGTCTCCTCGACGATGCTCCTATAGAAGTGCAGCATGCACTCTAAGGTTAGAACTAGGTGCTATTCGTGGAGCAATAAAAATTATCAAAGAAGTTTATAGTGTAGGTCAGGATTCTTTGTTATCTACTTTTCAATAATTCCTCTTGCATTTTTAGAATGTTCCCGCTTTAAATGATGGAAGAACTCTTTAGTGTGGTCTGAGATTGGTTCAGGTCGTATGCTTTGGAAATAACCTGGTGCATTGTTTGATTGATTAGAGCTTTTTTGCTGCAGTAAAGAATTATAAAAGTGAAATTTATCGGACTAAAGTTGCTTTGTTGTTTGGAATTCAACTGTTGAGTCCTTTAAAATAGTGATAGATATAATGCCATTTAATTATTTTTTAAAGTTACTAGTTCAACCTCAAAGAATTTCACATATATACAGTGCATATGTTATATGTGAGTAATACAATTAAAATGAAGATATGTATTGTTCAAAGATGATACAAGTTTCAACCTCTTTTAATTTTGCTATTTTAATACTTTTAGTTCTTTTTAACACATTGTCTTGCTGAGAAGATGATAGAACCTCATTATCCACCCAAAGTTGAGCTCTTGCAGGCCTTTTTGCAATGACACAGTTCCGTCTCTCTGACTTTTAATGAGTTCTATAAACATTATCCATATGCTAGCCCTTTTAGCTTGTAAGCTAGATATGTGCTAATTGTAGGAAGTATGTAGCTCAAGTTGCAGAACTGATCCAAAGATGGAACCTGTCATGTTTTTCTTGACTTTGAAATGGAAAAGTGGTTCGAGGGTGTTTTATTAAGGAGAAGGGATATGAAAGAACTTTAAGGAAAGGAGGTCGAAAGGAAACAGAATCGTCTGAGTTTTCTTGGCCGAGTTCGAAGGTTTCATTTATAAAGAAAGTTGAAATGCAGTTGAAAATATGATATCCCTAGAGGTTTGGAAGTACATTTGAACTTCGGTATCTCAAACACTGATAAACTCGAATACAATGGATATGTCAAAGTGATTTGTAAGTCCCAACCCTTAATTTTTATGTATTTTACCCTTGATATCTCAAATACTCAGATATCTAGAAGTTTTTAAACATGCAGTCCCATCCAGTTTGAGATAATGAAGTTTGACTGTAACTTAGAATACATCAGGACCTCAGCTGGGCCAAATAATATTATATTATAATCTCACATTTGATCTCAGTCTTATATGCCTAAATTAAGTTTTGTTTAGTTTTGAGTCTTGGGTCTAAATTGCGCTCATCTTACTTTATGGCCCCAGACTGCTTTTCACTCCTTTGTGTGTATCATACATGTGTTGTACATTGATCAACCAATTTTAAAAGCCTTAATGAATTGACAATCTTAATATTTCTTAGCAACATTTTGATTGGATCAAAGATCATTCATCAATGGTGTTAGGGGGCTGTTCTAACTTAAGATCAATTTTTTCCCATTGTCCATTCCTGTTTATCCTGAAGTTTAGAGCCCTGCAAAAACATAAAGAAATGTCCATTAAGTGGGTTTTTTGCTGCTGATAATAGCCATTATGATGTGGCAGACATCATTTTGGAGTTGGAAACAGGGGGAATCATAAGATCAATGTGTATCTGCTGTGATTCAGACATCTATGAGTTTCAGGTGAAGAGAATCTGAGAATGCTGATTATTCCAATGAATGCTGGTGTTGTCAAGTTTGTCAAGATCAATTTTCAGTGGATTTGGTACTCCTTTGAGTAATTTTGAAGTTTTAAAACTTTGATACTTAATTGAGATTAAAATATATATTAAAATGATTTGGGTTTTTGTACATGTTGGGGAAATTTTTAATCTTAAAAGTTTGAAAGTTGATAATTATATTGAATTTGTTATTCAAATCCATACTATAAACATTTATTTTTCATAAGATACTATAATGATTTTGAAATATCAATTCCAGTTTGTGTTGAGGCCATTGTTGTTTAAACCATTACCGATTAGAATCAAAGTGCCCAATTAAATACATGCACTTCGACTAAGTTATTATTGAAATGCACAGTAATTTTTTAAAAATTTTTATTAATGAATTAATGTTTTTCAGAACTGAATAAAAATAAACAGAAGTATAAATAGTATGATTTGAAAATCCTTAAATGAGAATTCTTTTAGAGAAAATGAGAAAACTATCTTCTTTTCCAAACTAATTTATGTTACCTTGAGAGAAAGTGGTGTTTTCCATCTTGCATCTGCATACAATTTTACAGAGCATTTTCTACACAAATTGATCAGCAATTTCAAGTGCCAACTTGAAGATGTTGGCAGATGCACAAACTTCATTATTTGATTTGAAGGAACTTGGTTTTTATCTTTTCTGCCCTTTTTTCATTGATAAAACAAGTTGCTATTTTCAGGGAAAGCAGTTTTAAGGCTATAAAATCTGTGATGGGATCAAATATAGGCCTACTGTTTATAAATTGAAGAAAATGCTCATAAAGTTATTCTTGTTGTCTGAAACATTTTCGGATACACTGCACATTCTGAATTTCTTTTTTGATAAGCTGTCAGTTTTTCGCATTTTTGATATACAATTTCATGAGTCTCTAATGAGAATGCCAGGATACAGTAGATTTTGTTAATTATATATTAATCCATTCTATCTTATTTCATATAAGGGGAATTCAAACTTTTAGGAAAGATTAAAAAAAACCCAAACATCTTAAGTTTTATTAGAACCTTTTGCAACACATAGTTATTTTCAGGCTAGCATTGTTATCTAGAGGCCTTTTTTCCAATATCATTTTGATATGTATCAGCACATTATGATTTTTTTTAAGGTTGTTATCACATTAAAATACAATCCTGTGTTAAGCCACAGATGATGTATCAGAGAGATGAGAGGCTTTTTCACACTTAGGTGATAATTACTAATGGATTTCATAGGATTGTTCTAGAGATAACTATCTATCAAAAAGGAGTGCATCAATGTATTTCATATTTCTTCTTGATACAAGAGGGTTGAGATATCATTGTCGAACCAGATAACAGATTTATTGAGAGAAATGGTTCCTTCCAGATGCTGCCATTATTTATGTATGCTTTAACCAGACCTGTATGTTCTTATGTACAAGGTTTCTGCAAGATGATGAAGTTCTAGAAATAATTGTTTCCAGGTTTTCAGGAGGTTTTTTTTTCAAAAAAGTTAAAGCTGATGGAGTTTAAAATTTGTTTATGCAGCCCTTTGTCTTTCATTATATTTTTGTGCATCATAAGTTGCAGCAACTGTTCAGAGGAAAATGGAACCCCAGCTAGTGCCATGTGCTGCTTATAAGCAACCATAAATATGGTTTTAGTTCAGAAAAGTGAAAATTGGTAAATTAAGGGGCATTTAGCGATGTGCAAGAACCCGGTTGTCAAATTCTTCAAACCACAGGAATTTTTTTTGAATGCTCTAAATGCTTGTTAGTACTTTTTAAAAGCTTTTAAAATAAATATAGAAAAAATCACCCAATTCAAGAAATGCTTTCAATTATTAGGAAACATGGAGCTTTATTTTATCAAATAGTTTAGCATAGAAAAAAGACTTAAGACGTTGATTTAGGATTGACAATAACAGTTCATTGCACCTTTATGGTTATTAATAAATAAAGTTTATTGGGTGTGAAAGTGTTAATATTTCAATGTAAAACATGCACATTTTGTATTGAAAAGAAATCAATCTCTTTAAAAGCTTATTTTGAACCGTTGATATTAATAAATTTGACATGACCTACATTTCATTAACTGGATATAAAGAAGATCTTTTGTCAATCATTTGCATCTTCTTTGCTTATCATGTGCTAAATGTTCCCATCCCTTTCATCTTTGACAATTAAAGTAGACAGGACACATAAAATGAGGAACCGATAAGGGTATCTAATCAGGGAACTTTTATTTCAGGATGCAATAATAAGGGCAGGCTGAGTGAAATGTTTTATCTATGGATCTGCTCCATTGTTGCTTACACTATAATGTAAGTTGTAAATGAATGGAGAACATATTTTACAATGTATGTTAAACAGACATCCTAATCTCCGCAAAAAGACATCCTTAACTCGTAAAGCTTCTTCCTAACTAGACAGGTAAACTGGTTGCTGTTTCAAACCTGGTTTTTATGTAATGAATTTGTAAAAGTTTTTTTTTTTTTTTTTTTCTTCTTATGGCTATGTTTCAGTGGAAAAAGTTCATGTAGAATTCTGCCAGATTTTTTTTTTCCGGAGAGAAAAGATAGAGGCTAAAAGTTAGAGTGTAGGAAGTCGTGGATAATTATCATTATTTGAAAAGACAGCTGTTGAAAAAAGGTCCAGCACAAGTGGTGGCTTCTTGCCAGGTAGATTCATGGAAAATGATTGAATTTGCAGTGAGACTTTTTTTCCCTTCTTCCTCCTGTCTCAAGATTTCTTTTAATGCAGGAACTCGTTGAAGCATCTATCATCCGCGAGAATAAGCTGGTGAACACTTTGAAATAAGATCCACCAAAATACGATGTGAATCTTCTGCCATTGATAAAAACGAAGGCGTCTTATTTTTTGCTTTTTTGCTTTTTTCGCTGCTTTACTTTTCCATTCCATTCATATGAACACAAAAAGAGGGAAGAATCTTCTGAGGTTTACGTAACACTAAAAAAAAAAAAGAAAGAGACCTTGAGGATAAAATTTGTATGCTCGTGTATATCACCTGAGTTTTTTTTCTACTTTTCTTCGTTTTTTTTAATCATTTTTTTTGGGAGGGGGAAACTGCTTTAAAATAGAACAATGGCAGAGAGAAAGTACCTGGAGATTTGCATGCAGCCAAGAGACGCTGGAACCCACAAGAGAGTACATTTCTCGTACTGTGAAGATAGGCTGTATATCGTTTATGAAGATATTTGTTATGTATAGCTGGAGGAACCCAATGGATATACCTTGTGCATCTTCCTCACAGATCTGATCTCCTTTATTACTGCACTTGCTGCCTTCGTTTGATATTCCGACAAACCTGCATTTTTCGTGAAAATGAAAATGCATGTGCAGACCGAAAATTTTAAGGAAATGGATGGATATATGCCATATCCTTTAAACTCTTATGGAAAGAGAAAATAGGATGTAATTACGGCAATTATTACATCCGATCAAAGATTTCTTGTGGGTGGATTTAATGATTTCTTTTGATTTATTGTACAAAATAAGGAACCCTAATTGAGCAACATGCCGACAAAACGCATGTGGTGTATGGATTAATATGTGCTTTGTTGTTCTGGAGATGATATCTTGTACACAAGATTGAAACACTTGATATGAGTGAGATGTAGTGAAAAAAAGTTTTCAAACACTCACTGACTTTAAAGAAAATGGAAACTGTCTCACTTTCATGTTAACATTGGGAGAAAAAGTTCAGCTATGAGTGATCATAAGGATAAGATTCCGGTAAGTTTATGAATGATTTATTTCTGAAAATCGGCCATCTACTGCGGATATCTAAAAGCAATGGTGTACTGATATGATAAAAACATGAAGTTTGTTAGAAGTATTGTGCAGACTTTAATTTGAAATGAATAGTGATATAGTTTAACAAGAGAAAAGAAAAAAGAGAAAGAGAGAGAGAGAGAGAGAGGGGGGGGAGAGTCAGAGAAGAAGAAATTAACTAAATTGTTGGCAGTGTACCTTGCCATGTGTAATACAAGTACTTAGTTGGTATGACGTATGTTTACAACTGCATTACTAGAATGATTAGGCTCAAGTGGTTCTCGAAGAGAGAGAGAGAGAGAGAGAGAGCTAATGGTACCATAGTACTTCCTCAAGGTTGCTCAGATGTACTATAAAGAAGACGAAAAACTAAAAATTGGAGTGATGCCATATATAATGATGTGTAATTTGTTTTCTTCTGAAAGTCAAATGTAGATATCATATAGAAGATCTGGAAATGTTTAAGGCTTATATGTACAAACAATGGTTTGAAGTCATTTGTTATACATGTAATAAGATATTGTGGGTAAATCATCATAGCCTAGTGGTCATATTTGATAGGTTGGTAATGGAGCTATTGGTGGTTGGAACCCCATTGTGGCTGTTTACATCATGCTGTATCTATCAGATAATGTCACATTGTACATCATAGTATAGTGCTTTCATTGGTCTATAGCCAGCTTTTAAGAGATACATAGAAGGGGAAGAGAAACTTTTACGATACAGTTACCTAATTGTTCTTGTAGAACTTGCAAGAACAAGTGATGTATTAAACTTCAAACTTGTTAAAAACTTATCTATTATAGAAATAAAAGCAATATAGGGAAGAAAAAAAAGTAATAATAATATATAATGGAGGCAGGTATGTGTAATGTATTTATAAGAAACTTAGAAAGGTATTTTGTACTGTAGTTTTTACCAGAAGTCTTCTTTTCATTGTGCCTTCGAATCAGTTTGTTATTTTGGGTACAAAATATTGTAAGCACATCTGTTAATATTCTTTTTGACTTAAGCTTTCATTAAACGTTATAATCTACGTACAGATTATTTGGCAGAACAGTAATAAAATGTTCTGAAGGGAAAAAAAGCCCAGTTTAGATAATCTGTAAATTGTACAAGCAACCACATGTAATTCAAAAGTGATACCGGAGTGATATGTTGTAATTTTCAATTGCCTGCATGCACCACTACTTGAGAAGCCTGCAGGCCTCTTGAGTGAACACTACTGCTATCAAATGTAACCATCATCCCCTGCATAGTGCAGTAGTAAGAAGCTGAATTCCTGCGATATCACTACATGTTCCGAAACCACAGATTGGAAGCATTGATCTGGATCATTTCTGCGTTTTTTGATATGAAGTTGAACAATAACTTGGCCTTTCCTGTACAAGTTATGTCCCTTTGATGTTTGCAAGAAAACGCTGTTACAGGCTAGATGTTTTCCATTACCTTGAATTATAACTGTGTGTTGCTCTTTGCTTTAATGGAGTTGCACTGTGATAATTTAAGCAATGAGATGTATTTATCTGTTGCACTTAATCAGATACATAGGAATTGATTTGGGAAGAAAGATTTTTTTTTTTACTTTTATTTCCGGCGATCTGAGAGAAAGAGGCTTTATGAATGGTGATTTTAGTGGGTAATTGGCGTTGTGTAATAAAACTTCTTTTTTGGGGGGAGATTGGTAGATTTTGATAAACATCGTTTGTTAACTTGAGAGATGAATGAAGTCAAATAATGATTTGTCAAGATAAAGCCCGATTACATCAGCTTCAAGTGGTTTCAATGGCAGAGATTTATACAATATGTCGGAGCAGCCTTTTACTATTGGTGGTCTAGGGTTTAACTTGCTTTGAAATCTCTTGACAGCTTATTTACAAATTTTTGAGTTGTGTCTCTTTGAGTGTGTTCTATTATTCATAAAAAAAACGGTGGTGGTGGCGTGAGAGATGGAAGGGTAAACACCGGTGCTATATTGGACTTCAGAGTTTTTCAAATGATTTACCTTTAAAATAATTTTTGTAAGATGTGGTAATTTCGAATGTTTTTATTAGATGCATTATTCATGCTAAAAGCTATGTGTAATGCATACAAGAATTGTTTTGATGATGCCTCTGAAGGATTTAGTTTTATTTTAATATATATGTGTATAATTGTTGTCTCCAGAACATGTTAATGTTAGATATATATTTAAGGCAATAACTTAATTCAGACAGTGGAATTGACAGACGAGGATTATATTGGATCAAATGGGACACAGCTAAGTGTTGAGTTTGATCTGATGATCTGAGTATATGAATAAAAATGTAAGTGCTATAAGAAATGTCACAAGCGACCCTTCAACTCATCTTATGCATTACTTTTTTGAGAAAAATTTCTGAAAATTAGATTTTGTGCCACAAAGAATCCTTTACAGAAAATCCTTGAAATTATATAACTAAAAAACCTGGTATAACTGTGTGTAGCTATTTACGGCTTTTCATTGGAGACCAAAATTGCTCAGCCAATATTCTCAAGTACGCAATTGTTCTGTCTATTATTATGAAAATTGAACCATGAAAGAATAAAGGTTTTTAATCGCTATTAACTTTTGGAAAATATTAGGGTTTCAAAAAAAAAAAATAATTCTAAACTGGGAGATAAAATTTAAAAAAAGAACCTGTTTTTAATGTTACATGTTTTTATCCGAAAAAAACTTTAGGGTAAATAATCCACTCCACTCTCCACTTATAAACAGTGCATATTTCCTTGCAGTACCATGGGACTTAATAGTTGATAACAATAGCAAGTAGCTGTAAATGTGCAAGTGCTTTAAATGATTCTTAAAAGTGAAATACATTGATTCTTAACTTTAATTGACCCAAATTTCAAAGTAATAATCTACTGTTTCAAAAACATTTCAAAAATAAAACATGAAGATTTTATATATACATATCATATTATCATGTTTTATTTTTAACCTAGATTTGAGACATAATTGAAAATGATCAATGTAGATAAATTGACAGTTTAGTTGAGAATGATGTACATGAAGATTGTACATGTCTTTGGTTTCTGAGACTATACTGAAGAGAAAGCACTGACCAACCTCAGAGAATGTTACAGATAAGGTGAACTCTGAGTAGAGCATCCTATACTCATTAATCACACAGAGATCTGGTGCAGTGTTAATGGATTCCTTCTTCTGGTTCATAGGGCAAACAAGGACAGTACAAATTGCTGCAAGGTTCTGTAGGATAAAATGCATTCAAAGGGCAATAACTCTAATTATGTGCACAGAATTGAGTTGTATGCAAACTGTTGCCTTATTTTTTACTTTGATTGATGAACTGAAAAGAAATTGCTGTCAGCTGGTGTTTTATTTTTTTTCCCCTGAAACGCCTTGAATTTGTTGATATATTTGCTGATAATTTATACTTAGTGAAAAAATATATCTGACTTCTCTCTCTCTCTCTCTCTCTCAATGATGCACATAATTGAAGAATGAATTAACTTCTTTTGAAAATAGATCCAGTGAACATATTTACATACACTTCACTACTCTTATAATCAGTGTAGTGTTTATAAGTGTTACCAAGTCTGATTGAGCAAGATACAATCTCCCAACAACTTCATCTACTTAAAAATGACTCTGATAAAATCAGATGATGCCCACCAAATTACATTACACTGATATCATTCAGCTCAAACTTTTATGGACAAATATTGGGTCTCTGTATCGTCTTCTCTAATGGTTTGACTTTGTGACATCTCTCTGTAACAAAGCCATATGTTCAGTAGTAAAAAATTGGTTGTCCCACACAACAGTTATTGATTTCAGAAGCCCTACGAGAAAAGGATATGAAATTTACCATGAAATTAGTTGTTTGTTTATTCCATGCCAGTAACTGATTTAGCTTTCAGTTCGAGTGTTTGTTTTGGGATATTTTTTTGCCATACTTTTAGGGTAATTGGTCAATAATAAAAAAGTGCTCAGTTGATAACAAAAAAAACTTTTGTTGATGAAATTTTTGTTAGCCTAATTATAAAATTTCTACACTTCACTGAACTAATAGTGATGCATTATAATAAAGCTGCAAGGTTTTATAGATAGAAGTTAGCAGTAGTATATATTGATTTGTTCTTACTTTCTGCTAACACCTACAATATTGGGTCTTAAATGACTTGTAATTATGAAAGGTTAGTCATCCAGAACGAGGAAAAAGTAGCTACCTGGGCACAGTATGTGTGTAACAACATCAAACAACGCAATCTCTGATCTTCTAATATCAAGTAATAATTGTGGGGATTTTATGATGAGAAGGGACCCTGTCGAGACCAGGTTTTCCTAATTTTTTTTTTTTCTCGGGAGAGATATTAATAATGTGTAGTAATTGTATCTTTCTAGTATACAGATGCCTCGGAACTGTAAATGCCCACCTAGGGGGAACATCTTTTTGTTTTCTCTAAAAACATCTTAAGTTTTTTATTTACTCGCCTGATAAAAAACGCATGAGGAGATATTTCTCTTGAGTCTCTCATTTTCTTTTCCTCATTATGATGCTCATAATGAATGATCGAGTTGTGAGTCAAATCGGAGAACTGCAACAGAGAGAGATATATAAAACATAAGACTTCTGCAAATGAATTATTTAGCTGTGTGAAGACACACCAAAAAATAAATCTATCATTCATGTGTGCCACTGATATTGGAGATATTCAGTTCTGATAGAGGGAAATAGAGCCATATTATAAGGGACCACAGTCGTAAAATATTCCAGGAGTAAAATTCACCAGCAAAAGTCGGAATCGTTTAACTCAGATGGGAACCATTGTGCATATGCATTAAGGGTCCCCCTGCATGGGAAGCAATATAGTTTAAATCATCCTCAGGATCTGGATTTTTCTATGGAGACTTAATTGCCATGTAGTAGCTTTAGCCAGTCTATTTGTTCATCAGCAAAATATTGACAGAACGTTTTGTGGCTTTTTTTGATAGATCATTTATTTTTTTTGGTGTTCATTGTGTTGTGATTGCAGATGAAGATGTGATTGGACTTTTCTAGTACATGTTTTTGAGCACTTGTTACATTTCAATAAGATTGGATGCTCATCTTTTTTTTTTTGGCCTCCATCTTGGTCTGAGCTCAGAGGCCACAAGAAAGATTGCAATTTTTCGATGTAAGATGTATCACGTAATCTGAAAACCCAACTGGTATTGTCTGACAGGGAAACTGTAATGCAGTGTATGTATTCTTCTGTATTGGAGACAGTGTCTGGAATCTTTCCAGCAGAAGACAACCCACATTGAAATTGATTCTCAGTGTTGAACGGATTATTTAAAGTTTATCTCTCAAATCGAAAGATTATAAACCTGTGTGTGTGTTAATATTTTTTAAAACTACTGATAAACTATGGGATCATCTTCTAGCCATCCTGTTCCTGGGGAAAACTCAGAGCAGTATAATACTTTTTTCAATGAAAAATTTAAAATTAAGGTATGTTTGTCTGTCTGTCTGTTGGTGGTATGGATTTGCAGTTGTTTGCTTTGTTTGACTTAAATTTTGATAATGAAAGCACAATTAGTTTTGCAAAAAATTAAGGATATAGTGAGCTTGTTGCAATCCGTGTTTTAATTGCAAAACTGTTTAAAGAATTGGACCTGAACATCTTGAAATGGTCTATATTTATACTATGGACAATAATTTTTACTGCATGTCCAAACAGTTATTTTCCTTTAACAAAGCCTTCTTTCTTTACCATTTGTCTTCATTTGCTGTTTTGGTCTTTTGCAGATATACACAGACTGGGCCAATCATTACTTGGAGAAAGCCAAAAACAAGCACACCATCAGTGACCTTCAGCAGGACGTGTCGGACGGGGTACTTCTAGCCGAGGTTATCGAGGCTGTCAGTAAGTGTCCTCATAATCTACTGCTTAAGGTGAATTGTCTCTCTCACAAGGGACATAACTCTCACAATTGTCAATTATTTATGTTCATCTCATGTTGTGCTATTTATAAGGGTACAATGTCTCTATCATAAGGAAGATGACTCTCTCATTATCACAGGAAAGCTACGTAATGTATGTTTGAACAGAGGGAAGTTGTACCTTAATAGATGAAATAAATCAGAGAGTTACTTTTACTTAACTTTCATGAAGTGCTTCACTTAAGGCTGCAGAATTTGGTTGATCTGGTATTAATTTTGCAAAGGGGATGAGCCAGTGAGGCAGCATTGATAGACTTGGGGACTCTTTGACCACATGCTAGAATCATGATGCTTTTGAATGTCACCACTTCTATGAAAGTTCTCTAGCTTTGGTGTGCCTAATTAACCAAGCCTTACATCTTCATTAGAAGACTTAACAGTTTTTGAAGAAAAGATGAAAGAGCCCACAATCAGGATCATAGTACACGAAGGTCCATGTACTAGCACTAGAGTGTCATCTGCAATTCTGTATAGTGTCTCAGAAAGATTATTGGTTTTGGATTTCTTTCTCTGAATAAAGTATAAGCAAATATTTATTTTTTTCTAAAATTAAATCCTGTGTTCAAAACTCAGTCATGTACTTGTCAAAATGTGTTCAAAAGATGCATAGCTAGGATATTTCATCCTTTTAAAAGGTTTTTTTTCTGTTGAATTTCCTATAGTGGTTGGTGTTTTATGCAGTTTCTCATAAATGATAGAATAAGATCTGCTACAGCAAAGATTTGGTTTAGAATGTATTGGAGAAATTAAATCATTATTCTAGACTCTGACTAATATTTCTAGAGCGTATCACATGGCTATTATGTCATTGATTTGGTACTGGTCCAGGAGATATGAGGATTTCTGTGTGGTTCCTGACATCTGATATTTTTATTGTAGGATTGTAGGTTGCATATACATGTAACTGGAACTCATACATTGTATTGATCTCTCGGTATCCAATAGCAAACAGGGGCTTTTAGTCGCAGGTCATAAAATACTAACATTACATCAGTTTAAAACAGCTTGCACAGTGGTATTTTATGAGGAATGTATAACTTGTACACATAAATATTTTCTCTGAAAAAAAAAATTGATGACACTTGGTATGTTTCCCCCCAAAAATTGATGACACTTGGTATGTTTCCCCCCAAAAGTTGATGACACTTGGTTGTTCATTATGAAGAAGGTATTATATTTTATCATACAAAGTAAGGCTGCGTAAATCAATGCCGATTTTCCATTTTTTCCCCAGACCTCATGAAAGTTTTAATGGCCAGTTAATGGTCAATAGATACACATGCTGCTAGTTTACATAGCTCCCGATGTGTTTGGCAGATAAGCCTTCCCCACTACATGGTGTTTGGTTAGATATCCCAATGAAGGTTCAAATACCAGACATGGCCCCATGCCACGAGTCAGACAATCGCGATCAGTGCTGGAACTAGGGGGTACATATGTATTGTGATAAGAGGTTTTGCATTAAAGACAGGATTTAAAAAAAAAAAATTTCCCCCCATGTCAGGTGTATTGAACTTCAATTTACTGGATAGAGGTAAAAAAGAGTAAATGAGAAGTGTTGTCGTATTATCTAGATCCATTGGAGGAATGTTTCACTATCGGTGAACTTGCTGTTTGGAGCTTGGATACAGAATTATTAGATTTAGATGCTTCACCTCATTAGAAACCTCCTTAAATTAAACGTGTGTTCATTTATCATGATGCACATTATTAAATGTTAGATTTAAAGATAAATGCTAAGTGTGTACTCGAAAACAGCAGCAGCTTTTATAAGTGAGTTTCATGCACCATTGTAATCATTCTTCATCTTTTAATAGAATAATATCAAAAATTGTTTGATTATATTGATAAGGACATTTCTCCTACCAAGGGGATTTATTTCCATTCAACTTTTTCCCGCAAATCTTTGTTCATTAAAACCACACTTTACTGTAAAACAAATTTCTTGAAATTCCCTTTGTTGGTTCAGAATCAACTGAAGTTTAGCAAGCTTAAGTCTTAGTATTGACCAGTAAGATTACAATGTCTGATGGAATCATAATTATATTGGTGAATATTTCTCCCCAGATGGGTGTAATTGTGCATTGAATTTATTCAAAAGTAGAGGTCCTGGAAATCATGGGTTTGTCTTGTGATGAAAAAAAAGATTTGTTACTCTAGCTATGATTATGTATAATTTGTCATGCATATGGATTATCGATACTGAGTATTGTCCATTAAGCTGTATTGATTTGTATAATTGTGAATCTGATTTCAACTGATGCTTTAATGCTGATTTTTGTTTTTTTTTCAGCTAATGACAAAATTAAAGACATAAAATCCAAACCAAAGAACACTGCTCAAATGGTAAGACATGTTTATACCATTGTCATAATAAGACAACCAATAAATGCCATAAAAATGTAAGAAACCGAGTGAATCATGAGAAAAAAGCATTTATTTATGAATCTGAACTCAACCGCTTATTGCTCAGAGTCCATGAAACGTAGACCAGCTCAGTTTTGATTTCAGTCTCACTTTACAAAAAAAATGTATACTGGTAAAGTGAGAATGAGTTCATAATTGAGCTTGTCTTAGTTTAATGGCACTGAGCCATGATGTATATTGACCATGAGTCTAAAGACAGTTTAAAACATTTTATTTTGAATAATTAAGATTAATAATATTTTCTATGGTGCCTTGACCAGGATACATTCTTATCTGATTATTAACAAAAGTTGACCTATATTCAAAGATACAGTGGATGGTAATCAAGTCAAACATGAAAATCGTGTTAGAATTTTCTTGGTTTTTTTTCCCTTTTCTGTTTGTAATGAGTATCAGAGTCTGTTAGAGCAAGTTAAATGATGTCAGTTTGTTACACCTGCAAGGATTAGGTTATCTTCAAATAGTCAGAAATTTTTATCGATGGGATTTTCTAACTGGCAATTAATTGCCTCGATATGAAAGTTTTTTTTTTTTTAGAAACAAAGATGTTGTGTTCTTTATTGGTTTTATATGGATGTTGAATTCATTTTGAATTCTTTTTTTCAAAGTTAATTGATGAAATTATGTGTTAACTTAATAATCCCTGACTATGCTATCAAGGTACCAAACAAAGCACCTACTATTTTCTTCGTACCTAATCACCCCAAGATGTTTTGCTCAAGAATTTTTGAAAGAGGAAATAAAAATGACCACATTGTAGGGTTTATTAAGGTAAAACATCTGTTTGACCAGGATGAATGTCATATACAAATAGAAAGCATCGCTCATCGTAAAACTATTTCTGCCATAACCTACCCCACCTGGAAATTTCATAAACAAATGGCAGACCTTTCTAATGAGTCTTGACAGATCTGTAAGCAACACTTGAATCTCTCAATGTTCAAATCATCTCTACTGATGCAGTATCCAACAGTTAAGTTTGTTTTTATCTGCTACTAGACACAAGAGCCTAGAAGAAGACAACAGTCAGCATTTTTAGATTGAAATCATATATTAACTTTTGAAATAATTTGAGCTATCTGCTGTGGACTTGGATGCCTTAATACTAAAGAAAGGGGTTCATGTTCATATGGGTAATGTTTAAAGTAAATCCCAAAATCTTTTCTCTGAAGGCTATCATTGGTTTTTGCTAGTTCTCTATAAATGTTGTCCCCCCCACCCGTCTACAAATGGTCCTAATCAAAATCATAATTTGAAAACTTTGACTTGTACAAGAAACTTTACATTTGAGACCTATTAAAGTGAAGGTCCATTATGAATATCTTTTAGACTCAAGAACAAACAGAACACAATGTTCTATCCTAATGAGCTAGCTCTCTTTTAGACGGCCATCATGTTTTTAAGAAAAATATTCAGACTGCAAGATTCCTTCAATTTGTAGATATATTATGAATCATTTTGATGAAAGACCAAGGATTTTTTAAGAAGAAATTAAAGTTGATAATTTTTTTAATTTGAAATTAAGCATTGCATGTTCTTCTAAAAATCCATAAGATGGGGGAAACTACTCAATTCAAGGACAATGTGAAGTGAAACAGTGTGTAGTTACGTCAGAAAGCTTATTTTTCCCTTGTTCTTTGCCATTATTACTACATGTCTACACTTTGTAGCGCTTCAGATCGCAATAATTTGTTCTTGTACAATGCTCACAATTATTTCCAAATGTCGCCGAAAAGTAAAAATTACGCAACTGCACCAGAAAAAGATGACTAATGTTATGAAAAGGAGAACAGCTAATTGTGAATTTAAAGCACCAAAGGAATCCAACAGTAAAAAATCTCTCAATGTCACTCAAAAAATAATATTAATTTGTCTTGTCCCATGTTTTGAGCAGCATTATGTGATTTTTTGGGGTTCTCCATTAACAAAAAGGTTTAATTGAATTAGTTACAGATGTTTTCACGGAGGAAGTAAGCTAATGCTAAAATGCATATGTGGAGTTAACATTTATTTGAAGTTTATTCATTAGAAAGAGTCAGATTGGTGAAGCAATTTTGATAGTAGATTCCAGTGTATAATTGCTGTGTTAGGATTGTAATATTAATATTTTTTATGGTGTTCGCCACTGTAAGGATTTTTAGAAATATTTTTTGGAGAGTGCAAATGAAATTCTGCACTCAAAACAAATGCCTTGATCTTTTTAAAGAATTTCTCAGCTGTATTTCTTTGTCATTAGCTTCTTCAAATACAAGAGCAATGTGGTTTACATTGTACAAGGACTCGTATATAATGACTTTGTTATTATTCCAGTGTGCATAAAGTGTTTGTATTGACATTAACAATGTTTTAGCAGCTCTTAAAAAATTGATTCTATCCTCACAGTTTTTTGTTTTGTTTCATTTTTGAACCATCAGACCAAAAATTAAGATGGAGGGATAAATTTAATTACTGACAGCTTGTTACGGTAGAACTATTGATTTTTTGACAAAGACATCTCTTTTTTTAATCAGTTTTCAAAATCACAGCAAACATCTGTTGTAACTAATAATACATTCAAACAGGAGACAGCACAGTATTATTTAAATAAATTTCATATTGATTTTTATCAAAATCCGGAACCTTCGGGGTAAATGAAGATGGAACGCTCTGTGGATCTGCATAATGATGTAAACAATAACATGAAGAGTTCATTGTAAGGGGAGAGGTAGATTAATGGAATAGCCCAGCAGCAGCAGCTGTAACTTTCATGTTTCACACTTCAGCGATTCTCTCTCCCTTCTCGGCCTTTTCTCCAATTAATGACCTGAAGTTAAACTTCATTTCTAGATCTGGAAATATAGTTTTTTGGGGGGGAAACAGCCTTTGTGTGTGTGTTGTTTAACACGACTGTCTTGTCAATGAACTGTTACTAACAGTATAAATGACAAGGATTTTACATGTCTCTTCAAAACTTATTCTCTTGAGTGTGCCATTTCAAGTGTCTTGCATGTTAAAAGGTAAGACTCTTTTAGTCATTATACATGCTAAACGACTTAAGGGTATGTTTGGGTTTTTGCTCCCGTTGACAAATCTGTGCATATAAATTCAGAACTACAAGTAAATTGTGTATACCTACAAGTTCAAATTGTCTATCATAATTTAGAGTAGGTGATTGAAACAGCGTGACTTGTAAACTCTAGATCATTGCTATCTTTGTGCTGAAAGTTGTCCGGATTCTGATGTTCACGTCAGTCAAGTGGGCCATAAAGCTGTTTTCTTGTCGTTTGGAGTTATCTTCAGCATCTGAGCTTTAACAAGCTTTTAGAAGTAGGGAAGTTATATAGTACCCAAAAGCTTTATATGTCAACCACTTTGCTTTATTTTCCTTTAAAATTTACTTTATTACAAATAAATAGCAAATTGTTATTCGAAAGGCTTGACCATTGTTACGAAAGCTTCATCTTAAGGAGATGTCATGGAATATAATAATTGATTAGGTCTTATGTATGATGTTCAATTTGTTCAATCTGTGACAAACATGACCCTCATGATTTCAAAAGAAAACAAAGGGAACTAGTTTACAGGTCCTGGTCCTCCGCAGACAACCAATATAAAGGTCACGACCTCAATATTGCCAGCCTTGCTCTGAGCTAGCTGCCTTTGGAATATTGACGTTTTCACGGTTTTCTCTTAAAAGTGATGCAGAATGGCTCTAAAGATGTCTGCTGCTTGTCTGGTAGAGGGTAAATTACAGACACACAGGGAATTGTCAACCCCCAACGTGACACTGCCAGAAGTACCAGGTCTCTGCCATCACAGTTTTCTGAACTTTTGTGAATGACAAAGTTGGTTGTTTGGAAAAGATGCATGCCATATTGGCAAAAGTTTATCACAATTAGTTCTGCTAGTTTCAAGAGTTCAATAGTTTAGGTCTGTCGAAGTTCATTTAGGTATTTGAGTTTTGATTAGATATATGCCAAAAGAATATTAAACTGTTGTTGGAAGTATAAAATTAAGGTAAGGGTTAGGATCTTTTGGAAGTCTTAAATTGACCAAACAACATTTAAGAAGTGAAGAGAAAGATGTTGCAAGCAGAGGGAAGTGATTTGCGTTTGACTTTGTTCTTTTTGAGCATGTTTACGGAACACATCATCATTAACACATGCCAGGTGCTAAGGATTCAGAACTCGTAGCTTCTAAGTAGAGCAGTTTATATACAGTGAAAACTTGCCTGTTTGATATGCTACTTGTGGAGTTTATTTCTTTACATTTGATGATAGTGGCTCAAAAGTTTATATAGCTTAGGTTGTAAAATACGTGCTGATTTTATATTTCAATTTCAATCTTAATTAATGTCATTGATGAACAGTGAATTCATGGATATCTTGTATCATTGAATAGCAAAAAAGGTTGATACAATTCATGGTTTTGAACAGGATCTCTGTAATGCTTTAGCAATGGTTTAATACAAAAATAGGGAGTTTTCTTATCTGCCATTTACTTGAAAGGCCATCAACTTCTTAGCCCTGTTTCCTGAACAGAATGTTTTTCCTTCTTTAAATTCTTCCAGATTGTAAAAGATGACATTTATCATCTTTTTTCTTCAACCATTGACAGGTCTTTGTCATCAGCCCCCTGACAAATGTTTTAAGTTTGCCCCTGGTAATCTCCATTGAGTGAGGGGCACTTGACTTTCAGGGCGGGGGAGAATGTTAGGAAGTGTATAGGATCGGAGGAGATTTATTAAAAGTGGGTGATTAGGGTCTATTGCTGAGATGGTTTAAATTTTTCAATTGATAATATTAGGAATTTTTGAGGTTATGCAAAATTTTGTCACAACATTGGAGATGACCTTCAAAGATTTTTTTTCAAAGAGAGAAATTTATGCAATGTAATTATCATGTATGAAATAAGTAGTTATAATAGTTGGCATTTCTTCAAAGACCTTTGCAGCTGCATAAGCTTTTCATCTTATTGTTCAGAGCAAACTTAAATAATACATGGAAATGTATATTGATTTGATGTAAAAAGGTTCAAAAATAGATACATGATTTTAGTAGGATGTAGTTTCCTTCCTGGATTCTGTGATTTTTCTGACCATCTGCCAACATTCACATTAGTAGCTATGGTTTGATTTTTGAAAATTGATCATAGCTGCTGAAAGCATGTTGTTGCTTTTTTTTTTTATAGGGTGATGCATTCAGTATCATAATGCATGCGACCTTGATGCAATACATGTAGTCGGATTGGCTATTGAAATGAGTATGTAAACACATGTAGTGTATTAAATTGAAGGCCTTATAATGTCTGAAGAGTTGACATCAGTGCCATTGAATCAATACATGTATATGTCAGAGAAACTAGGTTGTAGGCTATAGTTGTAAGACGGCACAATTTAGATGAAGTCAGAAATTGTACATTGCTTATGTTAGAGTTTATTATATATTTCAATTAACACAGAATTTCGAACATATCATTATTAGAAAATAATTTCCCTGTCATATGTTAGCTACAAATTATTATGTAAAGTCAATTTATGATAATTTTTGTAAGCATATTATATATAGTCTCTCTCTCTTTCATCTATCTCTCTCTCCCTCGCTCTCTTTCATATAAATTGTTAAGAAGCAGAATGAAGAATGCATGAAAACCACTTTTCCCTACTCTCTGTTTTTATAAAGATCTCCAATTTCTAATCAGTATTTGGAAATCATAGATTTCTCCCTTTGATCAATGCTGTCAGATGGAGTGTTATAATTTTCCTTGGAACCATTATGCAATTGCCGGGTTACAAATCTTTTGATAGTAGCCCCTTGGAGTCACCCTCATTAAAGGCCTTGCTCTGATAAACAAATAAACTGATGAGTTCACTCCCTCTTATCTCAGGACCAGAGACCCAGTGGGGGTCATTCTGTCTCCCCAAGGACCCTCCCTCTAACTTCACACTTGCATGTTGTCTGATGCATATGTCTTTGATCTCTCAAGCAAACCCCCTTCTACAATAAAATATCATCAAATAGTAAATTTAATATCTTCCAGCAACATGCATCCCTTAATCAATTAGATTGATGGTTTGTATTTCCAAAAAAAAAAACACCCCAAAAAACGTTTCCATTGACTAGCAGCTCAGACTGCATGCAGTATAGTTTTGAACACTTTCACACTAGGAGGGGGTAGTGTAGTAGAAATTAAGTGCCTTTTGAGACCACCCCTCTGTCTTTCTGCATGTGGTGAATTCTGCTGCCTGCTACTTAACTTACTGTTACAGAGTATTAGTGAGTCGATTTGTGTACTCTTGTCCTGTGTCGTATTCTTGTTGTTCAGGGAGTCGGTGTGTACAATTTTTGATATTGGATTGAACTTTCTTGAGTAGGTATCATCTTCATGCATGCTCTCTTTTATTTATGATTTTCTTTTCAATAATTCAGAATTTTTTTTTTTTTTTATATCTAGATATGACATTACACTGATTGTAAAATTTGTAAGTGTGAGGCTTAAATTAGAATTGGAAGCATTTGTAGTACATGTAGAACAAAGGTAAATGTGATAAAAACACCTCAGAAATAATGTCTGTCCTGTTTGGTTTCACTCATCCTCAATCATACAGTTAAAGAAAGACTGGCATAGCCTTTGTCCATAGTAAAGACTTTGTCTGTCCACTTTTCTAAAGAGAATACAAAACGGAATTAAATATTAATGTAATCAATATCAACTTTTACATTCAGATATAAGACAAAAGGTGGTTGTCTATGTAAATATTATATTTTTGCACAATTTTTCATGATATTGGTGATTCATGTATCAACAATGGCAATTACACGTAATCACGTAATATGTTGCATGCTTTCTGGCGAACATTAACCTGCTATAATTGATGCCTAGGCTTGCGGTACCCAGAGAGTGACACGCTCGCTCTACTGCTCCTAATTGACAAAGTTTGTAACATTTTCCAACGGAATGCGAAATTTTGTTGTACATTGCTTGTTAGGTTTGGCTCGGGGCGGCAAATTACCTGTAAATCGTGTTTACAGAGGATGGGGAGGGGGAAAAAAAAGATGTGAGCTATTGAAGCTTAAAGGAGCAGCTGCCTCTTAACATGCCTAAGAAGCTTTCTACCCATTCTAGCAGTGCAAAAGTCTTTAGCTTGTCCACATTTGATTATACTCCGGAGTATTTTCTTCTTGATTTAATGTGCAATTGGGAGCAGTTGGCTGTATGTTTTTATCTCTTTGAAGTTTCCTGTGAATTGTTTTGCAGTCTGTGGTTACATTTATAAAAGCATCTTTCTTCAAGTGTGTTGAAAAGCACTCACCATTGCTGGAAGCAATGTTTCAAAAAGTTGTTGCCTGATCTCTGACAGGAAAAAGTGGCCTATAACATGAAGGGTGTAATAAAAGATACAGTCTACTGGTCTCAAGATGTGTATTGCTTAATAATTGTTTCAGACGTCAGATATTATTCGCAAGATTTCTCTTATTTCTGATTCTCATCAGGCAAAAAACTCTTAAAGCCATTGCATGATCTCAGGTCCTAAATCAGGGTGCTCCCAAAGCTACCTCTGATCCATAAAGGAACTTTGGTACATTGTTTACGATTTGATTGCATGTGATATGGTTAAGGCTTACAGAGTTTGGATTATATCGCATGCAATGGGGTTTACTTTAACTGCTATTTATCCTTTTTCTGACACCGGTATTTTGTTGTGGGGACGACAGTAGATCAGGTGGGGCCTTGGTGTTACTGACAGGTGCTTCAAAATACTGTCACCCTCGGCATTGTTGGTGAAGAGATCCATTTCCGAAATGGGTGATAGGAATTAAATGGGATGTTTGCTCCAAGGTCATGTTGGTACAGAGTTGTAGTGTTGGGTTTCCTGTTTTTTGGTGGGTTTTTTTTTTTTGGGTTATAAAAATGACCTACAGCATTATCTCTTTTTTTATAATCCAAGTGCTTATCAGTTGACAAGACATGCACATGCTTAGCTAAGTTTTTGAGTTAATTGTTCATAAGGTTTATATATCACTGTAACACTACTTATAGATAACTCTGTTTGAATATAGTGTAAACTAAAGGTTTTCATTATCTGGATAAATGTAACCATAATGCTTATTACCGGATGGAGATGAGTAAACAAGACAGAATCTGACAGACATTGCTTACAATGTTACCCAAACAATCCCGACTGCATGGACATTGCTTCTGAAGCCTTTGCTCCCATAACTCAACATCTGTAGGCCATTGTGGCATGATTTAGAACCTCAGTGTCCACTCAGCTGCAAAGGAGAATGGTCTGATGACAGCTAGCCAGTCACTGGAGTCAACAGCTGTGTACAGTGACCTAACAAGGACAGAGTCAGACACTGGGCCGCTTGTTTTATTGTGATAGCTGCTCTAGTCTTGTTGGGGGAGCCACTCAAGGAAATGATCTATGGTCCATTAAGCAATGAAGGGACATGAATATGCAGATGATGATTGCTGAGATTAATTACTCTTGACATTAAGAAAATGAGAGAGTGACCATGTCCTTGTATAAGCTTGGCTGCAACTTCTGTGCAGTGCTTCTATTGTCTTCTTTTAAGAGAAGAGGACAGGCATAGGGTTATCCTTATTGTGGATAAGACAAGAAAACACACATTAGGGAGCATCTTTTATTAGAAATTCATTAGGTATTGCTGTGCTCTACTGTAATTATTTCTGCATGATGATGATGAGGAAATGCTTTCACATCTGCCAGATAGTTGGCACTTAATTAAGTCATACTAGATTCTAGTCTGTTCACTCTGTGTCTTCTACCACAAAGAGTTATCCAGTCATTAGTAAGAGAGGTTTTTTTTTGCTCTCAGAAAGAAACAGTATTCACTCTTAGCCAAAGGGGGGCAGTGTGATTCACCATATTATTAAATTTGCAGTTATAATCTTCTGCCAGACAAATATTGCAAGATAATAAGGGATTGTTTGTGTACAATCAAGAGAGAGATAGGTGCTGTTGAGTCTCTTCAGAGACCCATTGGTGTGTATGTCACAGCGACACACCAGCCTCATTCCAGAGGCAGTAATTACTGCATTCAGGATCTAGATCAGTAAGCCCAGCCACACATCAAAGAGCTTCTGTGACCCAGTGCTGCATTTATGAATGATCTCTGAAATCTGATAAGATGTGCTATGTGCTATTATTATTAATTTGCTGATTTCTCCCCAAAATTTTCAGCCTGCACTGAAATGTGATGTGGACTTGAGATGGTTTTCTTTTATTGTGAGGATGTTATAAAAACAGCTTTGGGCATCTCCTTGCAATGAAATTAAAGAAGGGGAAATGGGGGAGTTGACGTCTGCATCTCCCACACCCCCAGCTCCCTACCCTCACACACATGCCACATGCACATTTAAAGAGTTGCATGATTAGTGCCCATGTTTTGAAAATAAAGACATAAAATTTCATAATACATTGTTACAAAAATGCTGAAAATGGTTACTGGTTAATCTATGACCAGTGTTTTGAACCACATTAAATCCAGGATTTCACGAGTTGATGGTTGTTGCTTCTCTTTGTTGCAAGATAAAAGGTATTCAACTGCCATGATCATGTGAAAGATAAGAAAAATAGCGAAATTGCATTTAAGGGAAACCTTACAATAGCTTATAATTGAAAAACCAATATCCATTGTCAATTAAGAGAAAAGAAATTAATAGCTTTCATGCTTAAAATTGCCTTATTAGTAAATTGGCTGCAAATCAGGATGTGCAAATGTGTCTCTCAATTATTCTCCTCCTCTTCATTACGGAACAATAGACACTTGTAATCCATTGGAGTTGTGCAAAAAATTGGACAGAGAGGGAGAGAGAGAGAGAGAAAAAATTATTTAACGAAGCACCTGTTAAATAGGTGACTAAATTGTTTGCTGATCTCCATATAGATTGATTTTGTGTCATTAGATTCAGTCTCGATCCAATGAGTCATGGTTTGAGAATCGTGTTGATTATCCAAGGGTCTGTGGGATAGACGCGGTTTCTCTCCTGTTCAATCATCAAAGTTATTGAATTATTAGGATCTACTCTTACTAGCTGTTACTAGAGGATTCTGATTTTTGGGGGGGCTCACAATATCTCCTCGTTGCAGAGCTTACTTTAGAGCGAGAAATGTGACTTGTGAGTCATAGGCGGGTTGTAAAAAGTTGACAAATATTGGTTTGATATTCTCTGGCGTAAGACATACGAGACAGAAAATGGTGTAATTTTGACTGCAGAGGTTTATGAACACTTTAATAATCAATGTATTATTAGCAGATATCATTTTCGTTTTATTTATGAAGTACCTGAAACCTTATTATCCTTTACAGAAAATTGATTTTCTTTCTTCTCCTTTTATTTTTTTTTTTGAATTTCTAATGAAAGTTTTTATAAATTTATATCTCAATAAATTGAATGATATTGAATTTCCACATTTAATTCTTTATATGCCAGATTCAATGATAAGTGATTTGTTTAAAAACCTTATAATTCATTTTAAAATGCACAATAATGTTTGTGAAATCAAATTTTATGAAGGATTTTTTTCTCTATTTTTGCAGGTAGATAACATTAACAAGTGCCTAGCATTCCTTGCAGGCCTGGGAGTCAACATAGAGGGACTTTGTGCTAAAGGTAAATTGGGGGACTTTGTGCTAAAGGTAAAATGAGGGACTTAGTGCTAAAGGTAAAATTAGGGACTTTGTGCTAAAGGTAAAATGAACATTTCAGTACCATCAGGTCATCTGGAAATACATGTAAATTGTCAGGGTTTTTTTTTTTTATCATGGCCATGCACTGTAAATATTCAATCGAAAAACAATGTTTTTGCTCCCTAAATTATTAAATATTGTTTAGCCATTGGTTCTTTGATCACAGTGCATGTAAAAATAATTTTGATTTTAAAGCTTATTTTGTATAGTAAATTATCTGAATGATTCAAACCTTTTAAATTATATAAAATCAGGCTTTAAACTTTGACAAACATTAGGACCTATCCATGGCTCTCTCTTGTGGTTTAAGTTCATTGGTATATATTTTTTCTAATTCTCATTTAACCACAAAATATTATGAGAATTTTTTGTTTAATGATTCTTTCAGTGTTTATTGTTGCATGCAACCTGAACATGCATTCTGTGGTATAAATAAAATTAATTGATCTTTTGTGAAAAAATATCATTCTCACGATCAAATTTTGGTTTTTGTTAGGCAACTGGTTTTCCTCCTTGAGTAATATGCACTTGACTCTCTCTGGGAAAGTGTTGTGTTTTGTTGTTCAGTTTGTAAACATTTCAAGGGTTTCCTGTTTAACATTGAAAGGGGAAATAAGTTTTCCATGCTCGACGCATAAGCTTCGAGTAAGAGAAAATGCAAGTTCCAAATAACACTTGCAGTTAAAAACCTATCCCTCTTGGATTCTCCAACCAGATTATACTAGGTATAATTGGAGCTAGTATTCAAAAGAAAATTGTGAAGTGGTGCCTAGCTATACACTCAAACTAAAGTTTTAATTGTGAAAAAAATAAATGAAAATAGCAAAAACTCTCATGGAATCTTCTCACAATTGCAGATATTAAGGACGGGAATTTAAAATCCATATTAGGACTGTTCTATAGTTTGTCTCGCTACCAGCAGCAGCAGAAGGCGAAACTTCGACAAGGCCAGGAACACGCACAAGCGAAGGCCCAGCCAGGGGAGAGCACTCCTGACAACCACCAACTCTCACAGCAGGGTAGAAACACACCCCAGCTCAATGGAGGCGAATCTCTTTCCAGGTTGGTTGAAATTTTAAAAATGTTTTCTTTTGTCTTTGTAGCAACATTGCTAACAATAGCAGTGCAATGCTACTGTGTAACAATACAGTAAAACACGCTTATAATGAAGTCCCAGGGACGGGCAATTTTACTTCGTTATAAGCGTAATTCGTTATATCCGTCAAGTTTACAACATGTAATAAAGTCACGGGGAATGAAAATCACTTCGCTTTAAGCGTCAATTCTTTATAAGCGTGTTCGCTATAACCGTGTTTTACTGTGTAGACAATACTTTATTTAATTTTTAGAGTTCTTCTTTAAAATTAATGATTTATTTATAAATTTTAAATGAGTTCTAATGAATGTATGCAAAAGTTGACTTGAAGCATGCTATATGACATTACTTGATTAAAATTGTCAAAAATTGTATTCATTGAATATTAAACATGTCAATATGTGATAATCATATACGTATCAGATATTGCTCTATGGAACTTCATAACAAGAGGATATTGTCAAGCTTTATGTTAGTAACATACAAAAATGGACTTCAACCAGATTTAGCTGTGGTCAAGTAATGAAAATAATTGGTCACCTGTTTAAAGGTCATCTTGCCTGACCCCTGATCATTATAAGTCCCCTGGACAATAGCAGAGGAGGTCCCCGTAAATCCTCCACCCTGCTGTGCGTCTCTGATTCATGAATTAATATTTGATTGGTTTCCTGATTAATTCTTTAACCTATGTCCTGCTCCAAATTGTACTACTAATGGCTGTGTCAATCAAACCTCTCTGACTCCATAGAGAAGGAATTCCCCTCTGTCACTGTCAGTGCTCATTAATGACCAAAAATTAATTCACTCGCAGCCTCTTGATGCAGCCTCTTGATCGTGTCCCCTTCTTTTTCTCTGTTTTTCACCCCCAGAGAGTGTTATTCCACTGAGTTTTATGGCAGACGGTTTCTGACCCAATGATCATTGAATTCCATCCAGTAATTTCTTTGTCTTGGGAAAAAAAGTGTGCTGCCTGTACTGTGTAAATTTTAGTGTGGTCTTAAAACAAGACAGTGCGAAGGATCATCATTTTGCCATTGAATGTTATAACACTTAGTGACTCAGTATATGAGAAAGTGTGTCTGATTCAGCTGCTTTGACCAGCATCAGAGAAATATCACTGACCTTACTAGCAGGCATATCTGATTGCAAGATACAAGGAAATGATCTTATGAAAGATTGGGGCCAAACACCTTTTGGTTGTTGTGTCTGTTTTGAACAAACTTTCCCTTCCAACTGACGTCTCATGTCAGCTTGTTCACTTCTGTGGCTCGTTTGAAGCAAGACTGGTGTTGAGGTAAGAAAAAATGGATAAATCATGCTTTTTAATTTTTCTTGGTTCGTATCACTCATAACCGCCTGTTTTAATAGATTTCAGAACAAGTTGTAGGACTTTTTGATTTTTGTTTGATCGAAAACTCTTACAAGTGTTGGAAACTCTCGTTTCATAAGAATGATTTTCTTGCTTGAAGCAGTAAGTGGTTTCAGAAGACAGCTAGGGTAAAAATGTTTATTGTGTAACTAGATCAGGAAACAACAGAAGCAGGTGGAGTGAGAAGCAATGTTTCCTAAAGAGACCCTTTTGTTTACAATAAGCCAAAGGAAAGAGATAGTGTGTGTAATTGCATTCGTAATATAAGCTATCTCAAGGAGTAAGAGAGCCTAGAAAGTGCTTGCTTTGAACCCAAAAGAAAAAAAAAATATTTTGAGTGAGGACACTGCACTTCTTTTTTCATTCCTGCACTAATTTTCCATGGAGATGCTATGGACATGACAAGTCGTGAATTGTATTCAGTGAACTTCCTGAATATTAAAATATCCTGGATATGTGAGGACTGTCAATCAGTCTGGCGGAGTTTCTGTCTAGCTCTTCCGTGTTTGGCTCCCCTACCTTCCTGTGTTGTGTCTGCTAGTGACCTTTGCCTAAACCATTTCCAGGATCAAGGTCTGATTCTGTTGACACGAGCTGGTATATAACCATGAACTGACCTTGAAATAACTGGTTATTGTGTGTTATCTTCCGTATATTTATTAATACTGTACTTAAAAATTACGGCATTTTTCTCTGCCAATTTCCTAAATAGACTTTATTTACAATCAAGTTTTTTGCTTAGCTTAAAATTTATGATTTTGACCTTGAATTTGATTATGCGTTTCATTTCACGACTATATGATAATGAGACATTTAATTACAGGACAGAAACTGGCTTTAATGGTAACAGTTTTATTTGGATTCATTGCCATTTTGAATGTAATTACTGTGTACTGCAAGGTCATATTTTATAATGAAGTTGAAAATGATAAATTAAGAATTGATAAGAGCATTCACAGTCTTTATGTGCAGAATGCTGCAACAATGTATTTTTTCCATAGTTTACATTCGAAGTCCTACGAGTTTAAAAAAATGCTTCATTTAATTTTTTCAAGTGGGAAACTCAAGGCCAGCTTGGTCATTTATAGTCTGAATCTTTTTTGTAGGTTACCATCCCCGTTCAACAAGGGAAGCAAATGTCCAACGATAACCAACCCTTCCTGCAAAGACAGTGGATCTCACAGTAATTCCAATCTCAACAACTCACGTAGCAGTCGCTCAACTCCCACTTCCAGTGATAGAAACAAAGCTCAACTCAACCAACAGAACAACAACGTCACCTCAGGTAAATTCAAGTCCCGTTCAAGTGGTATTCAAGGAACGTTGTAAGGTTTAAATCTTAAAATGTTTAGCAATATAAACTTGCACAAAGTTCTATTTCAGATTTTAAGTTTTTGAGTTGTTCAGATATGATATATACATATCAGAAAGCCTTAATTGAGAAAGGCCTAATTGTATTTTTTGTTTTGTTTATTAATTAATATCATTAAAATATAAAAAAAACCTAGTATTGTTTCCAGTTTAAGCTTATCAATTGATCAAATCACAAATTATTCATTTTTTAGCTCACCTGAGCTGAAAGCTCCAGTGAGCTTTTCTGATAATTTTTTGTCCGGCGTCAGTCCGTCTGTCCGTCCGTCTGTCTGTTTGTCCGTAAACTTTACATTTTCGACTTTTTCTCAGGAACCACTGGGCCAATTTCAACCAAACTTGGCACAAAGCATCCTTAGGTAAAGGGGATATAATTTTGTTAAAATGAAGGGCCACACCCTCTTTCAAGGGGAGATAATAAAAAATCATTGAAAATTTGTTGGAATTTTTCAAAAATCTTCTTCTCAAAAACCATTTGGCCAGAAAAGCTGAAACTTGTGTGGAAGCATCCTCAGGTAGTGTAGATTCAAGTTCGTTCAAATCATGTTCCCCGGGGGTAGGTTGGGGCCACAATGGGGGGTCGAATTTTTACATAGGAAAATATAGAGTAAATCTTTAAAAATCTTCTTCTCTAAAACTGATCGTGCAGAAAAGCTGTAACTTGTGTGGAAGCATCCTCAGGTAGTGTAGATTCAAGTTTGTTCAAATCATGATCCCCATGGGTAGGGTGGGGCCACAATGGGGGTCAAATTTTTACATAGGAATATATAGAGTAAATCTTTAAAAATCTTCTTCTCAGAAACTGATCAGCCAGGAAAGCTGAAACTTGTGTGGAAGCATCCTCAGGTAGTGTAGATTCAAGTTTGTTCAAATCATGATCCCCATGGGTAGGGTGGGGCCACAATGGGGGTCAAATTTTTACATAGGAATATATAGAGTAAATCTTTAAAAATCTTCTTCTCAGAAACCGATCGTGCAGGAAAGCTGTAACTTGTGTGGAAGCATCCTCAGGTAGTGTAGATTCAAGTTTGTTCAAATCATGATCCCCAGGGGTAGGGTGGGGCCAAAATGGAGGGTCAAATTTTTACATACCAACATATAGAGTAAATCTTTAAAAATCTTCTTCTCTGAAACTGATCAGCCAGAAAAGCTGTAACTTGTGTGAAAGCATCCTCAGGTAGTGTAGATTCAAGTTTGTTCAAATCATGATCCCTGGGGGTAGGGTGGGGCCACAATGGGGTGGGGGGGCGAGTTTTTATATAGGAATATATAGGGAAAAATCTTTAAAAATCTTCTTCTCAGAAACTGATTGGCCAGAAATGTTATTACTTGCGTGGAAGCATCCTCAGGTAGTGTAGATTCAAGTTTGTTCAAATCATGATCCCCAGGGGTAGGATGGGGCCACAATGGGGGGTCGAATTTTTACATAGGAATATAAAGAGAAAAATCTTTAAAAATCTTCTTCTCAGAAACCGATCAGCCAGAAAAGCTGTAACTTGTGTGAAAGCATCCTCGGTTAGGGTATAGATTCAAGTTTGATAAAATTATGATCCTTATGGGTAGGGTGGGACGTCAGTTAGAGGTGGGGGGGTTGAATTTTCACATTTGAATATATAGAGAGAAATCTTTAAAAATCTTCTTCTCAAAAACCGATCATGCAGAAAAGCTGCAACTTGTGTGGAAGCATCCTCAGGTAGAGAAGATTAAAGTTTGTTCAAATCATGATCCCAGGGGGTAGGGTGGGGCCACAATTGGGGGGGGGGTGACAAATTTTTACATAGGAATATATAGGGAAAAATCTTTAAAAATTATCTTCTAAACACAAATTGTCTAGAAAAGCTTCAGTCAGTTCAGATAGTGTAGATTGAAATTTGTCAAAATCATATTCTTCAGGAGTAGGGTTGGGCCACATGTGGGGGGGGGGGGGATTCCAATTTTACAAAGGAAAACATTTAAATTATTCACAAAAACTCAAATGTTATTATATATGGTATTACTTATATGCAAACATTTTGACATATTGTTAATTCTTTAAAATTGTTTAGACTCTGGCCCCTGGACAATTCTTGGACCTCACAAGGGGTTCAAAATTTGATGTAGGTTTATAATTCATATATAAATAGTTGTTTAAGTCTGATCATCTTCTTGAGAACTGCAATGCTCAATATGTGATATGACTGTAAAACCAGCCTGTTACAAAGGGGCTCAATGATAAACATAAGAATATGCAGGGGAATTTTTTTTTTAATACAGAATCTATTATACGACATTGTTCAGATATTTTGTATAGGACTCCATAGAGCTGATTTTATTATGTTTATTGTTGCTCAGGTGAGCGATGTGGCCCATGGGCCTCTTGTTTGCATTGTTATTGAAAATTAATTTTATTATCAGGAACTGCACAAATATCATAAAATAGGTTAACTCAATCAGATGAAACTTGGCTTAATTTTTTTTGTTTTGTTTGTTTTGAAGTCTAGACAAGCATCCTGTTATGGTGTTGATATGTGACAATATCTCCAAAATAATTAAAATCAGGAACAATGCAGATTTTATTTTTTAAATATTTATTTTGAAAATTAATAATAAAAAGTACAGATGTGTTCATAAAGAAGCTTTTGTGTAGTCACTGCAAGTAGATTAAATGGGCTATAGTTAAACAACGTCTGTGCAAGAGTTATTTCTCCTTTGTTTAAGAATAATGATCTAAGCTTGGACACATATGTATACATGTATGCTTTATGAAGAGGTCATATTTTGACGAGAGTCCTTAGTTTTGTTTTTTTCTCAATCTAAAACTTAGCCTTCACCCTCCCTCTCTTCAATGTACAGTAAATGATAAGTCAGCTTTGGTTGGTTTGTCTATAAATGATTATCAATATTAACATTTATATACATGTACATGGTCTTGTATCTGATTGAATAATATTCTGATTTGAATAAATATTATCGTTATTTTTTTCGCCGAATTGGTCCAGTTGGATTTAAGTAAAAAGTTAAGTCAGAAAACTCTTAGTTGATCTCTTCAATGGAGGCACAACATGTTTATGCATGAGCATGAAATTAATTAAGACCTTTTCTCTGATGCAAACGACTCAATATTGCTTCAGCTGTATTTGAAAAGTAAAAGCAAACTTAAAGCAATCAGCTTGCAGAGGAGGTAAACAAACCATTCCTATTAAGAAAAAACGAAACAATGATTGAAGAGGAACTTTACTTGTTTACTTGGATGCACTTTGATTTAATTTGTTTTTGTTGCATGACAAGAGTTCTGTCCCCTTGATAAAAGGATATTACTCAGAAATCAAACAGTATGGTTTTATGATGTTGTAAAAGCTTATCATTGCACAGAATAATGCCCCCTGACATTAAATGTGTCTCAAAAAACATTAACAAATGGAGATACCAGGAAAAAAAAGTGAATGATGTAATCAGGCTTTCATTGAAGTGTGAAGCAGCTAGAGCAACTCATTTCCAATAAACCAGAAAAAAAATCATGTGCTGAAGACTGTTTAATGAGATTGAAGGTGATCTTTAATTGTAATTTACCGTAGAAGAATCATTATTTTTTTAATTTGTCAATAAATCTGTATGTGTATATTTAGAGGTAAAGAGAGTAAGTTGAAGTGGGGGGGGGGGTTAAAACTTGAATTTAAGAAATCTCTGCGTTGTTGACTTGAATTAAGTAATCTCTGCGTTGTTGACTTGAATTAAAGAATCTCTCGTCACAAAACATTGAGGAATTTCTTGTCACACAACAGGGGTGTCAACACGTCTATTTAATGGTCTCTTCTCTCCTGGCGATCGGAGAGTTTTGCTATATACCTCCTACATCAAAAACATTTAACACCAGGAGATAATTACATACTGCCATCATTTATATAACGCTTAAATGGACAAAAAAAGTCAAAATTTTCTTTTGTTCACAAGGAATACAATATCAGTAGATTTTCGTCCTCCATTATAGACACAAAAGGAGATTTTTGCCTTTTATGCCATTGAATAGATTTTTTTTTCTCCCCCCCTTCTTGTCGGAATTCCTTTTGTATGTATATAGAGATGTACCTGCTATGAAGAGGTGATGGGTTTGTTCGATTTACTGAACAGGCGCTCTCTCTCTCTGAGGAGGTGAAAGATTTGGGGTGCACTTGATTGATCCCAGTCCAAAACCGATATTTGATCACATGCTCTCTAGCCATACAAAGGAATAGATGAATTGTGTGATAAACTTTTGGAAAAAATGGGACTGCCTGCTTAAAAAATCACTTGAGATCAATATATTTAATGGTGTTGATTCTTCTGTGATTGATTTCAAACAACAGAATCGGAACAGTGATATATGGGGGTAAAGTTTGAGCTTTCCTTGAATTGATGTATCGGGATTATTGTGAAATTTGATTTCTGTGGATTTTGTGTCTGTATTCATTTTTTTTTTGACAAAACAAGGGCAAGTATTGATTTAATTATCATTTTACTCAGAGAGAGAGAGAGAGAGAGAGAGAGAGAGAGAGAGAGAGAGAAGTTTCTTAGTTTTGTTATCATTAATTGCTCTCTAAATACTATTCAAGAGATAAAAATATAAAGATAACAGTTTTTTCATTACTTTGTCAACTGTTTATACAGATTGCGAGGCATTGAATAGTCAAACATTTTATCAATATAAAAGGACACCCGAGTTTGAAATTCTCATCATATCAAAGTGCAATTGTGACCAAGACTCTATATCTTAGAATTCAGAATCTTCATGTTAGAGAATTAATGTCGATACCAATGTAGATAAATATATCAGCAGTTTAATGGCTTTATAATGCACGGACCTAGAAAGTATCAAGTACCCTGCGCCTTTGTTGTAGAGAGCTGTATGGTACTCTAATGGTCACTGGTCGACAAATAATCTGTAATGTATTTGTTTACGCAGCAGCGTTGATGATCGTTTGGGGTAGGACGTGGCTTTGCGGGGAGGGTGGGCAGCCTTATAATAGACTTGTGGCTGTGTTGATAGTATAAACATAGTGAAGGTTTGGTCATTTTAATGTTAAATGTCCTCCTCAAATAAACCACCAAGGATAGAAGTTCAGCTAGTGTGTGCATGTGCCTTAATTCAGTGAACTTATCAGGTGTACGTGTCTTTATGAATGTGAGTAAAACAGGAAACCTATTAAAATTCTTTAAGAGACATTTCAATTTGGCAAACTGAGCTTTATTGGTGGTCATTTATTTTGGAAGGTAAGAATTAAATCAGTTGGTACAGACCTTTTTTTTGGGGGGGGGGGGTTATGAGTAAATTTGAGTAAATTTAGAGAGTTAACATTTTTCCCCTTAATCAGAAACAGACCCACCATGTAAGTAGTTAGTTCAATGTACACACTTTGAACCTCTGTGAACCTTGTTATCATAGAAATGATCTGGGATATCAACTGTCATTTTTTGTTTGTTAACGAAATGTTTGTAGTCAAATTACACTAAATATTTTAAATTGATACTCAAGCCCCCTTGATATTATTATGACCCTAATTTGCATTGAGTATATTCTTCCCCAGGATTAAACATTTAGTGTTACTGGAAATAACTAGATGCTATAGAGAGGGAAATGTTTTGTTTATATTATATATATACAGTGTATATATATACATGTAGTCATATTCCATGCCAAAAAGATCAACTTGAGAAATGATTTGCTGTGTAGCGTCATTCTTCATAGCATTTGTCATTTGACTGTGAATTGGAGACTGTTCTTATTTAATTTTGATTATGGAAAGGCAATGGAAAAATGTTTATTTTTGATTTGAATTTGAAGGAAGATAATGCTAAAATACATTGGTAAGTAGACTGATCTATTTAGGTTAAGCTTCTTGGGTTAGACTGACCTAGAATTACTACAAAAACATGGAATCGGGGAAGGGGCAATCTTTTTTTTTTTTTGTAAGTCTAGATTGTGGTATCACAGTCCCCATCCTGCTGGGCCAGTGAAAGGAAGGCATTAAAGACAGATACACAGATGTTTATGTTGGCATTTTCCTGCTAATTCTTCTAAATACAGACAGCTAAGATCCTCTAGCAGTATGGGGTGATTAGAGGCTCCATATGAACCAAGAAAGAGCTGCTAGTGTAGCCCCCACAGATTGAAATGGCAATTAGGGTGATCATTGAAAACATTTGTCAAAGTCAGTTTGTCACCAGCTTAGAAATTAGATAACTTATTTTTTTGAAGACATCTTTCTTCCCTCCGTTAATCCATCCTGACAGCACCCCAGGGCTGGCCCCGCCCCTTGATACAGTGACGGTGTGAGAGAGTGTAATGAGACTTAGATCGTCACAACTTCTTTATATTTCGGTAAAGGGGCTCTACCAATTGAGGGCCCTCTATCTGACATAACTTTTTAGGCTTATATAACCATCAAGCCTATGTAGCCCCATGTAACTACTAAATAATGAATAGAGAGTTACATATAAACAGCATAAACTGTATAGATTACATGTTGCACTTGTGGCTGTAACTAATTTGTTACCTTGCAGAGCTAGCTGATAATAGTTTGAAATATAGAAGTGGAGTGATTTGATCATATTATTGTGCCTGCATGGATAAAGTCTACTAAAGTGATTAATGTATCATTAAAAAGGGTGGAGTATCGAGATCCAAGTCCTAAAGGTCCTTACGTATTAACAGCTGATCGTATGCAGGAAAAACTTATTCAGAAACATTCTTAACAGATTTCCTTATAGCTGCAGGAAATCCTAGTATCTTATATATATATATATATATATATTAAAATACATGACGCTACTAAAATTAGCGATAGATTTGATATATCTAAACGAAGGCACAGGTTTGTCACGGGTCATCTAAAGGTGTTATAATCTTTTTCCCTTTTTAGTGTCGCCCCCTGGCCGTGTTGATTATCTTTATCTACTTTATCAGTTAATCCACCCCAGGTAATAGGTACGGGAATCCTGACAAAGTTTATTTAATTTGCCATTAAGATTACATGATCATTACATTAAGTCAAATAAACTGTTTGGCTTTGTAGTGTGTGTGTGTGTGTGTGTTGCGTGTTACGTGAGTTTACATGCAAGGACTTAATGATGGGGGAATGAGTGCGTTATAGTGATGTTTGGTGAGTAATGACTCTATGGTGTTGTTTACATTCCATATAGACTCACTGCATTATTTCATATCAGCAAGGCTGGCGTAAAATTATATACACACATGCTATCGTATGGACTCAGATACCCACCCACAAAATTTCACAATTAAGGCTTCAAAGCATCATTAAATTTAATTTAAAAAAGTTAAAAATTTTAGAGTTTTTATATCGTTAAAAGTCTTTTGAAATTTTAGGGCAAATAGTTTTGTAGGGAATTTAGATTAAGGTATAATAATTAGTATTTTATTCAGTAAAAAAAAAATATGAAATGATAGTTTAAGAGACTTTGAAAATTTGTCTGCAGTGCAGGTTTTGGAAATGAATAGGGAGACTTGGCCTTGAGGGGTACATTGCAAAAAGGGTCAGGGTAACTTTATAGCACCACCTGGCTCTATATTCATGTCAAAAGCCAAAGGTCAAAAACAGCTGTGAGGTTTTCATTACACCTGATAATGATCCACGGATGAAAGTTTTAATAGTTTTGGCAACAGAAGATTGTAATCTTTCTTTTGCTGGCTTAATTGCACCTGCTTGTTTACCTATGTAGATATTAACAACTTTGCACCTGAGCAGGTAGCCAGGCTTATTTTCTACCTGTTATCAAACATCAAAGGACCAAAAGACATCCCTTATCTGTTAGAAGCCAAAGTTAATTTGCTTTTTTTCTTTTTATCATGGGGTTTTCTTCTTAATTGGAAATGTTTAGTCCATTTATGTATATACCCTTATTTTATCAAACTGACCATGGGTGGATATATGCTAAAGCTGATTTTTAATTCCATTTGAAAGGAGGTCAAGAAAAGACCATGACATGAAAAATGTTTGATGAGATTTGATACGTTTTTAGACTAGATAAATCTCCAACTAACCTAATATCGTTAAAGCTTGATACGTGCTTCAATCGAGACGAGATAATTACGAAACTTAGACATTCAGTCAAGACTTATTGCAAAGAGTGAATTTTGAGGTGCAATATTTGATGGATGGATTGATTAAAGAGGGGTAATGGTGAAGGATTTCTGTGTGAATTACCCTACCCCTTGTGGCTTTGATGACTCTCCTTTCTCTTGAGGGAAAAATTGTCACCCAGTGTTTAAAGAAGGATCAATTCAACCCAGTTATGGAGAATTTTTTTTGTGAAAAGGAATGTTGATTGTTTTTTTCCTGTGACAGAGTAAACTGGGAGAAAGTTACAGGAATGGCATTTCAAATGTTTGCACTGTCAGGTAATAGGAAGTTATTATATTCTTAGGTAGTAAAAGGATTAATTTATCTTTCAAGTGCTCGGAAAATCACACTGTTGACAAATTTGCATTGTGTGCACTTTAAATATTATTGAGGCACGAAGATGTAATAAAATTTGTTGAATTTTTAATGAGAACTTAACAGCTTAAAAGGACCAAATTGATCTTTTTTTGTTGTTGTTGGCTACAGTTATGTAAAGGGAGGTAACTTCTCCATGTTTGTAATTCAGACTTCGGATCTTCTTTGGTTTTAATCAAGGTAAATAAGATACTGATAATAAATACTGTGGAGAATTTCCTCGTAAAGATGCCATATATCCAGGATGTTGACACAAACAATTCACATCTTTAGAAGGAACAAACAGCTTAGTCAGACACTTCGTAACTAACATAGCTCGTGTGTTTGCAGAAATCATTATGCCGGTTTTTAAAAGATCTCCCAAATCTGTTGATAGCCATCTAATCTTACATCTTTAGATTTGATTACTGTCTTACAACAAAGCTTTGTGTATGTACAAGGGATTGATAGGCAAAGCCTTTGTTTCTTAACGCAGCAATGCATGTCTAAATGTATTTGATTTGGCGACAAATTGCAAGGATTTTAGTTGCATTCCTAAGCTGAAGAGTGGTAAGAAAACTGTTTTTTTATCTCGACGGTCAATCTTTAACTATTTGAACACCTAAATGAGAAGCTTGTTTGAGAAGGTATAATGAAACACTTAGGTTTCATTTTCTAGTAGCTACAGTTTCAGTTTTCTTTTCGCATTTTAATTAAAGTTGGTCAAAGTTTTTTACCCCAATAGAATTTGATGTTGTGAGAGATTTTGTGGATATAAACTGCCAGGTGGTCATTTCAAGAGTTATATCATATCCTTAATCATTACAAAATATGTCGATCAAAGCTTGAATTCATCTGAGTATTATTGAATAGGATTTGGGACCAAAGTGTTTTAAAATTCTTGCTTCCTTGCTTTCCTTTACACAGAAAAATGTTTAGACAACTCGACGACAGTTTATTAAAAGACTTAAACTGGAATAGTGGAACATCCTTCAAAACCATTTAAACTAAAACAATGGGAAAGTAAAAACTTACTGAGTTTAGGAGAAGTCTGTGTTAATTAAATGTGATTTGCCTTGTGCCTTAAGTTTGTGAAATTCCAAGGAAAACTTACTATGCGTATTAACCCTCTGCTTTTTGTGAATGTAAGGGATCATATGCCTTTCTCACAACAAGCATAGAAAAGAGATCAAGCAACTCCAAAAGGGGGAAATTCTATCTAATCAGCTATGCTTTGGTATTAAAAAGAAAAATAATTTCAGCATAAAAACTTCCACTGAGATAACTGTACTACCAGTGTATGCTTTTGTTTTGAATATACTAAAAATATAAATAATATCAAAGCAAACGTTATTTGTACCATGTCTTGGATAAATTGTGAAGTGCAGTATGTGTATTCTCCATATTTTGGTAAGTTCTTTCAAATAATCAGAAAGTAAATGAATAAATGATTAATGCTTGTATTCTTTCGTAATAAGCCACGATATTGAAATATACATGTATGTCATGATAATGTTAAATGATCAGGGTGGATATTAGAGATCTATGCTGTCTTGCAAAAAATCATTTCATGGGGGGGGGGGGGGCAACCACCCCCCCACCCCCTCAACAAGTAGGTTCCCACGTGTCTCTGAGGCTTCTAAGGTTACTCAGATTTTGTCAGACTTTGTGACTTGACAGGAAATTGTTCGGTTACCTCCGAAAAAAGGTTCCTGTCTGACAGTGTAATCCCCTGATTGTGTTTGCATACCAGCATAAATCCTGTGTCAAATTTTGATCTTATTTATCAGCTGCGATATATATTATTGGGTATTAATGATATTTATGAAGATCTGTGAAAGGAATATCTGAGTCAGAAATGTTTAATGAAGCTCAGTTTGTTAATAGGTGTAATGAACTGCTTCAGCCCCCTGTATTCCACAGTATGTCATATAATACCATAGAGCTATTCTTATCCTTGATGAAATTATGAAAATTAAGACCATTATTTCCTTATTGAAATGATTGCAGCTTTGATATGATTAGATCTTCAAAACAAAAATGTCTAAACCTGAAAATGTATAGTTAAATGCATAATATGAGATAAGTTTGTCAACATTATTTAATTAATGTAGTAAATTCCACATAAATATATATGTTTGATGCAGATAGAAAGTATATAAAAACATCTTGCAGACATATCTAGGTTAATTCTGAAAGTTTGATGAAAAAGGGCAAGACCATATGAGATAAATTGATCGACTGCACATCAATTTATGGTCAATATTTTTTAAGGATGACTGATTTTCTGGAATCTTGGAGACATTGAAATTTGAAAACTGAAATAATGTATCTTTCTGGATCAGCAAAATGAGTACAGATGCACTCTCAGAATGACTAAGGAGACACCAGGAAAAAAAGGAAAGGGGGTGTTTATGATATGTCATCCTGCACTAATTAAAATGTAAAAGTCGGCCATCTGTCTAAATTAAAGCAATGGGTGCAAACGTTTCCAAAATATTTACGGAAATATATGCCACACACTTGGTTTTATGTAACAATTAGAGATTTTTCTGAACATCAAATGAATTTGTCTATTTTAATTGCTTATCGTGATATTCCTCTCCTTGTGTCAAAATGAAAATTATTTCCTTTTTCAATCGAAACCTATTAAGATAGGAGATGCCGCCTCTCTGATAAAACATTTTGTACAATCATTCCTCGAATAGTAAAAACCGTTTAATATTTTTATTTTTCTGTGAAATGCAGATTGTTGTGTACTCATTTCCCCCTGGCTGGCTCCATATATAATCCTCATGGCCATTTAATGTCTCTCTGTGTCAGAGCATTTCTTAATTTTACACTTCAGCAGAATGACCTGTAGATGTTGGATGATGCATTAGGCTCTCTCCTGCTATCTCCATTTACTGTGTTTTTCTTGGTGCATATGACCTGAAAGTGAAAACTAACGAGGTCAAAGGAATGTGTTGTTAACATTGGATTCCTAATGAAAACATCAGTGAGTCATTTTGCTTTAGATTGCAATGTTATGTGAATGTTTGGGACATATTACCTCTTTTTTATTCGAACATGATTATAGAATATGCAAGAAAGAAAATCAAGGTCTCTTTAAAGTCTTATCCAAATGATAGCTTTGAAATTTGATTAATTTAAGTCTCAGATTCAGGCAAATATTAAATATTTGAAAATCCAAACCAGTACTAACAGTGAGACTATTTCAATCTTTGCCTTGAACATTTTTCAGCAGTCTTTTAGAATGAGTACATAAGGTGTCCCTGTGTGGTAACAATTTCAGATTAATCCTTGATACCTGTCAAAAGGTGGGATGTTACTACTATCTATGTATGTACCGTATATACTTACTTTAAGATATAAGCGATCTCTTCACTGTATAACATTTTGACACCAGCCCAGAACATCACTTCTTGCCTAATTATGAGGGTATTACCACACATAGTTGTACACAGGTATCAGGCCCGGGCTTCAGATTTATATATATAGGAGTGATTGATGAACACCTGTAACCATATTATGTACATGTAGCTTAGGTTGTTAATTGTGGAAATGAAGTCGATTCTTTTTAAAAGGCAGCTGCTCTTAGGCTGAAGAAATTTCCCATACCCATACGATTGATGAAACCATTTTCCTGAAAGAATGATCTAAAGAGGCTCTCAAACAATTATTTATGACATCTTTGTGTCGGAAATTATACTTGCATTTACAGCTGTAAGTAAGAACAGCGAGTAGATTGTAAGTTCTGTTCTTTAATATATGTATTTCAATAATGTGTGTGGGAAAAACCGATCGGATGTACGTTTTTGAAAAGAAATTTGGAAGCGTGTCAATTTTTTTTTAAAGTGCAGGAAAGTATAAGTATATAATTCTCAGTAATGATTAATATTAACATTTATATAAAGAGGGTTTTTGGTATAAATAGGAAATCTTAGCTCTAGAGCAAAGGACCAATTAGTACGGTGCATAACGTATTGACAATTTACGAGTGAATATATGCGTAGCTATATTGACCCGAGGCAGTTGAGCTTTATGAACTCTGTGAAGGTGCAAATTTGGTGTTTTTCTCATTATCTATGTTTTGTAAAGAGTCCCCCTTTGTTGTGGTTTTGCAGGGGTTACTGTGTTGAGTCAATGTTTCCGAGGTTTTGTTTGATTTTGTCGAAGCTTGAACTGAGAAAAGAAGACAATCTGTGAATGATAAAAATGATGTCATTTGAAAGGTTTCTGGAAGAAAGGAACAGGGCCTTTGTACCCTGCTGTTCTTTCAATTGACCAGAAATTATGAAGTCTAGACGTTTAGGGGAAAAGTATATAGATAATCTATGGGAAGTGGTTAAATATAAAAAAAAATCAGACCTCCCACTTTTGTCAGGCTCCTGAGAAATAGCAAACTGTCAACCACACAACTATTTTTTTATTATGCAGATTTATACAAAATATGGCTCTATAAGAAAGAAAGAAAGAAAAAAAAAAATCAACCTTTTGCACTGCTATGTTAAAAAGCAAGACCCCTAATAGAATATCAAGTGTCCAAAGGTATTATCGAGTTACTGTGAAATATGCTTAAATGTGCCCATTGTTAAATGATGTGTCAGAGGGTTTTCTGTATAAGATGTGTCTCTTTTGGACGGGGGTAGTTTACATATGTATATGGGGGTGGCTGCTATTGCCAAGACTTGGAAGACCAAAGGCTGTAATTGAAGTGTCTGAAAGGCCTGAACTTTAAAATTTTTGTTCGCAATATCTTGCGAATTGCATCTTTGTGAGCTCTTTTTTATGGCTATAAATTAAGGATGCCTTCACGCTTGCCCCAGCCAGGTAATATTGCAATATGATTATAAGCTTTTTAGTGAAGATATACCTTTAAGTTACCTTGTTTGTTATTTTGTGTTTTTTTCCTTAGTGTTATTTATGGTATTGCAGATTATTCAAAGTTTCTAAAGGTTAAATATATCCTATGGGTTTTAGTTATTAAATGCTTGTGGATATGGTGTTTATCTGTGATAAAGCACTTAGTACCAGGTATTAGGAACATTAATTGCTATATGATTTTTAAAACAGGAAAAAATATATGCTTAATATTTTGCATCCAGAGGCATTATACCAATATTATTCTAGTCCTTATTTATGTGTATATACTGGTACACATTGTCAACTGGGTACTGTCTGTCTATTCCTGCTGTTAATTAATAGCTCTACAGAAACTATTTCATTAATTATATGCATAAACTATAAATATCAAAAGCTTAATATTCAAAACCGCAGTGATATGGCGCATGACAAATGAGGAAAGAGTTCAACAACATTTATATATATATACATACCAAGTGCTGCTTGAAAAAAATTAAGGCACTAGAGTACTTGGCAATATGATTTTCTGACCTTCAGAGTAAGAAGAGCGTGACTGCAGAGACGAACTGACCTGCAGTAGTCTAATTAGCTACGCAACTTTGTTGGAGACCTCACAGTATTGTTTCCTTGAGGGATTAATTATTGTGTGTGTTTTAGTTTGCTTTTGAGAGGAATTTAAAAAAAATTATATTGATGTGATGGATGACTTAGAGGCATTAGAGGATATTGAGGACTTGGAGGATGACATATTTTTCAGTTCTGACGATGATGATCAGTCGGATCATTCAGGTGGTGAATTTGTTGTGCAAAGGGGAATAACTCTACTGATCACTATTTTCTGTAGAGCTGCTAGTGGTTAGGTTGTTCAGCATCTGTTCTCTTTAATTACAATTTTTTGTTTACTAATCATTGAATATACTGCAGCATTGATATGAAATAGTAAGATATTTTTTGAAAAGTTTATTTTTCTTTACGATATTGTAAATATTCTAAATATGATTAAGATCTCTAACACATGATATTTTTTTGTACAAATTTTATGATTCTAACAAGGAAATACTTTTCTTTTCACAGGTTCATCTTTTATAAGTGCCAAAAACAACGTCAATAATAACCCCGCGCCCTCGGCCTCACAACGGGCAACCTCCCCAGGATCCTCAGCTACCTCAGGAATACCGATCCCAGGGGGTCGAAGTTTGGCACACCCCCGCTCTGGTGACAAGTCAGGTGGTGGGGGGAGAGTGGTCAGCACTGGGAGCACCACCTCCACAAGTTCATCCGCCTCGGGCAAAAGCACCTCCCAAAAAGGGGCGGCAACCACCAACAAAAACTCTATGTTAGACAAATTCAAATTCTTCAATTCCAAGGACAAGTCGAAGACTAAGAGCAGTCTCCCCAAGAGTGCCTCTAAACAGAGCACAACAAGCACAGGAAGTACATGTTCGAGTGACCGGGACTCGCGGGCGAGCGACCGGCAGTCGTCCGCGAGTGCACGCAGCTCGAGTTCCACCGACCCAGGAACATGTGGTAGCAGCACACCCTCAAATGACTCTGGGAGCCCCAAGCTCCCCCCCAAAACCAAGTCCCTCAGTAAAGGGGGATTCGGGGGGAGGGACAAGGGCGGGAGCATTCTTACTGCTGAAGACGTGTCAGCCAAACATAGGGGTTCGCCTTCTCCCACTCCTTCGTCACATTCATCGACATTACCCACGAGTAACAAGAAAAGCAGTGCTAAAAGTGACAAACATGACAAAGCCGGTCAGAAAAGTTCCAAGATCGGGAGTTTAATTCCAAAGACATCGTCTTCCTCCGGAGGAAAGTCCAAATCACCATCATCTGCTCCTCCGTCAAGCGGTATTCCAACCCCCTCAAGTAGCATTCCAAAACCATCCTCTTCTGGAAGCAAGTCTATGAAGAGTAGTCGGGAGGACTTGAAGAGTAGCAAAGATGAGAGAAGCAGATCAAGAGACTCAAATTCATCAGGAAGTGCTCAAAAATACAATGTGCCATTACCATCTACCCCTTCCAGCAATATTCCATCAGCAAGATCTATGCAAAATCATCACTCCCAAATCCCTGGGTGTTCAACACTGCCATCCTCATCATCTCACAACAACAGCCATTCACAGCACGGCTTACATCAGAGCAAGGAACACTCAGACCAATCAAAATCAAGGGACCATCACTCCCATTCAAAGACATTGGATCCCAGAATGCAACATCAGGAGAAGTCGAGATACACGGAAGTCGAGTACACAGATGGAAGGTTAGAGCGAGTAGGTGAAGGTCACAGTTCAAAACCCAGTCAGCTGCCACTGAACAATACTAGACTGCCAACCCCGTTTAGCTCCAACAACACACAACATGCAAACCACCATGAAACAGGTCTCCACAATAATTCACAGCACAACGGGAGAAACAGTGGTAACATTGCTGCTGCAGAGTCGAATCATGTTATCTCTGCTTCCTCTCAGACAATTAATGTTGTCAAGCCTACCTGTTCGGTAGCCACCCCCTCAAATGTCTTAACAAAGTCAGATGGGAATGCACAGGCAAACCTATCTGTTCTGAACAGGGCTCTTCCTCCGCCCCTGCCAAAAACGGAGCCCCCTCCACGAAGTGTTCCCCGGGACAACAGTAATCAGAGTATCGACAGTAACAGTGCTTCAACTTCAGCTTCTGGACACAATAGTGATTCCACCCCTTCGTCGTCCAGTAACAGCGGGAAAAGTGGGCAGAGTCATTCTTCGAGTGAAAGTGTTATTTATAAACCCTCTAGTGGTGATGAGTTTTCTGGATCAGAGAAAAGTGCTACTAATTCACCACATCTTGGATTAAAAGTGTTACATTCGCAATTGAACAAGACTGCTAATAATGTGGCTATTGTGCAACCGCGCCATGGCGAAAAAGTGGAAACGACCTTTGATACTGAAGTAAGGACAGAAAAAGTGACCAAAGATTCTAAAGACGGTAGTGTTACAGTGAAAGAGACGACATTTTCTGAGAAAACAACTACTTTTGTTGATGATGAAGGGGAAAAGTTGGATATCAAGCCAATGGCACCAATCACTCGAGCAATGTCCTACGGTTCATCCGGATTGCTCCGGGGGTATGGATCCCCAGCTAACAAACTCCCAGTTCTAAACTATCACAATCCGGGATATGCGACACCAACCACAGCTTACTTTGCGAGTACCAGCAGATTGGGAGTCAATCGTCCATTAATTGATCACGGGAAATTCTACTCCGGACCAATTCGGAAAGTGCCCTCCAGTGGACAAAACAGTGGATTCGATACGGATTACAGTTCCGACTATGACACTTATGACTATATGTCCGGATACATGTCTGACGGCGACATTCTGAAGAATAACCAGGCCAAGATGGAGGACATGACCAGTGGGTACCTGAGTGAGGGTGGGGCGTCCCTCTACGCCCGCCGCCTACAGCAGAGATTCAGGGAGGGGATGCAGGCGGTGAAGGAATGCATGCAGAAAAGCAGCGGACTTCTAGATGATGACAGGTGAGTTGTCATAGATGAAAATATTTATAAAGGTATAATCTTAGTGTTGCATGTCTAGAAATTTAAATTGTTAATTAAGATAAAGTTTAAATAGTGCTTTCAAATTTCAAGGAATGTAACAAAGTGCTAATGAAGTGCTAATGAAGTGGACTTGTGAGAGTCTCCATGTCTTATTTCAATTGGCTCTCTTCTAGACTTTTTGGTAATGTTTGATATCAATTAAGGTAAAGATCAAACACAATATAAATTTGACTATGAGAACACAAACCTAGAGATTTGAACAAGTTTATTAACAAAGTTGCAGTTTTCTTCCTGTGCTTCTCAATTATGCAAGAAAGATAACTCTTGATCATACAACTGTTAATAATCTGAGCAGATAAAGAGGAGATAACTTTTGCGGCCTTCACTATGTTTGGAGTATTCAATTTTAGTGAGATAATCATTGTGTCATCAATTCTGATGGTAGTCACCTAGCAACCAACAACAATGGGAGGAGGATGATTCATGCAGAAGGAATTAGTCACTGTCTCTGTTGGAGAGACTTCGCACTGCTCTATGAATAAATCTTCATTAATAAAACATGTGCAAGATCAAGATCAGAGAAAATAATTGTGTAGAGTATTTGATTGGTGTTTAAAATGAATTTTTAATATTTTGATGAAACGATTTTCAGTAAAATCTAATAATTCTCTACAGTCTAGCTTTAAAAAAAAATAATCATATTTAATGTTATTTTTCAATCGATGATTTGATTTAAGATAACAGAAATGAAAATTTAGATATTGTATTACCAGGGTACATACAGCAGTGCAGTTTTTGTTTTTCCAAAAAGATGACATTAATTGAAATTTTCTACAGGTCTTTAGATTACAAAAAGATGCCTATGATTTTATATTTTGTCCTTAACAAACATCCCATGGATTTCAGGTGTCTTAATAAAAATCATAGTTCACGTTGGAAACAAAAGAATAATTAATCTCTCTCTCTCTCTCTCTGTCTCTCTCTCTCTCTCTGAAGAAATGTGTTGAAGATAGTACATCATGGAACATTTGAATTGAATCCCCTCTTGCTCTCTTGATTGGAAAGGGAATTCCCTAAACTGTCATGTGTGCATAATGTAAATAATGTAAACTCTTTCATGACACTGTAAAACTTTGGATGTTTGTTTTTAATATTTCATGGTTATTTTACACTGGAAATTAATATTTGATTGAATCTTTGTGGTCTCTTCATGGTGTTTTGTAAAGAAAAATAAAACAAGCTCTGGTAGGCTGTTCCATATCATTTGGAAAGGAAGATTAGAGGTCTGTGTTTTTGTGTGTTAATTGATAGAGTCACTTCTGTGAAATTAGCTGTTAATTGCTTTAATAAACCTTGCACCATCTTTCTGAGTTGTTGCCAAGTCAAAATTGTTAATATTTTAGCTTTGCCTAAAGTTGTGTAAAAGACATCTAATATAATGATTGAAGCAAGATTTAATATAGATTTATTTTTATCCATTGCCAATGGCAGTCAGTGATTGGCTTATATTTTATATGGTGGTTGTGTACTCCTTAGTCTAAGCGAAGTCCTGGAAAACATATCAAGATTAAGAATTCAGAACATTTAGTAGAAAATAATTGGTTCATATGGGGCATGCCTTTGTCATAATCTCAAATACAACAGCAACCGACCATACGCGCAAGGAAAGTATTTGATCAAAGGGTTCCCATCTTGATTTCCTTGGCAAATCAGAAAATGTGTGTTTTGTGTAAGCAAATGTATATTAATGATTAATGAAATTTGACTGTGGATAATTTAATGAAGATTATGCCATCAAAGCTTAATGTCTGCTGGATACTATGAATTTCATCTGGTGAGGTCCCAGGAATGCCGTAACAATTATACATGAAAGTTACGGAGTCAGATTTGTTGAACACGGTCACCCCCCTAGTTTGCTCAGAAAAAAGTAAAAGTTGCTGCTTGATTGTGGAAGAATTAGTAATGAAGGAGGGGAAAATGTTTGCTGCCTGCTATGAATTTGATGAGCAGATGTAAAGATGTATTGGTGAGGGTTTACAGTTAAAGCTTTTATATCTCTAGCAAGGGGTTCATTAAGTCCCAGATTCCGGTGGATCATCTTCAAGTTTTACAGAAATCCCTGTACACCATAGCACCTCCCTTTGTTGTTTTTTTTATTTTTTATGTTAAAGGCTGGGAGGAAATGGTACCAGTTTCTTTGCTGTCTCTGGTTGTACACAAATAGAAAGAACAATCACTTTGATCCTTTTGGATTGAGAGGCGGTGATTTCCATCTTGTTGCTGCTATTTCCAGAAATTGGACAGACGCCACTATATTGGTCAACACCTTCTTAAAAATGAAGATGCTCTGCCAGATTTTCTCTGTATTCACCATGATGAGTTCAGAATCATTTATGTTGAAGGGTATAAGACTTAGAGCTTCTGGATGATTTTGATCGACACACATTCATGGCATGCATTTATCATCTTTCCCCGTTATAGCTTAGGTATTCATTAATCCAAGACAGGAAATGAAATGTTTATACGAACTGTTACAGCTTTGATTTTTCATCAATCCAAGACATTTAATAAAAACTTACAGAATTATGAAAATTATATCAGGAAAAATAACACCCAAACATCAAAATTATTTTGGAAAGTTCAATGGCCTAGAAATCCAATTTTTTATAGAAACTAAAATTAGTATTAAGCTCTTCCGATGGCTTTGCAAAAAAATATGATGCATAATCCTGGCCTACATTACTTCTTCTTCTAAGATCTACTCAGGCCTGTGGGAAATGGTTTTCTATATTTGTCAGATTAATGAGTTATGGTTCTTGTCAGAAATGGAAATATTATAGGGTTATATATAGAGAACATAATAGCAATTCACAATCTTTATTTTGTGCAAGATAACTTTTCTTTAGCTAAATTAATTGATTGCTTTGAAGAAGTATCAGCAATTCCACCAATTCTGCCAATAAATAAGTCTGCCTTTGGGATTCCGTCTTTTCTAGATTGATCCAAAACGCTTTTCATTTAGAGTTGCGTATGTCCGCAAATGTCCATGATTTTCTCCAAGAGACTTTATTGTATGACTCAGAACCGTCGATCACCAGTTAAATCATAAAAAAAAGGATGACACATTATATAACACGTTCTCGAGAGAAAGTGCAAATTCGGTAGAATGACATTTAAGACTTGCAAAGTTTTTGGATGCCTTTCGTTATTACAAAGAATAAGGGTCAATTTGGTTGGATTCTGTACGACACGGATCAATACATTCTGGACAAAAATGATTTATGCGATATGCTCTGTAAAATAAACTGTGTTTACCCCTTATTCCAGTTTATCAAGTTCCAAAAGAGATTCCATCCTATCACTTTGTGTTTATTGTATTTCAAAGGAAGACATAGGCACAGCAATCAAATTCTGTGGTATAGACAAATTGGTTATTAAATTTGCCTGTTGTGCCAAAAAACAAAAACAAAATCTGATGAAAAAAGAGATTACCATTTCAGCGTTAGAAAAAGTATTCTTTTACCATGCAACTGCATTTGTAAATTGGATTGGGAAGTCTGAACTGCAAAAGATGAGTCCATGCATTAAACACTAGATTTCCATTGGTAGCTCTGGAGCATCCTGAATTTTATTCTGCTTTATGTTTTGGTGCTAGATGCAAGTTGTGCTCATGGAAAAAAAATGATCCATTTTATGAATCTCTTCATAAGATCCTGTTATAATAGCTTGGAGGTTAAAAGATATTCCTCATGAAATAATTGATGGATAATGCATTTGTGTTTCGGACATAATGATTTGATCAATATTGTTGGAAAGGTGCATCTTAAAGCCATGAGATCTCTAGAGCAGTTAATAATTGATACTTTGGGATCGAAGGGAAAAAAGTTCAGCTTTTGCAATTGTTCAAGAAAGGGCGAAAAATTTGAGGCATAAAAAACACTTTGAATCCAAGTGAATTGTTCCCTTGATGTCATGGAAAAAGGCTACCGGTTGTTGTGTAAAATGGGTTTGAGTCATATTGATTCTGTATAGAGCAACATGGGGTTGATAGAACAAACTGTAGGATGGATTATGGACAGAGTCTGGATATAGAGCAAATTAAAAGACTATCTTTTGAAGTGATCTGTGTAAATGCATATATAACTGTTAATGTAAAATTCAATTCCGAACAGTTACTATTTTTTGTGGAGAAGACCCACTGATCCTGTATTACTCATCATCATGGGAAAGGAACATAATTACATTTAATTTAGTGCTTTTAAGGAAGGAGTTTACTTTAAGTCAATTTTTAAAAAAAAAATATTAGATTGTTAAAGAAGCTTTTGATGGCTACCTATTACATATTAATGGGGACGCTGTTAAATCAATATCGGAATCAACAAAGATGCTGTGACTTTGTGAAGCGCGAGAGTTAAAAAGGTTTTAAAAATCAACGTGAGTTGTCTGGAAGCTCCGAATGCATGCTGGATCGACTCATGTGTAATGGATTAATTACTCGGAGAGTAGAAGAGGCTCCAACAGTGAAATTCAAAACAACACTTGGTTTACATTTGGAGTGTGAATGAAAGGCAAAAAAAAAAAAATCAATGAGTGATATGTTACAGAGACTTTGAAATGATAATGAAGAGCATTAGGCTTATGTGAGCTGTGATCTTATGCTGGTAGTTCATTGTGGGGAAAGAGGAAGAGAAAAAAAGTTCAGAAAAAATATTTGACGCACATGCTTTGCGACACACTTGGTATCAAATGCTAAGGATGAGTTCAGATGGAATTTCGGTTATAACACTTGAGAATGTTTGATGCATGGCAAGGTTAAATAGCCATTTCACCTGCATATGTGTGTAAAGAGAGGAAAGAAACAAGGAACTCCAGAAATGAGAAAATCTGGCCAATGTGTTTTGTGATATAATTGATTTTGAAGGGTTCACAGACAGTATCGGCTCTTGGGCATGTTCCATTGTGTGTGTACAATCTGAGGCACCATGAGAACAAACGGAGCTTTTCTTAGAACGTCTTTTGGGCATCAGCAGACGTCGAGCCCAGATCCCGGTAGTCAGGGTGGAGCAGTGAACAGTCCGGGTCGAGCAGGACTGGTCAGATCACACACACTACCCAGAGAATCACAGGAGGGGCAGGGTACCTCTCAGGTCAGATTGGCTGGACATCAACTGACCCAGGACAGGTCAGTGGAAGACCCAGGGACCAAGCCGAAGCTTCCGAGTCAGCAACAACAACAACAGCAAATCGGGCAACAACAAATTAGAGGGTCAGGACCTAGGAAGATTATAACCCAAGCCATCATTGAGAACCAGAGCATTCGGAATAGGCCTCTTCCAGCCATCCCTACAGAAGAGAAAGATGAGAACAGGAATTTGACCCACAAGACTGCTAGTCTGGGGAGGCAAAATAAGCCACCTTCTTTGGTGAAATCTAATCAGCAGATCCTAACCAAGGCTGAGCTTCAGCAGCATATTCAGTCCCAGTTGAACGTGATTTACTGGACCACTTCCTCCTCATCAGGGTAAGCATGTAGTCCTGATTCAGCTTCACTTGTTCCTCAGTTGTTCATGAACCCCACAGTGTTACCTATAGTTAATTTGTGTTTACAAGTATACAAAATTATCCTATCTGGTCATTAATATTGGTTGGTTTAGCGAGACTTATTGAAATGGTAATTATAGAGTGTTAGATGAATGGTCATCTTGCATAATGTCATGCAATATAAGGTGTTGCAGAAGTTGACAGCAGAAGATCTTTGTAATATTGCAAATTCATTATGACGTTAGTGGAGCTAGAGTTGGCATTGAAACTCGGTGATAATTAGAGCTGCAAAAATCCTTTCAACCGGACTTCAAGTTAAGAACGTGGGTTCTTAGAATGCAGCTAAACACATATTTGTTATGATCTTGTAAGGAATCTCAAACAAGCCTCCATGCTGGTTGCTTTGAGAAAAGAGGTATGCACTTGATTTTTATTGACAATTATTGAAGTTAAAACTACTCTCATCTGAATCTTTCATGTAGAACTGTGAGTCAGATCTCTCTCAAGATGACAACAATGCCCTAAAGTCAATACTGCAAGCTAATTGTGATTAAGTACATAGTTCTAATGATCAAATCATTAAATGTTCATCAAATAATGATTACTTTTCTCAGATAATTTCAGAGTATTTATAAACATTGTCCAGGGAGTAAAAAAATGCTCTTTTTGATGTTAATTGAATTTTCTCTTGAAATCTCGTTAACTGCATTCCTCTGACAAATTTTTTATTTTTTTTCACAGAGATTCATAATTATATGGTTGACTTGAGATAAATATTTGGCATCATCGTGTCACATGTTGAAATCAATGTTGTTTTTTTCTTCCCTATTTCAAGTCTGTATGCAATGGAACAAGACATATGACTCATCCTGTTTCTGTCAATATGGCTTGGGTATTGGAATTTTGTCTTCCATGTCTGCCAGAATCGAGCAATTTGCTAGTATCTACCCAAAAGTATTCTGTCCGTATTTATTTTTTTTTGCTTGGTAAACTTGTAATGATTGGATTTATACCAAATCTGCCAATACTCCGAGTGAGTTGACATCCTGATCAAATCATATTTATTGATCCGACGGGTCCAAAAAAATCTAGAGCGAAAAAAAAAAAATTATTGAAGAAGCAATCCTCTCCTGCCAAGATATTGATTCTTAAAGTTAAGCTGCTAAATATTTTGTCTTGACGGTTGCATGTTCCAGAAATGGTTAATTTGCCCCATTGCAATATTCTTTGATCTATGACCGTCTGGGTGCCAAATTTATCAGGTTTTCATTTCCTTCTGTTTGGGTGATTTTGTCAGAGAGAAGCGTGTTATTCTGGTTTATATTGCTCAGAATTTGTGCATCCGCAATGCAGAAACAGATTTGATCCAAGGAAGGAAATTATAAGAGCGTATTGTTGTGCAATTTTATGTGCAGTAGATAAATTAGTTGGTGGCAGGGGCCCCAGTTTTAATGCAGAAGTATATATAAATTGATTGTCAGTAACTTGATTTTTACCGTGTTGTCCTTGAATGCATAATACAGTCAAACTGTGTTATCTAGAACTAGATGGGAGTGTTTAAAAACTTTGAGATATCCTAGTACTCAAGATATCGAGGGTAAAATACTTTTAAAAAATTAGTAGTTGGGACTTGGAAATCACTTCGACATATCAATTGTATTCGAGATATCGAGGGTAAAATACTTTTTAAAAATTAGTAGTTGGGACTTACAAATCACTTCAACATATCCATTGTATTCGAGATATCAGTGTTCCAGATATCGTCGAAGTTCAACTGTACTTAAATTTGAATAAAATTTGTACAGTAGTATATTTTGAATTGTCATCTCTGGGAGTTGGATGTTCTGGCAAAACTGAGAAGCAAAATTGAGCTTATAATTAGAAAACACAACCAAATTAAATTGATTTGATACAAATACAATAATTATTTTATAAATAGTACCCACCCACCCCCACCCAATAGAGACTTGCTGTATTGCACACATATGCAAGCTGAGTCAATGTTGGGCATGAATATAAGTTATTTGTAGAGTTTTTAGGTAAGAAATGTCATATAACCGTGATCTTGTATCTGTCAGATGCTGGCTCTCTGCAGATGTGAATGCAGGCTGCAGCATACAAGAGAGCCAACAGAGAATATGACATAAGACAATGATGCCTGACCCCTATCAGGGATCGCTTAGAAGTTAATATATACAACAATTTATCTAATTGACAGTAAATGCTCCTAACAGACAGGAGGGCTATTGGATTGCAGCATCTGGAGACAGGGGGTCTTCTCCTGCATGTGTCAATGGTACTGTTTACAGCAGAGAAATGTACTGTATGTGTGCTGGATATGGGCCAGTCCCTCTCTATTCTATACTGTGGAGACTTCTCAGAAGGTTTTGAGTTTTGTCATCAGTCGGTTCCACACCAGATGGGCCGCTTACATGATTGCATAATGTGCAGACTATTGGCTCTGCTATATATATGTGGTTATCTTGCATTCTGCTCCTTTGAGAGGTCTTTTGTCATTCGATGCTGTGAACTTCCTTTTTCCCCCTTTTGAATACATCCTTGCAGGGCCTTTAGTTTTAATGACATCACAATTGACGAAATGTAGCAGATGCTCTGAATGGGTCTTACGTAAAATAGCATTGTTGGGGAAAAAAAGCATGTCTCTAATTGCATGCGAAATTGCAGAGTGAAATGGAAAATTTGGAATATAATTAAATGATGAGCTACACAACTAAACACATATCCTTTGAAAATCTGGTTCCAGACTCTCTTTTCTCTATCACAATATCAGCTTTCTTTTTTCTGTTACTTTGTTTTATGAGATATGGGATAGAAATCACTGTACTACAGCTGTTATCTTTATAACCTTGTTCACTTAATTAACAACAATTTTCAAAGGCTTTTAAAAGACTTTGTAGGACATCAGGACATGGATAAACATTTGTGTTAATTTGCTTCAAATTTGATATATCTGATTCTGTGTTTATTTTTATATTTTTGAGTTTTGCTCTGTACTGCATGTGCTGATGTCAACAATTATTTTGAATCTCTCTCTCTCTCTCTCTCTCTCTCTCTCTCTCTCTCTCTCTCTCTCTCATCCTCCCCCCCCCCCCCAGCACAACATCAAACACATTTAAACAATTATGTTTAAATATTGATAGACCAACTGTCACTAAGTTTACATGTATTATGCATGTACCCTAAAATTGACAGCAGCATTCTATAATAAAGAGTCTCCATTGTACGTTACTCAATGATGACTCAGCCTCCTACTTGATCCGACTATCGATCTGCTGCTGCTCTCTCACTGAAGCGACTCAGTGCTGCTATAATTATACAGACGCTGACACAGAAACTAATGAATCTGGTACATACAACAGTAGTTAGTATTGCATGCTCCTTCACAGTGCATTCACACTTCTCCGTCCCAATCAATATTTGTACAGGTACCACCCAATCAATATTTGTACAGGTACCACCCAATCAATATTTGCACAGGTACCAGGTGATAATGTAGGATTTTTCAAAATTGCAAAAAAAAAAAAATGAGTTGATTTATGAAGTGCGTTTGACATCTTTCGCCTCAAGAAGCAATTTGGGGAGATTAAAATGTGTGAATTTTTCAAATAAAAAATCATGAGTGTTAATTACAGGGGTGGTTTTTTACTTGTTTTGCCTGAAGAAGCAATTTTATTTCATTCAAAAATTTTCATTGAAAAAAGATGTATGTAGTATAGGCACCCTTAATTTGTCATTGTAAATCTTGTTCATCTACTGTTAAGAATTTTTCATGCAGAAGCTAGGTTCTGTGAATGACAGTCTTTCTATTCATACATCTCTAACAAGCAAAATAGACCAATAGGCTTTTTTGAGAGAATGTGTATTGAATGAATACAGATCAGACGTAGATAAACCAATGAATTTCACACCTCAAGTGTCTACAAATATAGGGCAAAGGCAGGCACTTTAAAAAATTCAAACCTCAAATTTAATCGGTTTGAAATAACAATTGAGAAAAGGAGAATTTGATGGGAGCAATTATCCATTAAAACTTCTCTCTCTCTCTCTCTCTTCCCTGGGCCATCTCCTAGACATCCTTTTATTTTGACAGAACTAATCAGATGTGAATGGATTTGAAGGCCTGGTAATGAGTATTGGGAAGTTTTGTGTCACGGTACATTGGAGAATTGGTTTAGTCCTCTTTGCCTGCGTCTGAGTATTAATTTGTAAACAGTACAAAGTAGTCAGATATTTTGGGTTGCCTTCTTGAGTGCAATGCAAGATCAGTCTATGCGATATAGTATTGTTGTTATCTTATCGCCTTTTGAGTCGGAAGCTCTGACATTATAAGCCTTAGAATTTTCAATAATCACCCAATTTTCCAGTGCCAACAATGTAATAGCTAGTGTATCAAATATGGTCAAGGCTTAAGGTGGTCCAGCACCCCAGGTGTGAAATTTTGGGATTCGGTGGTGAATTATGGCTGCGGATTTACTTTGTGAATTAGAAGATTAGATATGGTGTACTCAGATATCTGTAACTGGGCCCCAAGGCTGAATTTTTTTTTCTTTTTGGCTGGCTACTTTGGCTGAAGTAGCATTGACATTATAGGAAATGTCCCATGTTGACTCCTCTGCTTCATCAAAGGGGTATGCATTATAGCCTTAAATATATTTAAAGTAAAATGTTATAAAAAGAATATTAATTGTAATTTTTTTCAACAGTGATTATTTAGATTTAAATACCTGTAAAAAACCTACATTATTGTTTGAACTGCATTGAATTTCGCTATCACTAAATGGCATAACAAAATTGTGTTAATGGCATAGGGTATGGAGAGTTAATGACATAAGAATATAACAGTTGAAAAATATTGCCTCTATGTCGACAGATACAGGAAATTAATTTTTTAAAGGCTTGTCTTTGCTTTGCATAAGTATGATAAATATAATGTATAAAGGTTTTATCTGTTTTTGATCCTATTGATGAAGACAAAAAAAAGGATGCTTGATATTTAGGCGCTTCTGGTTAATACCATTTTGTCTGGGTCTAGAGAAAAAACCCAACACTTTTTATTTTTAGAACATTGGCATACAAGATAAATGATTTTGTTTGCAATAAGTGGTTTCTTTTTTTTAAAACAGATATTGTGTCACCAAATCCGATATACCCAATCACCTTCCCACTAGTAATTTTAATTGTGCAATTAATGTATTTTTTCTATAGTTAATAGAACTGCACATTCAAGAAATCTATTTTTAGACCCCTGCACATTGTATAAGTGACTCATATTAGTTAACAACAATACCTTAATTAGAAAACACCATTAGAAATTGGTTTGTTCAGTGGGCTACTTAAAGTTGAATTCTGGATTTTCCAACTGTGATTTTTAATAATTCATTTGTAATTGAAAATGAAATTCATTAAAATTGCTATTTATAAAAAAAAAACCTGCAAAATCTTTTATATTTCTTTTTTCCCATCACTTTTGGAGGAACCATAATTGTATTCTTCCTTCTAGGTTTGAATCTAGTTGCTGTATTGAGGTAGCACGTAATTTAGTTTAGATAAAATACCATAAGAGTTTGAGGTTGAAAACTTCACTTCACACACAATAAAACTGTTAACAATGAGTAATATGGAGTAAAATGGCAATATTAATTTAGGATCATGTTTCTCTTTTTTGCAGTTTTGATGATAGCAGTTCCATTAGCAGTGGTGACATCAGCGATACAATTAACGAAATTAGCACAGACGACGGAAACTTGACCGGAGGAAGCGATCAGAACAACCCGTACAACAGCCTAAAGCGGACACCAAACGCCCAGGGAATTCCGAATGGCTACCCCGGTCACATGCATGGCAAACGAGTCCCAAACCTCGGAACAAGTGCTTTTATGGGAGCGGACTATAGTAGTGATGCTAGTCCAATGTCTGGGTGGAGGAAATACCCGCTACCCCAGACAAACCGTTTATTGAGCAGTGACCCTGCTGATTATGCATACTTGTTTAACGGCTACACTCATGCGTCACCCATGCAGCATTGGGGCCAGTCCCCGCCAGTGCAGGGACAAATGAGAAAACTGTCCAATACTAGTCAACCCGACATTAACCATTACCGGACTCACAGTGCAGATTACGTCGATCCTAATAAATCGGGCGTATACTCTTCCAATAACAGTCTGTCCAATAAGAAGGACTCGGAAACTAACACAGATCAGTCACATTTAATGGAGGCCAGTATGAGACGGGTGCAGCAACAAAGTGGCGGGGGGCAGGGCGGGTTCGGATATCGCCGTCCTCTCAGCAACACCAGCACCGGATCAGCGGGTAGCAACAAGAGCAATGGATCGGGAGGATCGTCGTGCTCCAAGAGCTCCACTGTTGGCAGTCGTCTGGCCAAGCACGGTGTGATGAATGAAAACAACGGCATGAAGCCAGGGGAGTGCACTCCGTCTGGGATTCCGCGTCCAGGAAGTGCCGCATCACTACGTACGACACCGCAGAGGGCCGAGGATCTGTTTACTAGTGCCACGCTAGAGAGGAAGAAAAAAGGGATTAATGGTGCAAAGACAAATGGTAACAATATTTCTCCTCCTGAGGAACTTTATAAGTCCAATACTCTGGGTAGGAATACTCAAAAAAAGAGTGGCAGCAAGGCTAGTCTTACTCGAACCCCCTCGCAGGGCGAGGGGACCCCTCTGTGCAATAATACTATCATTTCCAATCCCCATGCTACTTATGGGAAAAATGAAATGGGGAGACCTAACATGTATTCCCAATCTCTACCCAACATGCCACAAAACGGTGTGCCTGCACACTACGTTGCCATGGAATATGGAAGTCCTCGTAATTCGGGTTCGGGTCAGGGTGTCTGGCTTAAGAACACTAATGGAAACATCCCTATGCATATGTCAGACACTGAAAGCATGGACTCCATATCATCTCATGCTTCCAGTATTCAGGCTCAGATTCAGCAGGCTCGAGCCCTGAGTGATGCCAGTGCTCGTATACTCGCCCACGGAATGAACAACGTGGGCCTGACCCGGTCCAATAGTCTCAAGTCCACTCAATCAGACTCCATCTATGCTTCCAATCAACACGGTGGGGAAAATCTGACCCGCACCAACTCGTTCTCCCAGCTTCCAAGCCCCCCGCCCCCTTCCTCCCCCACCCCTAGCAATAGTTCGCATTCCTCTCGCTTCACATATCCCATGACTGCTTTTGGTGGTGGTGGGTCGTCCATGAGCAGTGGTGGGGGATACGCCAACCCAGCGACCCTGAATCAGAACATGGTCCGGTCCAACACTCAGTCCAGCCTACCCCCCTACAGTAGCCTGGCCCTCTCCAAGATCAACAAGGATGAGGATGGAAGTAGTGAGTCAATCCAAATTTTCTCTGTCTTGAGATAATTAGAAAAAAAAAATGACTTTTTGAAGAATTATGGCAACTCCTACTTCCTTTGACCAACTTGAGTGTCTTCTTGAAGATGAATGAAATTGTTTTTAAGTTTGCTATTTTCATTCCATGGAGCAAAATGCTCATCTCTACTTCTAATTTTGTTTTGAAGTTTTGCATGTATTTTGGATGTCATGAATTTAAATTTAACGCTGTTTAAAATATTTGCATGAGGTTTATTCTTTTTTTTTTTTTTTTGATACCTCTTAGTTACTGGCTTGGAAAGAAAAATCAAAAGATGATCTTTGCATGTTACTACAAAGAAAAAAATATCACAACAAAAAGTGCCATAATATTGCATGAAAGAAAAATTATTTAAAAAAGAAAGTTTGTGCTTGTTCAGAATACTCTAACATAGTGTGCTCCTACTAGTAATAAACATCATGAATGCTCCTTTCACACTCTCCCTCCCATCATCTTGACCCCGTCTGACCTCTCAGCTGAGGTCATCATCGCTCCCCCATACTCCCCCCTCTTTCATCGATTAATCTGTCGTCTTAGATCTCCATTGATCATGTTCGAGTTGAGCTGCATCATTCATCCCCCTCTTTGCTGCAGCATCCACTTCATGTCCCTTCATGGCAGATTCTCCAGTGTCTTAATTATTTTGCAGATTTTTTTTACATGTGTACATCAGATAACGGTCATATTTCATGAACTGACATCCATTTGCATGCAATTCTTCTTGGAGTTGCCAATATATAAAATTATTAATGAAAGGGAAATAACTCTAAATTTAAGTTTTTGGTAGTGATTTAATGCATTTGGAGTTGCCTCTCTTGCAATGATTTTTCGATTTCTTAATTTCAGTTCATGGCTCCAATCTATCTCTGGCTTCCTGCAGTTCTTCTGTGTATTCCTCGGTAAGATGAATGAAAATGTTGAACAAAGAAAAGTAAAATTCCAAAATGTCGCAAAAAATCTTGTAAATTTTATGTCTACTTTTGACAAAATTTTTAAGCTCAATATATATTAAGATACAGCAATGGGCTAAATAGAAAGAATTATATAATTGTGTTTACAAGAAGACTGTATTAATTAAGTCTCTGTCTAAATAGAACAGTTTTAGTTCTTGTATTTAATGAAAAAGGGGATGTCTGCCTGGTCAGAAACAGTGTTAAAGTACAATCTTGGCAGCACACTAGAAACATTTTGGCACAAGAATATATAAGCCACTTTAGAGCAAACAGGTGGTTATAAAAAAGTAGGATATTAATTATACATATATCATTTTTCTCTCTCTCTCATCCTGATCTGTTTTTACCTTGTAGGCTGAAGACAAGCATCAGCACGAGGTGAGTTATGTGGAATAAATTGCCAGCTTCTGTGTGGTTTAATCTCACCCCTCCGCTACTGGGCTGTTTTGTTTTCTAGCAGCAAAAAATATTCATTTGATAGTCTTAGTGGCTCTCATTATTACTTGTCTTAATGGCTCTCATTATTACTGAATTACGTTTTTTGTTAAAATCTTTTAACAGATGTTGGAGGTTTTCGGTTAATTTTAGACATTTTGTTTTATGAAGATGTTTTCTTCTTTAGATTTGATGCTCAAATAGGGAATTAGAATTTTTGTAAACTGAAGTGTTATTTTGAGATTTGTTTTTCACATTTACTGAATAAACTTTAGCGAGGTATTACAAAATAATACTTAATTGCTGCATTTAAAGGGGGATAGGGGAAGGTTACTGGAAATTAATTGCCCAAAGTGAAAAATTTGACACCTTTTTAAAATCTTTTTTTCTTACAGATAAGTAATTTTATCTAGATAAGAAACTTGGCAAGTTGCAATCACTTAAAATGTCAGCTTATGATTAATATACTATCCAGCTCATCTTTGCACAGGATTCCTTGATTTAAAGTTTATCTTTTTTTTTCAAAACGAAATGCTCTGCTGTAATGCATGTTTTGATGCAATATAAAATTTTAATGACGATGAATCAGATACAAAACTTTCAATAAACTCGGAAGCGAACAGTTGTCTTTGGCCGACAGCCAGTGTCGATCAGAAAGCAGAAGATTCTTCAATTCTGTCAGCTATAATTTTAGAAAAGGGGGTAAAAAAAAAATGGTGGAGAGAAATATGTATTAAAAATATTTCTCTTATCAACCACAGAAAAAACGTTACATGTTGTTTGGTAGGCTTGAGTTTCTCTCTCCCACTTTGCAAAATTAACGGTATAACCCTCTAGGCTTGAGCTTAAATAAGTTTTCAAGACGGCTAGTTTTTCAAAAAGACAAGAATCTGAAAGAAGAAAGAAAGAAAAAAATCCGACTGGAGATATCTAGCTTTGTGCAAGATAAGAGAGGAAAATTAAATAGAAATTGTTGCAGACAAGATATATGTGTGTGTGTTTTTCCTCCAGCCGAGTTTGATGTTTGTTTGATACAAGATTATTTTCATCTTTATTTTTTTTTTTCATTTTTTCCCACGTAAAGATTCGTAAGCTACGACGCGAACTGGAGTCAGCACAGGAAAAAGTGGTGACACTGACCACGCAACTCAGCACAAACGTAAGTCCCATGATGTTACTGATGATTCTTTTACGTAGCCTGCATGTGTCTTATATGTGAATTTATTTACTGTAGAGTTTTGCAGTGGAAGAGAATTTCATGCAATTTTTGACAGTTTGCAGTTATTGCTGTGGTTTAAAGCAGAAAAGAATTAATGTCTGAGAGATTAAGCTTTTCATTGCATGAGATTATGAAATGGATAACAATTTATGTTCTTACAAGTTTGAAGAGACAGTATTTATGATGCTTTGAGTGACAGCTTCAAAGAAAAAAATCTTTATACATTATAGGTTTTAGAAATTGTTAAAAAGAATTGGAAAAAAACCATACAAGATTAGATTTATTATCTGTTAGTTTGACCATAAGGCTGAGGTGTGGAAACAAGACTTTTGATTTTAATTTAAAATTTAAAACCATGATTGTATTTCTCGATACTCTGGTTAGAAGAATTCAGTAATGCGTACTCTAAACTGCTGTACATTCCAGGTTTGAAAGGGGAGGGGAAGAGAATCACAGGTGGTTTTATTTTTAGCTGGAGTTATCTCTCTTGCCTAACCAAATTGCTTGTATGTTAACTATATATATATAGTTGAAGCAGTGCAAACATTGTCAGTGACCTTTGTTGACCTCTAATGACCCTCAGCCTTTATCTGTCCCTGCAGAGAGGCAGAGGGTGTACCTTGTTTTAACCTGCCCTTTTGAAACATGTTTTAACACATACATTGGGAGCAATAGAAGCATAATCTGCACCTAGAATCTCCCCCCTCTTTCTGAGTTCACTGATAAGACCCTGAGCTCAGTCAAATTTCTGATCATACAGGCTGTTTCGGATGCAAACATCAGATTGTAGCATCCTCTAAGTCCTTATCGCACATCATTGATATTTTTTTCTCTCAATTTTTTTATCGAAAGATGAATGGTATTCGTGATCATTAAGTTTTATGTTGGCCTTCCTAATCAAGCCTGGAGATTTGAATTTTTTAAACGATTCTCTCAGTAGCTAGTTATAAAGGGCTCTGAATTTATGTGTAAATTATCAGTCTGATGTTTTATTTCGTCTCTGTGCTTTAGTTTCAAGGTCAATTCTGGACTGGTTTTTATTTTTTCCAAGTCTTATTTCAAAATGTGTGTGTGTATGTGTGTCAATATGTGTTCAAGGGTTTCTCTGAATTCATTTTGAGAAAAAGTAGATAACTCTGCTGTTTATTGGTTGATAGTAACAGTTTTGTTTTAGAGGAACAGCTGTTCTTTTCCAGTAAATTAAAATCCAGGCCAGGAATCTTATCCGAAAAATCTAATATATAAAGAGAGAGTATTAAAGGGGGAATGGAAACATTGAAATAAAGATTTTAAAAACCAGCTAAACAAAGAATATAAAGATGTTAAAGAAGATTTGAGTAAATGAACAGTATATAATTGATACTGTGAAGTAGGATACCAAGAAAAAACAGCAGAAGTCCTGCTGCTTTAAATGCAAGCTAATGCATGCAACAATCATCTTCATAAGTTCTGGGGGATTAAAGACATTCAAAATTTAAGATACCTCCTCTAGATATCAAACTAATTTCTTTAATCTTAAGAACAGATCAGCTGCATAGCTTGCATCCATTTCGAAAACAGTTCTCTTTTGGGGTGTTTTCTTTGGTATTTTTGGAAGAAAAAAATAGCCCCCCCCCCTTTAAAACATACTTAATTTTTTTAAGACAAATTTTTCTTATATCATTTTAAAAAAAATGTTGAGAATGCTTTTCGAATATTGAGCATTTTAATCTTTTATAAACGGTCTTCTTAGCTAACATTTGTTGAGTTTTGCCAGATTTAAATTTTTTTTTGAAGGTGGGTTCATATTTGATATCAAAAACTACTGATATGAACACTCGCCTTGATAGTTAACATAGAGGAGTGAGTAGCTGGTAACCAGTAATCGCCACATGATATTCCCCTCAATATTACCTCCAATAACTGAAGATCTTTCAACCTATCAAACAAGTTGTTGGCACCAGGAATTTTTTTTCTTTCCTCCCTTCCTTAGCGTTTGAACCTTTGCTCTAGAAGTTTCAAGTTTTTTTGGCAGCGGTCCTTGAAATGCTTTAATGATGTTTAGGTTTCAACTGCATTGACCATCACCCAAGGAAAGGTGAAATAGCAAAAGCATTACGAACATTCCCAAAAGTGTGAAGATACAGCATTTTTTTTTTAACCTTAATGCTTTCATCGGCTGTGAGTTTTGCAATTACACCATAAAGTCCAGTGCTGGAAGGATACCATCTGAGAGAAAATATTTTGTTTATGCTTCTTTCAGTTTGGAATATTTTTCTCATGGATTCTCTAACTCCTCAAGTGTTCTTTTGGTGAAACGTTTTTGGGATACCCGGCCAAGATATTTGTGGTTTTACGGGCAGCTAATCATACCAAGCATTTCTGTGGGCGACATTTATTAACGCGAGATTGTGTGTCTGAATTTTTTCTTTGACTGATTTAAAGATGGATGCCAAAGTGGAGAGTCCGAGTTCTCCTTCCCGCTGTAAGTCTCTGTATGACAATGGTCCCGTGGAATGGAAGTCCGAAGTCTATTACCCATTTCACACTGCTTATAACAATAATAACAAGGCAAGTTGTTATCAAATTATATTCGGTGATGGAATATTTTGTTTAAGGTATATTTGGTAAAAATACTGGGTTTTTGAGGGTGTGGCAATGATGTGTGGGATTTTTTTGTTTGTTTTTTTTTGGGGGGGGGGATGGAATGCTTGATCTTTTACATTTGTTCAAATTACCCATACATCAGTCAATACTAAATTGTGAATACTGAAGTGTTTAACATTGGAACATCATACGCATTCATATCATACATGTCTAAAATATGAGTTATCAATTTTGAAATGTTTATGGCCTAAGACATTAAGAGACGCAATCCTTTTACAGAGCTGGAGGTTTTGTATTGTTTTCTTTCAGCAGCATGTTTTCTTTGTAGACATTTATTTCAATCTTCTTAAAAACATATTTGACATTTCTTTCATAGCATGTGAAAGATTATGTCTTGAAAAATTGTTTTGCTTAGTAATTGAAAAGCAAATACACTCATTTTATGGTGGTCCAAGGGTTAAAATTCAACAGAGCAAATCTCCATTACACTGAATTATAAATGAAGAAATTAGACTTATGTTACTGTGTAAAAAAAAAGCATCTGATATTAAAATAAGCACCTGGCATAGATTTTAGATAACATTAAACATATTTTAGAAAATTGAACCACTTCCAAAATAGAGAAGTGATCTTTTGCTTTGAGCTGGGCTGCGTAGATTTTAAGTGGGTTTCCTGTCCTTTGCAAGATAATGATTAGGTGGTATCATTCAACCATGACTTCAGTTTGATGAGGATTCCAGCTATATTTGCTTTTTCTGTAGATTATTTTATCATTAATAACCAATAACCTCTGTTGTACTAAGCAAGATTGAAACTCCTTTCTAATGTTAAATTTTGATTAGTTACACCAGTATCTCAGAGATGTAACCACCATGAAATTACATTCGTCAAGGCAAAAAATTGTTAAGGAATTGGAAATTTTCTTACATCCATCATTACAGAATTAACTTTATGTTTATTTAAACAAATTTATTATCAGTCTTGCAAAATTCATTACTAAGTTTGATAGTAAACTCTGATTTGGGGATCTGTTTTGCTTTCACTGTAATCATTAATGATGAATACAAGCCTCTAGAGAAAATTGCACAAAAACTACCGATTCTCATTAAAACTTACTAAGATATATGTACCTACGTACAACTTAATGCATTTATTGCTTCTAACTGGTCTTAGCATTGATGATCCTTTCTCCTCGGCCATTAATTCTGACAATTTTCCAATTGGTCTCCCAAATGGGGTAGATTTACATGATGAATGGCTTGACTGGGATGTAGATCTGTGGTCATTCTGATCAGTTTTTATTGATTCCTCTTCCTCCATCAGTCCCCCACTTTTGACCCAGGCCAAAACTGTTTGATTACTCAGAGACAAAATATTGACATAGCTAAATGATATTTGTACTCGGCTATTTCCAGGGGGAGCATAAGAGTTTAGTAGAGCGTACAGTTATTTAGCAGAATCGGACTTCTAAGGGATAGGGATGGTGAATTGATGATGGTGTATGATTCTTGCTTTTTTGTTCAGATTTCTGAATTATTAATATGGAACCTGAGTCTTTCCTTAATTTTCTATTAGTTTTAACAATTGTAAAATATTCTATTACCAAATATTTGATGTTCATTCATATAACTGTACATTTGTTAATTCATCTAATATTTCCACATTCATTGTGAAAACTGGAAATTAATTGCTATTGTAATACTGTAAACGTATTACATTTGGCTGTGTATTCTATTTGGCGTTTTTTGCAGAAAACAACGTTCGCTAAATCAAGTACAACGCTAAATGCCATGCACACATGTATAAGAATAATCACATTCATGTGAATACCCTTAATCAAATCCACGCCAACTTGTTCAAATACCAATTTCCGCTAAATATCGTACTCGCCAAATATAATACGTTTACAGTATACAGTGTATATACATGTATATATATTAATTTTATATATATATGATACATATTTACAGGGACAGGGTATCTTAAGATACCTTTGTCAAACAAATATCCTATATGCTAATGACTTGAAAAATTCAATATTCATCCTCAAAAGTTGCAAGGCCTTTCTGTTATAAGGTCATAGGAGTTAGTGCATACCACTAGAGAGATACAGCAATGTGCTTCTGTATTATCAAGTGCTCCAGTTGGCAAGAAAAATTGGGTTCAAAAACACTTGTGCACTGTGTCTTCACAACAAGAGGTTGCTGCAACTTAATTGAATTAATGCAAGGAATCCTAAGATTTGATAGCAAAGATTAGACAGGCAATGCATTATTCTCTCCCTCTCTTTCTTTCTCTCCTTGGGTTTCTTTGATGCTGCAGATTGGTGTTACTATATGCATAGCTGTTGTACTAGGCTATCAATTATAATAGTTCACAGAGAAGATGCCGCCCGGCATGACTATAGCAAATAGCTCAAGAAGTTTGGAATCTGCTCTTATTTGACAGGTTTTGTGAAGGGTTTCATTGGAATAAAGAGGAGGCAAATTAGCAAGCCTCTTCACTCTGTTGGCTTCTTTCAATTTCTCTTAGCAACAGTTCATATGATGGTGCTTCAAGTCCAATTTTCTGGAGAGGACTGTACTCTATACTGAAATTGCATTTTCAAACATTCCATACTCTTCGCCTCATTCTAGCTAATAGCTAGGATTGTTTTCCTGGATCCTATCAGAATTATGCACTAAACAAACAAAGAAACACTTAAGCCAATTAACCCAGGCGGCCCATGTTACATAATTAATAGATGATTTGTTTATTTTCCTACCCCCCATCTGCCAACAGCTTTGCATCTTTGCAGACAACATAAACACAACACATCATGTGTAGGTGTGACTTGATAAAGTATAATTGTATCCCCCACCTTATAACTTCTATAGTAGTCATTCACCACACCTGCAGATTACTAGAATTTCTTCCATTTGCTTGTAAAGGGGGAGCACTGTGTTTTGTTTGGGTTTTTTGTGTAGGACTTTAATTTGGTATAAGGAGTTATAAAAGTGAAGGTGTTTGAAAGTTTCTATTGAATGTAATACACAACTGCCACTGGATGTTGTGCAGTTTTTGTGGAGATTCACAGGAACCCTCTAGAGATCTTCCATCACAGTCTGACACCCTGGAGGTGTGGAAGGTATAAAGTCTTGTTTTTCTTCCCTCTAATCTTCAATCTTATATTGTTTGATTTAACTTGAGGACCACACCTGCACAGGAGGAGATATGGAAACAATAACACAGAGAGAGAGAGAGACTCACTGCAATAGAATATCTGTTATGATAGTAATCTATTCTCTTCACATTCTCTGACTTTCTGACATGAGAAGTGAGCAGTTTCAAACTTTTACTTGACAGTTTACACAGGAGCTTTCTGACCCACGCCCTGACTTAATTGATATCACTACCAGAAGCGCTAGCATCTTCTTCGCAGCTACATGGGTGATTTACGTGTCATCCCATCTAATATCTCACCAAAAAAAATTTTGTTATAGTTTTGAATTATTCATCCGCATTCATGTGCTAAGTTTTATTGCAGATACCTTATCACTTACCCTGCACTTCCTGTGTGTGAGCAGAATAACCCCTTAAATTCCTTAATCTTGATGTACTTTTATCTATCAAAAATGGCTAAAATATATGGAAAGAGCAGCAAGATAATTCGATGATCTAGTCTAGATTTTCTTTCCTTTTGCTGTTATTTGCTGCCATGCATGTTGGTGGTGTAATCATTTCTCATCGTAAATTAGGAGCCTTTTCAAGATTTCCCATCGAATGCCACTTCTCCCTTGACCCATTGACTCAGACGCAGAGTTTGATTCAGAGTGTTATCACCTGAAGGTATATAAATATCCCTGCCTTACACACGTCCCCGTGATTTACTATGGGGTCTCGTTTGGAGGGCTTATCGTGACGGATGCTGAAGTGTTACATAATGATAAAAAAGTATGTTGGCTCGCTTCTTCTGTGGTTAACCGTTAGTGTGAAAGGTGCACAGATGGAATGAAAATGCAATGCTTAAAGTATATTAACAAGAATTCAAACTTCTGCAAAAAGGTGTTCAATCAATACTTGAAAGAGTAAAAAGAGTTTCACTCTAAGATTGGGTTTCTAAAATGCGGGAAAATTAGAGTGAGATTGAAATCAATAAGTATTCTCATCTGACTTGGATGGCCTTTTGGCTAGGTTTTGTAAAATAGTGCTTATGAGTCCAATGATTATGATAAAGATGAGGGGAAAACATTTCATTCTAGTACAAAATGTATTTCATTGGAATACATATTAATTTCATTTTGAACATGCAACTTGTAAGCAACTATTCAAGATAAAATAATCACGATATTAAAGACTTTTATTCCCATAATTCAATATTCAAGACCCTTAAGGTCTTTGAAAACACATGAAACTGTATGCAAATTGCCTGGAATATTTCCATAATGTTGCAGCTTTATAGTATTAAGCCTACAAGCAAAAAGTTGATTGCTGTTTTCTTGACCTGATAATTTGCACAGAGGATGTGGAGAGAGATTTTATACCTTGGCTCCCTGCAAAACCATGGGTCATCTTTTCATGATAGAATCAGCACCCTAAAGTTTTATAATGATCAAAATGTTCTACAGAGAACATTTCCTTGGCAATATGATGTGGCACACAAGTTACATTTGGGGATTCTGCCATTGGTTTTTATGATTCCACTGTGTATATTAAGCCTTTACAATCTCCATCATTATCTGTAGAATAGACTTCTGTGTACAAATTCTATTGTCACTTGTATACATTAGCCTGTGACATCAATGGTATGCTCATTCAAGTTGGACATTCTTAATTAGCTGGTAAGTTTTAAATGAATGTCAATTCTTTTTTCTTTTTTTTATTAATGCTCAGATGTAAAGAATGCTTTTCACCTTTTTTTCCTACATGTCATTTTGCAATTAGTTCATCATGTAGATGTATAAATTACAAAAGTAAAAGGACCAAACAGTCTTCTCTGTAGATATGGCAGCAGTTTCCATGGATTTGAGTGTTGAAGTATTTTTTGCATGCATTCATTGTGAAAATTAGCCTAACACTTGCTCTAAAGTAAGCATTATCTGTTTTTAGTTCCAGTTCACGACTCTATATCCTGTCATGAATGTCCATCATTCGGAATTCTCCAGATTTCATAGCTCACACTGTGAATACCAGCCACAGATGGCTAAGGGAAACACTCTTTGCTAATCAGTTCTGTATTTTTGCTCATTAACCCATTTGTGTGTCTGTCTGGTCTGAAGACATGGAAACAAATTTCCATGGTGTTCCATGGTGTTCTCTTGGTGTATAAACATTTGGTTACCCAGACATTGTGAACCTTAACACCCAGGCCATAGCATTGGTTAGTTTTAGGATAAGATGAAAGTGAATTGATTAAGTGGAAAGTTTTTTGGGGTGTTTATTTTATTTTTTTAAGTTTAAATATAGTTCACCCAAATTATATTATGGCTTTTGAGTCTAGCCTTTAATTGGCAATTAAATCCTTGATCAACATTTGAAAACCGAACACATTATAAACATTTGAGCATACAAGTATTTTTATGTCTCTGAATTGAGGTTGTTGTTGACTCTGACCTAAATTCAACTTAAAAATTAAGTCAAAGATAAGTAAATTGGGTTTCTCATCAGTGTTTTTCCATCCATTGCAGGCATCTACCACTATCTGATTATTCCTCTCTATCAGTTCTACTTCCTCAATGTTCACAGCTTGATTTTTATGTAGGTTAAACATTTTTCATTGATTCATACAAATTAATTGATATATCAATTTTTTCATTTGCAAACTTATTGATAACATATAAAGGGAAAATTTTATATCAACGTTAAGGTTTTCTTTCATATCAAAGCAGATTTATGACTGATGAGCAATCTTTTCTCTCTCTCTCTCTCTCTCTCTCTCTCTCTCTCTCTCTCTCTCATGTTTTTAAAGAACATAAAGAATCTTTGAAATGCCAGGTGCAGCAGCAGGCTGTAAAGATGAGCATTGGGAAGATAAAATTTTTTCACTGAATTTTTAAATGATCTTAAATCATTTCTCAATGCTTGGATCTGTTACAGATGCAATTTCTCAGAACAGATTCACTTTTTACAGTTGCAAGACACATGCTCCAATATTAAAAAAACAACAACAGAAACATGGTTTTTGCGTTGCAAAAGAGCATGATTCTGAATGACTCAGCCATGTTTTGACATATCTTTGAGAGTAAGATGAATGATTCTGGTTCCACTGCGATGATTACTGATTTAAGAATCATATTTTTCTGTCTGTATTGGAGAGAAAACTAATAATTGGCAGGCTTTGTCGGGGACTTGCACTGAATCGTTGGGACCTCGAAAGTTGCAGATGAAAGCATGCATTCAGAGATGACATCATGATTTCTCTCTCTCTCTCTCTCTCTCTCTCTCTCTCTCTCTCTCTCTCTCTCTTGCAGACTCTCTTTTTCCAAATTTATTTAAACACTTTAAAAAGACCACCATATGTGGAGATAACAATTTTTTACTGAACCAAACTTTTAATAACATTTTTCTACCATCATTGTATTTTATTTGAATGTTTTTGTGTTTTACAGTTCAACTTAAATCCCCAGAAGACACCTTATTACATCTATTTATATCTTCTGTAAATTGAACAAGACATTTTTATCAGCAACACTTTCGTTGATGATAACAGCAGATGAAATGTTTTAGATTGTTTTCTTTTTTCACAGAGAGATTAATATTTTTTTGCCCTCCAAAGTAAAGAAGTACATATACATATATTTGCGTCAGATTGGGGTTAAAAATAAACACTCAATGATAATAGCACAAAACGTGACTTGAATTATGCGTAGGGTGTTAATATCTTCACTATATATTCTTTATGATATTAAGACTTGCACAATCATAAATTGGATTCCTAGTGTGTTCCTACATTCTATGTGCCTCTGTCTCTCATACAGCTAATAGTCAGGGACTTGGAAGGTAATGGCAGATTTGAAAGCAATAAAACAGATTTTCATAACGAGATAATGGGCATTTTTCTGTGTTTAATCAGGGTGAATCATATGATACTATCATGTATTTATTCTTCTCTTGAAAGAAAGTTGGAAGAATGCACTGTTAGCTTTCCAGGACGGCTCTTGAAATAATCCCTGCTCCAGGCACTATGCTGATGTGTGCTTGATTATTTGTAATTTGATATTTATAGAACAGTAGAGTCTGATAATATTAAGAACGAAGTCAAATGAATTTGTTTTAAATCTTCAAGATATCTGAGTATTTGAGATATTGAGGGTAAAAAAAAGTGGTTGGGACTAACAACTCAATTCCGCATATCCATTGTATTTGAGATATCAATGTTTGAGATATCGAAGTTTAACTGTATACATCAAATTTAGATAGAGATGAAAATATTTGAATGCTGCAGAAAATATACATTTTATTTCATGGAATTGAAATCATATTTGTGTATTGCAATAGATTATGTCTTCAAAATCTGTCAATAAAGTTAAAATCTTATAGAATTTTCTTCCGTCGTCATGGTATCATCAGAGATCATCTCATTGAAACAGAAGGATTTCTTGCAAACATTCCTGAGCTAATCAAAGGATCCTCTGGCTGCTCACAGTTGTCAATACTGAATCCCAGCCTCAACTAACAGAGGTGTCAACCTTCTCTGAGAGCCCTATCCTGTTTTGCAATTGTAATTTTTACTTGGATGTCAATTAGCATTTTTCCACATTATTCCAATTGAGTTGTGTTCGGTTTGTATACCAAAATGATTCCCTCTTGTAAGGGTATACATGGGACTCTGGATATAGGCTCAATCAATTTGTTCACTCTGGCTTAAACTTTCAGTTCCCTCTGGAAATATCTCTTGGACAGCCCTGAACTTTTATGAACTTCTGTTTTGTTGTTCTCATTCTTTCGCTGTTTGCATGTTTTCTTCATTACAATGAAAATTCATCTTTAACATAGGTTTTTTTGGGGGTATTTTTATTAGCTTCTTTAACATTTTTCAGGATTGTCTTTTTATTCCTGTTCAAAAGTACATTAAAATCAACATTCTTGAAATACAGTATCAACTGAGGAAAATAAAAAAGACTTTCAATTTGCCAACAAGAACATCAGCAGCCATCAAATCTTGATTGGAATATCTCGAAAACAGGCAATCCCCTCTTGAAAATATCAACCCTGATGTGGAACAATTAATTTCCTGGAGATAATGGGGCTGACCTATGTACATCTCAATGAGATCCAAGATTCATGCTCGGAATCTGATTGGACTCGAAGGTCATTGTCTAGATACCAGTTTACAAGGGGGGACTAGACAAGGAGCCAAAAGGGGGGTTATCAGTGATGCTTGTTATAAAGGTGCACTATATCAAACAGATGCCTTTGTAAGTTTTAGGGGATGCTCTTTCATATATCTCATTGTGACTAATCATCACAGAACAAGAAATGAATGTAAGATATGTTGTACAGTACGTCACAGAGCATCTTTGTCTTTTGTGAGTCACGGTCAGTTTTGACTAATGTAGAGATGTAATTCTTTATCATGGAATGCTTTTTGTTGTCCTTATACTTAAAGAAGAAAAACATTAAACACATTTCTAAGAGCAGGAAAGAGGGAGTGAATGACCTTACATCAGAATCAGACTAGTGTTGATAACCAAATTTTATTTGTGTAATATATACTTTTAACACAATCATTTTTATGCAAGTTTCATAGTAAGATTACATATATAGATGTACAATGTACATGTGTGTTTTAAGTTTTTGATTATCTTATGTTCATAAAATCATGGATTAAAGAATGAAATGTGGTAATTAAATGCAGATATCAGTGTAATATTAAGGTAAAAAAAAAGTAGATATTTCTTAGAACGAACACTACAGGTATCTTATAAGCGCTGCGATATTGCACTATAGGGCAAGAATATTTGGAATTTTTGCTGCTGTGGATTATGTCACTGCTGTGTAAAATTGAGTAAGAGAAATACAGTGAAAACTGATTAATCCCAGAGAGATTGTTCCATAGTAAACAATGAACAGAATAAACTGAATTGAGTGCAATCAGGTTTCACTGTATTGAGTATGTAACACTCTTTGAATGGTACGTTGCATTGATTTTTGCTGTCTTTTATATGCATATAAACTTTACAAATTTTCTTTCCATCTTGCCATGAATAGGTCAAACGAGTAAGTACCTTCTTTGCAACAACAACCAAGATTCGCTTTCTGCTTCGATAATGCATGACAATTTTGTGATCCATATCAATGTTGCAGTGTGTTATATATAAAAAACATTAACTACCAAAAAGATTTTTATACGAGTGATTTGGTGTCAAATTTTGTGCACATTAATTGCTGTTGTTGAGTGTGAATTGCAATCAGGCTTGAAAGCTTTTTGTGTTTATTTGGTTTTTTAAGACCATGCAGATCTGCCCCAAAAATTCAACAACGACCAGGTTTGGTATTCCATTGCTTTCTATGTTTAGGGGGAAAAAGAATTATTTATCATTTTCAAGAGAGTTTGGTTTAACACTTCATATAATTTACTACGAGAAAATCATTCCCTATTTATACAATAAAAAAATTATTTGAGCTTACATTAAAAATATCCCCAGAGTTAATGCATGAAATTAAGTTTGGCAGCTCCCTGTTTTCTGTTTCAGTTTATATTTCCTAATAAAGGCCAGTTTATGATGCCTATATTGGTAATATTTTTATGGCTATATGCGTAACAACGGCAAGATAAAAAGACACGGAGAATAATTTTGGCATATGATCTTTTGCCAAGTAATATATATTGATCAAAGCAATTTCCTAATTTATGGTTTATGTATTGATATGTAACTGGGAAAGATAATATGAAAATGGAAAGCAATAGTTTTATGTATAAAAGATCTTGAGATCTAGCATTCGTAAACATTAAGTTAAACACATTTTGGAAATGTGTATAAGATCTAATGTACAGTGTTGTGGATATTATTTTGATTGTGCATCAAACATAAACATAGTTATAATGTTTTGGGGAATCAAAACATTATCAGTAATCAATAAACTTAATGGAACATAGGACAATAAAGCAACTTAAAGAATATTTTTGATGACAAATCTCATGTGCTTGTTAAGAATTCTTTTCTAATATATATTTACTGTTGTAATATGTAAAGGGAGCCTGCGGTTATTCATAATGTATGTAATCCCTACACAAAGAAAAAAATAATTTAGATAACTAATGCTCAAAGTTGTTCACTTCCATGCTGATTATTTACTGTATACAGGGTTATTTTCGTCCCGTGTAATTTTCGCCCTTCTACTCTTGCAAACAGTTTCGCCCCGTCTTGAATTCGCCCAGACATAGATGTGTTTTAAGAGAGATAGTTTGAGACATCATAATTCGCCCAGTCTTAAATTCGCCCGTTGACAATGAGGATGAAAGGGGCAAAAATAAAATGGGGGCAAATATTTCCCTGTATACAGTATCTTACCAGAGCCTTTTACGAGAGAGTTATCTGCCCCTTTTTGCTGGATGCAATCTATAAATATAATAGTGCGAAAAACCACTCATTAAAAATATCAAAAGGAGGCTGCATGCTTCTAATGTTATGTAGAGTCACATAGTGCCTGAAAATGAGGTTGCGTGTTTCTTGTCACTCAGATGGGCTTTGTCAAAATAAATGTCCTATCATTGAGAGATTAACTTGCTGAAGAAGAACAGGCACCTTTTAGTTCAATTCCCTCATAATATTATCTTACATAAATGTGTTACTGCTGGTGAAAGATGCGTTTTGAATGCTTTAAGGTTTTTTGTTGTTGATTTTTACAAGTTATTAAAACTGATGCATTCTAATATAATTCAACTTGATATTTTTCAAACTGAAAATTGCTTTAAAAAAATGTATATTTGAATGCGTAAGACTTCATTGTAAAATTATATCTGTTCAATTCCGTAACAGTGTGGCATGTTTTCTCTGTGGCTTTTCCAATACTTCAATGCTTTTATTTTTTTCCCCCACTTCTGTGGAAGTTGATAAAAGTTTAATTGCAAATTAATGAAATTGGACTTGGATCTGAAGTTAATTTAGCTGGAATTCTAGACTTTTATGTGGCATGAAAATCCAAACTATCTCAGGGAGGGCTTGTATACTATCGACAGAATTTCTCACCAGTCTTAAAAACCAAAGGAATCAACCAAAATTAAAGTTTGAAAACAACAAGGCATCTGGCAAGAAAACATAACCTCTGCCATGTAAAGTTGCTTGTAAGGGAGGCTAAGGGCAGAGACCCCAATAAGACTTTTCGATGACATCAGAGCTGAACAAAGTGGCCGCATTGATTCTTCGCTCAAGAACGGGCTCCCAGGGATTTTTTGCAATCGTAGATTCATCGGTCACTGTATTAATTTCACTCAAGGTCGTTTCTGTTCTGAAGGAAGATTTTGTACTTTCGACCATGTTTACTCATCTGATAAGTCGCCAATAGATCATCTAGCTCATCAGAAACCTGGAAAATTGGAGATAGGAAAAAACTTTTTTGTATCAGAAATTCATAGGTTTTGATAAATATTTGTTGTGTGGTCCTACTATTTCATATCTGCCAAGGAATATGATGATATGCAAATGAATTTCTGTATATTAGAAGATGAATGCTGAAGAGGTCCAGTTCACTAAGTGGCCATTGGTGTGAAATGGTTATCTGTCAGTCTGGGGAACATTGTGGGAAAGATATTCATGCGAACTGGATTTGCCCAAAAAATTTTATGTGCATAATTTTGCAAGGATTCCAATGAATTTAACTAGATTTGACAAAGCAGCTGCTGGTACCAACATGGAAGAAAAAAAATTATGTGATCCAAAAAATCTAAAGTGACATAGTTTTTATTGCTTATGAAAACTGCCGTTTGACAGCTTTGCAACAGAAGAAAGGAGTTGGGAATTTTCTTGGAATTCTTATAGATTTTTCTGCAGTTCCATTGCATGAAAAGGCTCTGAGTAAAATTACCACATACTCTGTTGCCATGTTGTAACGTCAACACCAAAAATGTTTTTTGGCCCTAGGGACCTTTAAGCTGCCTGAATCTAGTGATAAAGTTTCAGTATCAAGCTTTAACATTCTTTTTCTTTCTTCTTGGAGCATGGGAAAAGATGATCTACTTAAAGTTATTTTTTGACCAATGATTGATTCAGCTTAGAGACAAACCTTATCAACAGAAAAGTTTTTGAGTTACATGATTTCACAAAAAAGGAGTATAGAAACATCTTGACCTTGCTATCATCTTGATGATATTTTATTTGCATATCATACAAATGGGTTGTAAAAATGAAAATAGTGATGAAAATAGCCAGCTATGTCATTGCCAAAAAAATCATATTAATTTATGATTCAACCAAAATAGTTGATATTTGGCACTGGCTGTAAGTGATCATTAAAATAGTTCTGAATCAGCCCTTGATCTACAGTATTCCATAAATCCAATTACACCAGAAAATTTCAGGGGCTCTATAACTGAAAATAATAGCATTGACTTTGGAAAAGCATACTCTCAGAGTCTGGGTAAATATCAAGGAAAAACATTCTTTGGAATCGGCTCTGAACTTTGAACTTTGAGTGCATCTATAGTGGTTTTAATCAAACATCCCAGCAAGAGAGGAGCATTATTGGGGGATTATGCAACCTATTTACCCTAGGTATCATTAACACTGATGGGGCATTATCAGGAGTATATGTATGTTATACTAACAGAAGTTTGTGAAATGGAAGCTTTTGTTATGATGTATTTGATTTAGAGCAAGAAGCTCTTTGGTATTATTGGTTTACCTGTTAGAGGATATCGCTAGGAAAAATCATCTCCTGGATCACTGTTTCCCTCTGATGTCATTCTGACGATTTCAAGGGATTGTCTTTCAAATTCCACGGTTCCCTTCTGTTTGTGCTGAAACCCCAAAAAAACTCACTAGACACCTAGATTTTGATAGATTAAATTTTTTTGTGACTTCATACATCTCTTGGTGATTTTTTTTTTTTATTTTAGCTCTTTGTGCGGTAACTTTTTTTACCCCTTGCTTCCAGTGGCTCAGATGACGATAAAAAATGTGTGTGCCAGTGATAAAACCGATATCATAATGATGCAGAAAAGGATGCAAAAAATTCAATCTTGTGATTTATTTATAGACCAGTGTGGGGTGTATTGATCCTAATCAGTTTGTTTTTATATCACCCTTCACTGAAGCTCTAAGTACTATTGGAAAAAACGCAACAGTGACCACTAAGCCTTGTTAAACTGCTGCCTATAGGTGGATATTGATCTATTGGTGCCCGAGTGTGTTGCACTATACAATTTAAATCACATGTAAAGGTGTTAAAAGTCTGCATGTGATAAATACAGTTAGTATTATTATGATATGAACAATTGACACATTTGATGAAAAAACGTGATGTTTTCCAAGAAGAGGCAAGAGTCTGAAAATTATACAGCGTTAAATGCTGATATGCCTTTGGACTCGTAAAAAGAGTCAAGTTTGTTTTTTATCGAAGTGAACTATTGGCTTCCTATTTTATGACAATAAAGGACTCTGCTTTCATCGTAACTTTCAAGTGCTAGCTGCTTTGGACTCTTTAATGGAATTGCATCACTGAGATTTCTTCAGAGATTCGGAGAATTATCTAATTTGTCCTGGTGAGGGGACTTCTGAAATTGCCGAGAGCAGACAGAATCCATCACAGGACGGAATTCCATAGTATTTCTTTTAATTACTAGGTTTTTAATTGATTTCCATGTTAAGTAGCATTATCAGGGCCTTCTCCATTGGATGTTGTGGGAGTCCTTTTATCTTGCCCTATCATCAAACACACGGAGGATCATATTTTTTCTTCACAAGTGTTTGCATTGGAATCGAGATATTTATCAATATTTCTGATTAACTAATAGTGTGAGGAAAGAGAGCCAGAGAAAAACAGACGGTTCCACAACAGTTTTTAACACTTGTGATTATTTTCAACATAAGACACAGGGGATGTACATATACATATAATAGGGGGATGCAAAATTGAAATGTGAGGAATTTGTACAGAGTTTCTAGAAAGGATATTGTACAGTGGACACTTAAAGCTTTACATATAAAGCCTTCCAAGGACAACATGCAGGAAAAATCTGAGTACGAGTCTCTGTATGACAGTGCAGGAAATGAGGGCTACATGGTTTGTATATTAGTTGTCGTAAATCTTCCATTGCAGACTATATTGGAATTATATAGTGTTAACTGAAGATGTTCTTTTTTTTTTTTTCAATGACACTAAACAAGTTTTAAGCACTAATTTCCTCTTTCCTTCTAAAAACGGCTGTAAATTCAGATTCCACAATCGCTAATATAAAGGGGCAAAGAAGCCAATTTGTTGGACATGACATTTTGGTACATGTATTAAGTGATCCTGTAAATTCTTGTAATTATGAAATTTACCATGTTGTTAATTAACTACTACAAATTTTTGCTATTGTTTGAATTTTGACATTAGTCAGTCTCACTGATTGAAGTAGGCTTTAGAGTCAGGGTGAACTGAACTTACACCTGCCTTGAGAACACTCCGCACTGGCAGGTGAATTAGTCCAGGGAATTGATTCTGTGGATTAAATAAGTTATAATTGAGAGGACAGATGATGTTTACTGATTTATTTCTAATTTTAATTAATTTTCATGTTTTTCGATGGGTTTTTTTTTCTGAGTCATGAGGAGCATTTTGTATGTGAATTATGTAATGGTTATTTTTCTTTTTAATTTTTTTTAAGGCGGGGTGAGGTGAGTAACTTTCCCCCAAAAAATGACTCTTTTTAGAATCATATATATCTTTTTCACAAAAATACGAATTTACCATTTAATTATTTTAAAAATATTCAGAGGAAGAAGTTTTTGGTGATCGATTTTGCATGATTACTTTGGCCTTTTCATCTCAAGGACTTCAAATGAAGATGTTGAAAATTGCCTGAATCCATAGATTAAATGGAGACTTATCTCTGCATATATTTCTCTGATTTACAAGGGTTTTAGTTGCAAATAATGCAAAACACTTCTATCTGCACTTCCTGTTACATTCATTGATGTTGAGGCAGTTACAGCTATATGGCTTCCAAATTAGTAAAAATATCGGACCAACACAGGTGCTTTGGGGGATATCATACCACGGCAGTCAATAATTATCAATAATTTTCCACATTCCTCAGTTGCATATGAGCTGTTTTGCATATCAAGAGAAATTTTATATATTTAGCTTTTTCCTCTGTTTTAATCTAAAGAGAGAGAGAGAGAGAAAAAGATTAAATTGTACACCCTCATCCTGGCCATTATACTTACAATTTCACAGCCCCACTACTATCATTAATACTACATTTAATTATTTATTAAGTATTCTGTAAATAAGTTCCACTTTGAAAATAGCTGCAGAAGTGTAATTCAAAACTGACTTGGGATAAAAATTCTTCATGCATGAATGGAAGCGTATCTAGTTTCCTGGGTATGATTGCATTCTAGGATAAACTTCACAGTGGATGACTTAGGGTTTTTTATGAACTGGGAATACACACAAGCAATATTCCACAGCATTAAATGTGTGAAATACTATACATTATTCAGCAGTACTGTAACATGAAGAATGGCAACTCGGTTCAAGAACTCTTGAGTATATAACTAAAGTGTACAACATTTATGAACCTTGGACTCTGGGTTGTTTTAATCTCTCGAATTGTCTTGTCTACTCTCTGTAAAATTCTGGGATCTCTCAGTAGTTGAAGAATTCAGATAAATTTTTGAGGTCTGATAGTTGCAGGAATCTCTTGTAGATAAGATGTTCAGGAAGAAGAAGAGAGAGAAAAAAACCACTGCATTTTTGGCACATCCATGGTCCCCCTACTGTGCTATGGTTTGATGTGCTCACCCTTGCAGATATCTGTTCCTATGACGATCATAGCCTTGCATAGATCACTGCTGCAATGCCTGACGTCTGCTTCATTGTGTGCTTTAATATTCATAAATTTGTGTAAAAATGCATCATTTTGCTCAGACATTGTTGATAAACTGCGCAGCGGGAGAAGTTACTTTTTTGGGTAGCAGCTGAGCATGCCTCCAGTGTATCATCTCTTGTTACTATGGCAATTCGGAAAGGAATCGGCAGTGACAAAAAGACTAAAGTCACCTCTTTTTTAAGAAAATCGAAAGCTCCGCCTCTTGGTTGCTATTTTTGATACTCTTGCTATGTATTTTAGAATAAATCAGCAGAAAATTTGATAAAACATCTGTAAATGTTGCATTTTTTTCATAATGGTTTGCTTGAAAAGGATATAAGGCTGTCATTTGATATTATGTACGATTTCAATGTTGCAGACTGCCAGGCTTTTAATGGGGGTAAAACTGTTCTGCCCACATTTTGATGTACTTCATTAAATTAAGTTGTAGTGGTTAGCATAATCAAGATAAACTTCCATCCATGATCAAAGGGAGTGAAAATTGAGGAGATGTGTTAAACGTTCCCCCCATGGACATTATTGGACCCCTAAATCAACATAGAACAAGTGAAAAACAACTGGAATCATCAGATAAAAGAATTGATTTTTGATTACCCTGATTATCTATGCATTTGCCAATTATTCGCATTGTTTTTCAGGTCATTTTGTGTATTGATTTCACACGAAATGAACAGTAAAAACACAATGAATATTATCCTTTTTTTGCTAAGGAGCTACAGTAATGTTCAGTAGTGTTTGAATAGAAATTCCTGGAGTCCTTGAATATTTATCAGACCCGGAGGCAATAATTGCATCTGCATCTAACATTTTGTGATGGACATCATGATAAGAACCAAGGACATATTTTGTCATACACAGTTCAAAAGAAGTTCATGGTCACTGTTTTTAGGAGTCTTGTCGATTTTTAAGTTCCATTAATGATACATAATCAATTAATTAACGAACTCCCTTAAATTGCTTTACATCAATTAGCAGGTTTGTAAGCAGTCTTTATTTATTCATTACCAAAAATTATTCTTTAATCAAATTTAGTTACCGGTAAACAGTTCAGTATGAGATTAAAAGAGAGTCTCTCTCTCTCTCTCTCATAAGGCTGAAAATAACTTCACTTAATACTGAGAAATTACTAGATATGTTCAGTGTTTTTTTGTTGTTGTTTTTTCTTTGAAAAAGAAATGTGTATGTGACCTCATCCAGATCTTCAATGTCGGAATGCATTTGTGTGGTAGACTTTGGTGTTTCATTGAGTGCCAGTTTAAACAACAGATCTTGTCAAATTACTTTCTACAAGAGTGGCATCACCGAATCTGTTTGAATTAGCCGTTAATTTTCAGCTTTGACATAAGGTTCATCAAATTCAGTTTCACCTGAGCTTGTTAATTTCAAGACAGATGGGGCGTAAACCCATCAAATGCTTTTTGTTTTTCGGTGGGTTTTTTCTTTCTGTACAAATAAATGATGTGGATAAAGAATCAATGTGATGGCTCCACACATCTTGGGATGTTAGGATTCCTGCATTATTCAAATAATTCTGAAATCATTGTTTAAAAAGTGTCTGTGTTTTTGAAAAGTAATGGAATATAAGCAGAGGAATTGGATCCACTAACATCATTATCCAACGGAAATTAGTTTTGTGCTTGCCATCAAAAAGATTAATTCAATTTCATTGTTCTATTTTTTAATACATGTAGTATGATATTTGAATTTGAATGGAAATTAAAATGTTTTATGATAAGTCTGAACCAAACATGTAATCATTTTATCTGCAGCAAGAATGTTTAAAGGGTCGATGTAAAATTGATCTTTTTCATCCAACACTGGCCGGATTGGTGTTGTAATAAATTGAAAATGATATCGTAACAGAAGATTCCATTTTTTTTTAGGCCAATTCTCAAAAGAGCAGTTCACTGAAGAAACAATATTCATATGGAGTATATTGATGTTTTTATTGCTAATGTCTTCTTATTTTTCTCCTTTTTCTATAGGCCCATGTAGTGGCAGCATTTGAACAGAGCCTATCCAACATGACTGCCCGGCTACAGCATCTAACCTCAACCGCTGAACAAAAGGTAGGGGCTCTGCCCTTTTTGATCACATATAAATGCTCCAGAATCTTCCAATTTCTTGTTGTTATATGCCATGGGTTTTAACATCCTTCTCCTTTTACGAATGATTATATTTAAGTTTGCTGTTTTCGAAAGAAAAAATTAATCACTTCTATCATCAGTGAATTGAGAAGCATTGAGATGTGCTGTTTTTTTTAATTGGTTTAGACTTGCCTTGTTTTTTTTTGGACAGTGTAGATTTATCTCCCCTTGAACTGTTTTATTTTTTTCCCGTATTGACCATAGTTTGCAAATGAATGTATGCATCTTGATTAAAGTGTTGTTTAAATTGAAGTGGTTATTTTGAATTTACTTAACAAGCCACCCCTCTGCCTATTTCTTTTAAAAGCAATCATTTCATCAGACATATTTTTACAGTGCCTTGCATTGACAATTTGTTCTTTTTTTTTTTTTTTATTTCTGACCTCAAGATTGTTATAGATAAAATAACACTTCCTTAAAGCTTTAGTATTAACGGTATACCTCCATATAAGTTCTATCAATGCTTTGAAAAGAATACAGACTGGTATTCAAATACTGAAGTGGATGAACAGGGCTATACTGTACATTGCGTTTTTTGATGCTGTATTATAATGTGTGGGATAGAGACATCTTATGTAATGTCCATATACACGTGGCATATTATTCAATGAGTTATATCAGATAAACTGTCAAAGCAGAAGTAAGCAAAGATAACTTCAAGGAGGCTGCAGTTGCCAATCTATGGGGGATATTTTTGTGTATATAATATTGGATATGAATCATAGCACTTTATCAGAGATGGAGATAAAGGTCTAGAGGAAATATGGAGATATGGCACGCTTTTCCTAACGTCATTATTAGATGGAGGATAATAATCTTAACCCGCCATCGCAGTCTGGAAGAAAAACGGAGGGGAGATGTAAAAGAAGTAAGGGGGGTGGGTTAAGAGTTTAAGCAAGAAGGGTGGGGGGGGGGAGGATTGGGAGGGGGTGGTTTAAGAGAAGACACTTAACAATGCTTTTTTTCTATTGTTTTTTGCCATTAACTGTCATTAAATGGAATTTTTTTCCTTCGAATCAATTAACCAATTTTATTGCATGATTGTAATGCATTCAGTCATGACAGTTGCTGGCTTCTTTCAGCTGACAGTGCGATTATGATGTTTGTTTTCTTTCAAATTTTTTTTCTTCTCCTTTTTTGCTGACTTTCTGATTGGCTAACATCTCATGCTGCATATATCGTGTTCAATATAGGCTAGCGATAAAGTACGTCTTCGCTCCAAACAAGAAAAGGTATGTGTCAGTGCATCCATTTTTCTTCTGTTATAATATTCAGTCTATCTATCCAGTATACATAGCATAACAATTAATTGTAGATGTTTTCTTTCTTCTGTGGTTGGTTTCACATAATTGTATTTATTTCGAATTATTTCCTAGCTGTCATACTTATATGTCAGACACATTGAAAGGGGATAAAATTCAAATATTGCACCAATATATCATCTGAAAGACTTAATTGACAGAAGAACTTAATTTTCAATAATGTACCCAGATATTAACTGTGTTCGCCCGGTTTAATATTAGAGTTTTGAAGATTCACAAAGAAATGCTTGTTTTTGTTTCAATATTTTTATTCCCCTGTAAAAAATAATAAGATTGTGCATGTCTTTGGTTTTGTTTTAAAGTGTGGTGTGTTGTAGTACATGTATTTTATGTCAACATATATTCTATAATATTGTTTTCTGCATGCTCAATTCCCTATGGTGTTGTGTTTGCCTGTACTTTTTGCCATACAGTGATAGTTAGCAGTCATAGGACTTCAGTGACATTAAATTGGTCAATTAAGCAAACTGAAGCATTATCATTGAATTCTTTTGTCAAATGGGATTAAGAACCTAGTAGAGAAGGCCTGATTGGGTAATTGACCCTTTTATTATAGGATGATATTGATCAAAGATGAGGGATTTCATTATCTTCTTTTCTTTCATATGATTGAGTCACAGTTTTTATCCTTTTTTTGTGTCAGTGGAGAAAAAATTGTGTCACCAAGAAAAAATGGGTTTTTTTTTCTAATGATAGGTATTACTACTGCAAAAAATACATATTCCTTGTACTATGATTTATTTATAAATCAATATTATAGTTATGAATGTTAAGTCAAATGTATAATTACCATCAACTAATCAATCTAGTAGATGTGAGTGGATTTGCAAGTTAAGCACAATATATTTCACCCCATGAGCAATAACAATGATAGTAATAAATACAACAACTAATGAACTGTAGAAAATATGTGACTGTTAGGCAAGTAGTGCAATGGTATAGGGTTATACAAACAGCCACAAATAGAAGTTGTAATTTTATGACTGAGAGACATCAAAGGATTTCAGATATGACCTTTTTAAGAACTGATCAGGGAGGAAATTAAGGTAGAAACAAATTAATGTAAACTGTATTTCGTCCAAGGAACAGAAACAAGGTCAAAAGTCCTGGTAACAACTTGAAACTCGATTTCTTTGTCATTCGTCTCTGAAGATCAAGAATATATCAAGATTAAACATGACAGCATTGCGTAACAAGTGAAGGTTTTGAAACATTCACAAACATTTTATCTTTTCGTATTGATAGATGCATGAGGAAAATGCCATTTTGCAGATAAACAAAGGAGATGTGCAGTGAAAATATTTAGCTTGGATCCGCTGCCTTCTCCGATTTGCCCGAGTTCCATTACTGTTTTGTTTATTTTAGCATTTTGTTTGTGGGGCTTATATGTTGTTTCATATAGGTGTATTTAGTTGCAGTTTATTTGGGTTTCACTTGCGCCCTGCTGAAATATAAAACATTTCATAATCTTTGCATCTGTTTTGCCTCATGGCAGATGGAAATCATTTTCTAAACAGCTAAATGCGCCATACCGAATGGCAATTGTGTCTTGCCATATCTCTGCAAAGGGGGGAAGACCTTACAACAGGACGATTTAGCCTCCACAAGTTGGATTAATTCTTTCATTTGTTGTGTATTTAGTTATCTTATTTTTCTGGATTCTAAACTCGATCTGTGTGTGTACCTAATTTGTTCTGATTAAGGTAATTACATCCTCTGTTTATAAATATGCTTTCTATTTTTACGTTTTCCTGTTATAACATGTGGTTTAGGAGCGTTTTTCTGATTCTTTTGCAATTTGTTTAAACCAAGCCATCTTTTTGATTTAGACGCTGAGATGCAAAGAAGTATGTTCCATTTTCTGTTTAGATTTTTTTTTTATATCTGTTATAAATTGTGCTTATTTCTTTTCCAGGACTCTGAGTTAAATGAGCTAAGGGCAACTATTGAGGCGCTGAAAAGACAAAGTGGTCTGAGTATACCAGACCCCACGATTCTCAGCCCTGGGGCGGGGCGTCGACACACTTCACCGGGTATGGTCAATACAAACGATTACATCTCTAGTCCGCTCCACCAAATCCATCACCAATCTCCTCACCACGGCAACCGGCCCGGGTTCAATACCCTTCCGATGCCCACGGGTAAAAACGAATACTAGCTTAGCTTCGAAATCACCAACATCACTTTTGAGTGTTTTTTGACTTATTTTATAATCACTGTTGTCACATTTGTTATAGTCAGTTGCAGTTTAAAATAACCAAAAACTTTTTTTTTGCACATTGGTTTTCATAAAAAAATTTCTTTACAAGTTTTGAAGATAAAAAAAATCTTGTTGAATGATTACTGAAATATTTTACGAAATGGAAAAATCAAGAAGTAATAACTTATGCTTAAAGTGTTTGCAAGATGGCTCACATTTCCTTAAACTTGCGTTTTACCCATTGTTTAGCATTGAAAAAACGCTCTTCATCACTGAGAGGAATGAAAGACTTTAATACTCTTCCCAGAATCATTGGTAACACAGCTCTCCCAAATTTTAGCTTAGATTTCCTTTTGCCCTTTTTTCAGGAGTTCTGGAATATACAATATAAACGTATTAACTTCAGGTGCAGGGATATTGACATCCTATTTTTTTTTTATTGGAGTTATCATCACTAAGTTATACATTATAATCTTTCTAAAAAGGTTTTACGTTTCTCCCTGGTATTAAGCAGGGTGGTGGAGTGGGCACACTGTTTTCTTTTTTATTTCCTTAAATATTATTGTATGGTGTACTCATCTTTTGCATGGTGATCTATTTTTCTCATTAAGTTATTTTTACTCATCTTTTTCTTTCTATATATTTCTTCATATTTAAATTGTACTGTTTTTTATTGAAAAATATGACTTTCATATCTCATAATTTTGTTATCCACATGTATTTATAATAAGAATTTAATTGATCTCTGATTCAATTATCTATCTTTCTTCATGTTATAAGATTTGTTCAATATGTTGTTAAAATAATGATTAGGACTCAAAATTGAAATTTTTCAGAGAATCTTAAAATATCTAGCTATGATATTTACCAGGTTATGAATTCTCAAAAGAATTGCCATGATTCAAATATTTTCATCAGTATTGCACTTTGGATGTAATTTTCATAAATACAGAACTCCATGCATGCAGATGCAAACCAGTACGTGACACGAAACAGATCCTTTTAATATCAGACACCATGCATGGTTAAATAAAGAATTTTTTCTACTGTAAATTTTACTTATTTTAAATGATAAACAATAAATTAGAGGTTCTATAGAAAAAATTCATCTAAGAATTTAGTGCTTCAAAAAACCAAAGTGTCCTCTAAAATAAGATCTGTTGATTGTGTCTGCATGGTATTCAAGAATTTTACAACTCTTCTTTGGCAGACATCGTTTTACAATTGCTCACCATATGCCAATAATCTTTCAAAAATAATTATCTCATTCTTAGCCCTGAATGATTGCTGTACTTTTTTCTGTGTGTCTGCCAACTTCCATAATCCTGTTTTGTTTCCAATGCATGTTTTAAATAATACAAAAGTCAGTCTTGGGGAGATTAGACGGAGGGTAATGACGTCGGGTTTTTCTTTTTCTGTCACCAGAGGGCAGGATAACACGACAGCTTTCCACCGACAGTGTGTCCAGCATCAACAGTCTCTCCAGCGCCTGTAGCACCGCGAGCCAACAGTCTGCCGCCACGGACGGGGAAGCAGGTCGCCGCAAAAAGAAAAAGGGATGGGTAAGTGTCCGCTACATGTTTTAACTTAAATCGAGGTGACATTTAGATAATACAGTTACAATGCTATTAAGATCATTTATGCTTAGACAACATTAAGATAATCCACTTGGTAAGCTATTGAAATTACCAGGTATTCAAGTTGATGTGACATTCAAATATTGCACTTGTTCAATACTATTGAGATTATGTGGAGACAACATTCAGATATTGCACTTACAATACTATTAAGATTGGCTATGTCCAAAGGACTTTCAGATATTGCTCTTAAAATTGCTATTGAGATCATTTATGTGGAAGCGGCATTCAGATATTGCACTCACAGTACTTCTGAAATTATTCATGTCAAGACGATATTCAGTTATTGCACTTGCGATGCTATCAAGATAATTTATGTCCAGACAGCATTCAGCTGTTGCACTTTCAGTCCTATGGAGTTATTAATGACAAATTCAGTGCATGCAGTTGTGAAGAAGGACACATGCTTGATAAAGCACCATATGTATTTTAAATGTTTAATAAAATATGTCTGCAACATTTTTTTTTCTCATTTGTAAGATTTTTCAGGCACGTCAGCTTGTCATAGTTTGGAATTTATTTTATCTGCAACAAATTTAAACTTTTAAAATAGTATTTTAAAAAACGTTTTCTTTTAACAGCTAAGAAGTTCCTTCAGCAAGGCTTTCTCCAGGAAGAAGAATAAAAGTGGATCCATGTCGGATTGTGAGTTGGAAGTGGGCAATCCGAGGTCAAACTTCTCTGCTCCCAATTCTCCCCTACTCCAGATCCACATGCCAAATGGACAGGGCCTTATCAAAGGCTCTCACTCCTCAAGCGCGTAAGTAGAATACTTCTTGTCAAACGGTATCTGAACTCTGAGGGTGCAATGGCCTCTAAATGATTGTCATGTGAAAGTTGAGCAGCTTGAGGATGCAAAGCACCTGCAAATGTTGGAGGCTGAAAGTAATATATGCTCAAAACTGTTATGAGAATGGGAAGCTTTTAATGCAGGCTAACAAAGCAACCATTGAAAACAGGAATGAATGAAAAGAAGAGGAAGCACATGGAGTGAATAGAATTTGTAGAATTATAATTTCTTTTGACAGTTTGTATGAAGCAGAGGATGCCTCTTCAGTGCTGGAGTTAAAGAAACAGCTCCGCGATAAGGACATGAAGCTGACTGACATCAGACTGGAGGCTCTGTCCTCGGCGCATCAGCTGGAGCAGCTCCGCGAAACCATGAATAAAATGAAGGTACACACACTTATATAGTGTCGTGGAGGGGGAATCCTGTGATTGTAGTGAGCCACACCTAACAGCGAAAAAAGAATAAAAGTTATTTTTACAAGCTTGCTGTGGCTTGCTTTTAATATTGATAGCTTTTCAAAATCTATTGTTTACCCTCACTTTATGCACAGTGTTTGACTGGAGGTTGTGTGTGTGTGGGAGGGGGTGGGTGGTAAATCCGAGATCCACTCAACCCCCAAGAAGAAACATTTCCAGACTCATTGTAAAGAAAAGTGGAGATACAATATCTTTGTGAATGATGATTTATAAATATGCTCTCTTCTTTTCACAAATATTTGTAAATCTTTTCAAATAACATTTTCAATGCTATTTCAAGGGAAGCAACTCTGGTTTACTATCCATAGGCAAAATGGATACATTAAAATGTAGTTCATGCTGTATAAAAATAATGAATCATATGATATATCTTTTTCAGAATGAAATGAGTGCCTTGAAAGCGGACAATGATAGACTTCAAAGAATGATGCATGTTCGTCCATTAAATTCATCCCAGAATTCCATAGCTCATAATCGTACCAGTAGTGAATCGTTAGAGCGGTCGCTCAGTATTACAGAACAACCTAGTTTAGGTAAGAAAGTACCATCTACTTTAGAAACTCAAAGGTGCAGAATTTCAAAATGTGATGGCAAATGGTGTTATAAAAGAGTTATAAGATCATTGTTGATAACCTTTTTCTTCAACACGAATTGATATTGGAGATGAATATACTCTGTCTATCTAATTATCTACCAGTATCAAAGACTTGGGCACTTAGATAAATCAGACAAACTAATTCACAATGCAGATTGATTTGAAATTGGAAAAAACAATTGTTTTAATTTTGTTACATTTTATTTCAGAAATGTTATTATCAGAAACTCCTGACAGAGATGGCAAACGTGTGACCATGACTGTGTACCTTGGTTCAAATCCAGACCCACTTAGGGAGGGAGTGGAGGTAAAAATAAAAGAGAAAATTTATAAAAATGTAACTGAAAAATCTTTAAGATATTGGCTGTTAATCAATTGGAGAATAGAACATGTTAATTTTGTTTTTTTCCACTGTCCAAAACCTTTATTTTTGTCTTTGCTGTGAAAAATATGTTCAATTTGGTAGAATTATATTTTTTAAAGATTTTGAACAATCAAATTTAAATTCAAATCACAGACTTAGGACGATTCCAGAATACTCTGAATTCCATGGCCATGTATGCTGTTAAAACAATTAATTACCTGTAGTTGTTCTCAAATAAGCAACCAGATTATGTAGTTATTCCATGTTTTGATGTTTTGTAGGCAAGAATGAATATTTTTTTTTTGTCCTGGGTGTAATCTTTCTCACACTGTGCTTGTACTTAAACTGCACTCAATGTGTTGGATATTTATTAATAAAAAAGATCCCCAATATTGTCAATAGATTTACTGGTAATATGAAACTTTATTCGTACTACATATTAAATCTCACCTGCAAATATATTCCTGAATCGTGAGAAATAATAAAACAGGAAGTGTATATTTCGGATGTTGAGGAGGAAAAAATGGCAGCTCATAATGTCTATATCAGATGTGAATTACAATGCCTGGAGATAAACCTATTTCCTGTGTAGTACATTATCAAGAAATAAACACCTGTTTTCTCAGTTTCTTCATGTAGGGCTTACCGAGATAAGATATAATTATAGCTCTTCCACAATCACAAATAGAGATTGCTCGGTAATTTGTTTGTAATTCCAGGTTCTGTATTTGGCATCGGATGTTTTTTGTAATTGAGGTTCATTAATTTTGACATATGTTTCACAAGGTTGTGCAAATTCCTGGAATTTAATTTTTTTTCTCTTTATTTCTTATTTTGCAGAGACCTGCTGAAGTATTAATAGGTTCTCTTTCCGTCAGCGGAAAAACAAAGTGGGACATACTAGATAATATTGTTCGAAAAATATTAAAGGTGATTATTTAATTACCAAGAGATTTCAACCTCTAATTAAGTGTTCTTTTAAATATAACTATAAAAATAATTCATTTGATTTTTGTTACACTAAACAGTAAAATTTTTACACAGTTTGATAAATAAGTTTTAAGCTTCATTGTTAATTCAGTTTTATGAATGCAATTCAGACTTGAAATCAATATTTTTCTTTTAACTTTGTTTTGTGTTAAATTACTGCTTCGAGAGTTAATATGGATTACAATCTTGATCAGGAATATGTGTTACGAGTTGATCCAGTGACGAATCTAGGGCTAAGTGCTGAGAGCGTGTTTTCATATCACATTGCGGAAATCATCCGAACAAAGGATGCAGAGCTGCCAGAGTTGCTTCCCATTGGTTACCTTGTCGGCGATACTATGCAAATTGGAATTTGTTTGAAAGGTAAAATACTGCTTAAATATTTCAGAAGTTCTCATGTAAACAAAAAATATCTTTCAAACTTTTCAATTCTAGCTTGAACATAAAACTTAAATATGGAATTTGAAGATCAAATTGCATATTTTCTTTGTGGTTAAAAAATAGGTTTACTTGATCTTAGACTACTTCCTTACATTTCTTGACTGCATTTTTTAAGATAAAGAAATTAAAAATGATTTTTAGGTACGAGACAGAACAGTGTGGACTCCCTGGCGTTTGAGACGTTGATCCCGAAGTCCATCGTCCAGCGTTACGTGTCCCTGCTTCTGGAGCACAGGAGGATCATTCTGTGTGGACCAAGTGGAACCGGAAAAACCTACCTAGCTCAGAAACTGGCTGAGCACCTGGTTCTAAGGTAAACTAATAACTTCCAACCAAATGACTTGCTTCCTTTCAGTTGTATTTTTTAAGCACAAAAATGAATATTCAAATTAAAACAACAAGTATTAGATGTATTATTTAAATTGTTTTGTATTTCAAATGAAATTGACTCTATGAAGCAAATTTGATTAAAACGAACCATTAAATTTAGAGTATCCTACTCGGATATTATTCCTATGAATTCACCAGTACCTTAAGTTTCTACTATAATAAAAATCCATGGGATTGAATAGTTAATTTAACATGTGCATGTTTTCTGCAACTTGTCAAACTCATACACTCAATTTTTATGAATATTATTTATCTTTGCATAGATCTGGTAAGGAGCTGACTGCAGGTTCAGTGGCAACCTTTAATGTGGACCACAAGTCGGCCAAGGAACTCCGGCAGTACCTGGCCAACATCGCAGAGCAGTGTGAGAACACGGGGGTGGGGGAACTCCCCAGCGTCATCATCCTGGACAACCTCCACCACGTGGGATCCCTGGGGGAGGTGTTCAACGGCTTCCTCAGCGTCAAGTACCAGAAATGGTAAGATCCGATCCTTTTATATCAAGTTTTTTTTTATAATATTCAAACTCTTCCTCAGTATTAAACATTTCCAGAAATTGTAAGATCAGACAATGGATGAACATTGTGATTTGTGTTGGTAATTTTAAATTTCTTTGTTGGTTTAATTCTTTTCAAAGATGATAAATTACATATACATAGTAGTGCTAAGAGAAAAAAAAAAACAACTTTGTGTTTTGCTATTGATACATCCTTTTAATCTGATGGTCATTGCTTGGAATGAAGTTGATATTGGCCAGGATTGCAATTAAAACTAAGAATGTCAATGATGCCATTGGTGATTCAATTATGGGAGCTGTAAGACTTGACAATGTAATGTCATTGGTGATTCAATTTTTTGTGTGTGTTTAGCCCCTACATCATTGGAACCATGAACCAAGCCACATGTTCCACTACAAATCTTCAGCTCCATCATAACTTCCGGTGGGTGCTCTGTGCCAACCACATGGAGCCAGTGAAAGGATTTCTGGGAAGGTATCTGCGACGGAAGCTGGTGGAGGCAGAGGTCAGGACTGGTATCCGTAACAACGACCTAAACAAGATCATTGATTGGGTGCCCAAGGTTTGGCTCCACCTCAACAAGTTCCTGGAGACACACAGTTCTTCTGATGTCACTATTGGTAAGACCATCTTTAATTAATTTAGCAGAAAAGATACAAATTTTACTTAATTATGTTACAGCCCTGGTATGTTCATGGAGATCAAGATGATTTTCATCAAGTTATGATAAGATCAATTTTTAGTGATATTTTTGTTTTATGAATAATTGAAGACTCAATCTGAAGACTGTAATATTCTTTCTCAATAGGTCCACGGTTGTTCTTGTCATGCCCCATGGAGATATCTGGCTCCAAGGTTTGGTTTACTGACTTGTGGAACTATTCGATTGTTCCCTATCTTTTGGAGGCTGTCAGAGAAGGACTGCAGGTTTGTTGCAAGACACTTCATCTGATATACTGAAAATATATGAAAGTTAGCAGCTGCACCTTTACCCAGTATTATACTGGAAATATATCTTCTCTCCTTATTTCACTAAAAAGGACTATTATACATTTTTTACCAAAGTGTTTTTGTTCAGAACAGTATATAACTGTTTAACAACATTTCTCTATTGTCTTATCTCTGTAGGTCTACGGCAAGAGAGCCCCATGGGAAGACCCCACAGACTGGGTCTTGGAGTCGTATCCCTGGGCAACGGCCAAGGACGAGGACCCCTCCCTGCTGAAGATCCGCCCTGAGGATGTTGGTTACGATACCCAGGGGGTCATCTCCACATCCAGTGGGGTCGCCCTGAAGTCTAAGTCTTCTGACTCGACCAACCATGCGGAACCTTCAACGGATCCCTTGGTTAGTCATGTGTAAAAGCCACCAAATTGTCAATCACTGTTTCGATGTTGTAGTTCTTTGTTTTTCGTTTTAATTTTTTTTCTTTTATGAGCTGATGGTAGAATTCACGTACCGTACACCAAAATGTTTTGTTCTGATGCCATTTTGTTTCCACAAACCAACAGTTTTTATTTCACTCTATTTTTTTTTTTTTTAAATACCCACTTTTATTCACAACATTTGCACCTCTGCAGATTGATATGGAAAATATCTTAAATGGATTTCACAATAAAAAAATTATACATCATCATTCAGTCAAGTGTATTGAGGAAGAAAAAAAAGAAAGAGATCAAAAGTTTGAGCAACTGCATGACATTTTAAGTCCATTCTGTTTTTAGATCCAAGCTTTTGTCATATGCAAGCCATAAAAGATTTAGTTGTAAGGCCTATATAGTAATCAGTAAATGAAAACTTTATGCTTAGTAAAAATGAAAACAATGACTGATATTTATATTCCTGCAGAAACTGCTAAATATTGATATTGTTCAAAATAAAATATTTCGAACCAGTGTATTGGCATCATATACTTTAGAATAACTTCAGTAACTTGGTGAAAATATATAAGGCCTTATCACTTAATTGTTTTCTTTCTTTTTTTTTTTCGATGTGAGGCACAATTCATGTGCGAGTGTGTGTAATTTGATTTCGGACGTAGAAAGATGACAAAAGGCTTGAATCTGAGGCAGAGAATGTTTTTCGTAGCACAATGTACTTTTGTTTGCTTGCATCATATTCAGTGGCGTGCATTGTGCATAAAGTTTTGTGTGCATTTTGTTTTCGTTCAGCAGACCATTTATTTGCCTCAATCTTGATCCTGATATTTCCACTTAGTGAATCATTTAAAGGCTTACTTTTTGCTATACTTTTATTATAAAATGTGTATTTTAGACCTTGATCTCGATCCAGAAACATTTAATATAGAGTAGATGAGAATAGGCAATGCAAATTATTATAACACTTTACTCTTAGAAAGAAAAATTCTTCTGAAACATTCTTATGTCTATTTGATAAGGATAATTTTTTTTAAATGGACTAATAGTTTGTGATTTGTTTTTCATACCAATGATATTTATCAGAGTATAAATGGTCTGTTGACGATGGAATGTTGTGTTTTGTTTTTGTTTTACATGTAGAGTTATCTGACTTGCTGGTATGTTTTTTTTTCTGTGACTTTTCAGTATAACATGATCAAAAGGCTACAAGAAGCGGCTAATTATTCTAGCTCTCAGAGCGGACAGGATGACGATTCTGCCAGTGTCTGTAGTCGGAGCAGCAGTGTTCAAGATCTGTCTACATCAAGTGTAGAATCAACTATCTAAAAAAACATTCTTAAGACTTTGTTAAATATTCTACATGATGCCAAGAATGCAATTCAAACGTTTTAATGAAGCTGATTGCTGTGATCACCTAATTAGGAGCTTGTCAACAAGTTTATTTTGATGGAAGGAATTGTTTTCTTTTAATTTAATTAATGTATAAAATCATGTATTATTAATTTATTTCATTATCAGAATTATTTTTTATCAGATTTGTAAATATTGTATCATACTGTTATATACCTAAAAAGAAATTGCCAAAGGTAACACTAAGTTTTCGGTGATATATCTGTCTCTTAGAGGATAATATTTTTAGTTTGGAAATGGCTTAAATACTAGCTTGTACCATTATGGTCCTGAATACAAATTGAGCTCTAATTTTAGTTATTTAATACAAACAAAAACACAAGGCAGCAGTTCAGATAAGGTGCTAAATGTATTTACATCTTGTTTGAAAAATTGAACACTTGCAGTTCAAATGTACTTAAAGGAAACATGATTTATTATTTCACCGGTCAGGCCAAATTGGAAAAGTGCAATATTAGTTTCTATATCGAACAACTGCATCAAAATCAGAGAACTTGTACAAGTCAATGTCAAGCATTAATTGGTCTAGCTCAAAATAATTAATGACATCATCAATTAGAAATTAAATTTGGAATACTTGTATTCAGATTCTGTGTGTACCATTGTTGTCTAGTTCAAGCATGTGGCATGGTTTTGTTGTTGATGTGTAATACAGATTACATGTACATGTATGTAAAGCATCACGGTCCAAAAAGCTGCACCATCTATACTTAACAGTACTGTTTTATGAAAAATTAATAACCAAAATATGGTAAAAACTTTGATGATTTCCATATAGATTTTAAATTTTTACTGCAATCATATTTCCTGGACATGAGAGAAACATATTTTGATGATAAATTGTTTTGTTTATTTCAAGGTGCGACCGCCCAAGAATGTATCAGCAGACACGGCTTAACTTTTGTGATTTATTCTCTGTAAATACTGGATAATAGAAAAATATCAATTTCAATAGAGAAGTTCCAACTCTAGTCTGTATTGTAAAACACAAAAAAGACTCTGTACATATACATGTACAGTACATATACATGTACATATCTCTCTCATCATACAGAATATACTATGATAATTATAACAGACTTAAGACTTTCTTAAATATTCTACTATGCCAAGAATGCAATTCAGGGTGATTTAGCATGAGGCTGATTGCTCTGATCTTTTAATTAGGAGAATTGTAAACAAAATTTATTTTGATAAAAGAATTATTTTCTTTTGCTTTAATTAATGTATAAAATCAAGTATTATTAATTTATTTCATTATCAGAATTATTTTTTATCAGATTTGTAAATATTGTATCATACTGTTATATACCTAAAAAGAAATTGCCAAAGGTAACACTAAGTTTTCGGTGATATATCTGTCTCTTAGAGGATAATATTTTTAGTTTGGAAATGGCTTAAATACTAGCTTGTACCATTATGGTCCTGAATACAAATTGAGCTCTAATTTTAGTTATTTAATACAAACAAAAACACAAGGCAGCAGTTCAGATAAGGTGCTAAATGTATTTACATCTTGTTTGAAAAATTGAACACTTGCAGTTCAAATGTACTTAAAGGAAACATGATTTATTATTTCACCGGTCAGGCCAAATTGGAAAAGTGCAATATTAGTTTCTATATCGAACAACTGCATCAAAATCAGAGAACTTGTACAAGTCAATGTCAAGCATTAATTGGTCTAGCTCAAAATAATTAATGACATCATCAATTAGAAATTAAATTTGGAATACTTGTATTCAGATTCTGTGTGTACCATTGTTGTCTAGTTCAAGCATGTGGCATGGTTTTGTTGTTGATGTGTAATACAGATTACATGTACATGTATGTAAAGCATCACGGTCCAAAAAGCTGCACCATCTATACTTAACAGTACTGTTTTATGAAAAATTAATAACCAAAATATGGTAAAAACTTTGATGATTTCCATATAGATTTTAAATTTTTACTGCAATCATATTTCCTGGACATGAGAGAAACATATTTTGATGATAAATTGTTTTGTTTATTTCAAGGTGCGACCGCCCAAGAATGTATCAGCAGACACGGCTTAACTTTTGTGATTTATTCTCTGTAAATACTGGATAATAGAAAAATATCAATTTCAATAGAGAAGTTCCAACTCTAGTCTGTATTGTAAAACACAAAAAAGACTCTGTACATATACATGTACAGTACATATACATGTACATATCTCTCTCTATACAGAATATACTATGATAATTATAACAGACTGAAAGCTATGCCTTTCTGAGTGGTAGTATCTCCTATGCTTTGAATCAAAGGAGGGTGATTTGGGGAGCAATGAGGCAAGAATTTCTCTTGACGTCTTTTATTTCACAAGAATATTAAATAAAATAAAATTTATTTTGTATAAACAGAATCAAAACTATTTATATCTTTCTGCTTTGGGTATTAAATTGACCAAATATTCAAGATGAATTGGAAAAGGTATTAAATTGACCAAATATTCAAGATGAATTGGAAAAGCATGATTTTTTATTGGTTATGGTTTTTCATCCTGTTTTGTATAATTTTTATTTAACGCTTCGAAATCCTCAAGCTTATTGCATTAATTTCCTTACAAGAATAGCTTACCCTCTTACAGTGCTATTTTTAAAAATAATGACAATTAAGCTTTCTTGGTTGTGGACAAACCAATTGCTTTGGAAGTTTCACTTTGCCTTACGCTTGCCGATTTTTCGGTCCCTAGGAGGGGCATAGGTTTATTGTGTGGCAATAATTGGTTGCTTTTTTTCATGATTTTCACAGGCTGTATATCCAGATTAAATCAAGGATTAGTATTTAACACTGTGGAAAAATCTGACTGTAAATTAACATTGTCATTAATTATCATATAGATTTAACTTAATTGTATGTAAGATATATATGTGGAGTCCATGCATGCCATTATAGCTATAAGCGGCATCCATTCATGAAATACAATGCAGTTTTAATTATTTATAAAATACATGTATAGTCACATGGAAGCAAATCAACTGTGGCATGGAATATGCATATATGTATAGCCATGAAGTCTTAATCAGTAAGCAATTTTTTCACTCATTACATTTCATTTTTTTTTTAACAATGAGACCACTTGATCTCTCTATGTTCAGGTCATAGAAACAATACAGTTCTCCTGTATGTATTTATATTGTACATAATTCATTAAACAATTCTTTCTCTAATGTGCATAGATATGCATTGACCTGTATATAGTATATATACACATTTTACATGTACTTTCTCTTATTCTTTTTTTTTTTTTTTTTAATCTGAGATAAAATACATGAAGGCAGACTCAGAGTTTTACTAGTCACCTATCATTTTATGAATATTTAAACTTGAGTTTTAATCAACAATCATAATTTTTTTAAAATACATATTTCTACCTTTTTTTTCTTGATTAAAACACAAATAACAAGGTGCTGTATTGTTGTTAGGAAGTTGTTCATTAGTATTGTACAGAGAAAGTAGGTCATGTGACGTGCCAGCATTTGTACTGCTGTTACTATTTAAAACTGTACATACCAAAACACTTGTTTGAATGGAGTTTCTTGTTGTTCAGAGGTTTTGATTGTTGTGGTGTTATAAATAAAAAAAAACAAGTTGTTTGTTGTTTTTTTCTTCAAGAAAGTCCCATGTATGTACTGTACTGTGACAACAACACGCTGTTGGGATAATGTTAAACAGTGACATGTTTTCTTATCGTATTCATGAATTATATATAATACAAACATTTACATTGTATGTTCCATGATGTTTTTTTTTTTTGTAAAAGATACAAGTGACAGAAAAATCATGTTTAATAATAAATATTTATTTCCTAACAATATCTTATTTGTTGTTGTTAATTTTGGCCCAAGGTGAAATGGAAATTTTATAAGCAGTGTGCTATGTCTACTTTTTATTAGGTCACCTGAGTAAACTCAGGTGACCTATTGCTATCTGTTTTCGTCCGTTGTCGTGCGACGTGCGATGTGTGTCGTGCGTTAACATTTTACATTTTTAACTTCTTCTTAAAAACTACAAGGCCAATTGTTCCCATTTTTGGTGTGAAGCATCTCTATGGTATAAGGGGAATGTAAATTGTGAAATTGGTACTGGCTCTACCACCCCCAGGGTGCCACAGGTGGGGCCAAATATGCAAAAAACAGCCAAATTTTCAAAAATCTTCTTCTCTACTCCCACACATGTGAGGAAAAAACTGATTGCATGGTTATGATGTCCATGAAGCCCTCTACCAAAATTGTGAAATTCATGGCCCCTGGTCAGGGGTTCAGGCTCTAGGGTGTGACCTATATGGTCATATAGTAAAAATGTATTAAATCTTAAAAAATCTTCTTCTCTACTCCCATAGATATTTGTTAAAAATTAAATGCATGGTTATGATGTCCATGAAGCCTTTTACCAAAATTGTGAAATTTATGACCCCTGGGACAGGTGTTTAGGCACTAGGGTGGGGCCAATATAGCCATATAGTAATGTATTAAATCTTAGAAAATCTTCTTCTCTACTCCTGTATATATTTGTGAAAAACTAAATGCATGGATATGATGTCCTTGTGTTAAGTGGCATCAAATAGTATGTAGGTCATGAGCCTCAGGGATGGTCCTGTCCCTCCTCAAACAGGAAGTGCCAAAATATCTTGAAAACGGTTAATATCCCCACCTCTTAACCATATATATTCTTGTCCCATGTGTTAAGGGCCATCAAATGGTATGAAGGTCATGGGCCCTGGGGCTGGTCCTGACCCCCTCTCAAACAGGAAGTGCACAAATATCTTGAAAACGGTTAAGAACCCCACCCCTAAACCATATATATTCTTGTTCCTTGTGTTAAGGGCCATCAAATGGTATGTAGGTCATGGGCCTCAAGGGTGGTCCTGACCCTCCTCAAACAGGAAGGGCCCAAATATCTTGAAAACGATTAAGAACCCCACCCCTAAACCATATATATTCTTGTTCCTTGTGTCAAGGGGCATCAAATGGTATGTAGGTCATGGGCCCCGGGGATGGTCCTGACCCCCCTCAAACAGGAAGTGCACAAATAACTTGAAAACGGTTGAGATCCCACCCCTAAACCATATATATTCTTGTTCCTTGTGTCAAGGGGCATCATATGGTATGTAGGTCATGGGCCCTGGGGGTGGTCCTGACCCCCCTAAAACAGGTAGTGCCCGAATATTTTGAAAACGGTTAATATCCCAACCCCTAAACCATATATATTCTTGTTCCTTGGGTCATGTTAGTTCACCTGATATATAGTAAAGGACCCCTGGGAACATCATGAAACTTTGTGGGTCATCCCTACTCTATATGATAGCCTCGTTCGTTTGGGAGACTTTATAATCGCCCGATTATAATTACATCTTGTTTTCCCTGGCTTCTTCCGAATGGAGTTATCTTCCTTTGCTTGTTCATATTTAGTCATTAATCATTGAATATAATGTAATTATAAAGAAGTTGTATTATCAAAAGAGTTATGCAAGGCTTTTTATCATTTGAAACAAAAACAGTTTTTGAACTTTCAAAATAAACAAATAGACTTGTTAATAGTAAAGTAATTGGCTAACTAAAATCACTGATATAAAGGTAAAATGATTTTGGTATATATGCCAGATGGTGATTCTCAATGAATGTTGAATATTCAAAAACTGGAACAGGAGAAGTGAGTAACTCATGATGGCTTTTATCGATAAAGCTGGGTTTTTTTTTCGTTTGTTTAAATGCCCACAGGGAGAGTTTCTGTCTGCCCCGGGGGGATGGGGGATGGGAGGTAGTTTTAGATAAAACATGAATAATAGCCACCTTGTTATTATTATTAAATTATTTTCTATCAGAGTCTTGCACCTTTTCAATATCAGGTCATGCACTCTTTTATGATCTTTTAAGTTTTTCGCTAAAATTATAGGTTTAATAGTCCTTTTTGAAAGATTTCAGGCAGAGAGGTGGTGGTCATTACAAATTAAAAAATTTTCTATTCCAGAAAAAAACTTAATTAAATGCATATATGAGACTCCTTGACAAGTTTTTGTATGGGTTATGCTACTCAGGTGACCGTCAAGGCCTATTGGCCTCTTGTTTCACTTGACATTGGTCTTCACCTGTTGTCAAACATCATGTGTCATCTGTTAACAATTTTACATTTCTAACTACTTTGTGAAAACTACAAGGTCAATTGTTACCATTTTTAGGTCACCTGAGTAAACTCAGGTGACCTATTGCTATCTGTTTTCGTCCGTCGTCGTGCGTTAACAATTTACATTATTAACTTCTTCTTAAAAACTACAAGGCCAATTGTTTTCATTTTTGGTGTGAAGCATCTCTATGGTAAGAGGAATGTAAATTGTGAAATTGGTGGCTCTACCACCCCCAGGGTGCCACAGATGGGGCCAAATATGCAAAAATCTTCTTCTCTACTCCCACACGTGAGGAAAAAACTAAATGCATGTTTATGATGTCCATGAAGCCCTCTACCAAAATTGTGAAATTTATTGCCCCTGGGTCAGGGGTTCAGGCTCTAGGGTGGGGCCAATTTGGCCATATAGTAAAAATGTATTAAATCTTTGAAAATCTTCTTCTCTACTCCCATAGATATTTGTTAAAAACTAAATGCATGGATATGATGTCCATGAAGCCCTCTACCAAAATTGTGAAATTCATGGCCCCTGGGTCAGGGGTTCAGGCTCTAGGGTGGGGCCAATATGGTCATATAGTAAAAATGTATTAAATCTTAGAAAATCTTCTTCTCTACTCCCATAGATATTTGTTAAAAACTAAATGCATGGATATGATGTCCATGAAGCCCTCTACCAAAATTGTGAAATTCATGGCCCCTGGGTCAGGGGTTCAGGCTCTAGGGTGGGGCCAATATGGTCATATAGTAAAAATGTATTAAATCTTAGAAAATCTTCTTCTCTACTCCCATAGATATTTGTTAAAAACTAAATGCATGGATATGATGTCCTTGAAGTCCTCTACCAAAATTGGCCCCTAAAATAAAAACAACAATTTCAACTGGTGAAGATAAACATACCCGTTCACTGCCTGTGCAACCTCTCTCCAGGCGACGTCCTTCGCAATCTTCCCACCCCCAGCACCCCTAAACTTCCCAAACAATACACCCTCCCTCAAATGCACTTCTTACACCAAAATTTTCTTTTCTAACTCGGTACAGTTAGGTTTTTTAAATTTTAAACTGGCGTCTGACACTCGCTCGCCATTTCTGAACGTAATGAATAATATTTACATGCAGACGACTACATGTATCACATGTGACGTCAGTTATAATTTACACATGTAATTTACATAAATAACGCGATAAAACAGAAAATGAAAGTAGAGTTGACTTACCCGATCGACGTCATTTTTCCTGAAAGGCCGCTTGCGGTAACGAAAATAAGCTGAGATTTTTCCGTAAAACTTAACTCTCGTGAGGCGACTCTGAGAAAGTTTGGTGGCACACCGTTTTAGCAGAATCTCACCAGAGTCAGAAATTTGAGATTTGAGGCTGAGATTTGAGCTGAGATTTTTACATGTTGGTGGCCCCGAGGCCAGGGGACTATATATAGATGGATGTCAAGAAGTTGGTTTTCACAAAATACTGAAACAAATTGAACGCACCCATAAAAATGGAATAAACTGACACCCCTTAGAATGGACTGCCCTAAGAGTATATAAGTGAGCGCAGCCTGCAGCTGAGGCAGTCTGGCTGAGAAGCTCAAAGAGAACACAGCTAAGAATCCTGAGCAGAAGAAGAAAAGTAGTAAGAAGGTAAACGTCAGGGAAGGCTAGGGTAGAAATAAGCTATAGTTTTACCAGCAGTATTGGTATCTGGGGAATAAATTTGGGAATCGGGACGCAGTAAATCTGCATAAGGTTTCTCTCTGGTCAGTTGGCTCCACATATCAAGAGCCCATTGCACAGTGCCCGGCGAATCCTGCTCATTTTGTCACAGTTCGCCAGACCCGTCCCACAGAAGGAGTCGGCAACCACCCCAGTCAGTGTGGTCAGGCACAGAACAAGGAGAATGACGACAACGGTGTTCCTCATCTGTAGAGGATATAAGTATCACTTCTTAAAGCAATTCTCCCGAAAGAGCAAAAATATAAATACTCACCCCCCCCCCCCCCAAAAAAAAATCACATTACGTAAAAAAAAAAACCTTCATGAACAAAATCATTTTCTAATGGGGTAGGAATTGATTCGCTCAATGAATTTTTCTCAAATAAGATCCTTTGATATGAAACCGAAATTAAAAGAAAGAACGCGGGGGAATAAGCCGAGGCATAAAACCACTTAAGTCCATTTGAAAAGCCCCAATTTTTTTTCCATACAAATATCAGTTTTGTTACATTTTTTAAACATATGTAAATATTTGCATTCAGTATTGCCAAAACCTTCATAAACTGGCTTCAAATTTAATTGATATGAAGACATCAAAATATGTATATGCTAATTGAGCAACAAAATGCTAATGAAATCGAATGTTCAGACTATAGTTTTTTATAGAGTGGGTCATCATACCATTTTTTAAAGAACGCATATTGATAAAACATATAATTGTCTATCTTTTTGAATTTTCAAAAAACGGTTCCAAGACCCACTCTGGTAAAAAGTAAGTTTTCTTCATTCGATTTTCAAGGTGGTCATCAAATGGCAAGACCGCATTATGTTTGCGCAATACTGAATTGAGTCTGTTATTTAAATGGATTCAAACGTGTGAATCCGTGGTGTAGCGGTTAGCGAGGAGATCTTTGAAAATAACTATATATTGAAGAAGGTGTTCGATTCCGTGTTGTAAATGTTTTTTTTATTTCTTTGTTTACTTTGTTTAAATTCGAAAAACTCATTTGATGTAAAGAAAGTAAAAATTGCGTTATTATGAAGTAAACACATGCACTTAATTATTTTATAGATTTTTAGTTAATGCTAATTAAATAAGTTTTTTTAGTATTATTTCTAAAAATAAACATGTTACTTGTTACAAATTATGGACTTTAAGACAAAAGATAGGAATTCTTAGTTTTTTTATACACGCACATAATAAATTCTCTGGAGATATGTAAGCATAGGAATAAAAACATTTGAAGTTAATACACATATAATACTAAATGGGTCATTGTCATTTGAAATTTACTAGTGATAGGGTTGTGGCAACTCGTGGGCATATGCCTCGGCTTATTCCCCCAGGTTCTTTATCTTATATATATTTTAATGTGAACAGATAGGTAAAGTTGTTTGTGGAAATAGTAATTATGTTTTCATTAATAGTTCACGTAATAAGGGAGTTGATTTATAATTCGATGAACTGTGTATATACTTACATGTAAGAAGATGCAATTTACTTTACGGGGCTTTACTAGTTATCGAAATACTCCGGTGACAAAAAAACCGGACTTTGTCCATGTGAATTAACTTGTAAACCAGTATCCTACAGTTTAACATAGCAGACAAATGAGGATATAAACGTGCTTTAAAACTAGAGAACAAAGCTTTTGCAATATGAATACTATCGTATATCTATAACAATCAACATATATACTTTACAGGTGCTCAGTGAAGTGCGAGCTTTATAAAGAAACAGATCAGATATCGCGGATTTGTTAGTTTAAGTAGACAACATGACAATAGTCCCCAGCTTACCCAAGCTGTTACATTCATGGTCCTTATCTTGTTCTCAATCAATCGAAACTATATATAGGATATTTAGTATCAGTGTGTAATTAATCAGAAAAAGGTGACACAACTTTTGTTATTTCATATCATTCATTTTTATATCTATTATGGCAAAATTCTAAAGGGGACGTTTGTTGGGGTAAACATGAGGGGACATTTCATTTTCTTTTCTTATGTCGTTTTTTTCCACCAGAAATAATTGTTTCCCTGTTTGCTTTCAACGTATGGATTTACTTCCATTTAGTTAAAGTTACCTTTTCCATCTCTTATAATTGCCCTATACATTTAGTTCTCTTATATTTGGTCTTTTATTTTACACAAGGTTTACTAGCTCTGAACTGTATAGAAGACTGGTACTCTATATTGGTTGTAGCATCGTGCTTGATACCCCCTCCCTCCGGTTGACACCCCCAGCTGTTGCCATTAATCTCCCTCCACAAGACTTGGTCGATTCAGATTTCTACTCACTTCACTCCTACTGATACCCCTTTTCAACATTTCATTGGAACTTAATTTATACCAATAAAACACGTGTGTAAACAATAAGAAAGTTCGAGCTTTGTTTACAAAACAAAGAATTTCAAACTCTGTAGCTCGCTTATAACTCAATATTTGACTCTTAAATTTTGACAAAACATCAAAAATACCCATATTAACTTTTCTTAACATTAAAAGTTGAAAAATGAATTTGAATTTTGAGCTCAAATCGTGTGCAAGTCCTTTTAAAATTCTCCTAAACCACATTAAGTGGTAGAAACGTAAAGACCATTGGTAAAAAAAAAATAAGATGTATAGAATCATGCGCGGATCCAGATTTTTTTTCCAGGGGGGGGGGGGGGTCCGAAGGGTAATTGTGTTTTCCAGGGGGGGTCCAAGTCATATTTGCGATAATTTTACTATGTAAATTTAATAAATTTTCATTTTCCAGGGGGGGTCGGGACCCCCCTGACCCCCCCCTCTAGATCCGCGCATGAGAATCATTCAATTTAGTATGGAATTAGTTTTATGGAGAACACTATTATAAATGCAATATCTTTGTTTTTAGAAATCTACATACCTACATCATTTTTCCTTAGGTAGCAAGGGAAAGTTTCGGATAAAGTGTACCCGTCAATATTTTTGTAAAATTGAGAGTTGCTGTACTTGAAGGCTTATGAGTGTTGCTAAAATTCATGAAATGATTTTTAATGATTATCATTAGTTAGAGGGATGTCTCTTGTTGAAACTGACATGCAATATGTAGGCCCCATATGTTAGGTACACGAGAATCAGAAGTAAAATGCGAAACCGCGGCTATGACTGTTGTGTTGACTTTACACAGTGAAATTGCAAGTGACAGACGGGAGGTAAAATAACACGAAAAGTAGGTGGATGGGACATTGTAAACTATACACCGGTAAGTTTCTGACATATGATGGTGCAACATGCACACGGTACGGAAGGTCAACCCTTTGCAGGGAATTAGCTGGGGGAGGTCTAAAAAGCTGAAAAATCATGAAAAATTAGCAAAATATGAAAGGGTCAAAATCTCATAAAATCCAGAATGTAGAAAATTTTACAGGTTTTGACTAGTAATTTTCTTCAGAAATTAGTGATTGACCCTATAACAAGTGAATTAAAGGTATTTGTGCTCAATGGGAACTGAGGAAATTCTAGTTACAGAGTTCTGAAGACACACATCCCCTGGCTACAATGAAATGTATCAAAAAAACTGTCCCGTGCCACCTTAGTATTTAAAGATGGAGGAATTTTACAAATTCGTTAACATTAGGTCTTTGAAAATCAATGTATCGTGTTTTCTTATTCTCTGACAATGCAATCAATAACTTTTAAAAATCATTTTTTTTTTTGGTTTCTTAACTACTGGTATGAAATATAAAGAAACTTGAAAAAATAATGCTAATTATACCTAAAAGATACAACGTGTAAGTTACTTCTTGCTATCACCTATATCTTGGCAATTCATCCGTCCGGAACTATTTTATTATTTGTCAAAGAACATAGTTTGCATGTCTTTGATATAAAAATTTAATTTTGTATGTCAAGCGAAGAACATGATGGATGGTTAAGTTCGTGAATGATAAAATATTGATAGAAAAACACAAGATATTATATTAAATAATGTCATTGTTACTTTCTTTAATTTGCTACCTTTGGATTGCTTTTATAACATACTAGTGCTTTGAATTGTCCGATTCATTGTCCAAGAGAAATTAGCAGCTGTCTCACTAGAAGTGTAGCCGCTACAGTAAACTGTATCAAAATGCAGTCGATCCATTAGTGAAAATACCATAATCTCAAAAATGGGATGGTTGTCAATTCCTATGTTCGTAAGACTGGTGAACCCCTTCAGTTGGAAGCGAGGATGCTTGTCTGGTCGCACGATACGGTCCACGCTGTTGAGGTTTGTAATGCACAGGACGTACGGGGATTTCCCGACCCCTTCCCCCACTGTGTTGATTTCACTCTCGACTTCTTCCTTCATGATTCTGGCAGGCTTTGAAGAATCCAATGCGCTGGTCATGTCAACAGAGCATTTCTTTGCAATTCTCCAAAACAACGTTTGTGAATCCAAATTTTCCTGTAGAGGAACTTTGACGAAGAAATCCATATGAATGGCTGCAGTGCCAGGAAAAATGGGAAAGTCCTTCAGTGGTTTGGTCGTATAACGACGCATATCCACCATAACATCAATTGGAATGTCAAGGATTTTAACGGTAGGTGGGAGTGATTTTTTCAGTTGCTTAACGAATGCAATAGACGCAGCGGCCATAACGGCTCCAGAGACCAAAATATGTTTTTGCTTGCAGTTTAAAAGAAATTGAAATGATTTTGTTCTGTCCATATTTAATCTCACCGCCTCGGTCCCTTCTGGCTTCGACCTAAGAAACTCGATTTCAGAGAAGAAGCATTGCTCGTAGGCGGTTAGAGCATCCATTGATTGTTCAGTAGCACTGCGTGCAGGTACAAATACGGGGCTTTCTATGCATGTTACTGGTTGTAAAAAGTGTTCAATTGGAGGCAGGATTTCTGTTTGTTGGAGATCTTTTATACTATTGAATTCCTCATTCTGTTGAATGTTATGTAAAATCTCTAAAAAATCCCTCAATAGGCATATTAGGTACATTCCATCTATTAAACTATGATGAAAAGACAATGCAAATGAAAAATAGTGCAAAAAACGATCTTTGTTACGTGTCTGGCAACCGAAGCAAACATCACCATTTTCTTGTAACATACTCCTTGTTTTTTGTATGATGATTCTCCATAAGGGGCCTTCAGCTAAAAACCTCTTGTTGATTGATTCTTTCAGGAGATCTTCTGTCGGCAAATGCGACACACTGCAGTCAACACTACTGGAATTCCTCTCGAAGAAATGAAAGCGATTTTCCGTGTCTTCGTCGATGAACATGCGCAACATTGGATGGTGCATTTGAAGACGTTCCATTGCTTCACGAACTTGGGATAGAGTAACACATTGTACACAGTCGAGATGGACCATCTGTACATACGATGTCTCGATGCCTCTCTTGTAATACATGTGATACATGGTCTCCAATCTACCCAGGGTACGAACTGGAGAACATTTAGCACTCACCCCGCTCATTTCTCTGCCGTCTCTACTTTCATTTGTGAAAAACCAACTTCTTGACATCCATCTATATATAGTCCCCTGGCCTCGGGGCCACCAACATGTTAAAATCTCAGCTCAAATCTCAGCCTCAAATCTCAAATTTCTGACTCTGGTGAGATTCTGCTAAAACGGTGTGCCACTAAACTTTCTCAGAGTCGCCTCACGAGAGTTGAGTTTTACGGAGAAATCTCAGCCTATTTTCGTTACCGCAAGCGGCCTTTCAGGAAAAATGGCGTCGATCGGGTAAGTCAACTCTACTTTCATTTTCTGTTTTATCGCGTTATTTATGTAAATTACATGTGTAAATTATAACTGACGTCACATGTGATAGTCGTCTGCATGTAAATATTATTCATTACGTTCAGAAATGGCGAGCGAGTGTTCAGAGAGCGTCTCAGACGCCAGTTTAAAAATTAAAAAACCTAACTGGACCGAGTTAGAAAAGAAAATTTTGGTGTAAGAAGTGCATTTGAGGGAGGGTGTATTGTTTGGGAAGTTTAGGGGTGCTGGGGGTGGGAAGATTGCGAAGGACGTCGCCTGGAGAGAGGTGGCACAGGCAGTGAACGGGTATGTTTATCTTCACCAGTTGAAATTGTTGTTTTTATTTTAGGGAATTCCCAAAGTGTCACATGGATTTGACCGATAAATATAGAATAAACATGGCGACTGATACTTCCATGCGGGTTCACAGAGTTGGATGGTTTTTTCCCCAGATGCAAAACCAGTCTTCAACAAAAAAATGCGATAAGTTTTGTTTTTATAGGCCTTTTGAGTGATAAATTAATTGCTTAATGGCTTAATTTGAACTTGGTACAATACGGTACACTGCTCTATAAATCAAATGTGATTACCGGTAAAAGAAGCAGGCCCATAATCATCTAAAATCTATAAGTGCAAGCCAAACAGTTTTTTGTTATACATGTATATCTTGTCTTGATTTTGTACATTGCTCATTAGTAATTTGAATATCATTTATGAAGAAGAACATTTCAAAGTACAGTACACAATGAAAATAATGTTATTTACTATAAAAATTACTTCTTATTTAGGGGCATAATTATTGAAACTTTTCATTGTCAAGACAGTTCATTCGTTATGTATTATAAATTGTATAATGATGTGAAATGTACACATATTATTTATCCCAAATCAAGCATGACAATAAACACCATTTTAGGAGCAGTGGTTCGGGAATATTGAGGACAAGTGGGGAGGCTGCCAAGCAGTACAGTAACTTGAAGCAGAGGGGTAGGTACATGTAGTATAACTGATTCATATATACTGTGAAATCATTAGAATTTGTTATAATGGCTTAATTTTTGTGGTATCTGTGGGTATGAGCGCTTCCCCATGAATTAACATCATAGGTAGAAATTAAATTCATTCCTTATAATTTAATTTTCAAACAACTGAAATCAGAAAATGAGGCATATCGTTTGTTAAAATGACCATTTGTGTAAAATTTAAATGTAACGTCAACTTCGTCAAGCGGATTATAACGTTTGGCATGCATGTCATATCATGACGTTACTAGGCAAGTTATGTTATATGATATATATTATGAAATGTTTAGCCAATCAAATTAGGTGATATATTTGGTTTCCATAATGATGATTATTTAAGGAATGAATTCAATATTTATTTGTTTTATACGATATGAAATGGTTTGGGGCAGTTTACGCTTTATAAACCGCGAAGCGGTTTATAAAAAAGCGTAAACTGTTCCAAACCATTTTATATCGTATAAAACTAATAAATATTTGAATTCATTGCTTATAATTTAATTGTTTACTTTTAACTGTAGATAAAAACGGTGATTTGACCTTTAAAATGACATCAAATTGTTCAAAATTCAAACGTAACGTCAGGCGGATTGATACGTTTTTTGACGTTAGTCTTACTATGACGTAGGCAACATTCTTTATACGATATAAAATAAATTTTTTAGCCAATCAGAAAGCGCGTTACAACCGAAATTAAATTATTGTTGAATAATCTTCTTATCTATAAATTTCACTAACAAGGAATGATGATCAATTGTAGCCAAAGGAAAGTTATCAGAGTCAAAACACCCAAAGACAGGAGGGGGTCCCAAGCCACCAAGCCCCGCACCAGTTGAGCTTTCCATTTTGGAACAACTGGAAGGAAGGCCTTCCCTTGAAGGAATATGTGGAGGAATAGATACAGCGGGTAACTATATCGTGTTGTATATTGAAATATTTACTTTTGCAAATATGTTTCCTTATATGAACCTATAGAATAGCAAAACATTCAATTCTGTATGAACTTTTTCATGATGTCAAAAAGTCTTAGCACAGGCTAAAACATAAAATCTCAGTAATTTTAACAGTTCTGAACAATTTGCATTTTTGAAATGTAAATATAAGTAATAAACAGCAATGTTAAAAAATTCACTGGGATATGAACTTGGTTAGTAAGTGATCAAATCTTCTGAGAAGCCCTTCTGAGAGTTTATGTTAACATGTATAGCCTGAAGGGCAGATATTAAAAATAACAGTGTGGTGTTTCTATCACAATGTGAACCAGAGACTATTTCATGGCACTGATCCACTTCTTTGTATATGATATAAAAAAATGAACCAATTGTTGAATTTATGAGAAAGTTAAGTATATACTGGTATATCAAACCCCAACACTTATTTGAATGTGATTATATCATAAGTTCATAAATTCTAGTTCTCAAAAGCAGGCTCTTTTCAATACTTCAATGATTCCGATATGTTTCGTGCTTTACTTATCATTATGAATTTGTTAAACGTATATAATGAATTACGGATATATTAGAATAACGGACAAATCGAAGGAAATTAACAAAGTTCACGGAATTTCGTCATATCTGAATTTTACTGTACTTTATTTTGATTTATTATTAAGGTTTTTTAAATTAAGATAATTTAACATATTTCTTCAAAATCTATAAAAATTGTCACTGTTATTTAGAAATTGATTTTTCTCCTAAATTATTAACCAATGAATGATAATCTTTGTTATTTGCAGATCGAGTGAGACCGATTAGAGCAGAGTTTAACCTCCTTAAAATCAATGTTACCTTTTCATCTTTGCACGATACTTAATAATGCTTTGTAGGGCGTTCCATATTTGTAGTGTGTAATGAATTCAAAAGTTTCTCTGCGTATAAAAATAAACGAAAGGCAAAATAAAAAAAGGTAAAATAGCTTTTCTTTGTTATTGATTAGATTTTATTGTTATTATTGAGATATCCCTACCTTAGATATGAATTAAGAAAGAAACATGAATCAGGAAAGAACCAAAATCGAATAATCAACAGTGATCAACAACAAAGGAGGCAAACCTAACTTTCTACATTATAATTTAATTCTGGCTGTAACGCGCTTTCTGATTGGCTAAAAAAATATTTCATATTTGAATTGAATTTTAAAAACGATTTAAAATAATAAATTTAGATTCGTTATTACGAACTTAACTAATTTGTATATTAAAAAAAGAAAGAAAAAGAACAAAAAGCTGAGAGTGAGAGCCATTACTTTTGCAAAAGCAAGCTTAGTGAAAATCTTTTGGACCAATACAACTGATTCGGTGGCCCGACTAGAACGCGAAGCGGTTTATAAAAAAACCTTAAACTGTTCCAAACCATTTTATATCGTATAAAACTAATAAATATTGAATTCATTGCTTTTAATTTAATTTTTTGCTATTTTAAATTGTTGATAAAAACGGCCATATTTGACTAAAAATAACATCAACATGCACAAAATTCAAACGTAACGTTAGGCGGATTGATATATTTTGACGTTAGTCTTACTATGACGTAGGCAACATTCTTTATGAAAAAAAATCACATTACGTAAAAAAATCATTTTCTAATGGGGTAGGAATTGATTCGCTCAATGAATTTTTCTCAAATAAGATCCTTTGATATGAAACCGAAATTAAAAGAAAGAACGTGGGGGAATAAGCCGAGGCATAAAACCACTTAAGTCCATTTGAAAAGCCCAAATTTTTTTTCCATACAAATATCAGTTTGTATACAAATATATTACGCACATAATAAATTCTCTGGAGATATGTAAGCATAGGAATAAAAACATTTGAAGTTAATACACATATAATACTAAATGGGTCATTGTCATTTGAAATTTACTAGTGATAGGGTTGTGGCAACTCGTGGGCATATGCCTCGGCTTATTCCCCCAGGTTCTTTATCTTATATATATTTTAATGTGAACAGAGGGGTAAAGTTGTTTGTGGAAATAGTAATTATGTTTTCATTAATAGTTCACGTAATAAGGGAGTTGATTTATAATTCGATGAACTGTGTATATACTTACATGTAAGAAGATGCAATTTACTTTACGGGGCTTTACTAGTTATCGAAATACTCCGGTGACAAAAAAACCGGACTTTGTCCATGTGAATTAACTTGTAAACCAGTATCCTACAGTTTAACATAGCAGACAAATGAGGATATAAACGTGCTTTAAAACTAGAGAACAAAGCTTTTGCAATATGAATACTATCGTATATCTATAACAATCAACATATATACCTTACAGGTGCTCAGTGAAATGCGAGCTTTATAAAGAAACAGATCAGATATCGCGGATTTGTTAGTTTAAGTAGACAACATGACAATAGTCCCCAGCTTACCCAAGCTGTTACATTCGTGGTCCTTATCTTGTTCTCAATCAATCGAAACTATATATAGGATATTTAGTATCAGTGTGTAATTAATCAGAAAAAGGTGACACAACGTTTGTTATTTCATATCATTCATTTTTATATCTATTATGGCAAAATTCTAAAGGGGACGTTTGTTGGGGTAAACATGAGGGGACATTTCATTTTCTTTTCTTATGTCTTTTTTTCCACCAGAAATAATTGTTTCCCTGTTTGCTTTCAACGTATGGATTTACTTCCATTTAGTTAAAGTTACCTTTTCCATCTCTTATAATTGCCCTATACATTTAGTTCTCTTATATTTGGTCTTTTATTTTACACAAGGTTTACTAGCTCTGAACTATATAGAAGACTGGTACTCTATATTGGTTGTAGCATCGTGCTTGATACCCCCTCCCTCCGGTTGACACCCCCAGCTGTTGCCATTAATCTCCCTCCACAAGACTTGGTCGATTCAGATTTCTACTCACTTCACTCCTACTGATACCCCTTTTCAACATTTCATTGGAACTTAATTTATACCAATAAAACACGTGTGTAAACAATAAGAAAGTTCGAGCTTTGTTTACAAAACAAAGAATTTCAAATTCTGTAGCTCGCTTATAACTCAATATTTGACTCTTAAATTTTGACAAAACATCAAAAAATACCCATATTAACTTTTCTTAACATTAAAAGTTGAAAAATGAAATTTTGAATTTTGAGCTCAAATCGTGTGTAAGTCCTTTTAAAATTCTCCTAAACCACATTAAGTGGTAGAAACGTAAAGACCATTGGAAAAAAAAATAAGATGTATAGAATCATTCAATTTAGTATGGAATTAGTTTTATGGAGAACACTATTATAAATGCAATATCTTTGTTTTTAGAAATCTACATACCTACATCATTTTTCCTTAGGTAGCAAGGGAAAGTTTCGGATAAAGTGTACCCGTCAATATTTTTGTAAAATTGAGAGTTGCTGTACTTGAAGGCTTATGAGTGTTGCTAAAATTCATGAAATGATTTTTAATGATTATCATTAGTTAGAGGGATGTCTCTTGTTGAAATTGACATGCAATATGTAGGCCCCATATGTTAGGTACACGAGAATCAGAAGTAAAATGCGAAACCGCGGCTATGACTGTTGTGTTGACTTTACACAGGTAAAATAACACGAAAAGTAGGTGGATGGGACATTGTAAACTATACACCGGTAAGTTTCTGACATATGATGGTGCAACATGCACACGGTACGGAAGGTCAACCCTTTGCAGGGAATTAGCTGGGGGAGGTCTAAAAAGCTGAAAAATCATGAAAAATTAGCAAAATATGAAAGGGTCAAAATCTCATAAAATCCAGTATGTAGAAAATTTTACAGGTTTTGACTAGTAATTTTCTTCAGAAATTAGTGATTGACCCTATAACAAGTGAATTAAAGGTATTTGTGCTCAATGGGAACTGAGGAAATTCTAGTTACAGAGTTCTGAAGACACACATCCCCTGGCTACAATGAAATGTATCAAAAAAACTGTCCCGTGCCACCTTAGTATTTAAAGATGGAGGAATTTTACAAATTCGTTAACATTAGGTCTTTGAAAATCAATGTATCGTGTTTTCTTATTCTCTGACAATGCAATCAATAACTTTTAAAAATCATTTTTTTTTGGTTTCTAAACTACTGGTATGAAATATAAAGAAACTTGAAAAAATAATGCTAATTATACCTAAAAGATACAACGTGTAAGTTACTTCTTGCTATCACCTATATCTTGGCAATTCATCCGTCCGGAACTATTTTATTATTTGTCAAAGAACATAGTTTGCATGTCTTTGATATAAAAATTTAATTTTGTATGTCAAGCGAAGAACATGATGGATGGTTAAGTTCGTGAATGATAAAATATTGATAGAAAAACACGAGATATTATATTAAATAATGTCATTGTTACTTTCTTTAATTTGCTACCTTTGGATTGCTTTTATAACATACTAGTGCTTTGAATTGTCTGATTCATTGTCCAAGAGAAATTAGCAGCTGTCTCACTAGAAGTGTAGCCGCTACAGTAAACTGTATCAAAATGCAGTCGATCCATTAGTGAAAATACCATAATCTCAAAAATGGGATGGTTGTCAATTCCTATGTTCGTAAGACTGGTGAACCCCTTCAGTTGGAAGCGAGGATGCTTGTCTGGTCGCACGATACGGTCCACGCTGTTGAGGTTTGTAATGCACAGGACGTGCGGGGATTTCCCGACCCCTTCCCCCACTGTGTTGATTTCACTCTCGACTTCTTCCTTCATGATTCTGGCAGTCTTTGAAGAATCCAATGCGCTGGTCATGTCAACAGAGCATTTCTTTGCAATTCTCCAAAACAACGTTTGTGAATCCAAATTTTCCTGTAGAGGAACTTTGACGAAGAAATCCATATGAATGGCTGCAGTGCCAGGAAAAATGGGAAAGTCCTTCAGTGGTTTGGTCGTATAACGACGCATATCCACCATAACATCAATTGGAATGTCAAGGATTTTAACGGTAGGTGGGAGTGATTTTTTCAGTTGCTTAACGAATGCAATAGACGCAGCGGCCATAACGGCTCCAGAGACCAAAATATGTTTTTGCTTGCAGTTTAAAAGAAATTGAAATGATTTCGTTCTGTCCATATTTAATCTCACCGCCTCGGTCCCTTCTGGCTTCGACCTAAGAAACTCGATTTCAGAGAAGAAGCATTGCTCGTAGGCGGTTAGAGCATCCATTGATTGTTCAGTAGCACTGCGTGCAGGTACAAATACGGGGCTTTCTATGCATGTTACTGGTTGTAAAAAGTGTTCAATTGGAGGCAGGATTTCTGTTTCTTGGAGATCTTTTATACTATTGAATTCCTCATTCTGTTGAATGTTATGTAAAATCTCTAAAAAATCCCTCAATAGGCATATTAGGTACATTCCATCTATTAAACTATGATGAAAAGACAATGCAAATGAAAAATAGTGCAAAAAACGATCTTTGTTACGTGTCTGGCAACCGAAGCAAACATCACCATTTTCTTGTAACATACTCCTTGTTTTTTGTATGATGATTCTCCATAAGGGGCCATCAGCTAAAAACCTCTTGTTGATTGATTCTTTCAGGAGATCTTCTGTCGGCAAATGCGACACACTGCAGTCAACACTACTGGAATTCCTCTCGAAGAAATGAAAGCGATTTTCCGTGTCTTCGTCGATGAACATGCGCAACATTGGATGGTGCATTTGAAGACGTTCCATTGCTTCACGAACTTGGGATAGAGTAACACATTGTACACAGTCGAGATGGACCATCTGTACATACGATGTCTCGATGCCTCTCTTGTAATACATGTGATACATGGTCTCCAATCTACCCAGGGTACGAACTGGAGAACATTTAGCACTCACCCCGCTCATTTCTCTGCCGTCTCTACTTTCATTTGTGAAAAACCAACTTCTTGACATCCATCTATATATAGTCCCCTGGCCTCGGGGCCACCAACATGTTAAAATCTCAGCTCAAATCTCAGCCTCAAATCTCAAATTTCTGACTCTGGTGAGATTCTGCTAAAACGGTGTGCCACCAAACTTTCTCAGAGTCGCCTCACGAGAGTTGAGTTTTACGGAAAAATCTCAGCCTATTTTCGTTACCGCAAGCGGCCTTTCAGGAAAAATGGCGTCGATCGGGTAAGTCAACTCTACTTTCATTTTCTGTTTTATCGCGTTATTTATGTAAATTACATGTGTAAATTATAACTGACGTCACATGTGATAGTCGTCTGCATGTAAATATTATTCATTACGTTCAGAAATGGCGAGCGAGTGTTCAGAGAGCGTCTCAGACGCCAGTTTAAAAATTAAAAAACCTAACTGGACCGAGTTAGAAAAGAAAATTTTGGTGGAAGAAGTGCATTTGAGGGAGGGTGTATTGTTTGGGAAGTTTAGGGGTGCTGGGGGTGGGAAGATTGCGAAGGACGTCGCCTGGAGAGAGGTTGCACAGGCAGTGAACGGGTATGTTTATCTTCACCAGTTGAAATTGTTGTTTTTATTTTAGGGAATTCCCAAAGTGTCACATGGATTTGACCGATAAATATAGAATAAACATGGCGACTGATACTTCCATGCGGGTTCACAGAGTTGGATGGTTTTTCCCCAGATGCAAAACCAGTCTTCAACAAAAAAATGCGATAAGTTTTGTTTTTATAGGCCTTTTGAGTGATAAATTAATTGCTTAATGGCTTAATTTGAACTTGGTACAATACGGTACACTGCTCTATAAATCAAATGTGATTACCGGTAAAAGAAGCAGGCCCATAATCATCTAAAATCTATAAGTGCAAGCCAAACAGTTTTTGTTATACATGTATATCTTGTCTTGATTTTGTACATTGCTCATTAGTAATTTGAATATCATTTATGAAGAAGAACATTTCAAAGTACAGTACACAATGAAAATAATGTTATTTACTATAAAAATTACTTCTTAATTAGGGGCATAATTATTGAAACTTTTCATTGTCAAGACAGTTCATTCGTTATGTATTATAAATTGTATAATGATGTGAAATGTACACATATTATTTATCCCAAATCAAGCATGACAATAAACACCATTTTAGGAGCAGTGGTTCGGGAATATTGAGGACAAGTGGGGAGGCTGCCAAGCAGTACAGTAACTTGAAGCAGAGGGGTAGGTACATGTAGTATAACTGATTCATATATACTGTGAAATCATTAGAATTTGTTATAATGGCTTAATTTTTGTGGTATCTGTGGGTATGAGCGCTTCCCCATGAATTAACATCATAGGTAGAAATTAAATTCATTCCTTATAATTTAATTTTCAAACAACTGAAATCAGAAAATGAGGCATATCGTTTGTTAAAATGACCATTTGTGTAAAATTTAAATGTAACGTCAACTTCGTCAAGCGGATTATAACGTATGGCATGCATGTCATATCATGACGTTACTCGGCAAGTTATGTTATATGATATATATTATGAAATGTTTAGCCAATCAAATTAGGTGATATATTTGGTTTCAATAATGATGATTATTTAATAAATGAATTCAATATTTATTTGTTTTATACGATATGAAATGGTTTGGGGCAGTTTACGCTTTATAAACCGCGAAGCGGTTTATAAAAAAGCGTAAACTGTTCCAAACCATTTTATATCGTATAAAACTAATAAATATTTGAATTCATTGCTTATAATTTAATTGTTTACTTTTAACTGTAGATAAAAACGGTGATTTGACCTTTAAAATGACATCAAATTGTTCAAAATTCAAACGTAACGTCAGGCGGATTGATACGTTTTTTGACGTTAGTCTTACTATGACGTAGGCAACATTCTTTATACGATATAAAATAAATTTTTTAGCCAATCAGAAAGCGCGTTACAACCGAAATTAAATTATTGTTGAATAATCTTCTTATCTATAAATTTCACTAACAAGGAATGATGATCAATTGTAGCCAAAGGAAAGTTATCAGAGTCAAAACACCAAAGACAGGAGGGGGTCCCAAGCCACCAAGCCCCGCACCAGTTGAGCTTTCCATTTTGGAACAACTGGAAGGAAGGCCTTCCCTTGAAGGAATATGTGGAGGAATAGATACAGCGGGTAACTATATCGTGTTGTATATTGAAATATTTACTTTTGCAAATATGTTTCCTTATATGAACCTATAGAATAGCAAAACATTCAATTCTGTATGAACTTTTTCATGATGTCAAAAAGTCTTAGCACAGGCTAAAACATAAAATCTCAGTAATTTTAACAGTTCTGAACAATTTGCATTTTTGAAATGTAAATATAAGTAATAAACAGCAATGTTAAAAAGTTCACTGGGATATGAACTTGGTTAGTAAGTGATCAAATCTTCTGAGAAGCCCTTCTGAGAGTTTATGTTAACATGTATAGCCTGAAGGGCAGATATTAAAAATAACAGTGTGGTGTTTCTATCACAATGTGAACCAGAGACTATTTCATGGCACTGATCCACTTCTTTGTATATGATATAAAAAAATGAACCAATTGTTGAATTTATGAGAAAGTTAAGTATATACTGGTATATCAAACCCCAACACTTATTTGAATGTGAAGTTTCATGTCCAAAATGTTGCAAAAAAATAGGAACAAGCATATTAAAAATCTCCGACAATTTTTATTTAAGATCCTGTGGAAACTCAGCCTTCCACCTCTTCTTCAGCATCTTCAGATGTGCCTGCAAAGAAGAAGGATGTACAAGGTAAATAAATTCTTAAATTATATTTTGATAGAAACAATTATAAAAAGTACACAGGAAAATGAACTTAGTTGGTAGATGATCAAATTCTCTGAGAAGCCCTTCTGGCTTCACATGTTTTGATCACATATCCATGTGATCATTCCAACATTGATATTTATTTCTTCATCAGTGTCCAAGCTGTGAAAATAGAGCAATGTCTTCCAAAAATTACATCTTATAATTATACCCCTGCAAACAATATATAGGTAGTGTGCGTGATTCAAGTTTATTCAAATCATGAACGACAGAGATTACTGTGGAATCATTTTTAGCTCACCGAGACGAAGTCGGGGGGAGCTTATGCTATACCCCCGGCGTGTATCTAAGTTATTACTTGTCCTATCTTCACCTTGGAGCAGGTTAAAGTTTTTGGTGCAGGTGCCCTTTGATAGCAATTTCTAAGTTACTACTGGTCCTAACTTTACCAAACTTGCATGGATGGTGCATCTTATGATACAGATGCACCAGACATGCTTTAATGCTGAATCTGAGCCATAGGTTTCAGATGCTGGATGAGGTTAAGGTTTTTAGGGCTGGTTAAAGTTTTTGGAGCAGGTGCCCTTTGATGATTATATCTTAGTTATTACTGATCCTAACTTCATTAAAATTGCATGGATGGTGCGTCTTATGATACTGATGCACCTGGCAGGCATGAATGCTGAATTTGACCCATAGGTTTAGGATGCTGGAGGGAGGTTAAGGCTTTAATAGCTGATGTTTTTGGAGCAGGTGCTCTCTGATGATTATATCTTAGTTATTACTGGTCCTAACTTCACCAAACTTGCATGGATGATGCGTCTTATGATACTGATACACCTGGCAGGCTTGAATGCTGAATCTGAGCCATAGGTTTTGGATGCTGGATGAGATTTGGTTTTTTGGAACATGTCACATATTTAATAGATAATAGCTTGCATAGTCGATTTAACTATAATATTAATGAACCGCAGAGGTAGCTTCAGATGCAGAGCCTGATCAAGGATGCTAAAAAAAATCTTCTACCTCACTTAAACCTGCTTGATAGATGTGTTTGTTGTTAAATGATATAATATGATTCCTATGATATAGTATTGTATGATATGATACACTATTGTTTTATTTGATACAATATTATATCATATATTATATTGTAAACAGTTATATGAAACGATATGATATTGTATTATTTTTTTTTTGTACATTATGATATGATATTGTATTATGATATTGTTTTGTATAGTATTGTATAATATGATATTGTATTATATATTATTTTATCACATATCATATTGTTTCATATGGTATTGCAACATATAATATTGTATCATATGATATGATATTGTATAATATATATCGAATCTGTATCATATGTTACGATATTGTATAATATGATATTGGCTTATATAATATATTATTATATCACATGAAAATGTATTATATGATATAGTATAATATGATATTGTATGATATAATCTACTGTTTTACGCTTGTGTGTCGGTCTGTCTGTCCTTCTGTCTGTTTGTCCGTAATACAAATTTTCATCAAAGATTTCTCAGCAACTATTTATAGCAGATGCTTGAGATTTTAACACACTCTTTGTTTAGGCATGCCATATCATGGGATGTATTTTTGTATCAATCAGACGTCAACTTCCTGTTGAATGATGACTTCTTTTTTTTAGCCTAAATTTTCAAAAAAAAATTTGTCAACGATTTCTCAGCAACTATTTATCACAGATGCTTGAAATTGTATACAAACTACTTGTTGAGGCCAGCCAGCCATATTGTGGGATATATTTTTGTACCAATCGGACGTCAACTTCCTGTTAAATGTCTACTTTGCTTATTTTGCATATTCACATTAGAGCGGGGGTACATGTATCACTAGTGAGCATTAGCTCACAGATATCTTGTTATGGTTATTATTGCTCAGATGAGAAATTTGGCCCATGGGCTGTTTGTTTTATTTTGTTGTTGTTTTTATAATATAGATTCTGGTAAGAGAAAGAGGAAGCTTACCATCCAAGAGCTAGAGGAAAGGAACCTATCATTAGAGAATGATAAACTTCAGGAAGAAATAGAGAAACTGAAAGACGAGAGACAGCTCATTGTGGCCAAGAAATCTTATTATGACCTAAAATTCCAAATTTTATGTAATAATAATCCTGAGGTAGTAGCTCAATTGTTGAGGAGCAATGAATGTTGAAATTTTTGCCATAGAAATTTACGATAGGTAAGAGCTGATATATCAGCACATTTCTGGTGCCATATAATGACATTTTCACTATTTATTAATCACATATCCACTTCTCATTTTTTAAGAGTTTTTCATAATGAACTGAAAATATAATTTTGAGATTTTCTGATAAATAATTTGTCTTTTGTGGTTGTTGTCATTGTTCATGTTGTAATTTTTTCACAATTTCATCTTCAGATCTCAAGGTCAATTTTACCCAAACTATGAACAAAGCATTTTAATATGAAGGTGACTGCAGTTTCTTAAAATAGAAAGTTGTACGTCCTCTTTCAGAGGGAGTTGATAAAGAATTATTGGGTTTTTAGCTCACCGAGACGAAGTCCCTCTGGTGCGTGTTAAGATACTAATGCACCCGACAGGCTTGAATGCTGTATCATATATTATATGATATTGTATTATGTGATCAAATACAATAATGTATAACATGATAAAATGTCATATCATATGTTACAATATCATATTGCATCGTTATTTATTACAGTATTATTTTGTATTATATGATATATATTGTAATTATCAAAGGATTCAATATCGTATTTTATATTATTGTATTGATAAACAATGTATCTTGTAATACCCTATGAAATGAACATATGATTATCATACCAGCTTTTAACATAAGATATATGATATTGTGTCAAAACAGTATCCAAGAACGTTAACTATGATTTTCACATAATATGATTAAGGTGGTCTCATAAAGGTGATGCCTTCTAAAGGTGATACCTATGCTCGGTGAGCTTTGTAATCTGTGATTACCCATGTTTAAATTTTCTCCCAAACCATTTTGTCAGAAAAACTGTAACTTGTGTTAAAGCATCCTCAGTTTGTGCAGATCTATGTTTGTTCTATTTATGATCACAGGGGGCAGGGAGGGCCACCTTTCAGTTTTGAATTTTTTTATAGGATAGAAGAAAAAATGTTATAATATCTTCTGTGACAAAATGAGCAGGATTCGCCGGGCACTGTGCAATGGGCTCTTGATGTGTGGAGCCAACTGACCTGAGAGAAACGAGATAATTATACTTCATAACAAGCGATTTTTTTCCTGATAGGTTGAAGTGATGAATAAACACTTAACATAAGATTTGACGTTAAAATAAGTTTTTAATGTTGAGAGTTTATATTTCTATAGAATTTTTTTTTAAAAACATAGGACATATTTTATAACTTTAATATGAGTTATGTAATCAATTTCGATACTGATTTCGACAATCAAACATCCCAAAAAGTGATAAGTTCAAAACTTTTGACTTTGAGTAACAAGTATATTTTTTTATTTTAGATCAGAGACATGGATAATTATGACTCGCATTCTTCAGAGTTACTACAGTTAAACTCAGACATAATTAATTCATAAATATCGCGATTTTAGGGTCGTCACAATTATTCTATGTTTAACGAATCTTAATATAACGAGCTGACATAGCGATTTGTTTTTGAGCCCTTCAAATATGAAAAACGAAATTTACACCTCTCATAACGAATAGTATCAAAGTTTACGGTATTTTAAAAGTGGGATAACTTTTGTTTTTATTATATCATAAGTTCATAAATTCTAGTTCTCAAAAGCAGGCTCTTTTCAATACTTCAATGATTCCGATATGTTTCGTGCTTTACTTATCATTATGAATTTGTTAAACGTATATAATGAATTACGGATATATTACGAATAACGGACAAATCGAAGGAAATTAACAAAGTTCACGGAATTTCGTCATATCTGAATTTTACTGTACTTTATTTTGATTTATTATTAAGGTTTTTTAAATTAAGATAATTTAACATATTTCTTCAAAATCTATAAAAATTGTCACTGTTATTTAGAAATTGATTTTTCTCCTAAATTATTAACCAATGAATGATAATCTTTGTTATTTGCAGATCGAGTGAGACCGATTAGAGCAGAGTTTAACCTCCTTAAAATCAATGTTACCTTTTCATCTTTGCACGATACTTAATAATGCTTTGTAGGGCGTTCCATATTTGTAGTGTGTAATGAATTCAAAAGTTTCTCTGCGTATAAAAATAAACGAAAGGCAAAATAAAAAAAGGTAAAATAGCTTTTCTTTGTTATTGATTAGATTTTATTGTTATTATTGAGATATCCCTACCTTAGATATGAATTAAGAAAGAAACATGAATCAGGAAAGAACCAAAATCGAATAATCAACAGTGATCAACAACAAAGGAGGCAAACCTAACTTTCTACATTATAATTTAATTCTGGCTGTAACGCGCTTTCTGATTGGCTAAAAAAATATTTCATATTTGAATTGAATTTTAAAAACGATTTAAAATAATAAATTTAGATTCGTTATTACGAACTTAACTAATTTGTATATTAAAAAAAGAAAGAAAAAGAACAAAAAGCTGAGAGTGAGAGCCATTACTTTTGCAAAAGCAAGCTTAGTGAAAATCTTTTGGACCAATACAACTGATTCGGTGGCCCGACTAGAACGCGAAGCGGTTTATAAAAAAACCTTAAACTGTTCCAAACCATTTTATATCGTATAAAACTAATAAATATTGAATTCATTGCTTTTAATTTAATTTTTTGCTATTTTAAATTGTTGATAAAAACGGCCATATTTGACTAAAAATAACATCAACATGCACAAAATTCAAACGTAACGTTAGGCGGATTGATATATTTTGACGTTAGTCTTACTATGACGTAGGCAACATTCTTTATGAAAAAAAATCACATTACGTAAAAAAATCATTTTCTAATGGGGTAGGAATTGATTCGCTCAATGAATTTTTCTCAAATAAGATCCTTTGATATGAAACCGAAATTAAAAGAAAGAACGTGGGGGAATAAGCCGAGGCATAAAACCACTTAAGTCCATTTGAAAAGCCCAAATTTTTTTTCCATACAAATATCAGTTTGTATACAAATATATTACGCACATAATAAATTCTCTGGAGATATGTAAGCATAGGAATAAAAACATTTGAAGTTAATACACATATAATACTAAATGGGTCATTGTCATTTGAAATTTACTAGTGATAGGGTTGTGGCAACTCGTGGGCATATGCCTCGGCTTATTCCCCCAGGTTCTTTATCTTATATATATTTTAATGTGAACAGAGGGGTAAAGTTGTTTGTGGAAATAGTAATTATGTTTTCATTAATAGTTCACGTAATAAGGGAGTTGATTTATAATTCGATGAACTGTGTATATACTTACATGTAAGAAGATGCAATTTACTTTACGGGGCTTTACTAGTTATCGAAATACTCCGGTGACAAAAAAACCGGACTTTGTCCATGTGAATTAACTTGTAAACCAGTATCCTACAGTTTAACATAGCAGACAAATGAGGATATAAACGTGCTTTAAAACTAGAGAACAAAGCTTTTGCAATATGAATACTATCGTATATCTATAACAATCAACATATATACCTTACAGGTGCTCAGTGAAATGCGAGCTTTATAAAGAAACAGATCAGATATCGCGGATTTGTTAGTTTAAGTAGACAACATGACAATAGTCCCCAGCTTACCCAAGCTGTTACATTCGTGGTCCTTATCTTGTTCTCAATCAATCGAAACTATATATAGGATATTTAGTATCAGTGTGTAATTAATCAGAAAAAGGTGACACAACGTTTGTTATTTCATATCATTCATTTTTATATCTATTATGGCAAAATTCTAAAGGGGACGTTTGTTGGGGTAAACATGAGGGGACATTTCATTTTCTTTTCTTATGTCTTTTTTTCCACCAGAAATAATTGTTTCCCTGTTTGCTTTCAACGTATGGATTTACTTCCATTTAGTTAAAGTTACCTTTTCCATCTCTTATAATTGCCCTATACATTTAGTTCTCTTATATTTGGTCTTTTATTTTACACAAGGTTTACTAGCTCTGAACTATATAGAAGACTGGTACTCTATATTGGTTGTAGCATCGTGCTTGATACCCCCTCCCTCCGGTTGACACCCCCAGCTGTTGCCATTAATCTCCCTCCACAAGACTTGGTCGATTCAGATTTCTACTCACTTCACTCCTACTGATACCCCTTTTCAACATTTCATTGGAACTTAATTTATACCAATAAAACACGTGTGTAAACAATAAGAAAGTTCGAGCTTTGTTTACAAAACAAAGAATTTCAAATTCTGTAGCTCGCTTATAACTCAATATTTGACTCTTAAATTTTGACAAAACATCAAAAAATACCCATATTAACTTTTCTTAACATTAAAAGTTGAAAAATGAAATTTTGAATTTTGAGCTCAAATCGTGTGTAAGTCCTTTTAAAATTCTCCTAAACCACATTAAGTGGTAGAAACGTAAAGACCATTGGAAAAAAAAATAAGATGTATAGAATCATTCAATTTAGTATGGAATTAGTTTTATGGAGAACACTATTATAAATGCAATATCTTTGTTTTTAGAAATCTACATACCTACATCATTTTTCCTTAGGTAGCAAGGGAAAGTTTCGGATAAAGTGTACCCGTCAATATTTTTGTAAAATTGAGAGTTGCTGTACTTGAAGGCTTATGAGTGTTGCTAAAATTCATGAAATGATTTTTAATGATTATCATTAGTTAGAGGGATGTCTCTTGTTGAAATTGACATGCAATATGTAGGCCCCATATGTTAGGTACACGAGAATCAGAAGTAAAATGCGAAACCGCGGCTATGACTGTTGTGTTGACTTTACACAGGTAAAATAACACGAAAAGTAGGTGGATGGGACATTGTAAACTATACACCGGTAAGTTTCTGACATATGATGGTGCAACATGCACACGGTACGGAAGGTCAACCCTTTGCAGGGAATTAGCTGGGGGAGGTCTAAAAAGCTGAAAAATCATGAAAAATTAGCAAAATATGAAAGGGTCAAAATCTCATAAAATCCAGTATGTAGAAAATTTTACAGGTTTTGACTAGTAATTTTCTTCAGAAATTAGTGATTGACCCTATAACAAGTGAATTAAAGGTATTTGTGCTCAATGGGAACTGAGGAAATTCTAGTTACAGAGTTCTGAAGATACACATCCCCTGGCTACGATGAAATGTATCAAAAAAACTGTCCCGTGCCACCTTAGTATTTAAAGATGGAGGAATTTTACAAATTCGTTAACATTAGGTCTTTGAAAATAAATGTATCGTGTTTTCTTATTCTCTGACAATGCAATCAATAACTTTTAAAAATCATTTTTTTTTGGTTTCTAAACTACTGGTATGAAATATAAAGAAACTTGAAAAAATAATGCTAATTATACCTAAAAGATACAACGTGTAAGTTACTTCTTGCTATCACCTATATCTTGGCAATTCATCCGTCCGGAACTATTTTATTATTTGTCAAAGAACATAGTTTGCATGTCTTTGATATAAAAATTTAATTTTGTATGTCAAGCGAAGAACATGATGGATGGTTAAGTTCGTGAATGATACAATATTGATAGAAAAACACGAGATATTATATTAAATAATGTCATTGTTACTTTCTTTAATTTGCTACCTTTGGATTGCTTTTATAACATACTAGTGCTTTGAATTGTCTGATTCATTGTCCAAGAGAAATTAGCAGCTGTCTCACTAGAAGTGTAGCCGCTACAGTAAACTGTATCAAAATGCAGTCGATCCATCAGTGAAAATACCATAATCTCAAAAATGGGATGGTTGTCAATTCCTATGTTCGTAAGACTGGTGAACCCCTTCAGTTGGAAGCGAGGATGCTTGTCTGGTCGCACGATACGGTCCACGCTGTTGAGGTTTGTAATGCACAGGACGTGCGGGGATTTCCCGACCCCTTCCCCCACTGTGTTGATTTCACTCTCGACTTCTTCCTTCATGATTCTGGCAGTCTTTGAAGAATCCAATGCGCTGGTCATGTCAACAGAGCATTTCTTTGCAATTCTCCAAAACAACGTTTGTGAATCCAAATTTTCCTGTAGAGGAACTTTGACGAAGAAATCCATATGAATGGCTGCAGTGCCAGGAAAAATGGGAAAGTCCTTCAGTGGTTTGGTCGTATAACGACGCATATCCACCATAACATCAATTGGAATGTCAAGGATTTTAACGGTAGGTGGGAGTGATTTTTTCAGTTGCTTAACGAATGCAATAGACGCAGCGGCCATAACGGCTCCAGAGACCAAAATATGTTTTTGCTTGCAGTTTAAAAGAAATTGAAATGATTTCGTTCTGTCCATATTTAATCTCACCGCCTCGGTCCCTTCTGGCTTCGACCTAAGAAACTCGATTTCAGAGAAGAAGCATTGCTCGTAGGCGGTTAGAGCATCCATTGATTGTTCAGTAGCACTGCGTGCAGGTACAAATACGGGGCTTTCTATGCATGCTACTGGTTGTAAAAAGTGTTCAATTGGAGGCAGGATTTCTGTTTCTTGGAGATCTTTTATACTATTGAATTCCTCATTCTGTTGAATGTTATGTAAAATCTCTAAAAAATCCCTCAACAGGCATATTAGGTACATTCCATCTATTAAACTATGATGAAAAGACAATGCAAATGAAAAATAGTGCAAAAAACGATCTTTGTTACGTGTCTGGCAACCGAAGCAAACATCACCATTTTCTTGTAACATACTCCTTGTTTTTTGTATGATGATTCTCCATAAGGGGCCATCAGCTAAAAACCTCTTGTTGATTGATTCTTTCAGGAGATCTTCTGTCGGCAAATGCGACACACTGCAGTCAACACTACTGGAATTCCTCTCGAAGAAATGAAAGCGACTTTCCGTGTCTTCGTCGATGAACATGCGCAACATTGGATGGTGCATTTGAAGACGTTCCATTGCTTCACGTACTTGGGATAGAGTAACACATTGTACACAGTCGAGATGGACCATCTGTACATACGATGTCTCGATGCCTCTCTTGTAATACATGTGATACATGGTCTCCAATCCACCCAGGGTACGAACTGGAGAACATTTAGCACTCACCCCGCTCATTTCTCTGCCGTCTCTACTTTCATTTGTGAAAAACCAACTTCTTGACATCCATCTATATATAGTCCCCTGGCCTCGGGGCCACCAACATGTTAAAATCTCAGCTCAAATCTCAGCCTCAAATCTCAAATTTCTGACTCTGGTGAGATTCTGCTAAAACGGTGTGCCACCAAACTTTCTCAGAGTCGCCTCACGAGAGTTGAGTTTTACGGAAAAATCTCAGCCTATTTTCGTTACCGCAAGCGGCCTTTCAGGAAAAATGGCGTCGATCGGGTAAGTCAACTCTACTTTCATTTTCTGTTTTATCGCGTTATTTATGTAAATTACATGTGTAAATTATAACTGACGTCACATGTGATAGTCGTCTGCATGTAAATATTATTCATTACGTTCAGAAATGGCGAGCGAGTGTTCAGAGAGCGTCTCAGACGCCAGTTTAAAAATTAAAAAACCTAACTGGACCGAGTTAGAAAAGAAAATTTTGGTGGAAGAAGTGCATTTGAGGGAGGGTATTGTTTGGGAAGTTTAGGGGTGCTTGGGAAGATTG